>JAGTXR010000044.1:0-1200000 GCA_022606575.1 Glossosoma conforme
CAGGACTTATCCTCAGTGGTATTCCGGCATCACCATTTAGCTGACGCTGTAATTTCGGGACCGCGATCTCGGTTCCCGAACAGTGGATACTACCAATTTATTTAATCTACTGCTTCTCAATTTAATTTACTTCTAAAACCTTGAATTAATTACTAAACAAATAGATATAGAACTTTATTTTTATGATGAATCATTTTAGTAAAATATGAGTATTTGTACAGCTGGTTAGCAAATCTAGGTTGTGTTAATATTTACAATTCAATAGATGTTTCAAGAATTGTTTGAAAAATGATAGCACCTAGAAAA
Source organism: Glossosoma conforme (assembly GCA_022606575.1). Classification (NCBI taxonomy): domain Eukaryota; kingdom Metazoa; phylum Arthropoda; class Insecta; order Trichoptera; family Glossosomatidae; genus Glossosoma; species Glossosoma conforme. The sequence goes on from JAGTXR010000044.1 coordinate 307, forward strand.
AGATCTCATGAAATATAATAAATAATTAATAATTTAGTCGAATCGATTCTTAGGACTAAAAATAGAGTTTGAAACAGGTACGTCATTGGACTGACGTCAGAATTTACTTGCGTATACAAATACATCGGACGGAAAAAAACGTGTAAGCACCTTTAACATAATGCATTGCAACGCTTGCCGAATTCAATAATATATATTTTTTAAATGAAATATTAAATTCTGTCTAATTTTCCTCTGTTTTCCTTTTCAGACGCCCGCGCCGATTTTCCCATCGCAGCTAGCGCCATCCCCCGTGAAAGCCTGCCAACACAACTCCTCTATCAACCGACCGAGAAAAGCGCAAAGTGCCACACACTCCACACGGCCCAGCGCCCGAGCTGAGAGCGATCGCACCGCGGCGAGGCACTCGATCGATTTTCAGAGCCTTCCGCGTCGAAAACACACCACAAAACACTTTAAATTCAAAAAAGAACATCAGAAAACACCGAAAACGCGCGAAAACTAATTCAAAATCGGACGAAAATTGTATCACAGTGATTTTTAATATGAGAAACTGAGTAGTTGCCGTTTTCAGGGGCGATTTTACGTGATTTTTTCCAGTGTCGCGTAAATGGATTCAATCTGATCGCTAGTAAAAGTGCAACTTACAAGAAATACATAGAGGATTGTTCAGCAAGAAATCATAGGTAAGAAAACGCTTTTTTTTAAATATTTTTAAGCTTTATTTTTTGAGCGAAAAATGCCGTTTCGTTTTACGTTTTTCGTCAAAATATTGTATGATAGTACAGGTTGTGTAATTTGTAAGTTGGACGCAGGTGTTACGTATTTAGTATTAAGGTTTAATATCTTCGATTGATTGGTCTTATCATTCAATGCGATTATTTATATAGAATAAACGAAAAAATATCAAAACATAAGAAACTCTTTTAAATTATATTGATTTAAGTTTATCATACACTCAAAAAAAGCACAATACTTAAGTAATTACTTAAAATATTTGATATTGTTTAATAATGTGTTATTTTTCATACGTTTACCTGAAATAATTATACCTTGTAACAACTTTCATTGATTAATTACGCTAAAAAAACGCTGATACTACGTAAGAGAATGTAGCACGATTACTGAGTGTTTTAATATTCACAACATTTTTTTTTATGTAATCGCATGCAGGAGAGCACAGCCGGTCAAGACCAGTACACTCTATGACGCTTAGTCAGGAAGGCTGAACGCTCCATGCAGAAAACGTGTGTTGTGTTCGTTGGGGAGATTGCAAGTGTATATTTATCTGTTTCTTGAAGATATCCAGATTGTAGGAAGAAGGAAAAACACACACGATGGAAGAGCATTCCAAAGCTTACCGGTGGCATTAAGGAAGGAACTTTGGAAATTGCCAGTTCTTGGTAGAAACACATTTACCGTGTATGGATGTTCGGCTAGTGTAAGACGAGTTTTTCGGTTGTGGGTGGGTGCAGGAGGAATTAGTTCTTCACTTTCCGAAGAGCAGCGACCGAGGTAATAACGGTAGAAATGGGTAAATAGAACCTATCATGGTCACAACATGATAGAATCATGATAAAAAAATTAAAATATGTTCTTTTCGATTTCAAATTACAATTATATCCATTATTTTCAGCACTATTACGATTTCAACTCATTAACGAAATAGTTTTGGAATTTTTTCGTATATACCTGTATTTACTGAAAATATGCAAAGAAAATTATAACAAAAAAGATATATACACGAAACTTATTTTAGAGCAGAAATCGTTTTTTTTTTTAATCTCCGTCAGGGATCTAACCCACGACCTTTGATTTGCAAAGCAAACGCTTTGACCATTGAGCTATACCCGCGGCAAACGTTACTATACTCAAGAAAATTTGGCGTTACCCTTGACTATTTAACTGAATAAATTATTTTTACTAGAATCCGGAATTGTATAAAAGTTAAAATATTTTGCTTACAATTACTGATAGTATGTACAATATGATAAGGTGTTATTTGAAGCAAACATGTGAAACATTACGAATTGTAATAAATATAAATTATGTATGAAAACACTACGTAGTACTAGATTAGCCGGTGGGTATAGCTCAAAGGTCGAAGCGTTTGCTTTACAAGCCAAAGGTCGTGGGTTCGATCCTCGACGAAGAGAAAAAAAATTAAAAATTAATCGATTTTTGAGCTCTAAAATTTCCCCGGTTGGTGTGAATTTGATCCCTCACCCGCAAAAAGCCAGTCATTTATCAAAATTGGTGGTAGACAAAAGTCGTCCCGTGAAAACCACCCATTCATAGTAAATTCTTGTAATAATAAAGGATGATGCTGAATCTCGTGAGCGTCATCCACAGATGAGACTTCAGAATTACTATCACCATCTGTCGGTATTCTCCTGTTTGTGCTTACATAAAAAAGGTACGCTTAGAGCGAACTAGTATTTATAAATATAAACTAAAGTAACCTTGAAGTACGCTTGACGTGTTTTAAACCAGTTAACGGAAATTATATTTTATCAGAGTTGACTGGGTGCGATAAGGAAATAGTATTATTTATAATATTTACTACGCTACTTCATAGCCGATTTGCTCATGACTGAACATCAAGGCATCAGTATTACACGTTCTTCATGTTTTTTTACGTTATCACACACAAACACGGTTAATGTGTGTCGACCAAGAACAGACAACTTCCAAGGTTTCTTTCTAAATACCAGTGGTAAGCTTTGAAATGCTCTTCCAGGATCTGTGTTTCCTCCTTCCGACTTTGATGAATTGACTGTACTTGAAGACCACAGTTTCGCTATCAATGAGAGTTTCTTTAGATAAACGTACTAATTTATTGACAGTTTATTGACAGTTTATTGACAGTTTATTTATTTTCCTTAAATGATATTACAAAATAGGTAACATTTCAATGCGTCATTAAAGTAGATACAACCATAAGTGTGGCGATGTAAATTTATTGACACATTTAGTGTCAATGACCTCACACTCAGAACTAGCGTCAGGAGACTCAAGATAAATAGCTTGACTTGTAACAACAAAAACCCTGTCATAAGTATATCATGATTGACACACAAATAACAAGGCATTATTGTCACAAAATAAAACGTCCAATATTTTGCATCTATCAACGCCAGCACTGAATCTGAAGTAACATTACACCAAATATGTCAATATCTTCACTTAACCTGGTTTCAACCACTGTTCACTGCGATTCTTTCGTCTTACGCGTATCCAGGGTTGAACGATGGTCTTTTCAGGCCACACTTCAGGCTCCATGAGAGACTCTAGCGAAGTCGCGATGACCCCGACTTTGAAAGAAGTTGACAGCGTCCGTCTGCTCATAATCCTCCTGATGGTCATCCAAGAGGGATAGAATGCAGCGGTTGCTGCCAAGAAGCTCTGCAAGTCATCAGCTGTTGTATCCGGGTGAAGACCCTTGGCGTGTAGATACGCCATCTTCACTCCGGCAACCTTCTTCGAAGGAGCTGCAGAGCCACGGATTACCCGACCTGCTGAACGCCTTTCCCCATCAGAAGAGGCGCGACTCATATCCGAGTGGTAAATTTCCCCGGAAAGACTGCTCGTGGGAGAGAGAGAGCATCCACGGAGAGAGCATTCCGGGCCTCCAGTTCCTCGAACCACGAGCTGGAGGACCTTCTTCGGAGCCCTACTCAGAACAGCAGGGGCTCCTTGCATAGCCACACTCCGAGGATTCCTTTTCTTCGGAAGCCTCACTTGAAGTAACGGCTTCACCGACGGCAGGTTTGGAGTCTCTGCTGTCACAGTCGAGTGATGGTGAAACTTGGCGAGGACTTCTAACAATTTCCGCGAAGGTAGCCGGAATCTCCTTGCACTTCCTAGGCAAGCGCCTTCTGCGGGAAGACGGCAGACTTGTTGGGTTGGTTGGAGAGTCCACACCAATGGACGTCGGTGTATCCTCCTTCCCGCAACCAAGAGCCTTTAAGAGCCGTTCCAGCAGCAAACGGTGATCGTCTAAGCGACGATGTATTTGCGCAATGTCACAATCGCAACTACGCGCCATTCTGTAGGTAGAATGACAAGACGTCCGCTCGGTTTGAGTGTCGAGCGACGAAATTCATACATATTGACATCCTCCTCTCTAAGCTTGTTCTTGAATTGCATGGTGGCAGGATGAGTAGCAGAGTAACAACACAAAGATTTTTTGTTTGAAGCACATTGACATATATATTTCGATAACTTTACAAACTTCTGGCTCAGACCTATTTACATCATTCAGGCTAGGCCAACAACAATATGACCTCGCCGCCGTCGGCACACAACTGACTGGGGACCGGGCGCCATGGTCGGTGGCACCCAGGGCCGCAAGTGACGATGTATATAACAAAAGTCACACCCGTGACCGGACTTATCCAAAATGCCAATATGGCGATACATACATTAACGACAAGCAAACAGAAATAAGAGACGAAAGATTGTAAATCGATGTTTTCGGTACCAGTCAGGAAGGGCTATATCATATTGATATCAATGAAAAGAACTGAAGAAGCTATAAGTGAAAGTGAAATTTATTTTTTATTTAACAGTGCTCAACGTCATCCACATCAAAACGAGATACGTCGAAAAATATTATAAAAAGTATAAGAGTAACGCATTTTATATAAAAACACGAATGCTTTGTCAGTGTTTAAATTTTTCAAATCATGAAATTTCCCCTGAATCATGCAAATTTCAGTCAGATTCAGTGTAAGCTTGGAGGTTTTTTCATGAAGCGGCTGAAAGCAAGCTCTATACTTGGTTACGCTCTGGCACGTCGAGTCACACATAGCTAAACCATTTTCTTTTAGCTCCCAAAAGCTTTACCCATCCCTATATTTACTTTCTATCTATATTACTATATATTACATTATATACCCTATGGTTTTTATAACCTATCTATTATTAATACATAAAAACCCTATCCTTTAAATAGTTATTTACTTTATTTTTCCCATAAGTATTGATATCGGCTTGATATAGCTCTTTTAGGCTGATGCCGAAAAGCCTCAAAAAACGATCTTTTGTTTAATATTTTTGTTTGCTCGCCTGCCATGCACATATAATAATGTTAGTTTTAATTTTATATAAAATTATACGGCGTTTGCATACGCCGTTTTATTTGTTATAACAGTTGCTCCATTTCAAGTTGGTTCAACTGTCATAATTAATTTGTTTTTTTGCCGTGATTATCTTGGCGGCGCTGCATGTCACAGTGTTCCGTCTTTAGTCGGTTAAGTCTTGTCCAGCCAAAGAAACGTCATGTATCGGTCGGACGAGGAAATCAAGTCTTTATTAAGAATAAATTCGAAGTGTGGTTCAAAAACAAGTTCTTTGCTTTGCGACCTGCTCCTGCATCCTTCCTCCACGCGGCCACGTGATGAACCCACGACTTGTCGCCTTTGTAAAGATTGGGGACGTCAGTAAGTTTGTGAATGTAAAGAACTGACGTAGCTAAATAGTGATTTCTCCCGCAAATTCTACAGAATAAATAAATACAGAAATCTACGTTATAACGTAAAATAATTTAATGTACTTAAAGACCACAGTGTCGTTTTCAATGCGAGCTTCTTCAGTTATTCACCTGGAAAAACTTACTTATTTATAATAAATACTAGCGTGTACCCGGCATGCGTTGCAATGCCACTTAAAAAAAATAAACCGCGAGTTTTTATGGAAGCGCCTCGTCGGGAGCCTCTCGTCTTCCGATTGGATACGTTGAACTTGAGGCGTGACCGGAGCCAATTAGAAACAATCAACTTAGGTTATGTTGTTCTTACCTAAATTTGACAGTGGCGCCCGTATGTTTTTTTATTTATTGGAGTGCTTTTGGATACACAATGTTTTTGTTTTTCAGCCATCATTTACAGCTGCATCGCGTAAATGAATATACCCTTCTTGTATCACCCGATACCAACGTTAATAAAGGTTCGAGTGGTGAATGTAATTCTGGCAATTTCAATTTTCCACTCGTGCAACACATTCCTAGTGTTTCATTTTTAAATTTAAAGGCACTACAATACACGCATAATTTATCAATTTTTCCAATAACAATACTTGAGTGCAGACTGTATTCATAATTAGGATCGTAATGGAAAGCACTATGATTTAAATCAGCATGCAGAGTACGTCTGGTACGATCTACGCGTACTCGATCTGTTTCCAATCTTGCTTCCCGTTGCTCATCTGTTTCAGATAAACCGGTGTGAGCAGTGTGTACTCTGACTGTTTCCAATCCTGCTTCCCGTTGCTCATCTGTTTCAGATGAACGGGTTTGAGCAGTGTGTACTCTAACTGTTTCCAATCCTGCTTCCCGTTGCTCATCTGTTTCAGATGAACGGGTTTAAGCAGTGTGTACTCTAACTGCTTCCAATCTTGCTTCCCGTTGCTCATCTGTCCAGATGAACGGGTTTGAGCAGCGTGTACTCGATCTGTTTCCAATCTTGCTCTCCTTTGCTCGACTGTTTCTGAAGCTCGAGATGCCCTTTTCATTCGTGCTTGAGTTGTACTCTTGACCTATTGCTTTTCGTTTGGGTGGCATAATTGATATCACAGTGAATGTTACGTTTTGAAATTCACTTTTGAAAAATAAAAATAAATTGATTGATATAATACTAACATTAAGGTTATCAACTGACAATACTTGGTGAACTAATTATAGTTTTAGAATTAATTTTAATTAAAAAATATAATAGCTAGTATTTCATAATATCTTTTTAAATTGAAAGCAAAAAATTATTATTGTATAATGTCTTAATACATTAAAACTAATCACATACCAATTAATTAAAAAAAAATTAAAACCTGTAAATATGTGTGTACTAATATAGAACTCAAGTAGTGGATGCTACCCAACGAATAGGCACACTCAAGTGGCAATGGGCAGGTCATATCTGTCGAAGAGACGACGGTCGATGGGGAAGAAAAGTATTGGAATGGCGCCCAAGAACTGGCAAACGAAGCATTGGCCGACCCCCTACAAGATGGACTGACGATATAAGAAGAATAGCGGGAGTGACCTGGATGCGGAAGGCGGAGGATCGAAGAGGATGGAGACTCATGCGGGAGGCCTACGTTCAACAGTGGACGGACACAGGCTGATGATGAATATAGGATCTTGTCCATACCTATATAAGCCACGACCTGTTTTTATTTTTTCATTATTGAAGATGGTCTTCAGGAAGGCCGAAACATGTTAGCATTAAAATAAATTGTGAATCAAAACTAAATATTTTTAATTTATTATTTTTTTACTTAAAATTAATTATAAAATTATAATATAATACTATCCGAAGCCGACCAGCAATTGGAATTCCAAAATTAACTCTTTCTACTGTATATCACACACAATTATTACGTTATATTTATTTTAATTCGATAAACAAAAAGTCGTCAAAAATTCAAATATTGAAATAGTTTATTCGAAAATCGAATTTTGTTTCTAAATATTCAGTACCTTACGTTAGTACCTACTTATAATAACTTCAGGTGAGTGAATTGTTGTTTACGGCGTTGCCAAGGAAACACAATGTTCTAAATTGGCCGTTCTGTATTACATTAGTCTTGTATGAAAACATGTTTTACGTAAATATTCAATTAATTTTTGTAATTAAATCAAATTTTGAGTATCCTATCTTTTTCCTTTTAGTATCAGCAATAATTCGACAAAGTATTATCGCAATTGGATTAATGGTGTCGGAATGCATCAAATACACACAGACAGACATTGATTTTTATATATATAGAATTATTTATTTACCTTGTTTTTACATGTCACATTAGGTCACGTAAGATAAGTTCTCGACTAACTCGTAGCCTTTCTCAATCCATCACTTGTTAAGAGATAACTGAGCTGCGGTAGTACTTTATATTAAGTGGTCAAAGCCATTTTATGTAGGAGACGAGGTAGGGGTGTGACTATCCAGAATATATCTGATTGAGAAAAGCTACGAGTTAGTCGGAACTGCAGTCTCCTAAACAGAGAACTTATCTTACGTGACCCATGCAAAAACAAGGCAAATAAATAAATATTTATAACTTATAATGGATCTCAAAGTGAATGCTGAAAACATTGAAAAAGTACTAATTTATACTTGCAAAGAACTGAAGAAGCTATTTTTGAAAGCGGAACTTCTTTTTGTGAATAAACAGTATTCAACATGATCCATATCAAAACGAGATACAAGTAAAAATTATTTAAAAAATGTAAAATTCTCGCGTTTTACTTAAATTCACAAATGTTTTTTTTCAATGCTTTCAATTTAGAAATTACAAAATTTCCACTGAATCATTCACGTTTCAGCTAGATTCAGTGTAAACTTGCAGGTTTCTTCATGAAGAAGCTGAAAGCAAGTTTCAGATGTACTGGTTTCGCTCCGGCACGTCACGTAGTTAATGAGTCACGCGACGTGGTTCAAGCCTCGGGGAAGCAGAATGGGTAAATGTCATGTTTCATGCATGGCATAATAAAGGCATGTCATTAACGACAAAACTCAAGGATTGTATCGCACCATAACTTCGTAATGTAAAGAAAAAAATCGGGACGAGTTTTTCTTCGTATCACAACAAATGTGGTAGATTTTGGCTTATTTTTTATTCGTTTATTAGCAACATGTTTATAAAAACTGCAGTAAATGGAACACTGGCGTATTTATATTGATATATTAATACCCTACTCTCTTTGCTTGTTATCGAATTGCGTGGTGGCAGCACGCAGGAGCAGATCACAAAGCAAATCACTTTGTTTTTGAAGCACAATTCGCATTTATTTTGAATAAAGACTTGATTTCCTCGTTCGACCTTACATGCCGTTGCGCCGGGCCGGACGAGAGTTAACTGGCGACCGAGCGCGCTCGTTATAAGCTCCGCAAGTGGCGATCTACAGAATCAATAGCGTACCAATTACAGCAGCCATGTACATACTAACGTCACATCCGTGACCAAAATACCATATTGGCATTTTGTTCATGATTTGGTCACATACATGTACGACAAGCGAACAGAAATAAAAGACGAAGGCTTGTATATCGAGGTTTTCGGTACCAGTCAGCAAGGTCAATATCATGCTGACGTCAAAATATACTCGCATATTATATTTTCACGAGATATTTTTATTCCAGTAAATATACTTCTACTGTGTGCTGTGGAAAACCTATACTTTTTATAAAAATATAATACCCATGAATGGAGTGTAATCAATATTTAATCTTGTCGGAAACAACAGGGTCAGATCCTGTCTAACGTCGATTAACATTTTTACTTTTATGCATTCACCGAGGCTTAGGCCGCACAGCGACCTGAAGAGACACCCCATGCTTAGAAATAATCGCCTATATAGTGTTACCCTTGAACTATATATACTATTGAGCTTTCGCTATTGTGGGTTTGCTTTTATATGGCGTTTCTATTGTTACTGTGTTCAGTACTATCCATTGGTCGATTAGCAATGACAAGCAAAAAATCTAAAATCCGCAGTTTGAGATTAATGATTTGAAAAGTTAATCCTTATTGTAAAAATTAAATAATTATAAAAATATTATTTTGTAATTGAAGGCGCATTAGTGCATCTATCTACAGTGCACACGAAACCATTGATAAAAATATATCAGTAATTAAATACACACATACGTAGGATCGAGAGGAGTGGAGATCGAGATGCAAGACTTTGTTGCTGAAAACCAATCCACCAGATCGATACTACGAAGAAGAAGGCATACATACAATTCTACATCAAATTTTTAAGCATCAATTCATTAAAAAAAAATATCGGCAGACGCGACATTCGAACCTCAAGCGTTGCACCTTTGCTCTGTCCTATACACCGCGTTGTCCACCGACCATTCTCCTAAATAAATAGACTGTCTGTAACTAATAATAATAAAAAGCTTGTGAATTAAATGTATAAAGCTTGTGAATAAATAAACAGAGACATCTATCGTTATAGGATGTTAACAATCGTATATGTACATTAAGTTTCGCGTATCTGTCCAAGCGGAGAATGGTCGTGTGGACAACGCGGTGTATATAGGACAGAGCAAAGGTGCAACGCTCAAGGTTCGAATCCCGTGTTCGAATCAATTCTGATGCGAAAAAAAAATTGATGTAGAATTGCATGTGTGTATTTAATTACTAATAATATTGTAATATAGATCAATTATCTACAAAATAAAATACTACTAATACAAATTAAAAATAATCCAAATAAAAACATAGTCAATATTGTTGGTTGACAACCCCATTTACTAAAAGAATGACACGTCGTCGGGACGCGTGTGGAGGGATGCGGAGCAAATCACAATCAAAACTTTTTTAGAATCACATTGTCATTTATTTAAGATGATAGATTGACAACTTCGGTATTCGGCTCGGGTCACAAACAATGAACGATACATCTCCGTGGAGACCCGAGCCGAAAGTGAATCGGAGCGCTACGTAACACCGCAGCGCCTTTCTATCACCTGTCGGCCCTTTAACGAATTATCTTCTGTCAAAATAAGCAAAATGACGATGCGACGCTTTTTCTTATATTACCAACATTTTTATATATATGCGTGTCCGACGAGTGAACAAAAACAAGAGACGAAAAATTGTATATCGAGGCTTTTTGGCACTAGCCTGTATGGGTTATATCGAGCTGATATAATAGTTTTAGTTACTACTTTTTCATGGAGGATATGTAACGTCTGTGGTTCGTGAGCGTTTCGGTAAAGACGTTGTTTCTCGAAAGCTAGAGTGTGACTGGCATCCGTTCAATTGCTGCAGCTCTGTATTGGCGAATTTTGTTAACGCGATGTTGCCACAATATGATTCATTATGGAATTCTTTCCAAAAAATACCACCACTCAGTTCAGTCAGCTGTTACTGTCAAAGCTTTCATTGAAAGCGAAACCGCAGTCTTCTACCATACGAAGTCCTCACGTGATCCATATTAAAAGTAATCTCAAAGAGAATGTTAAAAATATATTTGATAAAATGTTAACTATGAATTGCTCTCGTTTTTGATACTCTTATTACTCATACTCAGTGTTACGAGATGACGCATTGGTTTTAAAAACCTCCCGCATTACGTGACGTTTTCATTATAGATTACACTCCATTCATGGGCATTATATTTTTATAAAAAGTATAGGTTTTCCACAGCACATAGTAGAAGTATATTTACTGGAAAAAAATATCTCGCGAAAATATAATATGCGAGCATATTTTGACGTCAGCATGATAGAGCCTTGCTGGCTGGTACCGAAAACCTCGATATACAATCTTTCGTATCTTATTTATGTTCACTTGTCGTACTGTATGTGCCGCCATATTGGCATTTTAGACTAGTTACATAGAACGCCTCTTGGGCGCTGGGTGACAGCCTCAGCACAGACGGCCGCGGGCAGTCATGTGCTGACGTCGTCGAGATCACATTGTTATAAGTCCCGATCGATCGATGCGAAAGTAACGCCATGTTACGTTCTTTATCGTGAATATATATGTGTGCTTCTGAAAAAGTCTGTGTGTTATTAATCTGCTCCTCATCCTGCCCCCACGCGACGGAGTAACACTTTTTAAAGAGAGGATGATGTTAATTTTTTCTTGTTTAATAAATATAATACGTTTTACTGACCAACGATAACAATATAATGAGCAGTCTGATCACTCTCCCAGGAGGCATAGTCTCTGGCATGTTAGTATTACTCCTAGGAAGAACAAACAATATTTAAGCGCGTTTCTCCTTAAATCAACGAAGTTAATTAACATTGTACGTGGACCAAGACTTGGATGGATTACCGCCTTTTGTTTGAGAGTGTTGTAAAGTTAAGCAGCCTTTAAGACCATACTATCCAGGCCTCAGAAACGTCTGGATTTTCTCCGATATAATCTGGTATCCTCCTATCAAAGTTTGATATCCATTTACTGGATGAAAGGATGCAGGACCAGGTTCACAATACAAAAAACTTGTTTTTGTTTTACAATTCGCGTTTATTTGTCAAACACTTGTACTGTTGTCACCCGTTATGGCGAACGCCCTTAGGCGTCCCCATAACGGTCGCGGGCGAGCACCGACTGTCAACTGACGGCGCACTCTCATCTCGCGCTGCCAACCGTTGCTGCAGAAAAAGCGAATTCAAGATGACAGTGGTACCAACAGGAAATGGACCCATTGTCATAACAAATAAAATGGTGCATGCAAACACCGTGCAACATTATACAATTAAGACTAACATTAGATGTGCATGTCAGGCTAGCGAACAAAAAGAAGAGACAAATGATCGTTTTTCGAAGCTTTACGACATCAGCCTAAAGGAGATCGAGTTGATATCAAATCATACATGAAAAATCTTATTAAATAATCAACCAAATATGCCTCGGATACTACAGCGGCAGTCTCATCAAGTCTCCGGACTCTATGCTCTCAGGTAAAAATTCGAGTAAAAAAATATTTTGGGAGATGACATGTACAATTGTCTGCTGAATGAAAACTTGGTGCCGCTAATATGTGGTGACCATATGCTTCAAATGTGAAACGGATATGGGAAAAATTGACAGTTAAATTAACACCGAAGATAAATAAGCCAACCAAAAATAAATTAATAAGTTTTTAATTTTATTTTTAGGTTTCTTGGTAAAAAAAAACTGATTAAAAACTTTTTGACACTTGCGTTCTATTTTATTTCCGGTTTATCTAATATCCGGCAATCTTTTTATTTCCGGTTTTCAAGTTTAAAAAAAAAACTTGTAAAAAGTAACGTTTTATCTAAATCCTACATCACCTGCAAACTTTCCAAATTTTGAATAAAAAGAAATACATGCGAGGCATGTGTTTTACAGGAACAAATAAACTGAAATCTTGTTGGAAAATAATTTCAGGAAATTCTTGTTTTCATGAAGTAACCAATGCATCCTCACTGTATTAACTTATGGCGCAAAGATGTGGAATCTAACAGCAAGTCTTACCCATAAAATAAAGGTCACCCAGCGTGCTATGGAGAGATCCATGCGAAGAGTGTCGCTAAAGGATAGAATCCGAAACGAGGAAATACGCAGAAGAACTCAAGTAGTGGGGAGGATATATCTGTCGAAGAGACGACGGTTGATGGGGAAGAAAAGTATTGGAATGGCGCCCAAGAACTAGCAAACGAAGCATTGGCCAACCCACTGCAAGATGGACTGACCACATAAGAAGAATAGCGGGAGTGACCTGGATGTGGAAGGCGGAGGATCGAAGAGGATGGAGACTCATGAGGGAGGCCTACGTTCAACAGTGGACGGATACAGGCTGATGATGATGATGATCATGATGAAGTAACTAAGTAATCTAAAAAGTAACTGGCTAGGACTAAACTAATGTATTGTAAACTTAATGTAACCTGACCTAGTACAATGAAATATTTTCTTCCCATATCCGGAACGATTTACACAACATTTTGCCACTTAGTTCTGTCGATTGCCACTATTCTTAATATTCAAATGCTAATGTTTATAGATTAAAAAATACATTTTTAATCGATTTCTTAGCTTTAAAATACCCCTTTGTTGGTGTGAATTTGATGCCTCACGCGGAAAATGCCAGTCATAGCCTATCAATTACAATTGGTTGTAGACGAAAGTCGTCCCGTGAAGACCATCCATTCATTGCAAATTACTGTAATAATAAGGATGATGCGTTAATCTCGGGCTGTAGTCTATGACGTGTGCAGATCAACACTCCACATGAAGCGCTTAACCATATGTAACATGGAAATCGTCATAGAATCCACAGATGGTACTTCAGCATCGCTATCACGATCTGTCGGTATTGGAGAAAATCCCTGCAATGGCGGTCAAAATATTGGTGCTAGAAAATTCGCCAAACACGGCTAAGCCCAAAATCCACAATACCAAATCTGGCAGTGAAAATCTAATAAGTTAAATATTGTACATAAATAAAAATACATGTTTTTTATGAGAAACACCTGCATTCATAACCTGAATAACATTGTCAATGTAACAACGCAATCTGCTGAAAAAAACAAATGTATATGCGTGACGCGTGTTTTTTATTTCAGCAGCGTATAAACTGAAATCTTGTTAGGGGTGGAATTCAGCTGATTCTCGCTTTCAGTGGGGCCGGCGGGGAAGTGAAGGACAATCGATATCTCCGCTGGGGGAGTTCCCCTTATCACCCTGAAGGCCGGGGAACTACACGGGTGTGGGGAGGACTGAAGGATTCCCCGTACAGCCTCTCGGCGTCCTCTCTGGCGGGCAAACAAGCGAAACTTGTCGGATATACTCGTAGCTAATCGAACGTAGCATTTGTTTACGATGTAAAGAGATGTGTATTTGAATCAGAGTATATTATAAACGTATTTATTTATTCTTCTTCTTTATCCTAGCCATTTCCCATCATCTGGTGTCAGCTCTCCTTATGAAAATTCGCTATGTCTGTCTGTCCTGCGTTGTATTCTCGGTCAAGCCCAGGGTTTTCAGATCCTTGTTTACAGTTGCAGTCCAGGTTGCCTGTGGTCTTTCAGGTCTTCTTCTTAGCGTGGGTATGTTGAGGACTCTCTTCACCATCTCTCCGTGTCACATGCCTATACCATCTTAGGCGGTTTCCCCTTATCTTTTCAAGTAAGGGGGCCACCCGAAATGAACCCTGAATATGCTTATTTCGAACTCTGTCCACTCACCAAAGTTCTCAATGCATATTCGTAATATAAATTGGAAAAACGCAACGCGGTGATGAAGTTTGAGTCATGCTACCTATTAGGATTTTACAAGAATATTAGTACAAATCTAGTATTCAGAGAGGATATCTTTTTATATTTGATTAAATAAAAAATAAAAATAAATATATTGATCCAGAAAGTGAACCAGTTGTCCAGTGAACCAGACCTCCGGTGCACCCCACGTCGCTACCGATGTGTCGTAGAACAAATTGTCCGGGGAAGATAGGTCATGACACCGCTATAGCTGCTCAACGTGATCCATTTTAAAACGATGTTAATTTATCAATTTAATATTTGAAATACGAGAACTCTCAAAGTTGATGCTTGCAAATGCTTATTAAAAAAAAAAAAAAAAAACTTAGAACAATATTATTAAGTTATTTATTGTCTATTGCCATCATCTGTATCCGGCAGCTAGCCAGCGGGTATAGCTCAAAGGTCAAAGCGTTTGCTTTGCACGCCAAAGGTCGTGGGTTCGATCCTTGACGGAGATTTAAAAAAAAGGATTTTTAATCGATATCTGAGCTCTAAAATACCCCTGTTGGTGTGAATTTGATCCCTCATCCGTAAAATGCCAGTCATAGCATATTAATCAAAATTGGTGGCAGACGAAAGTCGTCCCGTGAATACCACCCATTCATAGTAAATTCCTGTAATGATAAGGATGATGCGTGAATCTCGGGCTGTAGTCCATGACGTTAGCGGATCGATACTCCACATGCAGCGCTTAGCCATATCCACCAAGGTAAACGTAATAGAATTTCACAGATGAGACTTCAGAATTACTATCACCATCTGTCGGTATTCTCCTGTATGTGTTTACATAAAAAAACCTGTTGAATTGTACACGTGTATTTATGACAGAAAAACTTGTCTATTATCAAAGTGAAAGGTTTTATAAAAGGATATTTCAAGCGAGTCGTCGTCCTGTACAAGTCCGAGGCATTCTTCGGAGGATTTTGTTAATCTATCCCTGGAGGAAAATAAACGGGAATCCTATCTATCTGGGCCGTCATTATTTAACCTACTCCAGTAATCTCTACTAAATGTCTACCGTCTCAACGCAAAAAGTGAAAAAAAGGTTTTATTTTCAATGTTAGACTAGCATTCAGTCAGATTTAATTACTCTATCGATCTATTAATTGAAGGCTACTTTATTTATGTAAACACAAACAGGAGAATATCGACAGATGGTGATAGTAATTATTAAGGCCGTTGGCGGATCAATGCTCCAAATTCAGCGCTTAGCCATATGCAGCATGGTAAGCGTCATATAATCCACAGATGAGTTATCTCTACTACCATTTGTCTATATTGTCCTGTATGTTTTATTTTGCCGCTCACGCATATGTTCGATGTTAACGCATATACAAAAAAAGGTCAGCTTCCACCTGCATTTATCAATGACTGACGATACACCACATGTCTAACAGCTAAAAATACCCAAGCATGAAGTGGTTAAGTAACTAAACATTGTTCAAAATGGTATTAACAATATTAATATTATGATTACTGTGTATCCCATTTCAAATAAGCTTGCAATTCTTTTACCCCGGTTAAGTTTTAGGTACAATGGAATGATTTGAAAATAAGCGAAAGAATTGGATTATTTACGGAATACTGGCGCTTCGTTTCGCAGGAAAATTGCGAAAATTGTAAGAGACGACATTAAGAATCGCGGAGCAAATCCCTCAAATCTCATTTGGAGCAGTCGGAGCTCGTTAGGGCTGAGGGATTGTGCGGAGTGGACGTTATTTATTATTATTTTATTATTTATGTCTCCCCAACCTTGGCTGGGCAGTTCTAGAAAGCTGAGGGACGGCAAAACGCACGTAATGAGCGAAAATAAACGCCTGAAATAAGAGAGGCTAAACGCACAGAATGTGAGAACAAATATTCAAAAAATTAGGAAGACTAAACACGCATTATAAGGATAGATATACTCCCAAAAGAAATTGACAGGCTTATGCAAGTAGGATGAGCAGCATTTGGAAAACTTAAAGTATTGTATATTTGTGTTTATTCTATGTTTCTTATTCTTTACTATTGTATGTACCTTGGAACTGCGGTTCTGTTAATTTAATAAATAAATAAATCTATCAATTTGATATTGATTTAACCTCACATTTGAACCAAATGGATGAGAGTTCGAAGAATCTGGCTAATCATTCGAATCTCATTAAAACATTTACATAACAAACATCGAAATATGACTAGGATACTACATAGTAGCGTTTGAAAAACGTAAGTACATTTTTAAAGCGAAAATTCCGCAATGTCTTAAAACTAAGGCGTTAAGCCAATGCATCCTCCCTGTATTAACTTATGGCGCAGAGACGTGGAATCTAGCAGCAAGTCTTACCCATAAAATAAAGGTCACCCAGCGTGCTACGGAGAGATCCATGCTAAGAGTGTAGGCTAAAAGATAGAATCCGAAACGAGGATATCTGCAGAAGAACTAAAGAAATGGAGACTACCCAACGAATAGGCACACTAAAATGGCAATAGGCAGGACATATCTGTCGAAGAGATGACGGTCGATAAGGAAGAAAAGTATTGGAATCGCGCCCAATATGAAGCATTGGCCGACCCCCTGCAAGATAGACTGATGACATATGAAGAATAGCGGGTGTGACCTGGATGCGGAAAGCAGAGGATTGAAAAAGATGGAGACTCATGCTGGATGCTTACGTTCAACAGTGGACAAATACTCTTAAAATGTGGATGGCTAAATGCACTAAATAAGGGGATCTAAATGCTCATAATAATAATAAAGGCTAAACGGCTAAATAAGGAATACTAAACGCACTGCATAGAGGAAACTGTATCCTGAACATAATGGAGAATAAACGCCATGAACAAGGATAGGTATATCGTTTACAAAAAAGACATTCAACGCTCAAAATTAGAAACTCTAAATGCACTTAATTAGAAAATCTAAACCCTCATAATAACGGAGGATATACACAATAGAAAAATGAAAGTAATATAGGGTCTGCAATATAACGTTTTTTTTTCAACTAGTGCTTATTTCGTGAACGGTAACACTTAGCTCATGTCTGATTTAACAGATAATTAGTTTTATCCTTCCGCTAAACAAATATGGTTGTGTATACGCTTGAACAACGCTGGGAAATATTGCGACATTACTTTGAAAATCATGCTATTGTCCGCCATCTAACGTTTTTTTTTTAACTAGTGTTTATTTCGTGAATGGTAACACTTATCTCATGTCTGATTTGACAAATAATTAGTTTTATCTTTTCGCTAAACGAATATAGTTATGTATACGCTTGAACAACGCTGAAAAATATTGCAACATTACTTTGAAAATCAAGCTATTTTTCTTCAAAAATGAGCAAGGAATGGCCGTTACAGTCAATGGCGATCGTTATTGGGCCATTTTTGTTCACAAAAATTGAAGAAGAAAATATTGGCAATATTTTATTTCAACAAGATGGCGCTACGTGCCACACAGCCGAAGTTACACTCAATGTTTTGCGCCCCATTTTCAAAAAAAAAAAGTTATTTGGCGGACCCGATACTCTCTAAATAACAAAGACTAAGCGCATAAAATAAGGTAAACTGTATTCTAAAAAATAAGGAAGACTAAATTGCACTGTATAAGGAAAGCTATACTCGCAAAATAACGGAAGCTAAACGCAACCGGAAATAGGAAGATATATATTCCAAATAACGGAAACTTAACGCACCGAAAAAAGATAGATTAACAACGTAATTTTAAAATAAGGGATTCAATACTCACTTAAGTTACGGTAAGCAATTCTCTTCCGTTAATTGCGTTTCTTCATTCATACAATATTAGACCTCTTCAAGAAACTAATCAATACACACCAATGCACATGTAGAATTTGGCCGTCCTGGCTATAGGTCAGCTGTAATCTAACTCTTTTAGCATCTTATTACTATGGTTGCTCTCACTTGTAGTGGATAAGCTAGAACAAATGGATGTTTTGTGTGACACTTGGAAACGAGATTCATCTTGTGGTAGTGCATGTATTGATCTTGCAGCATCCACCCTCTTGTGTTACGTCCAAAGTGCCAGCGATCGTTAAGAGAAACGCTGCCAGAATGTCTACGCCAGTCTAGACGACAGACGCTGCGCCCGTCAGTGGCGTATCTCACTTTTAACACCCCTGGTTAGTGTGAGTAACTTGTTTGAATACGTTATCTTAAAAATATTAACTGAAAAAAAAAATTGAAGCTCTCAGCGATACAACGTCCTCTTCTTCTCCTTCTCCTTATTTTCTTAATGGTTCTTATTCACAGATTTTTAACTTTCTTCTTATGATGCCTGTCCATGTGATCCTGGCAAACAATACATTGTGAGACATTCTCTTATGAAGTGCATCATCCATAAGAACAGAAAATGTGTTTTGTGTTGTCGTCTGAGAGTCTCAACCATTGTTTTACAAGACCTTCCTGAACTGCTGCTTAGCTTAAACAGTAGCTTGCTATTAAATTACTTAACAATAATGTTAAGATAACGCGGGCAGTTTTTTTATAATTTAATATCAACAGATGGTGATAGTAATTCTGAAGCTTCATTTGTGGAATTGTATGACGCTTAGCATGGTGCATATTGCTAAATGCTCCATGTGGAGTGTTGATCCGCCAACGTCATAGTATCAAACGTATCAAATTCACACCAACTTTATTATTGTAACGTATTTTAGAGCTCAGAAATCGATTAAAAAATATATTTTTTTTAATATCCGTCGTAGATTGAACCCACGACCTTTGGCTTGCAAAGCAAACGCTTTGACCCGCCGGAAAATATTGTTTAACTGCGGTGATCTATCAAAAAACCGCGCTTAAAAAGTGCTATTGCTGTTGTTTATTGCAGTGATTACGCCACTGGGACTGCTCTGTCGCCATTTCACGAGTTATGTATACAGACAGCGCAGAATGCATGGACAGTACATGTCTCTGTCCCAGTTTTCCTAACATGAGCACTCAGTTTAAGCTCTTATTTCCTCATAAAATCTGATACATAATACTAAACGTGTTACGTACATACTTCGAAACGACACTTACGTTTATATGTACTTTTACGTAACATCGACATAATATCGACATAACTTGAACATATCAACGACATAAAAAATGACATATTTTTCATCATCATCACTATGTCTGTTCCTCTAACTGCAGCAAATGGTCGTCTTGAATCACCGTCACAAAACTATGTCAGCCGTCTTGTTCCTCGCCACATCCCATGTCAATTCTGCCTCCCGTAGTTCGACCGAGTGCATTATATGTATAGTCCACACAGGCCTTGAAAAAAGGCAGCTTTAGTAAATGCTCTCCTGCAGCATCCAATGTGTGTGTATATCCCAGCCAGGTCCACGTTCGTATCTTGTCCTGAGCTGTAGTATAAGGCTGCCTTGTGCGATCCCTCACCATTCATGACAAAGTAAAACCATCGTACCCAAAGTATTCTACGCAGGCATCTGATTTCCAAAACCATTATACGGCCGCCTTGGTTTTTGGTTAGGTGCCAATATTCACAGCCGGAAAGATGAATTTGGACGATACAGGCGCTGCATAGTCGACTGCATGTATTTTGGTTCCGCCGCATTTCGTTCACAGACAATTCATTCAACGACTCCTCGGTAACGTGGAGCACACTGGACATCTTGTGCACGGGATATTTGGTGCACGGAAAACTAGTGCATCTAAGTTATTTCGTTAACAAGACCATACGTTAACAACCGACAAACGCGTCTTACACTTGCCGAACATCCATACACGGTTAATGTGTGTCGAACAAGAACTAGCAGTTTCCAAAGTTCCTTCCTTAATGCCACCGTTAAGCTATGGAATGCTCTCCCAGCGTGTTTCCTCCTTCTTACAATATGGATCTCTTCAAGATACAGATAAATATACACTTGCAATCTCCCCAACCCACACACAAACACGAACACAACACACGTTTCCGGCATGCAGCGTCCAGCCGCCCTGGTTGAGCGCCTTAGAGTGCACTGGTCTTGACCGGCTGTGCTCTCCTGCATGCGAATACATGAAAAAACGACTCTACGATCACTGGACAAATTCTTAGGTTAGGTTAGCGAGACAGACAGTGCACCAGTTTTCACGTGCGCCAAATTTCCTGCGCACCAGGCGTCCAGTGCATCTCACGTTGTTACTGATGAGTCGCTGAACGAATTGTTTGTGAACGATGGGTCGTATTTTACGTATTTTATTATTTTATATTTAGTTGGCTCACAAACGCAGACTAATTCAATACTTAACGATGAGCTCAACAAGTAAACCTCTCGCAAGCTTATCGAGAAATTTGTTAATTTCCTACGACGGGAGAAGCGATTTTAGAAATTTTAATATCACCCTCAAATAATTAATAACGGAAGTAGTAAAAATGGGCAAAGTGCTAAATTATTCTATGGATTACTCAAAAACGTCTTTGTTATACAGAAAAGCTAAAAATTTATAAAAAATTAAACATTTTTTGGTACAAGAACATTTTTTCTTTCATTTAGCATTCAGCTTGAAGATCTTAATAGTGATTTTAAAATTTTGTAGTAAGAAAATTTAAGAAATATTTTTATCACTTTTATGAACCATTATTTTTATATATTTTTGAACAAGCAAAAAATTTAACAGTTGATACATACACACAAATTCACATCAAACATCATCTTATATGACATTTTTCTCATCAATATATCTTTAAAAAATTAACGGAAAACGTTGAGATTTGAACCATGAATCTTTGTAAAATTGTAAATGCGTGTGCCCATTGCCATTTACTCTACTCACTGAATCGATTTATTAACACTAACATCTTCCTCTCTTTCAAAGGTTGTTATTCAGTCGCGTCGTGGCGGATTAATAACACACAGACTTTTTCTGAAGCACAAAGTTACGATAAACTTTACAAACTTCCGGCCCAGGCGGAATGACATGCCGGGCCGGCGATAATGCGACCGTCTTGGCCGGCAGAACACAACTCACTCCGCGCGCTCGTCGGCGCTGAGGCTGTCGCCCAGCGCCCAGTGGCGGTCTATATCACTAACGTCACACCCGCGACCGGACTTGTCTAAAATGCCAATATGGCGGCACATACATTTCTGACAAGCGACAGAAATAAGAGACGAAAGATTGTATATCGAGGTTTTCGGTACCAGTCAGCAAGGGCTTTATCATGCTGATATCAACACGTATTGTATTATTAATACTTTTATCTATTTTTTAATCGTTGATAATAATAATTTGAATTTCTTCAGCCAGCAGAGCCATAGTGAAAATTTTACACAGACATATTGAAACCAGATGCACAAAAGAAAAAAAATACAAATAAAAAACATTTAACAATTTTAATTTTAAACAACTATTGACTCTCAGTGAGTGGAGCACCGGATCACCGATGGATGCGTACGTGAAGGCGATCCAGTGCCCCTCCAACCGGGAGTCTCACCTATCCGCCCACACAGCAACCTTGGTATTCAAATTCAATCAATTAATTTTACTCGCAACTATTATTATTATTATTTACCGATAATTTGTTTATTTGGTGTACTCTCTAGGTTATTTCCAAACTATAAACTGTAAAGAAACAACTGTTAATCTTTCTTCTTATATTTTATTAATTGTAATGATATTCTCGTACATTAGATAAGAGTAATGTCAACCGGAAACATTAATTAACTGCAATTTATGCACATACTGATAGAAATACGTCATATTGCAATGAGTGATATTATGGATATGGCAACAATGGTCAGAATGTAAATTAATTTTTGGTCAAAATTTAGATCAACTTTTGGTCAGAATAAAAAAATATATAAATAAGACAGATTTAATAAGTAAGGTTAGGTTTTGTTGGGTTCATATAACTAACGGGTCCGCCATCTAACGTTTTTTTTTTCAACTAGTGCTTATTTCGTGAATGGTAACACTTAGCTCATGTCTGATTTGACAGATAATTAGTTTTATCCTTCCGCTGAACGAATATTGCTGTGTATACGCTTGAACAACGCTGGGAAATATTGCGACATTACTTTGAAAATTAGGCCATTTTTCTTCGAAAATGAGCAAGGAGTGGCCGTTACAGTCAATGGCGATCGTTATCGGGCCATTTTTGTTCACAAAAATTGAAGAGGAAGATATTGGCAACATTTGGTTTCAACAGGACGGCGCTGCTACGTGCCACACAGCCGAAGCTACACTCCGATGTTTTGCGCCCCATTTTCAAAAAAAAAAAGTTATTTGGCGGACCCTTTATATAGTACATGTAAAAAATTAATCATTTTATTTTATACTAGCTGACCCGGTGAACTTTGTTTCACCCGAAAGGCAATAAATGAGCAGATTTTGGATTTTATTAAGTTGAATTTTTCGGTACATATGATATCATATATTTGGTCTGGTTGAATTCTATTGCAGTAAACGACGAAACTTCAGCAAGTAGTTGTCAGCATTTCGACGAATAATCAAACGATATGCGTAATAATTCGGCGAGCTAACCTTCTTGGTAGTTTCTTCACCTGAAATTAAGACAATAGATTTGCTATTTTGTATGTGCAGCTAACATCCATATTTGTAGCATAATTATAAAGGGGTGAAGATAAATGATATTAAATCGTTTGCCGGTTATTTGTCAAATTTTCTCTAAACAAACATCTTAATCTTTAAGTCTGTTATTTTCCTGGTAATAAGCAGTGTAATTGGTCATTTATTGGAAATCTAAAGCAAAACCAAGCACTGTAAAATGTATGTCATGACGGAATCAAAACTATGATATTAATTTTCAGCCAAGTCGGTTAGGCCGTTCTTGAGTTATAAAAACAAATATAACCCGACTTTCTTTTATATATATAGATATACAGAATCGAAATTCCAATTTTTTTACAAATATTTAGAAACATATATTTAGAATAGTATACATAAATATACAATAAATAGAGAAAATAATAAAAATAAAAATAACACAATAGAATAAGAAGATGCCTTTCCATTTGCTTTTTGTTATAACATTTTTAACAAATAAAAGATTAAACTGATATTTTCACTAATATTTATTTTGTTTTTGTCTTTTTTTCCTGCCTTTTGTATTCTTTTTTTGTTTCAAAATATTCCGTACCTTACGTAGGTACCTACTTACAATACCCACTTTTGCGTCATTTTTAGTTATGGCGTTGGCTATAGCAACATTTTCTTCAACTGACAGCTGTCAAGTTACAATAGTCTTGTATGAAAACATGTTTACGTAAATGTTCAATATTTTTTCTTAATCAAATCAATTTTGAGTATACCATGGACGTTTTTGGGTTCTAAGCTACCTTTCCACCAATTTTCAGCCAAGTCGGTTAGGCCGTTCTTGAGTTATAAAAACAAATATAACCCGACTTTCTTTTATATATATAGATTCAGACCAAAAAAATATTTATTTTGACCGGAAAAATACTAGCCATCGGATATTCGGTCATTGCAGAAAAAACGCCCCAAAAAATGGACCCTAGAGAGCCTGGCAGCATAGTCCAGTGGTAAAAGCGTTTGCTTATCACTCAAACGCCGTCGGTTCGCATCCCAACCAGCTTGATTTTCTTAAAAATATTAAATTAAATCTAAGCTCTTTACATGCCCCCGGTAGCGTTGAGCCACCCTTTAAGGGCAAAAAAAATTCCAGGCCTCGGGAGCGTCGGACTGATCACCCGATCTCCTTTAAGGAAACGCTGATCATTGAACTCCCAAATATTTCTCTGATAATACAGCCGAATTCTATGCAAGTTCGTGGGCTCTTACCCTGGAGGCCCCCGGGAAATATCTATGTTCCCGTGTGGACCTCCGGAGATACAGGAGATTAACAATCTGAGGTTACAGAACTGTGAAACGGAAATTTTCGGTGTTCATATACTCCAAATTTTCTACGCAGAAGAACTATAGTAGTGAATGCTACCCAACGAATAGGCACACTCAAGTGGCAATGGGCAGTATTGGAATGGCGCCCAAGAACTGGCAAACGAAGCATTGGTCGACCCCTACAAGATGGACTGACAATATAAGAAGAATAGCGGAAGTGACCTGGATGCGGAAGGCGGAGGATTGAAGAGGATGGAGACTCATGCGGGAGGCCTACGTTCAACAGTGGACGGACACAGGCTGATGGTGATGATGCTCCAAATATGGAGCTGATATTGTAAAAAGAAAAATTCTTTGACCTCATTGGTCTGGCGGTTGGATTAGGGGACCAAAAACATCAAAAGGTTCATATAAGTTGAGCAAGAAAAAAAAATCTTAAGACCAAAAATTTTGTAAAGTTCATGAACAGATTTTTTCTTTCGCCTATTATAAAAAAAACACGCCTATTATAAAATTCCGTTAGAAATCAAGATTCTTCAACAAAATTAAAAGAAAACTAATTGGTTTATGTACTTTGGGACTTTTGAGTTGTTCCTGGAAATAAGTAATAATTCGATATAATACTTGGATGCCCGACAAGAAATGTTTCGCGATACTTGGACGCTCGAATAGAAATGTTTTTTTTTTATTTTCTTGTTGTTAAGTTGCTTAAATTTCCAATGGAATTGTCCCGGGAAAGAGGATTGGAAAATACGGGAGAAAGTTTTTCCCGGATGCT
This sequence comes from Glossosoma conforme, assembly GCA_022606575.1. Taxonomy (NCBI): domain Eukaryota; kingdom Metazoa; phylum Arthropoda; class Insecta; order Trichoptera; family Glossosomatidae; genus Glossosoma; species Glossosoma conforme. The sequence continues at coordinate 25,642 of JAGTXR010000044.1, forward strand.
TCAAAAATATACAAAAAAAAACACAGATGTTTTATTTCTGTACAACCTTATCCAGTAATAAAAAACCCATATTTTTGCTTTTCCCAATATTGCATTTTACCTATGATATATTACCTTTACACACTGTCCCTTAACATCCTCTTCTCTTTAAAAGATAGTTATTCAGTCGCGTGGTGCCAGGATGAGGAGCAAATTAACAACACAAAGACTTTTTCCGTAACACATTGACATATATATTTTTATAACTTAACAAACTTCCAGCCCAGGCGGAATAACATGCCGGGCCGGCTATAATACGTCCTTCTGACGGTCGGCACACAATTCGTGATGGGCTGTCGCACAGCGCCGCAAGTGCCGATATATATAACTAACGTCACACCCGTGACCGGACTTATCTAAATTGCCAATATGGCGATACGTACATGTACGACAAGCGAACAGAAATAAGGGACGAAAGAGATTTTCGGTACCAGTCAGCAAAGACTATACCATGCTGATGTCACCTAATATTTCAAAGTCACTGCAAGACCAGTATACCTTTTACATATAGAGTAAGAGAAATGGAAGGCTAACAGGTCATGTTTAAAACTGCTCTACAGCCAACGGTATTTCTCAGATTCACAACCAATACAAACTTCAATTGCTTAGAAAATTGGCCTTTTCTGTCTCAAACCTCATTTCATTTACGTTTTATAAGATACATCATCACTCACCTATGTCTACTGTTGAATTTACGCCTCCCGCATGAGTCTCTCTCCTGATCCTCCACCTACGTACATCCAACCTCCTTCCGCTATCTTTCTGACGTCGTCAGTCTATATTCCCAAGACTCTCTTCGCTAATTCTTGGGAGCCTCTCCAACACTTTTTTCCCCATCGAGCAATGTCTCTTCAACACCTAGTCCTGCTCATTGCCACTTGAATGTTTCTATTAATTCAATAACATCCACTACTTGGGTTCTTCTTCGGATATCCTTATTTCGGATGTATGTTTTTTTCAATTTTATTTAATAATTTAATTTTTTCAGAAACATTGCAAATTTTATTTAATACAAACCTGAAATAAGATATAATATGAGAGAAACAATTTATAAATATAGGTTTTATGATTTTTAATTAATTAACAATTTTTAAAAAGTCGCGGAGTTCGCTAAGCAGAAGACTCCACGAAATTACTTTGATAAATAAATTTGTGGAACTCATGTCAAAAGTGGGCTTCTCTCAAGTGGAATATATCAATATTCTAGGCAAATGGTTGAACAGTCTGATCACTCTCCCAGGAGGCATAGTCTCTGGCATGTTAGTATTACTCCTAGGAAGAACAAACAATCAGTGCCTCCTTATCCTTAAATAAATGTTAGGGACAAATAAAGCGATTTCCTTCAAAATATCAGGATTTCTGAACGCGCCTCGCACTAGCCGAAAGAAATGCATACGCAAGCACACACCTCTTCTAGTTCTCAACTCATTGTATCCCAACATACCCCGTATAAAGTTAGATGGGTACAGCCACGGATAATATCCATACATCCTCATGTAAAGAAACCTTTTAAAGACTCTACGAGCATGTATCTCTCCATATCACGTTGGGTGACCTTTTATTTATGGATAAGATCTGCTGTTAGATTCCACGCATCTGCACCATAAGTTAACACTGGGAGAATGTTTTAGAAAAATAGGAAAATAGTTTTGCTTAAATTAGAACGGCTTTCTTATTTATACAGTTGAATAAGTAGTTTGTTAGTGAATTACCGACATTCTCTAGTTTTGCCAATTAGACAGTAATGAATCATGTAAAGGTTGCTAGCAGCTGTTCTTTGAAGGTTTATTAGGTGGGTGGATGAAAACCGTGTTCTCGGTACTGTTAAATGCTTCGTGAGTCTATTTTGAAGCAACATCTAAGGGGAATTTAATCGGGAGGAACAACAGAAACAACGAGGCGAGTGGGTGCGGAAGGAGGCAGACGAGTTCGGAAGACGAGTGGGAGATGAAAAGAAAAGACTCACGAGGGAGAAAGCGTATTGATTAAAATTCTTTGAAGAACAAGATGTTGGCAAAGTGGCAACGTGTGCTCATAAATAGCTTTTTGAAAAAAGGGCTAAAAATGTATCTGATTCTCAAAAATGAAAATTTGCACAATCAGACGAAATTGTTTAATACAAAAATAAACATTGAGAATTTTACTACATTGCAAATTTTATCGTCAAGTTATCAGTATAGACGTTGGAGAACAATTTAGCTTAAGTTCTGGAGATTTTTTTTCATGTCCCAGTAATAGGAAATTACTGAAAAATTTACCTTTTACTTCTTCTGTTCATGTCCGTTCCATATATTAGACCATCGTTCAACCCTGGATACATGAAAGACGAAAAAATCACAGTGAATAGTTGTTGAAACCAACTTGAGTGAAAGATATTGACATATTTAATGTAATATTGCTTCAGATTCTGTGCTAGTGTGGACGGATACGAAATGTTGGACGCTTGATTTTATTACTATAATGCCGTGTTATTTGTGTGTCAACCATGATATACTTATGACATGGTTTTTGTTGTCACACACCTAAACTATTTGCGCTGCGTATTCCGACACTTGTTCTGAGTGTGAGGTCATTGACACTAAATATGTCAATAAATTTACATCACATTTACGTTTGTACTTCAGTGACGAATTAAAATTGTATGTTTTGTAATGTCATTGAAGGAAAAGAAATAAAAAATGAAATCTGAAACATATGGTTACACCAAATTGTCACCACTCAGTTCTGTCAGTTGCCATTATCTATGCCTTGTACCAAGACATCATTGCATATGAAGTTCCACCTAGTAACATACGAGTATATATTTATATATGCTTCGTTACGCCTTCCAGGACAGGAGTCCGGGACTTGAAGAAACAGCAGCTATAGTATACAAGGCATATTTTGAGTGTGTTGTTATTCAAATTTTTTAAGAAGATCGGATATACTATTTGGACCATTTGGTCCTAACTAAAAAACGAAGTCAAAAACTAAGTTATTATAAACGGTAATTTCACCGATTCATCCAGTGACAATAAGACATCGCAATCGCGGTCCTCATCAGATCGCTGAAGTTAAGCAACATATGGCACCGATCATAACATGGATGAATCACCACCTTTTGCTAATTACGTGTTGCTGCTTGAGTTAAGCCCCTTTTCACGTTCTTTAATTATCCAGTCATTGAGAGCGTCAAGCTAATCTCAGATCTTCTTAAAAATATATTATTAAGAAATCATCCAAAATATGCCTAAGATACTTCAGCTGCCGTCTCTTCAAGTCCTCGGGCTTCTGCCCTGTAGGTCGTATGGAACCATATATCAGGATAAGACATATCAGTGGCAACTTATAGAACTGACTTTTTTTATGTAAACACATTCAGGAAAATACCGACAGACGATGATAGTAATTCTAAGTCTCATCTGTGGAATTCTATGTTGCTTACCATACTGCATACGGCTAAGCGCCGCATGTGGACTGTTGACCCGCCAACGGCATAGACTACAGCCCGAGATTCACGCATCATCCTTAATTATTACAGGAATTTAGGTTGGTCTTCACGGGACGACTTTCGTCTACCACCAATTTTGATTAAGAGGCTATGACTGGATTTTTACGGGTAAGGGATCAAATTCACACCAATCGGAAGTATTTTAGAGCTCAGAAATCTATTAAAAATCTTATTTTTTTTATCTACGTTGGGGATCGAGCCCATGACCTTTGGCTTGCAAAGCAAACGCTTTGACCACTGAGCTACACCCGCAGGCAGATTAGATTAGCAGAGAGTGGCGGCATTATGAAGTGATATGTTCCAGATAAGGTACGGATATGGGAAGCAATAGTTCAATTACTTACAGCTTGATTTTCATATTTTAAAAGATAAGATCGAGGACTTGAATTAGCTCTATGTTCCAAATTTTAAATATGGTATCAAAAAGAAAAACAACTTACGGCCCAAAAAAAAAACCATTTTACATTATTGTATTAACGAGAATTCCTCGAGGACGACGAGCGAAAAAAAAATACGTCAAAAAATAAACAAGATTGTGAATAATTGTAAATAACATAAACAAACAAGAACCGGCCATTTTTTCCAAAGCTCGCACTTTTTTATTCTAAATTCAAATTAATTTCGCGTTTCGAGTGTTTGCTCTGTTCGTAAAAGGTCCCCGACACTTTGGTAGGTAGGTAGGTATTTGTGAAGTTCTTTTTTATCATTTGAATTTTATTTAATTTTTCTTCGGCGGGACGTTTTTTTTCCGTCTTTGAGGCGTCATGATAAAGTGCTCTTATATTTTTCGCTTAACGCCATTCAGAATTTGAATTAATTTTTTAGTAAGGCAGTTAGATGTGGTTTTTTTCCATTTATTTTTAATAATTTTGCCATGTCCGTCTGTGGGTGATATTTACGTAGCTTTGGATAATATGTAATATGAATTTTTTTCCTGCTTCCCTATGTTTTATTAACTCTTTCTCATCAGTTTTTGACAGCATATGCTGTCAAAAATTCCCCAACCGTTGACGTGACATCTTTTTGCTGCTTTCAGTACTCATTGTGACATCTGCGGTAGGAAATTGGAAGTGCAGTCATGCCCTTTATCGACCTACATGTATTCTGTACAGGAATCTGTAAACCATCCAAATAAATATCGTTAGGTTTCGTCACAGGAGCGATATTTCTGTAAATATGTTAATGTCACCACATGTATGGAGTTACATAATGAACGTTTGTTAAATATAATAGTTTTTTACGCATCATCTGATAGCTAAAGGATAGAAGAACCAATGTGATATATGAAAATAGGTCAGATAAGTACATTTATTCTTCAAATACTTTTTTTAAGCAAAAAATAATGATTTGAAAAATTCACAACGTATTGACAGTATAATTTGTATTCCACCGAGCTGTAACGAAAGGGTTAACAATGAAATATCATTTATTTTACTTAATTTTATTTTTCGTGTGTAAATTGTAAGTATTATCATTGGAAACTATTCCGTTTGAAATAAAAATACCATTAAATACAAATAAAACTACTTCATACAAAATAAATAATCAAGAAAGAGCTTCAAATTCTTTTGCAGAGCCGCAAAACGAAGAACGCGAAGCAAATCGAGAAATAAATTTAAAAATATTATGAAAATTCTGCAAAACGCTCAAGCTAACAATGGCCGACGTCTGACATCGATTCTCCCGCCAATAATTCCACAGACAAGAAAGCGGATCCACAGACAAGCTCGTGACGTCTAGAGTGGCTGTATTGTGCGCGGCTTGCCAGCCAGCCGGCGCGAGTACCTACTCGAGAGTCTATTGCATTATATTTTATATTATAATAATATTATTATACCTACCCCTCGCTCTCTTGCTTCGTGAATATTATTATTACCATAGAAGTCAAAGATGTTTATTATTCTCGGTGATGTAGATGGCACTGCTCGAGTCGACTTTAAAGATCTGAGCAAAGCTTGTTAGGATTATCTCTTTTTTAAATCAATGAATAATCTTTCATTGCAATATTTTTCATTCAATATATTTTTATTTACGTATTTTTATTCAGATTTTTATTATGTAACCACATACAGGAGAATACCGACAGATGGTGATAGAAATTCTACAGTCTCATCTGCGAAATTCTATGACGCTTACCATGATGTATATTGCTAAACGCTGCATGTGGAGTCTTGATCCGCCAACGTCATAGACTACAGCCCGAGGTTCACGCATCATCCTTTATTATTACAGGAATTTACTATGAATGGGTGGTCTTCACGCGACGACTTTCGTCTACCACCAATTTTAATTAATAGGCTATGACTGGTATTTTACGGGTAATGTATCAAATTCACACTAACCGCGGTTATTTTAGAGCTCAGAAATCAATTAAAAATCCTTTTTTTTAATCTCCGTCGGGGATCGAACCCACGACCTTTGGCTTCCAAAGCAAACGGTTTTACGGTTTTTTATATATAGTTTGATAGTTTGACCGCCAGAGATTTTTTTATTTGCTCCTTTTTGAGTTGAAGCATGTGTGGCAAATCATATACTTGTAACTAGACTTATAAGCAGTTAATATCAAACGTTATAGAACTATTTGATAGTTCTTCATTGGACACAATGCACATAGCTGGCGTAGTAGAAATTTCTATGAGTATTGATAAATGATACTCATAATTTGGGATTCTTGAATGTTTTAACTTCTACGTTCCAGATAAGTACACCCGTGCTCATAGCCATCCACTGTTTTTGATCCCAGTTGATACTTGTGGAGCTTTGAGCACTCAATTTAGTACAACGACAATGGCGCTCCTAAATGGCCTACCACACCTTAATCCTTTTCTTACATCGTTTTCCTCTTTTGTCGTTGGTATTGTTCTCCTAGATCTCTGTGATCTTTGACGCGTGTCTTCTTCTTCTTCTTTTATGTTTTTTTTTATGTATTGTATGTTTATGTATACTCGTGTTTCTTATTCTTTAATATTCTATTTACCTTGGAACTGCGGTTCTGTTAAGTAAATAAATAAATAATCACCCCGCTTGACCCGGAGCGACTACCAAAACACAAAATCAAAATGGCGCATGCACGCCGCATCTTATAACGACTGAAATCTAATATTTATACCATCATTTTTATGTGCGTGTCAGACGAGCGAACAAAAATAAGAGACAAAAGGCCGCATATAGAGGCTTTTTGGCACCAGCCTGAAAAGGCTATATCGAGTTGATATCAAAATGAAAATAAAAAAAAAAATGTACATTTGTTTGCTGTGAATTTGTATGTACTCACATCAGCATGATATAGCTCTTTCTGACTGGTACCGAAAACTTCGATTTACAATCTTTCGTCTCTTATTTTCATTCACTCATTGGACACGCATTTTGTAATTCCGTTAGGAGGACTAGTTATATAAAACGCCACTTGCGGCGCTGGGTGTCACCGACCAAGGCGCCCGGGCCCAGTCAGTTGTGGGCCGACGACGGTGAGGTCGTATTGTGGTTGGCCCGGCCTGAATGATGTGAGTAGGTCCAGGCCAGAAGTTTGTAAAATAATCGAAATAAATATGTCAATGTGCTTCAGAAAAAGTCTCTGTGTTGTCAATCTGCTCCTCACCCTGCCACCACGCAATTCAATAATGAACTTAGAGAGGAAGATGTCAGTACGTATCAATTGTTGAGTAATTCTTATACTTAAGTTGTTCTTTTTTTACAGAAGATGAGGAGGCCACGGCGGCATAAGATGGCTTCTGCAGGAGTGCTGCTGCTGGTGTACGGCGTCCTGCACGCAGTCTCGCAGACAACTCCTCGGGAAGCAGGACTGGAGGAGGCCACGGCCATGGCAGAAGAGATCCTGGAAGCATCTTCCACACTCGAGACTATTCTTGGAACATCAGAAAGAGTACGCCGTTATTCATTGATTTTTTCGGAAAATTGTGGTGAACATTTGTTAAATATATGAGATGTGGTCATAAAGAAGAATTCTCGGAATTTCCTGGAGAGATCACGTCACGATCAATGAGATTCTCAGCGTAATCAAGGAGGATAGGCACCTAGTAAGAACCATCTAAGAGAGGCGAGCCAATGGATCGGTCACATCATGCGCTACGATGGTCTTCTTCACGACATTGTGGAAGGGATGGTTGAGAGATTAAACTGTAGAGGGCGACCTAGACGGGAGTATTTGTAGCAAGTGTTTGAGGATATAAGTTGTAGCTCTTATGCTGAGCTGAAGAGGACTGCAAAGGATCGAGAGGAACGGAGATCGAGATTTTGTTGCTGGAAATCAATCCACCGGATTGATACTACGAAAAAAATGTATGCAAAGTGCCTGCAACTCAGTTCCAACAGCTTTTATTTGTGCTCCGACCCAAGACTAGAAAGACAATGGTTCCCGATGATTTCCAGGAAAAAACCTGAAGACTTTCAGTTGTACGTCAAGTTTCAAAATTATCCTGTAACAGACTTAGAATTGGAAGATCTAATATAACAAGCTACAGACTTAATCATTTTTGAAGGCTTTCTGTGATTAGTGAAGTTCAGTGAGACCCCGCTGAACGCTGTTTCGTTTAGCGCTGCTTCGATTTAGTGTTCTTTTATTTCAACCCAGGGATTCCCCAAAATTGTGCGCAGCGCTAGCTTTCTAAATAAGTATACATTTATATCATACTATAACGATTAATAAAAATTATGACAAGACAAATATTATGATCTTTAGTTTTTATCATGGATGATAATGAAAAACAAGAAAGAAAGCAACCAGAAAAATCATTGCAAGTGATTAGAAGATTAGATTCTAGTGAACGTCAATCTTAATTTGTTGAAAATAATCCAAATTTTTAGAGGAGTTCAAAAGCAAGATGGGTCTTATATATGCTTTACCCACTTATCAACAACTTCTAACAGAACGCAAAAGGAAAACGCAAACTACATTAAATGCCTTCTTGATGAGAAGGCAGAAAATTGGAACCTTTACTTAACCAATTTTCTATTCATCTTCCCCTAATTCCATTATTAACATGTTAAGTAGCCTCGTTTAGCGCTGTTTCGCATTACGCTCTACTTTGATGGAACGTATCCCCCGCGTTAAGCGGGGTCTTAGTGTACCTGAAAAAATCTTGAAAAAAAAACAATGCTTCGTCAAACATCGATTAAGAACAAACAAAAATGGCAAGCTCATAGTATAGACATATGAAATCTCTACATTACCTGTATTGGTATTCTCTTGTGAGTATATACAAAAATGCGCATTAACAAAATTCCACTTACGCTATCTCAAACGTAAATAAAAACCCATGTTCCGAAAGCGTTAAAGCCATAAAGCCTAAGTCTTTCAAATACGCTGAAAGGCCGAGTACAGTCGGCCGGTGGTAGTTTTCAGGAAATGCAGCTGAAACAACAGGGGGGGATGGAAACTGGGTGACCTTGTTAGGATGATGGGTGAGTTGGGGTGGGAATAAAGCCGCTGACCCATTTATCCTCCAACCCACCCCGTGACATTTACGGCTTTTGGGGGGCAACGACGTAATCCTTGTCTCTCCACTTGGGGGAGATGAGGGTGAGTGAGTTAATAAACCTGAAACACTTGCCATTCATATACAGGTGGAAAGAAACATGGTTTTTATTTAAATGTACTGATGTCAGCTTGATATAGCTCCTATAGGCTGATGCCGTAAAGCCTCGAAAAACGATCTTTTATCTCTTATTTTTGTGCGCTCGCCTGACATGCACATCTAGTAATGTCAGTTTTAATTATATAATATTATTATATATACGGCGTTTGCATACGCCATTTTATTTGTTATGATAGTTGCTCCATTTCATGTCGGTGCAACTGTCATCTTTAATTTGATTTTTTGCCGCGACTGTCTTAGCGGCGCTGGATGTCAGAGTGCTCCGGCAGTTGTCAATTCACTCGCGACCGGCCGGCGGAATGCCACACCGGTCGGGCGTAGAAATCAAATCTTTATTAAACCAAAAACAAGTTTTTTTGCTTGGCCATCTGCTCCTGCATCCTTCCTCCACGCAGCCACGTGAACTTTGCTTAAAACTAGTATTTGAAGCATAAATGTATTTATCTGACCTATTTTCATATATCACATTGGTTCTTCCATCCTTTAGGTATCAGATGATCCATAAAAAAACTATTAAATTTAAAAATCGTTCGTTATGTAACTCCATACATGTGGTGGCATTGACACATTATGTTTACAGACAAATCGCTCCTGTGACGAAACCTAACGATATTTATTTAGATGGTTTACAGATTCCTGTAAAGAATACATTTGATAATGAAAATGACTGCACTTCCAATTTCCTACCGTAGACGTCACAATGAGTACTGAAAGTAGCAAAGCGATATATCACGTCAACCGATGTCAGCGGTCGGGGAATCTTTCCAACAACGATGCGAAAGAGTTAAATGATGTTGCATTGTACATTCCCGTGCATGGTCCCATTTCCATTCCCACCCTTTTCCCATTTTCATTCCGTCCTCGTCTCGGATCGTTCTTGTTTTCACACTTGAACCTTCTCGAGCATGCAAGCAATAATTTCTGTAAGTTTCATCGCAGTCCAATGAACGGTACAGCAGCGCATAAAATACAAACAAACAAGCATTAATTTAAATATATTAGATTACTTGCATTTCTGTTCACTCTGTATCAGCAGCCACTGCCTAGTATTTACGAGTATTTCAAAGCTTTCTGATCACCATTTATTATGTGATGGAGATGAGCGGACATAAGCCCCTCCTAATATGGCTCTTGAAGACATGGCTGATTACTAATTAGTTGCCATTGATCCATACTTTAACCATCTTTTATTATGGACACCTTTTCAGGTATAATATTAATATGTTCATTGGTTAGTAATTTCCACTTACGAATATCTTCAACGTTGTTAGAATTTTTGTATTAGGTAATTCGGAAAGAAATGACCATTTTTTTGCGTCACTTTGATGTCAGTTTGTCAACGGTTGCCGTTGAGTTAGCACGTCGTGGTTGGTATCATTTTAAAGCCCTATTAGTACTCTTTGTATTTAACGTTATTTTTGCCACTGTATTAAATTTTAAGCTGTATTAACGACATTAGGTCGCCATCACGGTCGCGAGCAAGCTCCAACTGCCGGCGCGCTCTGACATCTAGCGCTGTCAACAGTCGTAACAAATGAAATGGCGTATGAAAACACCGTGTATTATTATATATCTAAAACTAACATTATTAACCCATGTTCGTAGCCATCCATTGTTTTTGATCCCAGTTGATACTTGTGGAGCCTCGAGCACTCAATTTAGTACAACGGCAATGGCGCTCCTAAATGGCCTACCAGCACACCTCGATCCTTTTCTTACATCCTTTTCCTCTTTTGTTGATGATATTGTCTTCCTAGTTCTATGTGATCTCTGACGCGTGTCATCTTCTTCTTATTTTATGTTACTTTTATTTTTTTATTATCTTCTATTTGTATTTCTTTTTTTTGGAACTTCGATTCTGGGTGTGAAATTAATTAATTAAATGTCAATATATATGATAAATATATCCATTGTCTGTCTCTATTCTGTATTATATTGCCTCTTATTTTATCTTATATTTGTAACATATCTATATTATTTTGTGTAATATATGTACTACTTGGAACTCAGTTCCTCTAATAAATAAAAAATAAAATTATTAGATATGCATGTCAGGCGAGCGAACATAAATAAGAGACAAAATATCGTTTTTCGAGGCTTTACTCCATCAGCCTAAAGGAGCTACATCAAACTGATATCAAAGAATATGGTTAATACGTCAAAGCGTTGTACTACCAGATTTGATCCTCTCTGAATATCTTCGTCCACTAATGACTAAAGAAATGTGTAACCTTGACTAATGTATGACTGCGACATGCTTCCAGGCTGATGAGCTGTTGACTTCGACGATGGCTGGAGGATCAGCAACTACACCCGCAGGTCCCACAGCGCACCCGACATGGCGGCCCAGAAGAGAGAACTGCACAGCACCAGCGATAGAACAGGTTTGACTTTACGATCTGTTACGAATCTTTACTTTTTTTTTTTTCTTTAATCTATCCTTTTCACTCGTAAGTGGGACAATTCTAAACGCTTTCTACGGGGATACTTTCCATCGATTCACGAGCGAATGGCCGCAAAGTGGCTCGTCCCGAACCACTACACGAGCCAGCTGCTAACCGGACACGGATTCTTCCGGAGCTACCTCGACAGGCTTGGACAGTTGGAACCCACATCCCAGGCAGAGTACCCATGTAACGGCAGTTCTCCGCAGAACGCACCTCACGTTCTCTAGAACTATCCGCTGCACCACTCTGTGAGGAGTGTGCTCTTTGAAGTGGTCCGGCCGGCATCAGGTCCAGAGGATACCAGGACTTCGTTGCAAAGGCTATTAACAAACGAAATTACGCTACTTTTGAGCGCTTCTGCACGTCCGTTTGCAAGAGTGCAAACGCAAGTAATGACTCCTAACTGATGTCTGCCATTTGCAGAATCTATTTCCCAACTTCACCATTTCCTTATCCATTCCCACGTATTTCGTGGTTAGCAACGTGTTACCAAAGAAGGCAATTCGAGACTCGCTGTAGTATACTAATTTCGCAGCCTTAGACTGACATATTACTGATGCACTCTAGAATCATGGGAAGACCTTCAGCCACTCTCTAACAAGTAGCTTTTTGCGTACGTTCAGTAACCCATCTGGGTCTCCAAAAACCCAAAAACAGGACAGGACAGGGAGGGTTGTCACCAAGCGGGATATCGTTTTCACTTTCATGGGTTTGCTTAGTAAGATTATTGATGACAGCAGTGACTAAGCATAAAGCATTAACATATTTTCTTTCTCTTTAGTTTCCACGGCCCCTGATGGGTCTGTACGCGCGCAAGCACGGTGGGCTGGTGATCCACGTGCTGGTTGCTGTCTTCACGTTCCTTGGACTGGCCATCGTGTGCGATGACTACTTCGTCAGCTCGCTGGACAGGATATGTGAAGGTATACTATGAACTGATATTCTAAAACACCTTAATAACCATATTCAAATTATTGTCCATATTAGATCCATAACTTGAATATGATATAGCATCTAACCAACAGATAGAACAATAAATTATGCTTCAATTTATAAAAATCAAACAATTCGATTTCCAAAGCCGTCAATTCAAATACAAGTTACATTTGTATATGAAAACTTACAAGCAACGAAAATGTTTTATCAAACAATTGAAAATACACATAAAAATCAAAAATATCTATGACACTATGTGTCATTTCATTTCTCAATTAATCAGAATAAAAATGTTGTCGTAAGGTTTCATATCGAACATTTCCACATTTTACTAGTAGATGAGAAAATTGGAATTACTTTAAGAAAATAAATGCCGTTTACAGTAGTGTTTGCTTAGATTTTTCACGTGTATTCATTGCTGAATATATCTATAAATCTTGTTTTGTATATTGATTAAAAAGTACATTAACAGGAAAGTATTCATTAAAATAAAACAATTTAAATTTGTTTATAACCACCTGGCTTACAATTTATTGTCTACTAGTTTCGGTAGCACCCTCATCTTCAGGACAACACTACAACTAAACAATATATACCGAAAATATATATATATAGTTAATCAGTGGGGGTGGAAGTAGGAGTGATGGCAGACACTCGCTAGGCTAGGAGAAAAGTATTCTTACTAAAGAATAAATGTAACAATTGCTGCAAAACAGTCTGCTTGCAGTGCGATCTTTGTTTTACCTGTACGCTGAATTTGAATGAAGATAGTTCTCATACTATTCTTAAAATCTTAAGTTCCCCAAATAGGTTATAAAGTACTGCATTTTTTTAAAGGTTCTCTATTTAATGTAAGATTATACAAATTTACAATGATACTTACTCAATCTTAAATTACCAGACTTAATAGTCTCTTAACTTATTATATAATGTTCTAAATAATATCAGATTATTTTTTATTACTTAATTTATTCTGATTATAAATGACTTTAATTACACTTTCCTTGAAATGGGAGACATTTCTTTCATATATTTTTTTTCTTAAGACTAGGAGTTAAAACTAGGATAAATAAACAAAAAGAAAGAAAGAAAATAAACTTAACAAGAGATATGATAGACACATAAATTGAAACACAATAAATACACAGGGAAAAAACACTTATAAGTTTACTACATGTGGTTAAGTACTGCATTAATTCAGTGCCGGTTTTACGGGGTGGCGAAGTGGATCGGTGCCCCAGGGCGTCGTATAAGCTAGGGGCGCCGAGGTGAATCAATCTTTCTTAGAATTTTAAAAATATAAGCAATATGGGGCGCTAGAAAAAAAGGCTTAGGGCGCCGCAGGGTCTAAAATCGGTACTGCATTAATTAATTCATGATGTTTCAGAGCTGAAGTTGTCACCAGACGTGGCAGGAGCAACCTTCATGGCAGCCGGTTCTTCGGCCCCAGAGTTAGCCACGGTCATCATCGGAGTGTTCTTCGCCAAGGATGACATTGGTGAGAACAATCAATACATCACATGCAATAACGAGCTATCCTAAACGAGAGTGGGAGAAGCTCAAAGTTGCGTATATATCAAATATGCGTTCATATCGCCAACTTATGCAACTCCCTAGATTTTGTAGCGCATCTGACATATTTGCGGAAGGTCCATTCATTCCCAGCATTTTTGCGTCACCGTGTTGCCGGCTTCTGGAGCAGGATAAGGAGGTCCAACAACACCATCATCCTGGCTGCTTTTGAATAGCTCAACTCCTCCCTGAGCCATCGCTGGATGGAGACGGTGCAGCGACTACCAAGAAATATTATTTTATATATAGATATAAACATATAGACAGCAAGTCAGTGACTGACTTGCTGTTTATTTTTAAAATTATGAACTCCATAATCGATGACTTGACATTATTGCAGGAAATTACGTTCAATGTTCCCTCCCGGTTCACTAGAGGCAGTGACCTGCAACATGTAAGGACATCCAAAACCAACTACGGATTCTATTCTCCTATGTTAAGAATGTGTAGACTGGTTAACTCCTCTAGTGACTTGGACTTTTTCGGGGTGGACCTTCCAGCATTTCGCAAATTCCTTTACTAATGTACTAGATCTGTTTTTTTACTCATGATCATGTTTTGTCTAAATGTATTGTCTTAGCTATTATATTGTTCTGTTTTACCATTTCATTTATTGTATTTTCTATTTTAAGACCATATGTATTGGCCTAGGCCGTTAATAAATAAAATAAAATAAAATAAAATAAAATAAATAAAATAAATAAAATAAATATCTTGTTTTTTTATATGTATCTAAAAACATGGCAGATTGGGTATTGCACAACCCACCCAATCCTGCTGGAATAAAAGCTTTATTATTATAACAAGCGCTCTCAGATGAAGATATTTGAAGGCATTCGAACTTTTTAGAATGAATGCAAGGAATAATAGTTTGCTAGTCTGTTTTTGTGTATTATTTAATCATATGTAAGTTATTTTAACTTATCAATGATCGATGGCAAACTCTTGTCGAAGAAATTGGTTTTCTGTAACTCATTGATCTTTGACAAGTATTATTTTGTATTTCATTGTTTTCATTCCTTTTTTAATGTTTTTCTTCTTTCTTTGTTTTTCACCTTTTTTTACGTTTTTTCATTTCATTTTTATCAGTTGTATTTTTTTTTATTAAAACACCTGTTCTCTGAAATGAAAATATGTTTTGGCTGCGAGTATATGGCGCTGCATATTTTTCAAGTTATAAAGATTTTGAGAGACCAATCTCTTCACTTTGGCTAAAATTCCATGTTAAAGCAGCTATAGATTAGTACTTATTGTACTGTTAGTCCTACAGAAGAATCTCTATAAGTTGCAAAAAAGGTTCAATAATTTGTTCATTGCTTATTAGAGATAATGCTTTTAATGAAGGTCAACCTTAATTAAACGTTTAACCAAAAAAATTGCTGCATTTGTCACTATATTATAGAATATTCTTTTTGCTCTCATTGCTCTGATAATAATTATCTTACCGACATAACATTCCTCAATCTAACATCGATCGTTTTTGTGATCTGAGACTGTTATCACCAATGATGTACCTGACTGATCATCGTTCACTCGTTCCAGGTGTGTCGGGCGTGATAGGCTCCGCCGTGTTCAACATCATGTTCGTGATCTCCGTGTGCGCGCTGTGCTCGGGCACGGTGAGCTACCTCAACTGGTGGCCTCTCTGCAGGGACTGCTTCTTCTACGCCATCTCCATCTTGCTCATGCTGTTCACCATCTCCAACGAGGTCATCAGCTGGTGAGTAAAACCTTTAACCTTTCCTTTACGGTGCTAAAAAAAAAACGCGCGCTCCGGTGTTGGGTAGTCAGTACACAATTAAAAATCAGCAATTTCAATTCGGAAAATAAAAAAAAATCATAGCTAATCCCCTTAATTAATTATAATTGATGTAAAAAATTGTGATAATTGAGATTTATTGGCTGAAAACATTGAAAAACCATCTGGCAACGCTCACGGGACGGGCATAGGTCCACTCTGGTTTCAAACTCGAAAGCTACTGCCACTAGTCGTGGTAATGGCTGGAGTGGTTCACTCCCACTCTCTTCCCTCTTCCTCCACAGTGAAGTATGAAAGAGTGAGATGTGAATATAGTGTCGCGCTTCCCGCAAATCGTCGAGGCACTCACAGCGCGTAATTGTTTCCGATATTCACAAAATACCTCCGATGTACCCGATAAATTCTGATTATTATTAATATAATTCTTTAAATCAATGCGTAAATATATCATGGAAGAGTACCTAAGATTTTAACCTTGTTTTTACTATATTTATAGAGATATTGATGGTTATTAGCAGCAATGTGTAGAAGATACACATCACATAGAAGGAAAGATTTACAATGTTTTTCCTTCTACAACCGTTGCTGACATTTGTTAACCTTTGTTATTGATATCTTCCAGGCCAGAGTCTCTCATGATGCTATTGATGTACGTCGTGTACTGCATTGCTCTCCACTTCAACACCCAGCTGGAACGTTGGGCCATGTCTCTCAACCTTCCTGTTAAGCTCCCAACTAAGGAAGAACAGGCATCCTTGGTTACATACAAGTAAATCTTATTTATCTCTTCATCTTATTCCAGTAGTTCAATGTGCTTTGGTACTAATGGACTATTATGTTCAAAACGTTATTTAAACATAATTATTTTGTATGAAAGATTCAAAAGTCTTTAAAGTATTGATTGTCTAATTATTCCAAGGCGCTGTAATTTTAGGACAGCGATCTTGGTTCAGGAAAAATTAACTTTACTATCAAGCTATCTAATGAAGAAAATACTCATTGATCACGTACAATGTACAATTTTTTTTTATTGTTTGTTTCAAACATGATTATGTCTGCAACATGCATTCTTAAATAAATTCCTAAATAATCAATTAAACTCAAATTTACGAAATATATTCCATGACACAATTGGAAATTGTTTCATATCGGGAAGAATCCACGTATTCTTTATAGCTCTCAGATGTTTTTTTATCGCTCTATCCGGCATTATTGCAACTTTTATTTTCCGCTATGTGATCTTCTGAATTCAATTGTGAACTTATTTTTCAATGTTTCTTTTCACTTGGTTCCAGGACAGCTGTTGTTCAAGACCCAGCCAAGCAAGCCAAGGTCCCGGAGCCCTCCAAGGGGCAAGATAATCCAAATGGAGAGAACGTCGCAATGAACCAGCTCTCTCAAGTCGGTCAGTGACCTCTTCAACAGTCATATTTACTCAAGATAACACTTTAGATATAATCAAAGATGCCATTACCATGACTGTTCCGGAACCAAGGTCGCGGTCCCAAAATGACGACATCAGCTAAATGGTGATGCCGGAATACCAAGGTTCCGGCACTGAGAATAAATCCAAAGACCGGAGTTGAATTGATACTGATTTATTTGATAATTTATACTTTTCATACCTGAGATTTAATTTTTTGCCGCTATTGTTGGCGGCGCTGGATGTCACAGGTTCCGGCAGTTGTCAGTTACGAGTCGACCGTTATGGCGAACGCCATAAAAAGCAAGTATTTAATAAAATAAACGCGAATTGTGAACCAAAAACAAGTTCTTTTGCTTGGGAACCAGCTCCTGCATCCTTCCTCCACGCAGCCACGTGACGAACCGGCAACTTGTCGTTCTTTTTTAATGACGGGGGGATGTCAAGTAATATTGTTTTGTTGCTTTTGCAGGTTACAACACCAACACAGGTTACGACAATGAGGCTTACTACAACGCCGACACTCAGTGGAATCCGAACAACGCTTGGGGCGGCGATCAGCAGCAAGCGCCGCCACAGCCTAACATCACCACGACATCATACTCCAATCAGGTGAGGTTAGGCTAGGTTGGGGGCCAGACTATTGAGTGAGGGTTTCTGATACCTTGGCATACAAATCACTGAAAACACTGCCGGTTTTAGGGGGTGGCGCAGTGGGTCGGCTGCCTAGGGCGCCGAGTGCAATAAGTGCGCTGAGGACAACTTGCTTAGTTTATTTTTTCATATTGTGCCCTTTTCTTGCTACCCGCCTTGGAAACACTGGAGGGTCTTTTAACTTAATAAGTTTAGATATAACTTATCGAATTAAAGTATTTCAATTTTATTTATTACTTTTAGAAACATTACAAATACAAATATATTTAATACGATCCTAAAATAAGATATATTACAAGATAAAGAATTAGGTATTTACTATTATTAACAGTAACTATTATAAAGTCCCGAAGCTCGCTAAGCAGATGACTCTACGAAATTACTTTGATAAATAAATTTATGGAACTCATGTCGAAACTGGGCTTCTCTCAAGTGTAATATATCAATATTCGAGGCGATATGGTTGAACAGTCTGATCACTCTCCCAAGAGACATAGTCTCTGGTAGGTTAATATTACCTCTAGGAAGAACAAACAATCTGTCCCTCCTTATCCTAAAATATTTGTCAGGGACAAACAAATTGATTTCTAATAAAATATCAGGATTTCTGAATACGCCGCGCACTAGCCGAAAGAAATGCATACTCAAGCACACATCTCTTCTAGTTCTCAACTCATTGTATCCCAACATACCTTGTATAAAGTTAGATGGGTTCAGCCACAGATAATATCCATACATCCTCATGTAAAGAAACCTCACAAATTTCTTCTGAACTCTCTCCAACATGAAGACATATTTATTGCCTATACAGCACCTGTATTAGCCCCATCATTCTATGCAGATTCCATATATCTGCAAATCTCGTTACCTTTCCAAAAACTAATGCAGCCAAATATGGTATTGAAGAATAGATGCTTGCGTAGAATATTTAGAGTACAACGGTTTTGGTTTGTGAGTAATGTCGAGGTTAGGGAGCAACCTTACATCCTATGTAGGTTAAGAGACAAAGGTCTGAGACACGTTCATAGAACACCGCAGGAATACAAACAATGAATTTCCTCTCTGGGCTTTCGTCGTCCTGAAATACCACGGGGAACTATACATAGAATGTACGCAGCAGAGTTTCAGGAGGTAGAGCTGACATGAGATGAGACGAGGCAAGTCTAAGACGAGTTTGTTGGTTGTGGGAGGGCGCATGAGTAAGTAGTTATTTTAGTTCCAAGAGCAACGACGGTGGTAATAACGGTAAAAAGACTAAGTGAACCAATTTTACGCGTGTATTCCATTGATTTTAGATTAGACGTAAGAGTGTCATTGTTCATCAAACGAATTGCTCTTCTTTGAACCAAGTAAATAAAATCTTGATGGTACATATTTTGGGTCTCCAACTCAAAGGTGATTGTCGTATTCAAGGATTACTTCTGGTTACGCCACTAGTGAGAGAAGAAGACACATTGACAGATAGCATATCAAGAATCAACTTCGGGAGCAGTAACCAAGTCTTTCTTTCCATCCATCGAACACTTATTGACGTGGAAAAAGACGAACTCCGTGGACTTTCATCTCACTCAAGCGTTTACCGGACACGGAATTTTCAGAGAATTCCTAAAAAGATTTGGCCTTTCTTCTTGCGACGCATGTCCATGTGCATACAACAGACGGTGAGACACTCTCTCGTGGAGTGCATCATCCATGAGAACAGGAGATGCATTCTGTGATTTCGCCTGTGTTGTCGTCTCTACCATTTCTTGGGAGGATTTTCCTGAATTGCTACATAGTTCTGACGGTCCCTTGCCGTTAAACTTTATCAGGGAAATCATCGGAGCTACACGAGCGGTTAACGAGGCTGACATGGAATAGGTTCCTACGTTCTTCAACTATTTCTCAGACGTATATTCTAGCCTTGTGTGTAACTTGCACGGTACAACATGCGACTTTATATTTTTTTCTACATTTTTTTCAGTGAATAAAACATTGACATAAGCATGGTAATTCTTAGCAGCTAGATATGTGAAAACATTCCGCTTAAAATAATCACGACTTGCTTTGCTTTTTTTTTTCAGCAGTTTCAAGCAGCTCCCGTGTGGGATCCCAACAACTCCTGGGATCAGTCGGGAGACGCTCAACCACAGCAGCAGCAGATGGTTGTTAGCCCGGGGGCTCAGAGTCCAGTGCAACAAGCTCAACTTACCATCCAAGCGGTCAGTATCAATGATAATAGTCACTAAATCTCACTAATGATTGTGATGTCTCTCCTGGACTTCACTTTCACTAAGACTTTCATTCAAAAATATGGCTCCACATTCCTAATATCATACAGAAGAATTCTTAGAATTTCCTGGAGAGACCACGTCACGAACAATGAGGTTATCAGCTTAATCAAAAAAGATAGGCACTTAGTAAAAACCATCTCAGAGAGGCGAGCCCGATGGATCGGTCACATCATGCGCCACGATGGTCTTCTTCACGGCATTGTGGAAGGGATGGTTGAGGGTATAAAATGTAGAGGGCGCCCTAGAAGGGAGTTTTTGCAGAAAGTGTTCGAGGACATGAGTTGAAGCTCTTATGCTGACCTGAAGAGGACAGCAGAGGATCGAGAGGAGTGGAGGTCAAGATGCAAGATTTTGTTGCTGCAAACCAATCCACCGGATTGATACTACGAAGAAGATTCTAATAAAGTAATCTCCTTTACTTCTAGGCCGGAATACCAAATCAGAACTACTACAAGCCGAGAGAAGGAAAACCGGAAGGGACAGTCAACCCATTGATCAAGCCTACAGATGCAGGTTAGTCTTCATACTTTTTAGCATCTAGTCACCATTAACTATTTGTCAAATGTCTCTCAATACTTTTATTTTTTTTCCTCTTACAGAAACATTACAAATTTTAACAACTCAATTAATTTCTGAAGTACAATAAGAATTAATCCTAAAAAAAACAATATATACAAATATAGGTACTTATGATTAAGTACTAAGAACAAAGTAATAAAGACGAGCAACAGAAGGTCCCAATGCACATCAAACAGACGATGCCAACATTTTATTCCTCCAAAGAAACTCGTGGAGTCCATGTCTGAATTGGGCCTCCCTTACGTGAAATATATCAATATCCGAGGTGATTTGGTTAAGCTATATAAATATTGACAGCTCGTACACGCGGATAACTCCGCTATTATCCCATGCTACAACTTTCTGATCCTGTTTTAACGACCTAATTAATATTTTATGACATAAAACCAACAAGTGAATGAAATTGCTACCCTATCACTGCTCAGATATGGTCTCCCTGCGGAGGTGGAGAGCACCACTTTCTCGGCTCTTCAAAGCAATCTAACAAAGTAAATCGTAACGCATGTAAAACTGGTGAGGTATATTGCCTTAGAGAAAATCTATTCCTGTCTTGTATATACTTGTAATGATTAAAGTGAGGAAGCCCCAGGCCTTCGACTCACCTAAAATCTATCCAGCGTATGTTGGGGTACATTGAGTTGAAGACAAGTAGGAATGTGTCCTTAGGTATGCATTTCTTTCGGCTGTTGCGTGGCGTGTTTGAGAAACCTGAAACATTGTTGAAGATTGGTTTGTGTCCCCCCGATAAATATCTGAGAATAATGAACCACAGATTGTTCACTCTCCCAAACAGTAACACTTACCTGCCAGAAAATATGCCTCTTGGGAGAGGGATCAGACTGCTTAACCAAATCGCCTCAGATGTTGATATATTTCACATAAGAGAGGCCCGATTCAGACATAAACTCAAAGAGTTTCTTTGGATGAATAATTGGTTGGCGTCGTCTATTTGATGAGCATTGGGACCTTCTGTTGCTTGTCTTTATTGCATTGTTTGTAAAATACTCAATCATAAGTGCCTATGTTTGTATATATTGTATTTTTTATTTAATTCTTATTGTACTTCAGAAATGAATTGAGTTGTTAAAAAATTGTGATGTTTCTGTAAGGAAAAAATAAATAAAATTGAAAAAAATCTGCATGAGGATTTCAATACGTGTACTAGATGCCTTGTGTTTTGCTTCAAGGAATGTTCGGCCTGGCCTCTTGGTACATCGTGTACCCAATCCACTACATGTGCCGTCTGACCATGCCCGACTGCAAGAGCGAGAAATACCGCAACTGGTATCCATTCACCTTCTTGGTCTCCATGATCTGGATCTCCTTCTACTCTTACTTCATGGTCTGGATGATCACTGTCATTGGTGAGTAACTAGTTTTTTTTTTTTAATAATAACATATTTTCTTTCTAAATGCTACTTGATTTTTTAAGAGAATCTTAAAAGATGAGCTTATAAATTACAACCATAATGGGCGAAACGAACCAAATAAGTCCGTAAAAAATCCGTTGTTAATATCAGCTTGATATAGCTCTTTTAGGCTGATGCTGTAAAGCTTCGAAAAACGATCTTTTGTCTCTTATTTTTGTTCGTTCGCCTGACATGCACATCTAATAATGTTAGTTTTAATTATAGAATATTACGCAGGCGTTTGCATACGCCATTTTACTTGCTATGACAGTTGCTCCATTTCATGTTGGTGCAACTGTCATATTTAATTTGACTTTTTACCGCGACTGTCTTGGGGCGCTTGATGTCAGTGTTCCGCAGTCGTCAATCAACTGGCGCCCGGCCTTACCGGTCGGGCGTAGAAATCAAGTCTTTAAAATAGACGCGAATTGTGCTTCGAAAACAAGTTCTTTGTATTGTCAATCTGCTCCTGCATCCTGCTACCCAGTAATTCGATATCCAATTCAGAGAGGAGGATATCAATAGCATTTGATGTTGATTTCAGGAAGCACTCTTGGAATCCCAGACACAGTGATGGGCCTGACCTTCGTGGCTGCTGGAGTGTCTGTTCCAGATGCCCTCAGCAGTATTGCTGTCATCAAAGAAGGGTAACTATCTTATCTACTATTAGATAAGATCCTAAGACAACTACTAGTTACTTAACTTGTCCCAAAACTGCTCTCCTTTCTAAATTTCCATTAAATACAAGTAAAAGTATATGTGTTTTGATACTTGTCATTGCATTAGTGTCTGGCGGGCATCTAACTTCTGATCCAACGCGAACGAAAAGCTAATCAATAGCGTCACGGTCGAGAAGGAAACTGCGCTCCCCCGCAACGCCCCAAATCAAGTATTTCTCCAAAAAAAATGTGAAAATCGTGTCTGAACTGAGCTTCTGTCGCGTGAAATATATCAACATTCAGGGCGATTTTTTTGAACAGTCTGATTACTCTACCAAGAAGCATATCTAGCAGATTACTTTTTGGGAGAACGGACAATCTGTGCCTCCTTACAGTGCCGGTTTTAGGGGGTGGCGAAGTGGGTCGGTGCTCCAGGGCGTCGAATAAGCTAGGGGCGCCGAGTGCAACCAATCTTGCTTAGATTTTTTTTAATGTAAACTATATGGGGCGCCAGAAAAAAAAATGCCCAAGGCCGCCGCAGGGTCGAAAGCCTGTACTGCCTCCTTATCACAGAGACTTAGAGACAAATTTTTGAGACAGATTTCCAACAAAAAATCAGGATTTTTAACACATCACGCACCAGCTGGAAGAAATGCACACCAAAGCACACGTCCCTCACCTGAATGTCACAGGTTATATAACGATTATATATACATTCTAAATTACCATTTATTTTCTTTCTACTTCTAGATACGGTGACATGGCCGTGTCTAATGCGGTTAGTTCCAACGTCTTTGACATCCTCATCTGTCTCGGCCTTCCCTGGTTCATACAGACTGCCATCATTAAGCCGGGATCTCACGTCAATGTCATCAGCAAAGGTTAGTGTCACACTGAACGTTTTTAATCACTTTATTGGGTTTTGGACATCATTAGACCAAGCGCACATTTGGATAATGAACGAAAAAAAACTTAATCGACTCGGTTCAAGGAAGTCCAGTTCGTCTAATAAATGATGGCACACTAACGCTTGACCTCTAATCCTTGGAACACATACTAGTACGTGGTTTACTAGGCTCTTTTATATTCTATCCATTATTACAATGGCCGCTGCTCAGTACCGGCTGCAGACTCTGCGGCGAACTTGGCCATTTTTTTTCTAGCGCCACAAATTGCTTATATTCAATAAAATATATGAAAATTTTGTTCCCCTCGGCGCCCCCAGCTTATTCGACGCCTTGGGGCACAGATCCACTTCGCCACCCCCTAAAACCGCCACTGCCGCTGCTCCTCCGTGTAACTCAAATAATCAATTCTTCTCGCATCCATCCACAATCGATTAATTTGTCTAATAACAGTTGTTGAACACACGTACAACGACCACGAACCGTCTGTTTACAAAACTCCTTCCTAGGAAATAGTGACTAGAGTGATATTGTGGCTTTTAGGTTTAGCCGTGTGTGGGGAATTTCTTTTTACCAATATTTCGACCGCCATTGCAGGGGTCTTCTTCAGGATTGATGATTTAGTTGTGAGTTGGTGTCAGATTATCTTATATCACGAGCGTCATAAAAAATTCGCCACACACGGCTAAACCCAAAAGCCACAATATCAAATCTGGCCGTGAAAACCTAAGAAGTTATTTAAGTGACTACAATGCTTCCGGATCTTATATATAATTAAATTATTGAGTCTGTGAAAATGACATCAAAGATAGTTCAAAGACAAAAGCTAGAAAGGTGAATTAGTCACTTCATAAATAAACAACTGTTTCGTGTTTAGGTCTGACCTACTCCACGCTGTCGCTGCTGAGCACCGTGGTGTTCCTGGTGCTCGCCACGCATCTCAACGGCTGGAAGTTGGATCGCAAGTACGGCATCATCCTCATGGTGTGGTACCTCATCTTCATCACCTTCGCCTCGCTGTACGAGCTGAACGTCTTCGGCCAGCTCAACCCTCCCACCTGCCCCAGCATCTACTAAGCAGTCGCAAACAAACCGATCTCGTTCAAGACATAACCTCGGTCTTGTACTGTCACAAAGGTAATTATTAATAACTTCACTGCTGGACTGGACTGGACTGGACTGGACTTTATTCGCCTCAGAACAATGAAGTATCCTCTTTCATTATGATCAATTAGCAATTGATAAGTCCTTTGAGTAAATGTAGCCACTACACAAAGTGCTAAAGAAAAAGAAAACTTGAAAGAGAGATTGGAATCGCAATCACGTGTCAAAAGAATATAGAGATTGTAGATATATTCTCACCGGAAATAAGAGCGAAGATGGTTAATGCGTGTTTTTTAGAGACCACAAAGTCTGCATGAGGCACCTGGGACACTTTCCTCGAATTGCATTGAAAATTACCCATTTTTAACAAGAGATTACATATAGTTATCAAAAAAAGTAGACAGCCCTTCTCGTGACTAAGCTACGAGGCTCCAATGATCTTGTAAAAGCATGTTTCTCTATTCCACTGTTTTTAATTGGTGATCTCCTAAATGAAGTGAGAATAGGTCTTCATAATTTCCACAGTAATATGTTGTTTGCTTGGAAAGGATAAACGTTACTGCGGATTCAATGTCAAGTGTCATATTTTTTAAAATATTGCTTTATAATATTGTTGGAGTTGTCAATAATGTATCTAAATACTCTAATATCGAATATAAAAAGGCAAAAAGCCAAGAAAAATATTTAAAAAATATTTAATATATAATTGACATTTATGCCTCTTTTGTTATTATATTTTAGATATTCACAGTATTGATAAAAAATATATATTTGATGACTTCAGATTGAATAGAATATGAACGTCTAAATTGGTATAGCTTTACCATTTTAGATAAATAATTCTTTAGAAATTTCCTACACAAATATTGTCGAAAGTTTCAAATTATTTTTTAAAAAATCGAGAAACCAGCTGTACAATTTCTCGAGATAGTTCACACATGCTTTCTTATATTCGCTATGAAATCATAAATTCTCGAAAGTTCTCGATATCAATTATTTAAAATTACATTCGATTTTATTCTGTGCACACGCACAAAAGTTACCGGGAGCTTAAAAAAGTTTAAGTGCAAAAAATGTGGATCGGTAATTTCTTAGTTAATGTGTCTATAATAACGAAAAAAAGATGCTAAAAAATTAAGAAAAAAAATCTTTATCATTTTTGTGCATTTTTATTTTCGGTGATCAATTTAGAATATAATGGCGTTCCAAAAATGTTTGTAGATTTGTCATTTAGTTCTGGTTAAGTCACGGCGATTTCCGAGCAAAATCCGAGTCTGGGGCTATTTTCAAAATAGTTTACTTAGCAAACTTACTTAAGTAATTCATCAAGATGATAATTCACCATTGAGTTAATACATTTGCATATTAATAACAAATTATTCCTTTTTCCTATTTTTTTAAGTCAGTAGGTTATTTAAATATAGATACCTATCACGGTTAGGTACGTTCGTTGTCAAAAAAAAATATATCAATTTGTGTTTCGCGACGAAAAACATTATTGTTAATTAAAAATGTATCCAGAAAAATTATTTTTACATGCTTTAACATTTTATCAATCAATTCATAAATAAAAAATCGATTATTGACAATTTCTCCGACAAATAAATTTATATGCGTGTTAATTAAGATCAAAATGACTTACTTAAGTTAAAATATATATATATCATATGGGCCCATTTTTTTTTAAATAAAATTTTCTAGTCCTTCATTGATTATAATAATCTGTAAAAAGTAAATCCTCTTCTTTAACCGCTGTGATTTAAAGGAAAAATAAAACATCTGTCGAAATTAGCAAAGGGGTACAAAATTATTGATTACTACACAATTCTATCATCGTCTATGTAATAGATATGCACAATAATGCATATTGATTCAATAAAAGATTATTTTTTTCAAAATGACATTGTAATTATGTCATTAATTGAAATTTACGTTTTAAAGTTCCCCACATTATTTTTTATAAATATTTATTTTCTAGATGCACCACTATAATTTTAATATAAATTATTGTAAACTTATCATATCAGGTAGAAAAAATCATTTTTTTAAGAACATCCATATTTATTCAATTTCAAACGTATTCCTTTTAGAGTAAATCAATACCTTAATAATTACAATGAATATCAATTTGCCGTTAATTATTTTAGGTGTTTATAAAAATCTTCAAGTTATACATATTATTTATGTACGACAATTGTTTACTTTAAAATGAATACCATTGTAATGAAAATGATCTCAAATTGTTATTAATATAAATAACATGTATTCTTATATTTTAAAAAATTATCGCAAATAATAATATGCATAACATTAGGTATTGATGTTTGAAATCTATGGTGAGGGGAAATATGGGTAGGTATGTACTTATGAAGTATAAAACCATTTTTAACGGAATTTATTTTGGCTGCTCCTTATCACATTGAATGCTAGTAATCAAAATGAACATGAAAGCCAATAAAAGCATTATTTTAAATGATTAGCTTTGCTGTTAAATTTATATTACATATTTCATAAATATTTACCCGGTTAAAACGTTGTCTGATGTGTTAACCTGCCAATGTCATTTTAAATTAATGCAGCTAAAATTTCCTCTGTTAAAAAATGGAATTATACTCGTGAGTCCTCCCAGTAAAGAAATTTTGGATGAAGAATATTTATATCATTAAAACCTAACGATGAAATTAGGAAAGAATATCTTATATGTATAAAAATTATATTTTTATGAAATCATCAAATCTCTAGTTTCTAATGTATGTTTTTATTTATATTTAATATATTTTTTCCAAATAACAACAATAATTTTGCATCAATTTAATATTTTACATACCAGACTAAAAAAATATAAAACGGTTTTTTTAAGATCATTGTAACATTTTAGGTACCAAAAAAATCAAATAGGTTAAATATTACAATTATTTTACATTTTTCTAATTGATTTCACGACGCATGTTTTCAATTAATATTTTTTATCTTTAATTGTAAAATAATTTTGACTTTAGTTTTGACGTTTTACGATTTTTAAATACTCATTTAATTTTATTTAGAAGTTAAAAACATTTCTTCGTTTGGAAGATCGTGCAGCTTTGAAAAAATAATTTTATATTCTTGACAATTATGAAATTAATTTAATATGTGAGCAATGGTAGCCTCTTAATAAAAATAGTAAATTAAAAATATCTTTAAAAATTATAGGTATACCTACTAAAAATAGACACATTTTGACAAATACGGTAGAAACCAAATATTTCCCTAGGTACTTACTTAAATATAATACAAAGCATTAAATGACATGCCATTGCTAAAATAATAACAAAAAAAATACCTACGTAAAACAAAATAATATCAGTCAATTCTTAA
This sequence comes from Glossosoma conforme, assembly GCA_022606575.1. NCBI lineage: Eukaryota > Metazoa > Arthropoda > Insecta > Trichoptera > Glossosomatidae > Glossosoma > Glossosoma conforme. The sequence continues at coordinate 53,863 of JAGTXR010000044.1, forward strand.
AATACCTGAAAACAATATATTTCCTATACCTAAGGGTGGACTCATAATATTGTTAAATATACCTAAATAATAATATTGTTACACAACATGGCAATAATTTTCAAAGTCAATTTGAATTAATTCTTTTATTTAAAATAATAATTACATATTTAAAATAAACAATATATATATAATTAATAAAATATTATGAAAATGTTTAAAATTTAGCAACCCACATTAATTTATTACACATAGCATGATTAAAAATATACATTATTTTCATGAGCATACTTATTAATTATATTTATAAAATGCAATGTTTTCAATAAAATAATATACAAAACGATTCTTATAATTATGGCATCGAAAGTATTATTATTAACAAACTGCTAAAAACTAGTCAAAATATAATAAATTTATTTTACTAGACCTCCTTCTTAAATTGTTATTTTATTTATTACCAGTACAAAAGCCATCAATTATTACAATATAATCATATATCTTGTCAGTTTCTCATACTTCAAATCTCTGTATATAAATCATGTGAATATTGTATTCAATGGAACTTAGGATGATAGCGTAAGGATTAAAAAAAAAACTTTATTTTTGAGTTATATGACATCCCTTTTCACTTACATTAATGTATTGTGCCAAAAATACATAAATACTGGCAGAAAAACGCTAAAAATGCGCATTTTAATTTTTAATTTCTTAATTGATTTGTTGAAATTCTAAAAAAAGCTTAATAACTGAATATAAATAGATGGTCAATATCTTACTGTTGATAAATACTCACCTTAAAATGGATAAAAATGCTGAAAATAAACTGAATAAATAACTTATGAAAAATGTTCTTTGCAAAAAATGCATCATAGATTTAAATAATTTTTGATGAATAAAAATTGTATATTACATACTTTTTAATGTTTATAACGAAGCATGATATTCCTTTATTAGTAGATACACTTAATGAATATTTCTAATGGATTTTTAATTATTATTTTAAATATGTAATCAATCAACAGTATTACAATGAATGAATTCCTATTGTAACAAAATTGTACCAAATATGGTTTCCCAATCAAAAAGAATGTTTGCTTAAAATTCTGTGGTGCAACATAATTTTTGAACAATATATCCAAAAGTAATAATAAAAATGACAATAATTTTGAATCTTAATAAAGAGCTTATGGCATTCGCACCTTAAACGAAATATCATTTTAAAAATCCTGTTTAGTTAATTAAAAAATAATGTTATTTATTTATATAACATGTAACACAGTAATAACTGGCCAAAAACCTTATTCTTAATTTAGAAAAACGAATTTCAATTTAACTATGGAACATTTGTAAATTAATATGAACTGTCGTTGGCCAGTTACTACTCGTATGCCGTTAGCAATTGTTACTATCTATTACTTTTATTTGATGATTCTTATTCTTCCATGATCTGCGCATGTTCGCAATACGCTTCTTCTAATGTTAAATATTTATTCCGATAAGTTGATACCAAAGAATAAGTTTAATGTATATTTTCTTGTCATCTTTATATAATGTGTTAAATATATTTTTTAATTCTATGGAGCGTTCAGTGCATCGTAAACAAATATATTTTTTTGAATCTGACACAAATCATAGCTTACTTCAATTTACCTATTAGTAAATGTTGAAAATAATCATTTATTTAAAAGCCTCGTGAAGCGGTTCTTCGTGTTTTTTTGCTATTGTTAATTTATGTTAGACTCACAAAAATATATACTCACTATTCTAAATATGAATGTATTGTTTCGTTGCATTTGAATATCAATTACGTTATAAGATTATTAATTAATTGAATAATCAATCTTGTTTAATCCATGTATTATTATTATTAAAAAATAACTGTTAATAGATTTTGATTATTTTCATAGATTAGAAGATTTCATATACACTCTTTACATTATTATACAACATATGTTACCTTTGATATTATGATACCTTCCTAAAACATACGAAATCTTAAATAGAATTATTATAATCTGTTATTGATAAATTGTTTAACTATATTTTCCTTGTTAGCAATTGTTCCAAAATTCAAAATAAATACTTTTATTATGAATAGGTAAGAACATATTTTTAATTTATAATACGCCTAAAAATATTGAAATAATATCACGAAAAAATAAATAAATTAACTATAACAATATGGCTGATCACTTTTTTAAGAAGTTAATGTTTTTCAATTTACATTATATTGTATTTAACTTAATATTTGCTAATAATGTTTTGTTTAATTTAGAATTTTCAAATTTGGAAGACAAAATGTTTTCTATTTGACAGAGCAACTGCAGCAGTCTACAAAACATTTTTTTTAAATTAAAAAATACATTTATGTTGTATAAAATGATATTGTTTATAAGATATTTAAAACAAAATATATGATATAATTACTGTAACATTTGTTGTAGCTGTTATATTTTTTACCTGTCGTGAGTTTGATAAATGTTGTAATCTCTCAACAAATCATTATAAAATCTGTCAACAAGATTCCTTCTAAATTAGATACTCTTGTCAATTAAAAGAGATAATTATTTTATTGTCAATTAGGTAGGACTATGTAACAGTTTGCAATATAAACGACTATAACTTCTCTTTTTTAAGTAATGTTCGTAGCCTATTGTTAAAAAAAATCCTTCTATTGATAATGGAAAATTGGCACTTTGGTTCACATCAAACTATTCGTAAGATTTGGATTATCTCTATATCGTTTGTTCGCTACTTAACCTTAATAAAATAATATGCCTACCTGTATAATCGTTCTTAATATTACCTTAGAAAAATGCTAGCTTAAACTATTTTCAAAATTAGGAATCATCATTTCATCTAAAAGCAATTCCAATGCACTCTTATAAAAAGAGTAAATTATTGAAATATAACTTTAAATGTGTTAAAATGTTCTAAAGAACATGAATATCTTTTTGAAAATAATACATTATGGATACCTTTGGGTACACCCAGCATTGAACTAATGTTTTCCACATAAAAATTTTGATAACATGGTACCTATTAAAATCTTGGTCCATGAAAAAATAACGTTATATGGGTGATATGATTTCTAAAACGGCTTACTCTATAAATTTTACAATTTATTTATTTTTAAAACGAAATTAATTTTCATGTTTTTTTTTATTCAACATAATGATGTATGTGATAAATACCTACTTTTATCATACAATCAGTGTTGCCACCTTATTTTAAAAATGGTAGATTATTATAATATAATAAATTCTACACAAATACATTTTGGAGTGAGGCGTTTTTAGAAAAAATATTACCAATTTTATGAATTATTATAGGCTAATAAATATTTATCTCGGGCCGTCGATAAATGATAAAATAAAACAATGAACAAGAGTGTGTTTGAGTGGTGTTTTATTACACGGATTAGATAATGTTGCAGACAATTCATAGCAAAATAATTAGCCACCGAAAGAGTCAATTTTTAATTTCTACACAATATTAAAGACTTAATACATCAAGTAGAAACAATATTATAGTAATATTATATAAAATAAAATAAAAATGCCATTACTACAAATTTACTTAGTAAAATATGATATTATGCAGTACTGATTACTTGTTTGAAAAGGATATGCATATCCCTATGAAATATCATAACAAACCACCATTATTGAATCAAAAGTAAAAAAAAATGAAAATAATTTAATATTTTTTGATGTGACATGTCTCCTTGGGTATAATTTGTAAGTAACAATTGGTTAATATCAAATGTAACGATAATGTTCGAAAATAATTACAAGAGTTTGTTTCTCAATCTCTATAAAAGCATAGTAAAGACATTTCATTTATCCTACTATGTCTGCATTCCATTTTTATGTTTAAAAAACTAACAATAAAACAATTAGACTTTAAATATTGGAGTATATGCATTATATGACATTTGTATATGATATATTGTAATAACAATCGGATAATAAAAAAGTTTACTTCAATATTAAATGATATGATTTGTCTACGTTAATGCAGTATTTCATACGGATATGCTTCTTTTAAGTGCAAAAGGTGTGATGTAAAATTGTATAATGTAAGAAATAAATGTTATTTGTTTTTTATTATCTTATGTATAAAATCCCTTGTTATATATTATATGCATCGAAAGATTTTACGTCTGAGCAACTGATGAATTAAAAAATACAGAAAATATATCTATATTTACACTGCTCTTATCCACATAAAACATTAAATTCTAATTGTTATAACAGTAACCAAAAATAATTTCATCGAAAAGAAACTTTTTTATTAATTATTTTACAATCATTTTTGAATACAGTTTCATTCTAAAAAATAAAATAAATATGTGGGGATTTGCTTACTAACTTTTTTTTGTATGTTTGAAATCATAATATGTATATTGTGTTATACTTCAGTACTTTATGTATCGAAATACAAAAAAATAAAGTAAATGAAATTATTTCAATAAAATTTTAAAGAAATTATGGATGCCATGAGCCCAAATATGGGTCCGCTGCGGGAAGTCCGCCAGTGCCGTGAGCACACCGGTGTGTTATAAAACTGTATATTTTCCGTCAATGTTATAGCTTGGGTCTATAGCGCCATCTATCGTCTGCCCAAGAAAAAAAAATGGTTAAAATTGGACATCATTTAGGGGTCCAAATCTTCGATAATACACGAGGCGATAGATCTATTCAGGGTCATGGCATCCAAAAGGTTAATTTATCAGTTGTTCAGTTGTAAAATATGTCTGTCAGGAAATTAAAAAAATAATAAAAAATGATGTTTTTGAATTTAAGGCGCCTTTTACGGTATTGAAATTTCCGTTCATCAATCACAAAAAATTTGTAAAACTACAATTGAATAAGTAGAAAGAAAATAAAAAAAACAAACTAGTTTTTTGTAATGATGTAGAACAATATATTGGCTTAGTCTATTGAAGTATACACACTACATATAGTATTTAATAGATACTAATGATTTGTTAGGCGATAAGAAAAAGTAAAGATGTTTTACCCTTGTTGAATAAAAGATAACTTTTTTAATAAAAAAATTAATACAAAATGTATAATGGAGGAGCTGTTTTAATGATATTATTATTGATACGAATATGATAGAGGAATATTATATAATATTAATTGTGAAAGTTGTGTGTTTAACTTGAAACGCCTAAAAGGATCTAAATAATAATAAATTATAGGTGTTTACAAATCTCATTGCTTATGATCTAATGATATGTGGGGCAGCATGTTATACAACGGTCTGGGTCTATTGCACACAGACGGACGTGTAGGTGTAAATATTACGCATTTAGTGTGATTTAATTGTTATTCGTGTAAAAATAAATGAAGTATTTAAAAACTATTTTGTTTAATTTCTTCAGTTTTTATTGATGCCATATATTCCACCCTCGGTCATGTCCCTTAACAGACTTCGGACCGGAGTATGCAAGACGAGGACACAAATGAAAGCCTGGCAGTTTTACAGCGGACCGACTGAATGTGACTGCGGCGTGGAGCAGACCCTGTCACACCTTCTGGAGTGTGCGCTGTGCCCGAATAGCTGCACCCAGGAAGACCTGATGATGGCCAGAAGTAACGCCATCGACGTCGCCCACTTCTGTGCAGACAGGATCTGACCCTGTTGTTTCCGACACGATTATATATATTGATGCCGAATATTTAGCTTTATAAAATCAATGCTATGTGTTCCGGAACCGAGGTTGCGGTCCCGAAATGACGTCAGCTTAAATGGTGATGCCGGAATACCAATGTTCCGGCACTGAGGATAAATCCAAAGACCGGAGTTGAATTGATAATAATTTATTTAATAATATACCCCTTTTTTATATCTTAGTCTACAACTTAAGTAAGCATTTATAAAATTAATATTAATAAATTGATTTCCATACACCGCAAATTCCTAGATATCTGTTGTTTTGAACCTTGATCCCTTCAATTTACATAGAATTGCAAAATATTGTGATGGTCAATGCCTTGTGTCGTACCCGACTGTATGAATCAACAGATTCCATTTAAGATAGAGAGTTTGATTATAATAATTACTTTAAAGACTTATGGATGTATAATACAAAATAAATATGTTCAAAATAACGTTGGAACACTATGTATTGAATTTTACATATCATTCCTTTGAAACATACACAATTAAAATATTTCAACTTTTACATTTGCTTATTAAAAGATTAATAATTATACATTGCAAAAATTCTTTTACACTTTTCACAACAGTTCTTACAGCTAAATGTATGTAACGACGAGCTTTATTTCGTTGTAAAATGTGTTTTTACTAATCCTAAATGAGTTATTTGAGTTGATTAAGGTTAGTTTCAGGTTTGATTAGGTTAGGTTAATTTAATTATTAACCGGCAGGATGACTAGTTTTCCCAATTTAGGTTTACGAAAATAGTTTACAAAAATAATTTTTGCATAAATAGGTGTCGAACTTTAAGTAATATATTTATCTCAGATCATAAACAATGACTAACTTCCGATGTATGGTGTCAATGCTATCAGTGACGTTTATACGTCAGATTTAAATATCGAGCTGCCATTAAAAAACAATGTTTGTAATGCTCGACGTACAAAATGATTTGATCATAATCTAACAAATTACCTTTAACCCATTATAAAACTAGTATTTGAAGCATAAATGTACTTATCTGGTCTATTTTCAAATATCACATTGCTTCTTGTATCCTTTTAGCTATCAGATGATGCATAAAAATACTATTCTAATAAAGAAGCAAAACGATATATCACGTCAACCGGTCAATGGTCGGGGAATCTTATGACAGCATATGCCGACAACCGATGCGAAAAGGTTAATTTATAATTTAGATTAAATGATTCATTGCTTTTATTCCTACCTAAATTCCTAATTCACTCTAACACCCATAACGCCAGAAGCATTGATTTTATTCTTACAATTTTTCATAAATTGTATATAATCTTGTCGGAAACAACAGGGTCAGATCCTGTTTGCTCAGAAGTGGGCGACGTCGATGGCGTTACTTCCGGCCATCATCAGATCTTCCTTGGTGCAGCTACTTGGACACAGCGCACATTCCAGAAGGTGTGACAGGGTCTGCTCCACGCCGCAATCACATTAAGTCGATCCGTTGTAAAACTGCCAGGCTTTCATTTGTGTCCTCGTCTTGCGTACTTCTGTCTTTATACTCGCCACAATTTTTCATAACCAGAAATGTTAAGAATAAAAAAATATATATCATGGGTCCTCAAAATAATTCAATTTCAAAAAAATTGTGTGAGCTCTAAAAAAATGTACTCATACGCACTGTATAACTTGCTACACGGAAATAAAAATAATGTATTTGATTTTTAAAAACCGAAAGGGTTTAATATAATGAATTAAATTTTCAGCCTGTTAGCTCAACTCAAGTTCTTTAGATGGAATATTTGTTATTTTAGGTGTTATTTAAGGTAGTCACCTTCTATCCAAATCTACGTAATAATATAACGATTGCTGTGAATAATGTAGTTTACTGACCGTTAGGTGAAAAATTAGAAATTGAGAATCTATTAACACACAAGTTGTGTGTCTATGACCGCTGTGTAATTTGCGCCGCCATCTTGAGACCCGTTTCATTGAAGCAGCCGCGAAGGCTCACAAAACAACACGCCAAACACGCGATAATACGAGGGATCAGCCCGCCCGCGAGACCGCCAGCACCCAGAGAGCCCCACACGACACGCCCAGCCATGGCCGCCAGCGACGCGGGGACCGATGACTCACTCTACCCAGTGGCCGTTCTCATAGACGAGCTTAAGAACGAAGATGTCCACCTCCGCCTCAACTCCATCAAGAAGCTGTCAACGATCGCTCTCGCATTGGGCGTCGAGCGCACCAGAACCGAACTCATCCCATTCTTGAAAGAGACCATCTACGACGACGACGAAGTCCTCCTGGCTTTAGCCGAACAACTCGGAGACTTCATCTCTTATGTGGGAGGAAGCGAGCACGCTTATTGCTTACTGGCTCCTCTAGAGCTTCTCGCGAGCGTTGAAGAAACAGTCGTCCGAGAAAAATCTGTGGACTCCTTGAAAGCTGTAGCTCAGCACCATTCAGCGCAACACATGGAAGAGTATTTCTTTCCACTCGTGCAGCGCTTAGCTCTTGGAGATTGGTTCACTACGAGGACTTCTTCATGCGGACTGTTCGCGGCTTGCTATCCTCGCGTTTCCACTGCGATTAAAGTGGAATGTCGTCAGCATTTCCGTAATTTATGCCAAGATGATACGCCCATGGTGCGTAGGGCTGCCGCTTCGAAGCTGGGAGAGTTCGCTAAAGTCGTCGAGATTGAGTATTTGAAGTCTGATTTGATCCCGATGTTTGTGAACATGGCGCAGGACGAGCAGGACTCTGTGCGCTTGCTGTCTGTGGATGCTTGCGTCAGCATCGCCGGGCTTCTGCCTGCTGAGGATGTGGAACAGCTGGCGATGCCCACAGTGCGTGCTTGCGCGTCAGACAACTCGTGGAGGGTGCGCTACATGGTGGCTGATAAGTTTGGTGAACTGCAGGCCGCTGTGGGGCCGGAGCTGGCCCGCGTAGATCTTGTGCCAGCATTCCAGTGTCTGCTGAAGGATCAAGAAGCTGAAGTGCGAGCAGCCGCTGCTAGCAAGGTATGTTATTGTAATTGCTGTATTTACCGAGGATTCTAGCTTATACATTAATGTGATAGATCCCTCACATACACCAAATCCTAGTCATTACCTATTTAGCAAAATCAATGATAAACAAAACTCAAAAAATTTAAGTCTACATTTATGGCAGGGAAATACAAACCAGAAATGCCTTTTCTGTTATCTATAAGCTCTCATAATCTTGGATAACCATCTATATTTTAATTGGAATTTTCAGTTTGTGGGTAGCCTTATGCTACAGTTTGGCATTTATCCCATAGTATTATGATTATTATGGTTGTCTAATCAACTTAAAAAATCATGAGAATATTGTATTTAAATTATAAATATTTAGGAATAAAATTTATAATCATGCTGATTCATAACTATAGATAGATTCAATACTATTTATATTCAATAATATACTAAAAAAACAGTTGTATAGTTCATCCAGTGTATGAAGAACCCTATGACACATTTATTGCCCCTTGTAAAAGGGATGGGGCAAAAATATTTATTTCGATTAGGTCGATTTTTTTCTCTTCGAAAAAAAAACGAATTTGAATTCGAAGTGAATCGTATATAAACATCTCTATTTTTAAATAATAGAATTTAAAGAATTATAGTTGTTTCATTAAAGAAAACATTCTAGATCGGGTCGCGGATGCCCTAGGAATCGGTAAATCTACAATATCACGGATCACAGAGGAGAAATACGGTGAATCTTCATTAGAAGAGAAAAAAATATTAACACCGAATAAGAAACAACAGAGGAAATGCTTAGTTACAAAACTCAAAAGCTTTAATTTGGCAGCAATTCGGAATCACGTGTATGCATACTATGACCGCAACGAAATACCAACACTTCTTAAACTGGTAGGTTCTCTAAAGTCAGTGAGATTATTTCAAGGCAGTGCGACGTCTCTTAGTAAGTTTAGCTTAGTTATGTGCTAATATTTATCTCTACACCCGCTTTTCTTCATAATTTTCATATTACTAATATTATTATTTATAGTTTGTTTTACATATCTCTTAAAACCTGTTAATATTCACTTATAATTGATAATAATTGTAATATTTCATTTTAGTAGGCATTTACAAAAACAATTGAAAATACGATTATCTATACCCCAACACTGGTTTTCGCAGCAATGTGAGATCGCGTTCTACATGCGTCAGATTTTGTATTATTATAGTTACAAATTGCCGTATTTCTTCTAATTTGTAACAATATGTATATATTTTTTATTATTTTGTTTTTATTATGATATATTTACTTAAAAAACTTATTATATATAAGAAGAGAGGCTTTTGTTTATGTTGTTAAAATTAATATAGGTAGCGAACGTTTTTACAACGTTATATCGGACGATATTTAGCACAGGGCAATAAATGTGTAATAGGGTTCTTCATACACTGGATGTACTATAGACTAAAAATCAGGCCAGATATATTTTGCCATACCGCAGTATACATGATCACTAATATTCTATCTGATTAAGAAAAGTCTATTAGCCTTTTCACTATCATGAGCAGATGTTAATACACATTTACATGCATATTGCATTCATTGCAAACATAGAATTATTTCTTGCTACTCAATTTATAATTTTAAATTAATTTTAATTAAAAAATATTTAGTTTTGATTCACATTTATTTTTAAAGATTACATGTTTACAACTCCCTGGAGACCAAATCATTGAAGATGGTCTCCAGGGAGTCCTAAACATGTAATCATTAAAAATAAATTTGAATCACAACTAAATATTTTTAATTTGTTAATTTTTTGATTAAAATGAATTTAAAATTATGTTTATGCTGTTTCACCATGAATTGTTAGTTGAAAACCTTAATGCTACTCAATTTGTTTCATTTATTAATATTCCCTGCATTAAAACAAAACCAAATTCTTAAATCTTTATTTTCAAACTCAAATGGTTCATCTAATGTTTCATTTGTAATTTTATTACTTCTTATTTGCAAATGAACAAAAAATGATAATTGTCAATATAAAATGTTCTAGGTGAAAGAGTTCTGCATGAACCTAGACAAGGCGCACCAGGAGCAGATCATCATGACCTCCATCCTGCCCCAGATCAAGGAGCTGGTCGGCGACCCCAACCAGCACGTCAAGTCCGCGCTCGCCTCCGTCATCATGGGACTCAGCCCCATTCTGGGACGCGCCAACACCGTGGAGCACCTCCTGCCGCTCTTTCTCAGTCAGCTCAAAGACGAGTGCCCTGAAGTGCGCCTGAACATCATTTCCAACCTGGAGTGTGTCAATGAGGTCATCGGCATCCAACAACTCTCGCAATCGCTTCTCCCGGCTATCGTCGAACTCGCAGAAGATTCAAAATGGCGCGTACGTTTGGCAATCATCGAGTACATGCCTCTACTAGCCGGGCAACTCGGACAAGAAGTCTTCGATGAAAAACTCTCCGCTTTATGTATGAGTTGGCTCGTCGATCACGTCTACGCGATAAGAGAAGCGGCGACGCTCAATCTCAAAAAACTCGTCCAACAATTCGGACCGCAGTGGGCTGAAACAAACATCGTACCAAAGGTACTCGCCATGTCGCGTGATACTAACTATCTTCACCGCATGACCTATCTGTTTTGCATCAACGTCTTAGCTGAAGCTTGCGGTAAAGACATCTCCACGAGAGTTCTGCTTCCGACCGTTCTATCGATGGCAGAAGACAAAGTCGCAAATGTACGATTCAACGTCGCGAAGACTCTGCAAAAGATGGGACCGTGGCTGGAGCAGGCCGTCATACAACCTCAAGTGAAGCCAGTGCTCGAGAAGCTGAACGTGGATCAGGATGTGGATGTTAAGTACTTCGCGTCGGAGGCCATTGCTGGACTTGCCGGTTGATCAAAAAATTAAGCAACGTATTAAGGGAGCAGTTTAATATTGCATAGTAAAGGGGCAATGATGGAAAATGCAGTAAATATGATTTACATTCAATGATTGTTACTCTTTTGACAAATGTTAGCAGTCATTATTGATTTGATGCAATAAAATTTATGTAATTTAAAAATAAATAAACGTATGAATCAGTAACAGTTATTAAAATGAAGGTAGTTGCTAACTGATGCGCATGAATTAAAGTAATACAAAAATTGATCTTTGATTTTTTTAAAGCCAGTCACGTATTGACTTTTATTAACAGTTAATTTCATTTTAAAATGTAAAAAAAAAGGCTTGGTTAATGTTTTCCTGTGACGACCACGCCCTAATCGATTAGAACCATTTCTAATTGCTTTTTTTTCTTATGAAATTTAATTATTTAAGATTTAATTTGAAAAATCAAGTGAACAATCTTATTTTTCCATCTTTGCCCTTTATTATAAAAATGCTATTGTCTGGAAATGCACATTAAAACAAAAAATTATCTTAAAATATCTTTTAAAAAAGAATTCTTCAATTGAATGGGTTAAAAAATAAACAGTAAATTCATGATGTGTGCATTTTGAGATGTAGCTCGATTACTTTTTATAATTTCGATAGTTGTTGCATTTACGCCATGTTTGTGATTATTTTTGCGATACCTATCATGTGACTCATCCATATGTTTGTATTGTAGACTAGGCACTTGAAGAATATTGTACCTATTAATTAATATAATATTTAAAGATAAGAAACACAATAATCACGCTTCCGATTATACAAAAAATATCATTATTTGAGACATTGATATGGGTGATTTTATTTTAGTTCAATTTGCACTGGTTTTGATTTTCTGTTCAATCACACGCCAACAAAATGGATGGGCATACTGCTATTTCGTTTTTCCGCATGAATACATAATATTTTAATGTTTTTATTTTTTACACAATGCTGCAATTTTTGTGATTCATTCAAGATTCTTATTATGTGTACATAATTATAATAAAAAAATATTCCTTTTCTAACCTTTGTTTTTTTTATTTGCGTTTAAATGAGAGACTTCTATTATTCTAACAATTTGATGAATATAAAAATCGTTTTTGAGTAATTTTCATATCTTTTTTTTTTTCCAAAATGACTATAAATATGGCAAAAACGTATTAAATATACACTTTCTTTATAATTTTTGATATTAAACTAATTAATTAATGTATGCCCACCTATTTAGTTAGATTGCTTGATAGTCAATATGCAGAATCAGTTTTAATTTTTCATTAAACACCTAAGTTTTTTACTGTACACATAATGTTTAATCAGTTTTAATCAAAGTTATAAAAAAAATATATATATAGAAAATTCAATATTTCCATTTTTTTAAATTATGGTAAAAAGATTTTTTGGATCAGTGGTATGGGTCATACTTGTGGGTGATATTGCTAGCAATGTAATGCAACAATAGCTTCTAATTGTGGATGATGGGTAAGAAATGTAAGAGTAAAAGATACATACCTTCTACTTTGTAGTATCAAAATCTGGTGGATTGGTTTGCAACAAATAAATCTTGCATCTCAATCTCCACTCTCCTCGTTCTTCTGCAACCCTCTTTAGCTCAGCATAAGAGCTGCAACTCACTTCCTCTGAACACTTCCATCTAGGGTGCCCTCTGCAGTGTCTACCCTCAACCAACCCTTCAACAATGAAGAACTCCATTGTGGCGCATGATGTGACCGATCGCCTCTCTGAGATGATTCTTACTAGGTGTCTATCCTCCTTGATTATGCTGAGAACCTCATTGTTCGTGACGTGGTCTCTAGGAAATTTTGACAATTCTTCAGTAAGATCACATCTCAAAGGCCTGTAGTTTTTAACATTGCGTATTTATTGCGTAAATGCCCCCCTTGGCCATATACGCCTGCAATTGTCATTTATTATTTTATATTTAATATAAGTATATTTTTTTGGTTTTAATTTTTTTCACTCTTCACCAGTGATTATTTTTTTTTGTATTCGTAAAATAAATATGTTTTCTTTTTTATAAGTACAATTCCAATATATATAGTACTTGTCGATGTCTAAGGAATATTACATTAAAAAAAAATACAAAAATATTTGAGATATTGTGGAAGTTAGATTTTTTCATTGCATTTTTAAAACACCTTGTGTAAAAATACCATGAAATACTGTAATAGGGTCTGTTCGGCTTGAGCCACAGTATTTGTTCGGCTTGAGCCACAGTATTTGTTCGGCTTGAGCCACAGTATTTGTTCGGCTTGAGCCACAGTATTTGTTGTACAATTTTTTTTTAAGTAAATTGTACCTATTTATGTTCAGAAAAATTACAGGACAAATAAAAAAAGATAAAACTAAAAAAAAAACTTTAATTTTGTAATACAAAACCAAGTTATTCCATCCAAATTAAATGAATTATTTCTTCTGCATAAGAAGATAACGAAATAGACGATTCCGCATTTCGTTCCCGGACCCATCGGTAACGACGTGGGGCGTACTGGACGTCTGGTGCACGGCATATTTAGTTGGGATATTTGGTCCCCCTTCCCGTGCTCAGCCGAGTAAAATTTATTTTTATATTTACTAAAATATATAATGCTATACAAAAAAATCATAAATTGATTTTGAAATGTAATAAAAATTTACAAGTTACGATGACAATAACAATTTAAGGGTCAGGCTAGGTAAGAAAATCAAATGATAAAGCCATGATGAATTAATAGGTTTTGTTAAATACACAATTGTTTTTACAGGTCACATTATATAGTGTTTTGAATTCACAGGACATTTGTAATGAACAGGACAGGAAACATTAAAAATATGACAATTTTCAAGTGAGTTTAGGTTACAAACATAAAGTTAAAGGTTAGGTTTCATTAATAATAGGAAATTACAAGGTCAGGATAGAGTGATGGAGAATTTGAAAATGAGTATTTGAACAGGTGTCTTTTGGAGTCTCATGGGAGATGCTTGGACTTGTTTGAGGACTTGATATCAAGAAGCCAAACATCGAATGAGGAACGGATCTTGGTCACTTCGGATTTCTTCTGTTTAGTGGGATAGAGAAAGGTGCAGCTAGCCGAGCCTCCTGGAAACATAAGCATATTAGTGTATATATCTCATAACCTAATTAAATTGAAGTTGTCCTGAGAATACAATCAGGTAAGTCTTGCCGATGATAAATTTAGGATAATATGGCCAATACTAAGAAAAAAAATTTGGTCACTTGAAAAATTTACCTTTTTCCACTTTTTTTAAATTACGTAAACCCATACAACCAACAGATGTTGATAATATTTCTTTTGAGAAAAGTATATTCATATATGCGTCTTAAATTATGAAAGTGGAGCAAGTCTAGAAATTAATCATTCATTTATTTCTCATTGCTGTGAATTGATACTTTCAACCGTTTTATTTTTATGTGAACACATACAGGAGAATACTGACACATGCTGATAGTAATTCTGAAGTCTCATCTGTGGAATTCTATGCCGCTTACCATACTGCATTTGGCTAAACGCTGCATGTAAAGTATTGATCCCCCAACGTCATAGACTACAGCCCGAGATTCACGCATCGTCCTTTATTATTACAGGAATTTACTATGAATGGGTGGTCTTCACGGGACGACTTTCGTCTACTACCAATTTTAATCAATAGGCTATGACTGGCATTTTACAGGTGAGTGATCAAATTAATACCAACCGGGGTATTTTAGAGCTCAGAAATCGATACAAGATCCTTTATTTTTTGTAATCTCCATCAGGGATTGAACCCACAACCTTTGACTTGCAAAGCAAACGCTTTGATCATTGAGCTATACCCGCGGTTTTCTACGAACATCAAAATACAAACCTTTTAATATCTCAGAACGAAAGAAACATTACTTTTTTATGTAATCACATGCAGGAGAGTACAGGTGGTCAAGACCAGTGCACTCTAGGACGCTCAGCCAGGGAGGCTGGACGCTGCACGCAGGAAACGTGTGTTGTGTTCGTCTTTGTGTATGGGTTCGGGAGATTACAAGTGTATATTTATGTTTCTTTAAGAGATCCAGACTTTATGATTGTTTGAATAAAAAATAAATTCAATAAACATTTATTTTTATGTTTGATAGTCAATAATACATTTTTTTTGGATTTTTAGTATTATAAATGTAACTATGCATAAAAAAATTAATACGTTGTTTCCTGAAAGATATTCGGATAACAAGAGAAAGTATTTGGAAGGTATTTGGTGAAGGATAAATGGATAAGCATCGGGATGGATTTTTGAAAAATAGCAAGGTATTGAAATAAAACAATCCGCATTGCTTCCATCAGTTGTTATGTATTATTAATAACAATTATTAATTGTGGTCAACAGCTATTACAAGCTCATTCAGTACATAAAAAAAAACAACAAATAATATAATAATATTGTAGTGAATAATAATGTTCTTCCAACATGGTTAGTTCAAGAGCAGCCAACACGATTCAGTTTCTCAGACAACTCGGAAATTAAACATACAGTTGTACCTCGACATACGATTTTAACCATATAGATGCCATAGAATACCCTGAATAGATCTATGCAACGCCTTGTGGATTATCGAAGATTTAAATCCCTAAATGGTGTCCAATTTCAAGCATTTTTTTCTTGGGCAGACAGATATATGTCTGCTATAGACCCAAGCTATAACATTGACCGAAAATATACAGTATAATAACACACCCGTGTTCTCACGGCACTGGCGGGCTTCCCGCAGCGGACTCATATTTGGGCTCATGGCATCCATACGGTTAATTCGTTCCGCAACCTTGCTCATATCTCAGTGTCATTAAATAGCTCCGATGTCCGACCAATTGTGTCTTTTTCTGGGTGTTTCTTGCTAAGCCGATTGCTCGTATCTCAAAGCAAAAAATAGCTCGCTCGTATTAAAAAAAACTCGTATGTTGGGACATTCGTATGTTAAGGTATCACTGTATATATATATTTGATTCGCATTGAACAAAATGCTACACGTGCCCCCCTCCTTCCCCCGGGTACACACACACGCGTGTGGAGGCGGCGGGTTAATTTTACATAATATATTTTTAAATTAATCGTAGACTGTATGCATCTCGTTAAATATACATGTTTCATGAGTGGATCTTACACGTGTTGCCAACATCAGAGAGAGAGTAAAACTAAAATAGGTACAATGCCGACGGTGTCACCAAAACAAAAACGCGACAGTCGATAAAAAATAAATTTTACATTGCATTTAAATCGTCACACTTTATATGTTATTTTTGTTGTGTAAAACGTTTTATACATTTTGCAATAATAAAGTATAGTAGTTTATCAGTGATATTTTATATAGCCACACAAATATTCTTTCAAGAAAAGTGTGTGCCAGTGACGTCGGCAACATTGTGAAAAAAAAAATGTCGACAATTTGCATATACATATTAGAAATGAGAGACATTAGATTATTATCATAATAAATTATAACACTACACTCTTAACTTATATATAATATTCATCATTCGGGAAATGAGGATCATCCGAGAACTGTTACATCGTAATTGAGTGGTTAATGAGGGCAATAACTGACTACTTGTAACACGATAAAAGAAGTTAAATCTCAAAATATATAAACCAATACCTTGCTAATACGGCCGCACCTTATGTGGCATTTCGCTATAACGGCCCTTTTCAAATAAGACAAGTTTACAAAAAAAAAAAAAAATAGAAAATGCATTTTGAATGATAAACCATGATAGATATTTAAAAAAATTGCATCAATCTGATTTTGTATGAATTCGTATTAGAATAATTGATTCCTTCTGCGGCTTTTCACTTGGCATTCAAGTGTCGTGGAACGTATCTAAGCCTAAAGCGAGGTATGGGTGTATATATATATAATTGTAACCGAGCGACTTCTAGTGAATGTATTTTTTGTGAGATTGTTTTCAGAAAGCAATCCAGTGAGAAAGATATATGAGAATAAAAAATATTAGCCGCAGTTTAAATTTTTTCAATTTATAAAAACAAAGCAAAAACAGAAAGCAGCCATTACAGCGAATCACGATTTATTTGTTAATAATATCAGCTTCATGTGTTTTTTTTTAATTGACATAACATTATACGTAAATAACTTCTTAGGTTTTCACGGCCAGATTTGATATTGCGGCTTTTGCCATGGAGATATAAATCAACAACGCTCGTGAAAAGATAATCTGAATAAACCAACTCGCAACTAAATAAATCTTCAAGCCTGAAGAAGACCCCTGCAACGGTGGTCGAAATAATGGTTGAAGGAAGTTCGCCACACACGGCTAAACCCAAAAGCCACAATAACATTATACGTGTTTACAATTGAATGTTGCCAGTCACTACCCTCGCATTTATCCCACAAGAGCCGAACACGCCTCTCCGTTAATCCGCAAAATGGCGGCCTTTTCGAACGCTTACACTTATAGATATAGTCTTTAGCAGATTCCGAAACATTACACACGTCACGCGATGAAGTATACAGAAATATGAATGTTTGTTAAGTTAAAATTAGAAAAAAGAAAAACACGCGTGTCTCCACGCCATTGTTACACATTCCTCAAAAATTATAATTATGAAATAAGAAATCTTAAAAGTAAAAACCGCACGTCGATGCTCGCATCTCGCACGCCTCGTATCCTTCGCAGCTCCATGCACTTGCACGCTTCATCTGTTCATCTGATCGCATCACACGTTACAACATTCGCATCGCCTATATATTATTCATTCAATCTGTGATTAAAAGTGATGCATAAATGTTTATTAAAAATTAATATTTAAAGACACAAGATATTTTTTTAATTGTAATGTAAATGTATGATTTAATGTTTTTAATTATTCTTTGTCATCATTATTGTTGGGAAAGAATCACTTTGAATCTGTATAATTCTTAAGCATTTCAATCAAGAACACACACAAACCGTTTTAAATACAGCATTCACATAAGCTTAGTACACACGATGAGTTAATCGTGAAGTTAAACAATTATGTTGAAAATTTCCTTATAAATGCAAGAACGGAACGGACAAAACGTTCACAAAATTATCAATCATCCCAAAAAATATACACAAATACAATAATAGCTGATGGAATAAAAACATTTCACAGAAATGTGACACTCAAGAAGTAAAACATTTATTGGACTGCTGTATTATTGTATGATGCTATGTTCACACGAACCGAGTAGACGAATTAGCTAGTATCTGGCGGGTAAATAAGACGTCGATCAATCAGGTCACATTTTATTGAACTTGATGCTAAGCTCGTGCGAACACAGCAGTAGGTAATCAAACTATATAGATAATAAATATTCCATCGTGCGTACTCGGCTATGACCTTTCAGGACATCTCTATTCCAGGCATACTGTCATGTCTCGCATGTGGCTATACACCTCGATACACCCAAAATCCTCTAAAGTAACTTTATGATGCTAATAATGTACTAAAAACAAAAGTAAAACCTAAAGGACAAAAATTCACCTCGATCTCACAATTATCATTTTTTTTTTTTATATTTTTAATATAATATTATTGTATGCCGCGGACCAATCGGTCCCGACAAATTCTCCTTCTTCTTCGTCATCTACAGAGAATGTCACGTCATTTGTTACGCTGACGTTTTCTCCATATTTCAGGCTCACACACACGTGACAATACGGTCACAGTCAAGTGTTTGAACAGCCTTCAGCACTGCCTTATAATCGAGAACACAATACCGCCAACACGATAAAAATAAAACCTGAAGACTACTTCAAGGTGCCTATCAATCATATCAATCAGTTATATCATAACTGAAGAGCTTAAAGATTTTTTAAATTATCCACTCATTAGATTCTGGAAAGGTTACATTTTACAGCACAAATTGACCTCTCCGATGGGTTGAATAAAAAATATTGACCTTCATTCACGCAGAATGCACAAACTGGAAACTCACCAGGATCGATTTGCAATACAATAAACGGATTAACGTAACGTTTGTTTATTTCATTCACGATTTGTTATAAAATTGTATGAAATCGTACGACGTTACAATATGAATAAATTCCCTTACGTAAAGTCATCAAGAATTTCTCAATTCGGAACTCATAACAAATTGACAACACTGTATTTGAATACTTTGGAATATTTGCATTGCCATGTAATGTGATACATTCAGAGATAAAAATAAATGTGTTTTTTGAATATTCACACCCATTCAAATATCTTCCATCCGTTTACAACTCAAATATCAGCTTGAAAAAAACTTAAAAACCCAAGTCAGAAAAAGAATGAGCCTCGCACAAACCAATCAAACCGAGTATCTTCAAGTTACACCTTTATGTGTTCCGTCTCATGTTCAACACTCTATATTTAATTCACATCTTGGTTGTTTTTTTTTTAACGGCGGCACAGATTTAGAATTGACACATTAAAACATATGCCTTAAATTATAGTATTCATCCGGACAGAAATTTCTAGTTGCAGAAATAACGGATCCAATCTAATCTCTACGGTCAAATGTTTCCAACTGTTTAAAGCACCCTAAATCAAACAGCGCCCAACGATATAAAGAACAACAGTGTCCGACTGAAACGAGTCAGAAATTAGAAGACTTTAAGTGATCATCACAGTGAAAATAAATACATATTTAGACTCTTGTTTTGAAGCTATTTTAATATTTTAGTATAGTCCCCATTGAACAAAATATCATTGGCCAATTCAAAAAATGAAAAATGTAACCAACCAAAAGTGCTTTCTGCATCTCAACGCCACACGCATTCCCACATAAGCCACCACAGATCTCTGCCAGAAACAAAACGTTGCATCATGTTCACGTGACCAAAAGTTCTCACGGCTAAAAGTTGGATCATACCGTCATCACACTTCTTGACAGCTTAAATATTAGCCTTGTTCACTGTGTCAGAGGCCTTGTGTGGTACAAGATTAAATGTTTTGATGTTCAGATCAGGCTAGACACATTCTTAGAATAATTACTTTACACAATAAAGATTCAGGAGCAGATGCCTGCGTAGAATACTGAGGGTACGATGGTTTGACTTTGTGAGGAACGACAAGGTGAGAAAGCGGACAAGGCAGCTTTCTTTAAAACAATCGGTCAAGAGCCGAAGGTGGACCTGGTTGGGACATATACTAAGAATGCTGCGGGAGAGCATCAACTATAGCTGCCTTTTCTTCAAGCCCCCGAGCTCGCACCTCTGTCGGGAACTATACATAGAATGTTCTCGGTGGAGCTGACTTGGGATGAGGCGAAGACTATGGTGGCTAACAGAGTTTTATGGCGGCGGTTTGTGAACGCCACGTGCTCCAGTTAAGGGAGCCGACATGGTATGACGATGATGCACATTGCAGAGGGGCGGCTGGAGGAAACGAAAAAAAACCGTGTGGCGTGTTGTTGTCTGTCTCGTGGCAGTGTAGAGTGTGTAGTTGCCCGCCCGGCTATTTACCGGTGGCGGTGGCGGTTCCCTGCGACGCGTTGGTGACGGTCACGACCGCGTCCTCGTCTCCCGTCTGCCGCAGGATGGTCCAGTCAAACGTGTAGTCGTACTGATGGTTCAGCGTGCGGAACAGGATCCGGAACAGCTGCAATGAATTAAATACATTAATTACAACATCGAGTCCTGAAAGAATAGACTTATTTGTCAGAATCAATGTTCCTATTACAATTGTTAGAAGCCACATCAACTACAGAATGTTTCTTGCATTTAATCTCGACAAATTGTCATCAGGATTAATTTGTTGTCGTCATATAATATTGGGAGCAATATTACAGATGTCAAATGCATTGCAAAAATAGGCACACATGGTATATCTATAATTAAAAGTACACTGACACTGGAATGGTTCGGACTTTGATACTTACGACTAAGTGACAACAAAGGGGGAAATGATAAAGTGCATTGTCGTCAATTTTGAAAGCTCCTTTGCTGGTAAAGATTGCCTGTTTATTGTTTTCTTCTTCGTGTCAGCGACATCAATTATTTGGACCTAATATCTGGCAACGTCAATGACCCATGCCCTGCCCAGCAATAGGTCTTGCTGTGCAGCTAGTCAGGCACACGGCAGTGACTCTCTCTGCAGAAGCACTCCCCACTTTCACTTCTTGCAATTATTTTTAAACACATATAACATGGCAGTATCATTGATTTCGTGTCAGTCACTTTGATTATTCTACACAGGTTAACTTAATTGTAACGCACCTGTCTTAGATACATGTAATCTGGTGCCTCTTCGAATGACATCCCTCGGGTGTAGTTGAGATACATCGCAAACTCGGCCGGGCAGCCCTGGGAACAACAACAAAGATACGTCAGCCACCTGCTGAAGACTGGCTCATCATCACAACGTACTATCAGGTATATATTGGGAACCAATAATATAATAAACTTGTATTTAACATATAAATTTGCATTTGTATATATGACCTTATGTTATTTATTACCCTATTTACTTCCCTATTATTTTAGATGCGGCTTACCTATATATCGGCATGACACTTTATGTGGCTAGAGTGCGGCGTGCCGAGACATAGCCACGGCCATAAAATACTGCCTGTGCTATGTAATGATACGAAACTTGGTAACCAGCTTATCACTCGATGCGGCCTGCCTTTATATCGGCATAACATTTTATGCCACTAGAGCAGAGCTCCGCAACCGGTGTGCCCAGACACACTAGTGTGTCGTGAGCCCATACAGGTGTGCCGCGGTCAAATTAGACAATATATAACTAAACAACTTTATAATGGTCTTTCTGCGCTTATCACCTACTAATGTAGACTGGCGACTGCATAGTATGCTATGTACACGATCCACATGAAATAAAAATGTAGGAAATAATATACTTCATCAAATTATTATCTATTATATTGGCTTTCGGTGTGCCGCCTTAATTTTATACAGAACTTTGGTGTGCCACCCCCATACATAGGCAATGTCATAGTTTTATTAAAAAAAGGATAGTGTATTTTAATTGAACGTTAAATAATTAAAAAGTTTTAAAAAATGTATACAGGTGTGTACAAATGGATAAAATAATAGTTTGTTATAAAAATCAAATATTTTTTCATGGATTATGCACACTTGTTATGAAACAATGATAAAAAGAATAGCCGTGGGCCAAATATGACAATCCACAAAGTACAATAAACAACTTAAATTAAATAAGATTGTGATCATCTAAGTACTGTGATGTTTTGTTAACTGAGCTGGAGTTAGTCTTCATAATATTATAAATATATGACAAATAAACAGCTAAACTGCAACTGGCCTAAATCTTAACAATACATATTTTTTAAATTTGATTTACTTCTATATAAATATTTTAAAAAAACTCAACACATTACAAATATTCAGGTTTCTACAAATATAAAAATAATTTAACGTATCAATACCACAATTATTGATACAATTCAATTACACTAAAACATGTCCCCAATGGAGATTAAAAAAAAAAGTTTAAGCGATTTCTGAACTCCAAAATACCCCGGTTGGCGTGAATTTGATCCCTCACCCGTAAAATGCCAGTCATAGCCTATTAATTAAAATTGGTGGTAGACGAAAGTCGTCCGTGAAGACCACCCATTCATAGTAAATTCCTGTAATAATAAAGAATGATGCGTGAATCTCAGGCTGTAGTGTATGAAGTTGGCGGATCAACACTCCACATGCAATTCAAATTTTCTTAAATAAAAAGTGAAAAAAAAAAGCGTTGCGGCTAAACAATTTAGCTAACAAGAGTCATTGAAGATATAGCTTTTTTTCTACAGGTATTCAGTGACCATCTTGACTGCCATGACTGCAAGTATCAATAATGCAGACGTAACAGTTGTCCCTATCCAGACATATCCGCCCTTGACTCACCCTGCAGAGCACCTCCACTGGAGTCGACATCTTGCGTTCGCTGATCCTCTCGTACTTCTGCCTCTTGGTGGCTGCGCGCAGTCCCTGCCACGGCAGCGTGCCCCTGCAAACACCACAAACAACTCTGTTCATCTCCATTACCTAAATAATCCCTCAATTCAATGCAATAATGGGTGCTCGCTAGTGACTCCCTTACTAGATTAGAAGTTATCACTAGTCACATTTGCATATTGCGCAAACAAACACCTCACGACGAAATTACAAAAAATATATATTAATAATTTCGATTTTTACGATTGATTATTCTTGGTGGAATTCCATAATATCAGATATAAAATAAAAATTTAGCAATCCTCGAGATCAATAGAGCAAAATCGGACACAACTATACATCTCATTAATGACCAAATTATATTTGCTTCTTCCCCTCTCTTGTCCCTATACAACGTTGATACTGCTTTCATTTTTGTTTCAGCTCAAATTTAACCGGACTTTCTAACGCCTTCATCAGTATCATCAATTAATTTTATTTTTACCTAGAATTGTATAGCTTCCCCATCTACTTTTGGATTATCCACCAAAATATTTTTTTGCTAAAATTATCTAGAATTCTTACTTAAGTGCATTTTGATGTATATGTTAATTGTTTTTTAATGGCCTTTGTAATTATAAACATTATTTTGTTGTGACATCAACGAATTCCCTTATACATTAATGATTTCCTAAAACCACATATACCCATCACACAATTCATATACACCTTTTCGCTGACTCCTTTGCTTTATATAGAGCCAACAAAAATTTTACTAATTGACTTGAAAATGGCCATCCAACCTGGCTGAAACATGTCGTCAAAAAAATTATATGTGGAATAAATTCTACAGAATCTTTTATTTTATATCATATATTAATCATTTCGTAAATCGTGTTATTTAAGAAGGAGAAGCTTTTCTTCAAGCCCCCGGGCCGTCTTGGAAAGTTGTCGGTAACTATATACAAAGTTGTCCGACTATTTACTAAATTGATTATATATATTAAAATTCGGGCTTATATATAAATTAAAATACATAAAATGACTGAAAGCAGGTGCAAGATATTAGTTATCTGCGGGAAACGTGTGAAACATTAAAAAGTTTAATATGTATCAATTGTTTACGTAATTACTGAGGGTTAATTTTATATTTTCTTTAGTAAAATGAATTGTAAATTCCAGGATTGTTATTTTGCAGGTTATCTTACTTGTTGAAGTACATGAGAACGTATCCCAGGGACTCCATGTCATCTCGCCTGGATTGCTCGATGCCCAGGTGTGCGTTGATGGAGGCGTAACGAGCCGTTCCTGAAATTCAAAATTAATAAATCAATATTATGAAAATTAACAATGAATAAAGAAAGCAAAAACAACTATTCTTTAGCCATTTCCCATCATCTGGGATCGGCTCTCCTTGTGCAAATTTGACATGTCTGTCTATCCTGCATTGCATTCTCGGTCAAACCCAGAGTTTTCAGATCCTCGTTTCCAGTTGCAGTCCAGGTTGCCTGTGGTCTTCCAGGTCTTTTTCTCTTTTTCCTTCGTTTCTTTTTTACTGCCGGTTGCCACCTGACGCAAAGGCAGTAGCTTTCTTGGAAAGCTAGAGAGCTGCCGTTGACCGTCAATTCGGTTCATCCGCCACCATCTCAGCTATGCGGTCCTCCCCACCACATAGATCCATCATAGCCTCGCCTCCGAATATGTCGGAGAAGCCTATGGATGGTTTTCAACTGGGAGCCTCTACTTTAAAATATGTTAAAAAAACCTTCCAGTGTGCGTTTTTGTATCGAAGTTTGCCTTCTCTGGCCTGTTTGTCCGCTGGAGGTATTTTATTTCCCTAAAGAAAGCAAAAACAATATTTGTAATAAATAGTATAGTTATTACTTAAATATACATATACTATACATAAAATTCTTTTTTCAACGCGTCAATCCAAACACAAAAACAACGGCAGAAGCGGGATGCGAACCGCGGACCTTGGAAACCAACTATGCTCAGGTATTCATACCGCTCAGCGAACTGCGCTATTGCTATGCCCAGACTGACTTGCAGTGAAACTAGTATTTATATCATTGTTATCATCATCGTACGATAGATGTCGCTATAGTATATATTCAAAGTATGTATATTTTTATTATTATTCTATCAGTCTTCATTTATTCACAAGCTTAATATTATTACTTTCCGGCAGTCTATTTATTTTAGTAAGTACCACTGGTCTCGAACCAAACTATAGACTGAATGGATGAGAAACGACTACTTATAGTTCCGACTCGGACTTTATAACCAATCATTTACCTGTGTTACTGATGGATAATTTTACCTTCTTGATATTGTCTCAAGGAGACATTATTATATTAATTTTAATTTTATTAGAATATTATTTATTATTTCAATATTCTAATCTACTTTTATAGATCATTGACTATATTACAATATAGTTCGCATCCCTTCTGCCGTTCTTTTTGTGTTGGATTGACGGCGTTGAAAAAGAATTTTATGTATAGTATATGTATATTTAAGTAATAATAATATTGTAATATAGTCAATGATCTATAAAAGTAGATTAGAATATTGAAATAATAAAATAATATTCTAATAAAAATTAAAAATTAATAAAATAGTATAGTCCCTGAATTAAAGAAAAAATAATAATTCATTCAATAATAATAAGGTTGCCTCTTGTTCTCTAGGTAGAAGATGTGGTGTCGGTGAGATTCATGTCCTTCCTGTAGATGTTGTGTCGCATGCAAGACTTCTAGAGTGCTGACGGAGCGTACTCACCGGTGAGACTCTTGTCCTCCCGGTAGGAGATGTGCTGCCGTGTGCGCAAGTCGCGGTACTTCTTGGCCAGCCCGAAGTCGATGAGGTACAGCTTGTTGCAATGGCGGCCGATGCCCATCAGGAAGTTGTCGGGCTTTATGTCGCTAGGTGGATGAAGTGCTTGCAGTGGAGGTACTCGATGCGACCGATCATCTGGTCTGCAAAACGCACAACAAAAACAAATCAACACAAATCCTCTATTAACACAGTCCCAATACATCCAATGTGACTGCGGTGCAGTGCAGAGCTCAGCCCACTCACTGTATCTTATTAAATGCAACTAGGATAGCTTGACGACATCAAGAAATACTGCGAAGAAGTAATGCATTTATGAGCAGAAAAAATATTTTTCCAAACAAATAAAAAATAATATTTAAATTTAATTAAAAAGCAATGTTTTAGACATGGAAGTTATGTCACCATCGAGTATATTTTCTCTGAAGTTGAACTTCTCAAATGAATATTTGAAGTTAAAAATTCGACTTTGAAATGAATTTATTTAAATGGACAATCCTTTTTGCTCATACCTGGATTTCAAATAGTTTTAGCCCATAATATCTCATAATCTCTTCATATGAACCACGAATTTCTATGTTATTAATTGCATTAACTCTTTCCACTCCAAGCATTTTTTTTATTTTTTCCAGCAGCTCCACGACAAAATTGTAAATTTATTAGGTAAATGTGTTTTTAAAAAAAAAAAAAAATCGTACAATGAAAGAAACCTTTTTATATAGTGTACACACAGTTTATGGCTGTAATAAAAAAAAATTGTCTTAAAAAAAATACATAAAATGTTTCCATGTGAAACATTGGAGCTGATAACAAAAAACGACATTCTTTTCCGGTACACCTTTTACTAGTTTGCCAACTCAATCTAAAAACTTTCGAATTCTGAGTTTGGTTGTGAAAAGCTAAGATAATAATAGATCATCATCTTCACGGTTGCTTACCGACGAGCATGAGGACAGTCTTGAGTGTGAATCGCCTGGTGCAGAAGTTGAAGAGGTCCTCTAAGCTGGGGCCCAGCAAGTCCATCACCAGCACGTTGTGTTCTCGCTCCTGACCGAACCATCTGCGGAAAAAGAAAACACAAAATTCGTTATTTGTCCCTCTTATGAAGACAGAAAACTAATGTATAACATTTAATCAAAATAATAATAATGATCATCATCATCATCAGACTGTATCTGTCTACTGCTTGATGTATGCCTCTTGAATGCTTCTCTATGATAGATGTATAATAGATCATTGAAGTTTAAGCTATATCAGTACTTGGTAACTGTTTCCGTTGCCGCGGCTGAAGAATAACTTTGGTGGAGACACTTCTTAACCGAAACTGATGAATGAAAATGATTTTTAAGCTCTATAAATATATTGTTGGTTGATTGGTGTGAATTTGATCCTTTACCTGTAAAATGCCAATCATAGCCTATTAATCAAAATTGGTGGTAGACAAAAGTCGTCCCGTGAAGACCACCCGTTCATAGTAAATTCCTGTAATAATAAGGATGATCCGTGAATATCGGGTTGTAGTTTATGACGTTGGCCGATCAACACTCCACATGCAGCGCTTACCTATATGTAGAATGGTGAGCGTCATAGAATCCACAGATAAGACATCTGCATTACAATCTGTCGGTATTCTCCTATATGTGTTTAAATAAATAAAAAAATTTGACTACAACGGCCATTTATCACATTTAACCATTTAAAAAAAATGACAAAAATATTTTATTTTTATTTTCTTCTTATAAGTTATCGGCGGTGATAGGGTTAAACAATTAAAACGCGTGCATATAGTTACGAAAGTAGATATTTAACAAAATTTAACATCGCAAGCTTCTGATCTAGTGTCAGCGGAAACCATTTTTTTGCCATTTTTAAAAATCGATTTTTACACAATTTTAACAACAAAAAAATGCAACAGAAGCAATAGATCGCGATGCATAAATATTGAACTAAAATAATTATTTTATTTCATCAATGTTCACTACTTAACTATTTTTTGTCAAAAAAAATACTTGGCAAACAAAAAATAAAAATTCAGTATGTTTTGAGATAAGAAAGAGAGTGAAACAGAGCGAGAGAGAGAGTGCGTAGATTAATTCATTCTTGTGACGTCACAAGAGCGTCAAATACCGCACCCGCCATTAAAAAAAGAGCGTCATAGAATAAAACTAGACAATAAACATGCCAGAACAATGGGTAGAGACCTGTATTTTTAGCATTTTGCAATAGATGCGAAATAGATGCTAAAATC
This sequence comes from Glossosoma conforme, assembly GCA_022606575.1. Taxonomy (NCBI): domain Eukaryota; kingdom Metazoa; phylum Arthropoda; class Insecta; order Trichoptera; family Glossosomatidae; genus Glossosoma; species Glossosoma conforme. The sequence continues at coordinate 82,409 of JAGTXR010000044.1, forward strand.
ATCATTATTTGCGAATTTTTCTGTTTCTTAAATACCTTTTTAGTACACATTTAAGTAAAACTATGTTGATTGATTATTATATTCAGGGTTGATGACTTAACATCAACACTAAGAGTCATCAACCCTGAAGAAGACCACTGCAATGGCGGTCGAAATATTGGAAAATAGTAATTCGCAACACACGGCTAAACCCAAAAGCCACAATATTAAATCTGGCCATGAAAACCTAAGAAGTTAATTAATACAATACGAATTAATTTCTCGTCTCTAATGAAACGACCAATGTTGCAAAAGTTCGTGCTTCGAATCCTACGGCCTGCCGTTTGTTTTTATCCGATTTATTGGCGAGAGAAATGACATTTAAGATGACGTTTGCTGCGAATTTGTATGTGTGTATCAATTGTTAAATACTGAGAAATCACGCAATATTTTCTTGAGTATGGGGTATGTATGATATGATGACGACGTGAGAGAGCGGACAAGTCAGCCTCCTTTAAAACAATCAGCCAAGAGCCGAAGCTGGACACGGCTGGGACATATACTAAGGATGCCGCGGGAGAGCATTAACCACAGCTGCCTTTTCTACAAGCCCCCGGACTCTCGCCGGCCTGGAAGGACGTCGGTAACTACTATAAAATAATGTACTCTGACAGAGCTTTGTGGCAGCAGCTCGTGTCGAACATTTACTCAAGTTACGGGAGCTAACATGATGATATTAAAAAAAATGTACAGAACTTTGATTTATTGAATTTGTTTCGGCCATAGTGCATTCTGGCGGCGGCTCGTGATGTCCATGTACTCCGGTCAAGGCAGCAGACATGGAAACATGGAAAGGACGATCTTTGAGATGATATTATTTAAATGGACTTTCTACAACCCTTTTTGATCATAACTCATATCTCGATTACAAATAGTTTTAGCTTATAATATATTTCCCTTAATGTGAACATCATTTTGACAAGTATTTCCATATCATATGGACCAGGAAAAAGCAGATGAGAGTTGTTTTATTCATAAAACATTTATTTAACACAAATTTAAATGTTCTTTTTTTATATTACAACCAATAATACATTATTATTATATTTTATTCTTTTTGGGCCCTAAGATCCCCGGGCCAGTCGCCTTGTGCCTGCGCTCCTTGGGGAGAACTTACCAAGGCATTGTTTTCAGAGTACTTTCTCGTTATACAAGTAACGGGCTTTGGTGAGCAACACCAAGCGTGGGTGTAAAAGTTAGTAGATCAGACGTAATTTTTTTACTTTAACGTATATGAGTAGAGTCCAGTCAGTCGTAAGGTGTCACATGCACGCGAGTTTAGTGCGTCACTGCTGGACGTGGCATAGCACATTTGTGATGAGCGGTGATGCGTTGTACGCTGAAGAAAGCGACAGCATTCGGCCCGTCGTTGGCGGCTGTGACCCGGTGACCTTATTATCAGCACGCCGGCGCAGGCCTCTGCTATAGCCGCACAGCTACTACGCACAAGACGAAACACTGTGACGAAAACGGACTACATATATTATTTTTTACGCCCGCGCGATATATTCAAGTATGCTCTCTCTTGTACATGTCTCAGGGAATTTGTGAAAAAGTTGATTTGATGATCGAATTACTAAGGAAATTGATAAATAAACGGAAGATGTTAAAATTACAACACTGTAAAGCGATTTTCATGAAAAATGTGCTTTGATCAAACCAAACCTAACCCCATCTAGCAAAAATATGCATTAACACTATCCAGTCCGCGCGTTACGCGATTAAACTTACGCTGGAGGCCGACTGTTTATTTAAATAATTGCTAAATCTATCATGTGTTCAAATATGTCGACCAAGAACTGGCAGCTTCCAAAGTTCCTTCCTTAATGCCACCGGTAAACTATGGAATGTTCTTCCAGCGTCTGTAACAATCTGGATCTCTTCAAGAAACAGATAAATACGAACACAACACACGTTTCCCGCATGCAGCGTCTATCCACATAAAAAAAATAATATATAAATCACTGAAAAGGTTTGAGATCTTTGAATTATGGTCGAAAGTAAAAACAACACATATGTTTTGTGATCGGCCACTAACGTTTGAAAAAAACATCACAGGCTGTGGATAGTCGGCCACTAAGTGCTGGCGGAACGATCAAACACATGTTGTGTGACCCGCCTTTAACGTTCGGCCTGGTGATTACACACATATTGTGTAATCGGACTGTTAACAATAAAACCATTTTCCTCAAAGCGGTTAAATGGCAAGCATCGAATATGAATCCTACATTGACGGGCTCAAATATATATATATATCATTATGATACCCTAACACACCTGTATGTAGTCATTCCTTGGATTAAGATAACCAACTTAAGACCCGTATACATAAAAAAATTCTTAAGTTAACCAACCTATAATAGCTACTTTCTTTTAGAATGATTGAAGTGAGAAAAATCCTCAGCCCTCGACACACCTCAATTCTAAAATAACGTCTGCATACGCGTGTTAAGTTGGTTACCTTAAATCAAGGAATGTCTGTATTCCGGCGTAAGAGCGAAGGCGAAGGTGTAATACCATCGATTATAATAGAACGTCTTATTTGACACATATTTTGATACATATTTATTTTTCAACAGAAATACAAGGAATAAAATTATTGATGAATCTTTTATTAACACATTTATGTGTGCACACTAGTTATTTGTAGGCGTAGCGACCAGGTTGGAAGCCCCCCAATAGTAATATATCCGCTACTAACGATAATACCAAAAGATTGTGAAAACTGACAAACGCACAGCATTTCTTAGAAAGTGAACATGTCGCATAGACAAGATTTCCCAAACATCCGCATTAGATCGGTGGTGAAATCTCCTTGATGATGTTTCATCATTTCCATATTGTGGACGATGCGTGAATGATTGACTGTGTAATGGCGTCTACATAAAAGTCAACGTAAACGGCTTAGATCACCATTAAAAGGTATTGCATATAATATAAGTGCATTAAAATTAAATACATACTCTAAATCTATGTATATACTATGTAAAATATAGCTACTGTGCTTAGTCATCTTTATACGGCGATAAAAGTGCATACTATCACTACAGGGAGCGGCAAAAAAAGATTTTTTTGCTACTCCCTGTATAAAAAATAATCGTTTTATGTATTACTAAACATCGTGAACAGAATCTAATAAATATACAACTCTAAAATGTACAATTTTTAATTATTTATATCAATAGGTTTTGTAGTCAGCTCCGCTTCCGAGAGCTCCTCCGAGTGCATTCCATGTACAGTTAAGGTAACGTTAAGGCAGCTAGTTTATGCTCTCCTGCGATATTTGAAGTACATGTCCCAGCCAGGTATTTTAACCGAGTGTAGAATGGAATCCTCACAAAATCAAATCATTTTACCCCCAGTATTCTACGCAATAATCCGTTTTCTAAACACGTTATTACATGACTTTTGGTGAGACGCCTAGATTCGCATAAATACATTAAGAATGGGGGTAATACAGGGGCTGTATATGCGATAAAATAAATTAAATTAGTATTCATGCGCAGAGACTGGTGGCGTTATCTCGCTTGAACTTGCAATTGCGCCTTGAAATAACATTATCAAGAAAACATTAAAACAATTTATGATGTACCGAGCATTTCCTCTCTCGGCGATAGTGATAACGAACGATTCCTAGAATATTTATTATTCAACTGAAATGGCTTCGTCGATTCGATGCACACGTAGCAAGTAAAACAATGTGAGTCATATTTTCATTACTAAGAAAAATGTTTATATATCAACTTACATTATTATTATAAGTTAACACGTGGACACAATGGAACAGCGGTTCATAACGTTTTTGGGCGACGGAGCACTATAAAGCGCCGAACTCGTATGTTTTAACCCTTTCGCATCGGTTGTCGGTATATGCCGTCAAAGATTCCCCGACCGTTGACATCGGTTGACGTGATATATCGGTTTGCTACTTTCAGTACTCATTGTGACATCTACGGTAGGAAATTGCAAGTGCAGTCATTCCCTTTATCAACCTACATGTATAATAGTCATGGGAATCATAAAACATATGTATTATAGGGTGTTATGACCTATCGTTCACAGACAATCCGTTCAACGACTCATCAGTAATGACATTACATGGGGCGCACTAAACGTCTGGTGCACAGAACATTTGGTGCACGGAACAAGTGGTTCACTGGATGTCTCTCTGTAATACTAAGTAATATACTAACTGCCATGCATCGAATGTCTATTTTGGGTGTCGCAACCTATCGTCCCCAGGATTCGTCCAGTGATCGTAGAGTCCAGAGCAAAGATATACAAACAGATGGCGGCCGTAGGCGAGGTGGCCGCGGTCGCTGCCCCACCAGCAGTGGACGTGCCAATAGTCCCACAAGGTGAGAAACCGCGGTCACTCACAATCCACGAACACCGACAAATTAATTATCAAGAGTTACATTTTCTGTATGTAAAAAATCGAAAAAAACTTATATTTATACATTTTTTTCAAAATAAAAAATAAAATTGAAATTGATGTAACCTACATGTATTTTTTACAGGAATCTGTGAAGCATATAAATAAATATCGTTAGGTTCCGTCACAGGAGCGATTTTTCTGTAAACCACATGTGTCAATGCTACCACATGTACGGAGTTACATAATGAACCTTTGTTAAATATAATAGTTTTTTATGCATCATCTGATAGCTCAAGGATAGAAGAACCAATGTGATATATGAAAGTAGATCAGATAAGTACATTTATGCTTCAAATACTAGTTTTAAGCAAAAAAAAAATGGTTTGAAAAATTCACGCCGTATTGACAGTATAATTTGTATTCCCACTGGGCCGTAACGAAAAGGTTAAACGAATTTAGTTGAGGAAAGACAAAAAATGTGAATCAAGTCAAATGTTATATGTTACATCTCTAATCTGACTTTTACTGCTTTTGCCATTGAAAAAAGGATAAACGATACATTCGAATAGTTTCAAGGGTATCCACACTGAGTCAATAGAATGACATCTGTCAAACGATTCGTTCGATTGATAAACATTTACAGTATATACTATTTCACGAATTCACACCAAACTGTTTATTTACGCTTGTTTGGATTAACCTTTAGTACTGGTATATAAAAAGAGTTTTTTAGAAATCGCTTATCTCGGAAACCAAAAAGCAACCGAAGCCATACTTACAACATAAGTTTCAAATGCTCCCGGTAAAAAATAAAATAAAAACTGAACATGCATTTATCGATCGAATATTTATTTATACTCCGATTTGGCTCACATTCGAGATGTGTATGTTGGTTTGGACATGACAATTTTCTTAAACTATGCACCCGGCAGATGACGTCGGTATCGGTACATCTACAAACTTACCATTTAAAAAAAAAAATTCGTCATTTCACTACATACGTAGCATCTTAATGTACGGCTGTGAGACATGGTGCTTATCTGAAAGTGATAAAAAAGACTAGAGGCCTTTGAGATGTGGTCGTACAGAAGAATTCTCGGAATTTCCTGGAGAGACCACGTCACGAACAATGAGGTTCTCAGAATAATCAAGGAAGATAGGCAACTAATAAGAACCATCTCAGAGAGGCGAGCCCGATGGATTGATCACATCATGCGCCACGATGGTCTTCTTCACGATATTGTGGAGGGGATGGTTGAGGGTAGAAACTGTAGAGGGCGCCCTAGACGGGAGTATTTGCAGCAAGTATTCGAGGACATGAATTGTAACGCTTATGCTGAGCTGAAAAGGGTTGCGGAGGACCGAGAGGAATGGAGATCGAGATGCAAGATTCTGTTGCTGCAAACCAATCCACCGGATTAATACTACGAAGAAGAAGAGTATCATGAAATGTATGTGGCGGATTGATCGCTTGTACACTTTCTGTTATCCATGACATGCCATTAATGTTTGTATTATATGTCTCATAGATTTCTACCAATCACAATAGACGTTGCTCTGTGTGAGTGAGCAGCAGTCGGACCGAGGCCCTATAAAAAGGAGAATCACATTGGATCAGTCATTTTTCTGCGCTCAGTTAACAGCACTCCCCGACCTTTGGTCGCCAGACTAATGTGCCTGATCATCGCTTTTAGACTACCGACGTCACTTCGCGACCCGCCGTCAATTGATTCCAGAACCTTCTAGATTCATTTAAATATTAAAGTCTTGTGTTATTTATTTTTCTTCGAGACTGTCATAATCGTGATAATCCACATTCCGACACGTATTTACATGCAAAACGTTTGCTGGGTCATGTAAGTTTATAAAATCTTAAAAATATTAGGAAATCAAACTGTTTGGTAATGTTTGAATTAAAATATAACGAAAACTGAATATCTCTTTCCAAGACCATTTTTTCCATCCTTATAAATGTAACACCAACAAGCTACGCAAATATGACACCCGGAACACAGAGATAAAATAAAAATTAATAAAATAATATACGAGACGTTCTCTGATAGTGTACTGTGGCACGTACGAAATAAATAAACAAATAGAAATCCGACCAATTAAAATTAATTTAATGACACGATAATAATACGCTGACCTAGGTCAAAAATGGACACGCGTATGTACATACGTTATAGCGTGTGGGTGAGAGCATAAGTGTGCGTGTTAAAAGTTGTCAATAGACGTATCGCACGCTACACACAAACATTGATCATTCTAGTTCTACACTCTCTTCGAAGTTGCCCAAAGTCAGCCGAGGACGAGAGTGTATGCCACTTTTGCCTCGTAACAACGACGGCTAACTACGCGAGGAACTTTGACGAGCGTATGTAGAGCGTAAAGCTATTTATTCCTTAACCATACCCTTAACAGTGTACAAAAAATTAAGTCAGATTGTATGCGGGAGGAAACACATGCAGTGAGAGTATTCCAAAGGCTGTCTGTAGTGTTAAATAAGGGACTGGAGAATCTATTTGTCCTGAAACAATACAATTAGTCAACACTCTTATAACGTTTGTTCATAAGATCGGATAATTATCCCGATGCTCCTGAGACCTGGATCATTTATTCCTAAGAGGTGGGGTTCAACACAAAAGGGAGAATAAATAATCGCTAAAAAACACTAGGAAAAATATCCGTTACTAAAAAAAAGGCTTGCATTTCATAGCATTTTTAAGAATACATGCTATATATGATACTACGTCGCGGATTAATCAACGACATGCGACGTTCCTATGCGGTCACCTATCAAAGTATGATCCGCGCCCAATATTGCTCAACTTAGACGATCGAACGAAAACTGGACTATTTGGTACTTATGTCGCGGATAAACATAATCAACGAAACAAGGGTGTTCTTAAGCGGTCACCAATCCAAGTACGATCCTCGCCTAATATTACTCCGGCAAGGACGAGAGCTGTGATTACAACGTAGTATTTGCTCGTTGGTTAGGTTCACAGACGACCATGCGTTTTCTCGTCTGTGGAGCGCATGCCATAGCGTACAGAAATAATCGCGGATGTCACCAATACGTAGACGATAGCTTATAAGTAATAATAAAACAAAATTGATACTACGCAGAAATCTCGAATTAAATTGTAAACAAAAATGTTTTACGCAACACGCTACGCCTTTAGCGAAACAAGCTATTTATAAAGTCGATTCTCCTATAACGTTTTCATAAGATAGCATGATTAGCCCGATGCTCCCGAGGCATGTAGCATTTAGTCCTAAGAGCCCGTTAAGCCCAAAAATAACAAAGTATTAAAAAAGCTATTGTTTATATGAAAAAAAAACGACAAAAATGCTTTATGAAAAAATCTTCGTAACAAATACAAAAAAATGCGTAATAGCTGTATTATTTTTTATTAATTTTCTCAGTACATACTGTTTGGCTTAAAGAAGAAGACTGCAGTTTTGTCTTCAATGAAGGGTTAATCAGTTCCAACATGTATAAGCGAACTTCTATTAACACGTTAGAATTGATGAAGCAAGCCTTCATTGATGGCGCAACTGCAGTCTTGCAGCAAGTGAAACAGTGCTCAGTGCGATCTATGTTAAAACAAGGTATGAAATACTTATATATTTAATATTCAAATGGATCTCTAAGTTAATGCTAAAAACATAAATAACATGTTTTCTTATATTGATCTGGAATTTAAATGTCTAGTGTTTTAAATTTAACGTTCTATAACGCACAAAACCGTGACAAGCGGAAAATAGCTTCTATCCTGTAAAAACTATACCACGTTAAACCTATTTGAAATTATTTATTTATTTCATGGAAACATATAAAATATCAACAATATTTAGAGGAAGGGATTTAGAGGATTTAGAAAAGAAGCCCCCTTGACTGAATTAAAAATAGCGATAAATAATATTGTAATAAAAATACATTGAAATATTATTTGTCAAAGTGATTAATGAAGAATTTCGGCAAATTGAAAGACAACAATAGGCATTGGATTTAATACAATAAAAATTCAAGGTGTACTTCTAAAATGTACTAACAAGGCTTCACTACAAGACGTATCAATGAATAAAAAAATTAACGTCATTTTAGTGTGAGAGCTATCCCCTCCGCCTATAGAAACACCTGACGTTATAATGGTCCGTGGCAAATATGGATTCAATGTTTTTCACATCAGATATAACATAGTCATTGACGTTAGGTAGGTTGTGAAATGCCCTACCGGAATATCGGTTTTCTTTCCTCACAATGTTTGAATGTCTTCAACATGCGCGTTAATAAACATTTGCGATTGGAACACGCACACAACTACTACACATCATATACTCGTACATGCTGATCCGACTGAGCGTCATAGAGCCGGCACTTGAATACCAAAACCCTCTAACTTTACTAATGTATTAACACCTCTTCTCTTTCAAAAAGGTGTTACTCAGTCGCGTGAAGGCATGATGAGGAGCAGGTTTGCAAAGCAAAGACTTTTTCTGAAGTAGATTGACATACATTTACGATAAACTTTACAAACTTGTGGCTCGACCTAGTCGCAGCATTCACGCCGAGCCACAATACAATATGCTCTAGCCGACTGGCGGCGCACGACTGCCGCGCTTGTGATGGGTTCTCGCCCAGCGCCACAAGCGGTGGTCTATATAACTAGTCCCAAATGCCAATATGGCGGACACGTGCATGTACAAAAAGCGAACAGAAATAAGAAACGAAAGATTGTATATCGAGCTTTTCGGTACCAGTCAGCAAGGGCTATCATGCTGATGTCAGTATAAAAAGGGGACATATGGTATATTTTTTTAAATTGTCTAAATTGGGACAGAAACGTAAAGAAAAAATACATAATATATTTTCTAATACATTCATAGCTGTAATCAAATCACCCTCACATCTCAAACGTGATTTTATAATTATTTTATGTAGACACATAATAATAATACCGATAGACAGTAATGAAGAAGTCTCATATGTGCATTGCTAAGCGTTGCACGTGATATGTTGATCCGCCAACGTCATTCAAGCATTCAAACATTTTACAGGGACTCGCTGTGCTTTGATTAATAGGCTACGACTGTCATTTTACGGGTGACGGATAACTTTCACACCAACCGGAGATATATGTACATGAAACATATAAATTTGAAAATAAATACATTTAGTCCAGCGACAATAACACATACGGGCCCCGGGATCGTCAGGCTGATCATACGATATCCTTTAAAAAAACGACAACACATCAAACAAAAAATATGCCTCGGATCTACTACGATTACAGCGGCCGAGGAAAAGATTCCAGTCCTCGGGATTCTACCAAAGTGATCGTCAGGAACATTATATGTGCCCAGATGGAACTTTAGAAGCAGAGATGTCTTGGGACGAGGAATCGACAGTGTGAATTGACTAACTGCTAAATGGATAAGCCCTGATCACTGGTTTACACAACTAATGACTGGGCACGGCGCTTTTAATGACAGATTGTACTGATTTAATTTAGTTTCAAACCCTAGTTGCTCCTGTGGCGCCGCCTTCCAGACCTCAGGGCACATTCTCTGGGACTGTCAGTTCTTCTCGTTAGAGAGAGGAGTCTTTTTCGAAACAGTTCGAGGGAATGGCCTCGGCCCAATCGGGCATGCAGACTTTGCGGCAACAAAAAAAAATCCAAGCATTAGCGCATCATCAAGGAGACTTAACTGTCCTCCGGTGTGATGCGGGTGTGAGGCGGGTAAAGTGTAAATTGACAATTGTTCAGAGGGGACTCCCACTGGACTCTTCAGTTGCTAACTGATCATAATCAGAATGAGCGCGTCATCAAGGAGACTTAACTGTTCTGTGTGATGCGGGTGTGAGGCGGGTAAAGTCCAGTGTAAATTGACAAAACTGAGTGTAGTGGCAATTTGTTGTTACAGATATGGAACGTCCACGGAAAGAAAATGAAACTTTCGTTGGAGATCGAACCCAGTCTCTGGTAAGGTAGCGCTTTACCGAGCACGACGTGTTGCGCCAAGTTTCGCGCTGCCGGTGCTGCGGATCAGATTATTAACATGAAATATGGAAATCAAGATGGCGGCCGGTGCGATACGCAGTGTGGTGCTGTGGGCAGAACTTGTATGGACTTGTTGTGTGCGAGCGCAGGGGTGGTTAACCTTCGACGCTTCAACAGTGTCTTACGAAAGCCATACATCAAATGATTTATTTACTTATTGCAATCGTTTAGGCATCGCGCGAAACGCAAATGGATATCGAAAATCTAATAAGGCAATAAATGCTTTAGAAATTTCATTTTTGACCATGTCCAATATTTATTATTTCTTAATTAAATTCAAAACATAAAGTTGAAAAACTTTTTCTTTAATTTACGATAAAAATTCAATTGGGTTGAGCCGCCACTTAGTACCAAACGGTCTAGACATCAAGATGCATAGTTTTTACTCGACAAATATTCATGTGCATAGATCACTTGGTAAGATCCATGGATCATGGCAGATGAAGTAACTATGTGAAAGGCTCTTTTTAACTAGCGGGTTCTTTATCTTTAGCACTCCTGTGCAGTGGACATGATTGTTCAGACTGTACTCCCCACTGTAGTTATCAGTTGCTGACTGAGCTCATAATATAGATGAGTGCACCATCAAGAAGACTTACTTATTATAGAGTGTAAGATGCGGATGTGAGGCGGGTAAAGTACAGTCCAGAAATTATTATCGAAAATATTAAATAAACACAAATTCCGAGGAAAATGATACAATATATAAAAACAATAATAATATTTTTATGATTTAAGTGCATAATTGGGTCTAATTGAATTAATTTTTAAATTAACGGTAAACAATATTTTATTATTGAAAAAAAATCTAGACATAAAAAAATGCTCGTATATTTGTTGAAGAGAGCAAAACGAGCCCATTGAAAAAATATTTTTAATTAAATTAGTATTCAAATAATTAAAATAATAAATTGCAAAAAAAAACCAACAAACTGGAAAGACGTTTTAAGTGTCCATTTAAAAATTGAAATTATTCAGCTTTTACTTTCTCTCGGATTTCCTCGTGTTGCGACAACAGCAACATTGGTGTGTGTCCGCCATATGCCCCAAGCATGGGTTGGTCTTCTCTGTTGTTGTGCACCGCGCGTGTGTGACCTCAAGCACGTAATTTCTCGGCCCGTAAAGGCGATTTGCCCCATTTACGTCTCTTCTTAGGCCGACGCCTCATCAAACGGACGGCAAGTAGGAGCATGTAGCCGAGACAAGAGATGACAGACGCAACACTAAATGGCAAGCGTTATAGAATCCACAGGTGAGATTTCTACATTATTGCCTGTCGGTAATCTCACGTTTTTGCTACTGTGGCGATATAATTTACTAGTTTGTGTTACTGTTTGGCGCTAACGTAACTAGGGGGCGACGGCACCTCGGGCGTCATATTCTAGGAGGGCGGCATTTTACCAATTTAACACATTTTTTACATACTATATATCTTTGAAAAGTAATACTTTTTATATAGTAACTCTGAGTGGTGTAATTTTGTCGGTTGAGAACGTTTTTTCATGCATTTTTTTAAACCATTTTATTTTTTATTATTACATCTGTCATCACTCATCAATCATATTGGGCCGCCCTTTAGAACCAAATAGTGCAAGCCTTAGAAGCATCGGACTATCACTCGATCTCCTAATTAATTAACAAATGTCCAAGATACATACTATAAGTATGTGTATGACGGAACTTCAGTTGATAAATAGTATCAGGCGAAAATTCGTGGTTATATGCTCCAGTTCTAGTACTGATATTTCATTATAAAATAGTCATTTATTTATTTGTGACTGCCTCCTTAGTGTTTCACCGCACGCATTAGTGTGTGTAGTCATGAGCGAGTGTTTGTGTGTCGCACGCAGGCCGCCCATACTCGGCGCTGGGCTTCATACAGCCGCGATCCCAACAAGGCGTCCCAGGCATTGTTAGCTGAGCGATAACCACCTTTGCGATATCCGCTCGCCGGTTGGACCATATGGCCGCCGAGCGTCTTTCTCACGCGAATACTAACTTCACTAACATCTAACGCGACCATTTTTTTTATCAAACTCTAAACTTAACGTATTATGTTTCACTTGCTATCTATAAAAAACGAAAGAAAAAAATCTTAAATCTTTTTTTACATTATCAGTATTCCCAGGTCTGGTCCCCTATTTGGAGCATATGGTTGTCACGATCTGCCGCCATAAAGCACTGTCAGCTGCCATGATCTTCGCCTCATCACATGTCAGATATGCCTTCTGGAGCTCCGCCGATTACATTCTATATATAGTTATTATTTTTAGGCATTTTTTCATTTCATGTGAGCTGGTATGGTAGAAATAAAGAAAAAGAGAGTATAAATCAATATGTTAATGAAAGAATGTTTGGAATTATTTGACCGTTTTATTTCGATGCGACATGTTTCAGTTTCGTCAAAAAGTGCATCATCGTAGAAAAGACTCAGTGAATCAATCTTATAGTTAAATAATAAAATAATAAACTTTGTAAAAAAAAACAATGTGTTTTAATTTATGTATTCATCTACCGGTTTCGGGGACATCTCACCATCGTCATTACAAACTTAAAAGTAAACATAAATACATAACAGTTTATTAAGGTAAATAAATAAGTGGAGGGAAGAGGAAAAGTGTCAGAGTCGTCAGTGGACGGGCAGATTGAACAGAGCGAATTTATTGGAAACATACTAAGTACCGGGCTATACATTAAAAGTAATTTTTTGTGAAGGATTTTCTGGTTATAATTGATGTTTATTTTTATTTTTTTAGTGATTTAAATTGTTAGGTCTCTTGCTTTTTTATTTTTATGTAAAATATTCCCGAAGAGTTTTTGAAGATATATAGATTATACTCTCTCAATCTTATAGTAGACTAACTGCTTCTTTTTGAGGGTATTTTGGGGCTCCGATTAAAAGCTGACTGCCGTATTCTGGGTGGGTCTGGATTAGGCACATGTAGTATATTCGAGTGTCGGTTTACCTGATGTGTGGGATGCCGACGCCGCCGTGCAGCACCTTGTACAGTTTGCTCTCGTAGAGCAACTGCGGGTGCCGCGACGCGATCGGCTCCATTTTGATAGCCACCTCCTGCAACAAGACAACAAACACAACAAGTTAACAACGGTCAAGTCGACATGACGATGCTCAGTGAAGAATAGATGAAGATGTCTTGGTATTAATGTACTTTGGTACACAAATACAAAAAGACTGCCATCAGATCAGGACAATAATCACTGAAGATACGTAGGATGAAGATGTTTTATGGTCGTCTTCTTCATGTCAGCGACGTCAAATGGTTTCGGCCCAATATCTGGCAACATTGATGGCCCGTGTGCTGCCCGGCATTAGGTCTTGATGTGCAGCTAGTCGGGCGGGCAGGATCTTAGGCGTGAGGCGGTCTGAAGGTCTCCACAGTCACACAGCAGTTATTCTCCCTGCCGATGCATCCCCCAACGTTTGAAGTTGTCCTTTGTTCTACCGACTCCGGTTCTTAATCTGTTCAGGGATTTCCAGGTCTGCCAGTCAAAGTTCTTGCCTGTTGGAAGGCCTTCCTTTGGCCTAAATGAAATAATCTGATAAGAGTTGCTGCCAGAGCTAGTGTGTGGATCTCAGAAAACTGCATTGCGACTTCAGTCTACGTGTAAAGGGTAGTTAGTTATACAGGCAGTGGGACGGTTGGTTGATTGCCTTAAGCATTTCTTCGTTGCATATGACATTGCGTCTTATGTTTGGTGGTGCGATACCAGCCATGGGATTTGAGATGGGTGTTGGTTTGAGGCAGCCTGTGACGACTCTGCATGCATCATTCAGGGCAATATCCACTTGTTTACAATGGACTAATCGACCCCAGACTGGTGCCGCATATTCACCGGCTAAGAAGTAAAGTTCTAAGGCTGAGGTACGAAGAAGGGGCGGTCGGGCTCCCCAGTGAGTGTAGGTCAGTTTGCGGATGAGGTTATTTGATAGTGACTTTTATAATATCGTGTATACAGCGCCTGTATCTTCCCTATTCTTCTTTACAGCTGCGAGTCTTGGCATCTCACCAATAGCCAATGCAGCCGTATAATGGGTTTCGAGAGTAGATGCACACGTAAAATGCTGGGGTAAGATGGTTTGATTATGTCAGGATTGATGAGGTGAGAGACCAGACAAGGCAGCCTTCTATACTACAGTCAGTCAAGAAGCGAAGGTGGGCTGGTTTGGACACAATACTAAGGATGCTGCAGTATAGCATACATAAGAAAGTACAAGCGTAGAGTTTCTTAACTTAGTTGTGTAAACATAAAAAATTTGTCCAAAAAAATTCAATGTACATACTATACAAAAAACAATAATTAAGGTTTTAATTCGTATGATATTAATATTTCCTTAGTTTCCATTTTTCATCAACGATTTTTATACAGCGGCACAACAAAAAACGCGGAGAACAAAGAACTCACTAATAACAATTATTGCGGAAGTAAAGATGAAAATGGACTGAGCAAGAATGAAAAAACCGCGATAGCTCTATAAGGAATTACAAAATATAATGGCCTAATGCAGCAGCACGCCATTACATGACGAGGAGTATAGTTTAGTGGTAAAAGAGCACGACTGTCACCGTGATGCGAGTTTCATTTCCAGTGAGACAGTTTATTTTTTACCATATCCGCCCATATTTGGAGTAAATATGGACACCGCAAATTGCCGTTTTTACAGCTCGAATATTCTGTGCCTTGTCCCAAAACCCCTATATACCCGGAGGTCTATATGGGAACATTTTCTGGGACAGTTTTACATATATTCCATCTGGAACCATAGATGTTTCCAGGTGGACCTTCGTGCGGATATATGTTTTGATATAAGAAATTGTCAATAAATAACAAGTAATATAATTGAGTGGCGGTAATTAGTAGTGACCATGTAATACAACCATGGAACGTATATATAGGAAGGAAAATACGATAAAATAAAAATCTCATATTTTTTTGTACGCAGAGCGACGTTTTTTTGCACGCCATATACTCGTATAGAAGAAATCGTAACGCGAGTAATAGTGCACGGTAGCCAATGTACAACCCCTTCTATAACGTCTTAATAAGATCTGACGATTAAACCGATGCTCACGAGATCTGGGACCATTTAGTCCTAAAAGGCAGCTCAACACAAAACGACAAATTAAAAGGAACCATGTTATGTGAAAAATCGTCGCAAACACTATAGAAAAATCTCCGTTACAAATTTTAAAAAAGCTTGTTATATCATATTGTATGCGGAAGTACGAATATCATAATTTTTAAAGTATGTACGTGAATATTGGTATTTTTTTTTATATGTAAACACATACAGGAGAATACCTACAGATGGTGATACTGGTTCTGAAGTTTCATTTGTGGATTCTATGACGCTTACCATTCTACATATGGCCAAGTGCTCCATGTAGTGTTGATCCGCCAACGTAATATACTACAGCCCGACATTCACGCATAATTTTTATTATTACAAGAATTTATCTATGAATGGGTGGTCTTCACGGGACGACTTTCGTCTACCACTATTTTTTCATATTAATAGGCTATGACTGGCATTTTACGAAGTAGAGGGATCAAATTCACACTCACCGGGGGTATTTTAGAGCTCAAAATCTTTGTGAAGACATTTTTTTTAATTTTCGTCGGGGATCGAACCCACACGACTTTCGGTTAGCAATATATAAAGATTAAGATATCTTTATTGATGGACCGTGCTGTGTTTGAGTGGTGTTTACAATTATCGTTATTCGTCTCGCAAGTTTGGAAACGTTTTATATACCCATGTCTAAAAGTCGTCTGCTAAGGCCGCCGCCGCACCTTGACACGGCGAATCATAACCAATGGATACGGCAGCCGCCATTAGATAATGCAACAATGCGCAGCAGCTCGCAGTGTGACACCCGATTATTGTTTTAACACTAACAAATGGAGAATCGCTGATTTTTGTTATTATATGCAAACACGTTTAGCGGCAAGGTTTATCTTATGAATGCAATTCTGCGAATACCGCCTGTGAAAAATTACGATGCACAACAGCGAGACCGTTTTGATAATTATGCGTTAGTACTTTCGCGTTTCTGATACATTTTTTCCCCCCCATATCCGTTTTATGATTCACACAACCTAGAGTGGATACTGCCCTGAATGATGCATGCAGAGTCGTCACAGGCAGCGTCAAACCAACACCTTCAATTTCAAAACTACACCCCTTGGCTGGTATCGCACCACCAAACATAAGACATAAAGTCATATGCGTAGGGCAATCAACCAACCGTCCCACTGCTTGCATAATCAGATACCCCCGAAGACCCAGACTGAATTCGCAAAGCAGCTTTCCGAGATCCACACAACCTCTCACATCCGACCCTGAAAATGAAACTACAGCTCTGGCAACAAGTCGCATCAGAAGATTTCATTACCCCAAAGGGAAGCCTTCCAACTGGCAAGAACCTTGACTGGCGGACCTGGAAATCTCTGAACAGACTAAGAACCGGAGTTGTGGTATAACAACGGACAACCTCGAGCGGTGGGGAATGCTTCGGAAGGGAGTGTCACTGTTATGCGAGTGCAGAATACTTCACACCTAAGCCTCATGTGCCCGACTAGCTGCACAGTAAGACCTAATGTTGGGCAAAACACGTGCCATCGATGTTGTTAGATATTGGGCGGAAATAATTTGACCTCGCTGACACGAAGAAGATATCAGTTTCATATGGTCGCCACAAATTAAAAACGCCATTCGGGGGTCGGCCGACGCTCCACGAGAAATAGTGTCATTTCTTTCTAAAAACATTGAGCCTAGCTTTTACTACCCTTCCTAGTTGGGGACAAGTAATCCAACCGGGAAGAAATAACTCAGTCGTCGTAAATCGAAGAGGTCGTAAAATGATAAATACCATTGCTATAGTCTATTTAATATTATATTTAAAATCTTTCAAATGCGGAAGTATTGGTATAAAAAAAAGCATATTTGCCGGCGGGCATAGCTTAGTAGTTAAAGCGTTTGCTTGCCAAACCGAAGGTTCGATCCCCGACGTAGATTAAAATATATATTTTTAAAATAGATTTCTATACTTTACAAAATACCCCGATTGGTGAGAATTTGATCCTTCACCCGCAAAATGCCAGTCATAGCCTATTAATCAAAATTGGTGGTAGACAAAAGTAATTCTGTAAAGACCACACATTAATAGTGAAATCCTGTAAAAATAAGAATGATGCGTGAATTTCGGGCTGAAGTCTATGACGATGGCGCATCAACACTCCACATGCATCGCTTAGCCATATGTAGTATGGTAAGCGTCATAGAATTCCACAGATGAGACTTCAAAATTACTATCACCATCTATCGGTATTCTCCTGCATATGTTTACATAGTATAAATCTTTAATGAATTTTCGAAATTTTGTTACATCAAAAATAATGATTAAATATTATTCGTAATAGTCAGTCTGTGTTGATGCAAAAAGGACCTTGGAGCGACGTAATAAAAATCAGTCGGTGCCATTTTCACAATAAACACATTGCGAAAATCATTTTTTTTTAATGTCCGCCTGACCTCAAGGAGTCTGTTGTACCATTTAGAAAAACTTAAATTTTTAACGATAAAAATAACGCTTATTTAGGACGCTTATCAATTTTGAAATAAACATTTTAAAATAATACGATTTGAATGCGAAAAAAGTGTATATTTATTATATTTTTGGTCTCTACTGTACTTTAGAAGAAGGAGAAGAAGAATAACGTTTGATATTACATACATATATGTACAACACACCTTCATTCTTCATTAATGTCCTTTACAAACTTCCTCTATTAAATATCTCTATTTATCTATATATATATCTACAAATCTTGTACCTTTGTAATATATGAACCTACTAATATATAAATATTTATTTATTTACCTTGTTTTTAAATGGATCACGTAAGATATGGTCTCTGTTTAGGAGACTGCAGTTTTGACTAACTCGTAGCCTTCCCCAATCCATCACTTGTCAAGAAACAACTCCAGAGTGACCAACCAAACTGCAGTCTCCTAAACAGAGACCATATCTTACGTGATCCATTTAAAAACAAGGTAAATAAATAAATATTTAAATGGATCTCAAAGTGAATGCTGAAAACATTAAATTCCATTTTATAATATTAAATATATTTTTTCACCATATCGCTTCCATATCTGTAACATATGGTGACCACAAATTACTGGCACTCAGTTCTGTCTGTTGCCACTGTCCATGCCTCGTCCCGTGATATCTCTAAACCCGACGACCTCTAAGACAGAAACCGGAGGTTTTGAAGAGACGGAAAATTTAGTATTCCGAGACATATTTCCGAGTGATTTTCTAAATCTAATATACTCGTATTAAAAAAACGGCTGATTAGCCCGACGCTTCCTAGGCCTGAAGCATTTGGTCACGAGGATCAGCTCAACTCGACCAGCAACACGCAGTTACACAACAAGAGCGGTGACCCATCCAAAGTTTTGGTCGGCTCCCTATGTTGCTTAACTTCGCTGATCTAACGAGAACCGCGCTTACGATGTGCTACAACAACCGCTTACTTTGTTATCAAAGCATTTATGACTACTTCGAGCAATAATCCTATTTGCTCTAAATGTAAAAAACTACGTTAGCCTATTGCTTATGTATTTTTTTACGTTTACGTATGTCGCCGTAACTCTGCAATCGCGCAAGGTAACAATCAACACGTTAAACTCAATTTAATCGTACATAATATATTTGTACACGTGGGTGTATCCTGAGCATGAATGTATAATTAATAACGGCGTGAAAGGACTCTGAAGACCGCCCTTCAAATTGTCCCAGCAAGCTAAGTGACCAGAGAAAAGACAGTAAGTAAAATAATTATCAATAATATTGTAAAAAAATAAAATAAAAATTATTGATTACAATTCATAATACAATGCGGACTACTGAGGTTGTGATAGGCAACCATTCATTTATGTTATGTAAACGTATGTACGAAAAACATCGATAAAACCAAACTACAGTCAATCTTCCTATGACGTTTTCATAAGATGGGATAATAAAAAAGCCCGATGCGCCCGAGGCCTGGAATATTTAGTTAATTAATAAGGCGGTGCAACTCAAAATAACAACGTATAAGAGACCGTCATATGAAAAATCACGAAAAATATAATATAGGGTCCGCCATCTAACGTTTTTTTTTTTTTCAACTAGTGCTTATTTCGTGAATGGTAACACTTAGCTCATGTCTGATTTGACAGATAATTAGTTTTATCCTTCCGCTGAACGAATATGGTTGTGTGTACGCTTGTACAACGCTGGGAAATATTGCGACATTACTTTGAAAATCATGGTAATGTTGCAGAATGTATGCGAAAATTGCGTACGGATTTTGGAAGAAGAGAATCACCGTCAGCTCCGTGTGTTCGTTATCTTGTGAAAAAAGTGAAAGAAACTGGCATCCTCATCGATAAACCAAAGCGTGAAAAGCCAAAAACGGTACGTACACCCGAGAATATTGCTGCTGTGGCAGAAAGTGTGCGTGAAGCGCCATCAATGGCGCTTCCATGCGGCGCAGCCATGTTGAACGAATTTTTGTTCACAAAAATTGAAGAGGAGGATATTGGCAACATTTGGTTTCAACAGGACGGCGCTACGTGCCACACAGCCGAAGCTACACTCGATGTTTTGCGCCCTGTTTTAAAAAAAAAAAAAGTTATTTGGCGGGCCCTTTAGAACAAATTTCCGTTTTAAATCAAAGGAAGCATGCGTTATAGGAGGATTGCCTGGTGGTGTACGCAGGTACATATTTCATCAGATTATTTATTATATCGGTTTGGAGCATACGGCTTCCCCAAATAACCGACAGGCGTGCATGGTTTTTGCAGTAAATCGTTGTGCGAATCGTTATTTTCTCAGATATTCCTAAAACGCTTAAGACGCTCACGTGAATACTTGAAAAATATATTCGTAATATAATAAAGGAGGATAGGCACCTAGTAAGAACCATCTCAGAGAGGCGATCGGTCACATCACGCGCCACGGTGGTCTTCTTCGCGACATTGTGGAAGGGATGGTTGAGGGTAGAAACTGTAGAGGGCGCCCTAGACGGGAGTATTTGCAGCAAGTGTTCGAGGACAAGAGTTGTAGCTATTCTGCTGAGCTGAAGAGGACTGCAGAGGATCGAGAGGAGTGGAGATCGAGATGCAAGATTTTGTTGCTGCAAACCAATCCGGCGGATTGATACTTCGAAGAAGAATATAATAAAGTCATATTGAAATCTTATTAAATTTAAATGTATCTAAATTGAACTGTAATAAGATTATGTTCTCTGCCAATCTGTTATTAAAATAATATTTAATTTTAAATTCGATAAAAAAAGATTTTAAAAATTTGCCTACATTATTTTACATAAAAACAGTGCAACTTTCAAAGAATAGTGCTATACTATATATAAGTGCGATTCTCGTATTTCAAATTAACGTTTTCACGTACGTAAATATATCCAACCATGCATCGATGACGTCCAGGAAGTTATTCATACATTATGTACACAACTGCTCTGGTAAATAACAAAGCCGGCGAACGTTAAATCCGTTAAATCCAGTCCACGTTGCACATCAAGTAGCTAAAAATAAAACTGTAACAATCATACATATAGGCAATAACAAGGTGCATTGCGCAATCATTTCGTCATCCGATGTTAATACATAGGAACATCGCATATGGATATTTTATGTAAAGTAATGTATTCGTCGTGATTTTAGTAGTCAACACCCTTTTGTATATAACGTTTTCATACGATCGGTCACCAAAGCAACCCACGACGCACTCCACCCTATGTTTGGGTATCAAAAGATAACCACACGGCTCAAATCAAGAAGAAGTTTCCTACAATCGACAACGGAACTGTTGGTACCTGAGGCACCCTGCGACTGAACACGTGTAGAAGCGCAACTGAGGGTAATACTTGGATTGCCCCGAAAGAGGACCTAGCCCCTGGACATGACCAGGGGTGGAATATATGGAGGTCCCTTAACAGACTTCGGACCGGAGTATGCAAGACGAGGACACAAATGAAAGCCTGGCAGTTTTACAGCGGGCCGACTGAATGTGACTGCGGCGTGGAGCAGACTGTCACACCTTCTGGAGTGTGCGCTGTGTCCGAATAGCTGTACCCAGGAAGACCTGGTGATGGCCGGGAGTAACGCCATCGACGTCGCCCACTTCTGGGCAGACAGGATCTGATCCTGTTGTTTCCGACACGATTATATATATATACGATCGGTGATTAGCCCGATTGACTATTTTTTATATCGCATGCAGGAGAGCACAACCTGTGGAGACCAGTGCACTCTACGACGCCGCATGCTGAAAACTTGTGTTGTGTTTGTATTTATGTGTGTGTTGGGGAGATTGCAAGTGCATATTTATCTGTTTCTTGAAGAGATCCATGAATCGACGAATTCGAGTTAAGTTAGAGAATTTGATTATAATTTGACAATTAACACTGGACATTTGGATGTTTTATACAAAATAATTATGTTCAAATAACGTTTTGAACAAACGATATATGTAATATGCATCAAATACAACAGCAGCTTAGGCTACGCTTCAATAACCCTAGAAAGACTTGTATCGAGGCAAGGATGATGGCAGCTTACAGAACTGTGTGGAGCATTTATATCGACCATATGCAGCAATTAGAAATTAAATATTGAAAAATAAATTTATCAAAATTGAAAGCAGATACCGTATTGTACATTCATTGTACAGGTAATAACATAGATAATATCGTACTTATTATCTTTATAATGCATATTTAGTAGGCATGTATAAATATTTTCACGAGTATAATTATCAGAAGAAAACATCTGTGACATGGAACAAGTTGTTCGAAAACAAATGCAATTCAAAACAATGATTCTTGGTATAAAAAAAACACGTAAAAAACGGATTGAAAAAAAATATGGAAACAAAACGTCCAACATGAGGAAACGATGTGAGACGATATCACAAGCTGAAAAATCGTTCCAGAGAATGTACAGTACATACGAAACCGCGGTTTCTACGATAATGCGTTAATAAAAGCGTTCCGTATTGAAAAAACAAGGTAAATTTGACTGAACGATGATAGTAGCACAATGTAAGCGTGGTTCTCGTTCGATCACAAAAGTAAAGCAACAGTGGACGCGGACCAAAATACGGATGGACATCGAATGTAGTTGGTTGTATTGAATTATTCGTAAATGATTCAGAACTTTGGGAGCGTCGGTCGAATCGTCCAAACGCCTTAATAAATCCTAATTAATTTACTAAAAATATGACTAGAATCCTACAGCTGCCGTCTCTTCAAGTCTTCGGAAACGCGTCTGGAACAGTAAGTATTCCCATGTTAACCTCCGGGTAAAGAGATGTCTTCGAGCAAGGCATATACAATGGCAGCTGACAATTTGTGATGCAACTAGATGTGGGAAAAAGAAAATGACTTTAGCTGACCATAAATACAGCAGTATTTTCATTAAGCCCCCGGGCTCGCGTTGGCTTAAAAGGCCTTTAGAAACTATAGGTACGAGTATGTGTAATGTACTCGCGGGAGGCAGAGATGATGAGGTTAGAACCGTGGCGGCTGACAGAACTTTACGGCGGCATTTCGTGACGACAATGTGATCCAATTAAGGAAGCGGATATGAAAAATGATGATGACATAACATAAACTTTGATTTAACAAGTTGATAGGATTTAATACGTGGCGGAAATTATTTGTTGGTGTTGCAAGACGGTGCAAGTTTTTTTTTTGTTATAGTTTTAACCCATCAAGGTATTTCGCCTGACGAGTTAACTTTTCGTATGCATACTCGTACATACAACAGGTGTGTGTACATGTAATATATATAAACCCTGCAAAGCGATTCCAGTTGCGAGAGAAAGAAGTAAGTAACTGTGCTTTGGCGGTCAGTCGATGACAATGGCACAAAGCGAAATGGGGCAAACTGGACAGTGAGTGGCCGACTGAAAGAAAAACCAAAATATATACAAATTACTGTGAATTTTGGCATCTCACCAAAAGCCAATAAAGCCGAATAATGGGCTTCGAAAACAGGTGTCTGCGTGGAATATCGAGGTGAGATAGCGGACAAGGCAGCCTTGCATACTACATTGTATCAAGAGCCGAAGGTGAACCTGGCTGGGACATGTCATGAGGATGCCGCAGGAAAGCAATAGCTACGGCTGCCTTTTCTTCAAGCCCCCGGGCTCTCGCCGTCCTATAAAGAAACAATACTAGGCGGGGCTGCGGTAGACGGAGCTGACACGGGACTAGGCGAGGACCAAGGCGTCTGACAGATCTTTGTGACGGCGGTGCGTGATGTCCATATGCTCCAGTTGAGGGAGCAGACATGGACAAATGAAAATGGATGCGATTACGAGCATTCGTAAAAATCTGAATATTGTTTTACGGCAGCAAATAAAAAATATATCTAAACAGTAAAAAACGAGTTTTAAAAAATTGGGGCTGAAAAATCGGCTCTTGGGATTCTTCGCATACACCCAAGAAGCCGAAATATCGGCCCGTGGGAGTCAAATGGTTATTTGATATAGTTTCAATTTGATGCGTCATACCTTGTAGTGGAGGAGTATACACATGCAAATCTTTCGCTATTATTATTACGACTTTGACGAAGCCTTACAAATATCTAATGTTAAGTACATAAGTGAAATGAATGCCTCGATGTGTCAGCAATTAGGATATGCGCATTCTGGTGAAAACCTACTACAGTGGTACCTCGACATGCGAGTTTAATTTGTTCCGCAATCTTGCTCGCATCTCAAAGCAAAATTCCCCATTGAAATTAATTGGACCGTTGATGACATCAAAGATGCTATGACAGCGGGAGCACACTGATAACTGATACTCTGACCGTGGGCGGGGGATTCACGCGGGAAAGCGTGACGCGTGGTTCGTCTGCAACCGGCCGACCCGCTAAGCCGCCGATTGCTCCTATCTCTATTTTGCTTTATTTCAAAGCAAAAAATCGCTAACCCGACGCCTTGTATCTCAAAAAACCCACTGCATTACTAAAGACATATTTTTTTAAAACAACATTTAAATTCGACATATATTATAATCAAATACATTGTGCTGCAAAGCTAAAAGAGTAGTGATGTGTCTTCAATGTCTAAATAGGTCGTGAGGATTCAAAATTAATTTTCCATTGTGAGATATTTAAAAATATTTTGCACATCACTTTATTAGAAGAAAATTCAAATCCTATACAAATTTAGTAGGCAAAAAACATTGGTAGAAAAAACATTTGGGAGCAAAATAGTTCTCCTTTTGGCCAACTAAAATGTGATGAAAAAAAACAAATGCCTCTACATTTCTTCTAAAAATTTGGTGAAAACAAATGATGTCTTTTTATCTGAGAAATTTGGTGAGCAAAAAACCCCTTCCACACCCAGATGCTAAGAACAAAAAAAACATTCGTGTCATGTGTAGCAAGTCAGCATCAATAAAGAAATGTAACTGCAATATAATAGGTATACCGGAAAAGAATGTCGTTTTTTTGATATCGCTTTTGAGTGGTCAGTTGTGCTTCCGCAGTCGAACTTTTACAATGTGTTCTGTGTTGTTTCTCTGACTACGTGTATACCTGGCGTGTACTGGGATTTAAATTTAAAAAAAAAACTGAATTTAAATAATTTCATTATTAAAAATATTGCCCTTTGTAATAATTATTAAATTGATATGCATGAAAATATTAGTCAATTTTTGTTTATATTCAGTCCTAACAATGATAGAAGAAGAATTAAATATTATTTGGTAGGGTGTATAAGCCGTAAAACTGTTTTCGATATATACAATCAATGTATTCTGAAAAACTGCACAACTCTAAGCTAACTTGCTTCGAGACGAAAGACTTGTGGTGATATTGATATCAAATGGAAGTTTTTTGTAGCTATATGCTCCGACAGTGCAAAAGGATCAATTGTTGTAAAATAAGGTGATTAAAATTACATTTAATTAAAATGTTTAAAATAGTACAGATAATTTTGTTCGACTGAACCACAGAATCTTTTGTCTCCACCAAGTCACAATATGAATTGATCCCGACAGTCAAGTGAGATCAAGACCTTAAATAGAAGGCAGTTGTAGTATCCAAAACATATTTAGGCATTTGTTAATCATCATTTTTAGCGATACTGTATGATTAGTCTAATGCTCCGGAGGTACAGACCACTCATCATTTAGGTGCGGCTTGACCCAATAATTATACTGTCATTACAAATATGCTCCTCGTTATGAGCTAATACTAAAATATTCATGGTAACTTATGTATCATTTCCGAATTCAAAATACTAACCTCAAATTGTAAATTGTTTTTTTTTTTTAAATGAGAATCATTTTGGGATAAACCTTTGGTTTATCCCATATAAAAAAAAATTAAGCAACAAGATGCAAATTGAATTTAAAATTAAATATATTAATTTTATTTTAAGTCTTTATAGAGATGCTTCCTCATTTGTTTACATATTTTGTGTAAACAGATCAAATCAACCACCATAAAAAAACAAGATAAAGGCCTCAATGTCAGTCCTCACAGTGCAGTATATTTATAAGCAGTTATCGGAATGCGAACACTGTATATAAATGCATCACAAGTAGGCTTTGGAATGCGCTGAGTATTTGCGATTCCCCATAATGCAATCCAAACCTTTTTTAAGAATCAATTTAAAGACACATTCAATTTTCAAACACGCACAACACAACCACCTTGAGGTGTTTAAACACTACATGTGGACAATACTTGAGTATTGTCCACACGTAGTGTTTAGCTGACAAGGGTGAAAGGCAATCTACTGGAGACTAAAACTATGATTATACACTTTTGCATTGACATCAGCACAATGAAGCCCTTGCTAACTGGTACCGAAAACCTCGATATACAATCTTACGTCTCTTATTTTTGTCGTTTGCCATACATTTATGTGTCCGCCATATTGGGACTGGTTATATAGTTTTGCCACCGACGGCACTGGTGACCGACCACGTGCCGGACGAGTCAGTTATGTGTTGATGATCGAGAAGGTCACATGACAGCTAGCGGCAGGTCCTCCCGCTTGGCCGGAAGCTTGTAAAGTTTATCATAAATATAATGAATGTGCATCTAAAAGAAAGTCTTTGTTTGCTGACCTGCTCCTCATCCTGCCCTCAAGCAACAGAATAAAACCATTTTTGAGAGAGGAGGGTGTTAGCATGTTAGAAAAACATTTATTTATTTATTTATATACATGAAGAAATGAGCATTTTTTTAATAACCACTTGCAGCTAAAATCATTGCTTGGCCACCAAAAGTGATCCACATAAGAATATATTTGTTTTATTGAACTGTTTGGAAATTCTACCTAAATTAGATGAATTTAAATTATGCTCTTTATTTATTGTCTTAATTTAATTAAAAAATAATTGAGAATATATCACATCTTTGGATAATATAAAGCAACTGTGATAAGGATAACTAAGCCTTGTAAGTACAGAATGCAGCATTCACCAATCACAGCAAACTGCTATGAATTGGCTCTTTGAAAGAGTGACTCTGAAGATGATCTTTTTGTGATAAACTAAAAATTATTTGTTATATAATGTAAAGGTATTTTTTTTAAAACTATTGACATCTCCTGTTAATCAAAGTACGACTCCAGTCACCGGGATCGTCATCGGAACGTGCGGTGAAGGATGGAGAGCAAGTCACCAATCAAATACCTTTTCGAGAAGCACATTGTAATATATTTAAGACAATAGATTGACAAACTTCAGTGATCTGCCCGGGATGAGACTTTCTGCGATCCGATCAGGTCCCAGGCAGACTCCCTACTTAGACTCCGGCAGTTGCGACAGCACAGCGCCAAAATTAACATAGTGCTTAATTACAAAACTAATGGCATGACATGTAGAGCCCCGTGACAGGTAGCAATCTCTCACATCAAACAAAATGGCGTTGTAGCCATGTCTTATGTTACTAACAATTTTATATATGCGTGTTCGAAGAGTGAACAACCAGCCACCAATAGGGAGGAAGGGCTATATTGAGCTGATGGTACTATAAAATAGTAATAAAAAAAACCTGTCTTCAGACAATCAGTAGGTCATTGGACCACATATATGAAGACAATCAAGGCAAGGTGTACATGCACAAGGAGGGTTAACCGCAGATAATGAAAAAATACAAATATACTTGATGGTTTCTCGGCGAAGATGAAACATGTCATCAAAGATAAAATTGTGGTATTCTTACCAAAAATCCACTTGCGTTTGGAACAAGGCTGACAAAATAGATCATATTAAATAATAACAGAAAGAATTAACTATTATTAAAAATATCGAGAAGAGTGGAGAAGGAGATGCAAGATTCTGTTGCTGCAAACCATTTCACTGGATTGATACTACGAAGAAGTGAAATTACCATGGACCAAATAGAGGAAATAATTAATTTCACTCAGGAGAATTGGATGATAAAATAATATATAAAGATATGCGATCTGAAATGTAAAGATAAAATAATAATTGCATCATGACTTTTTTAATTCCGTATTGCCAGTGGGTTAAATAAACTAAAAGGGAGTTAACACCTAACATTTAATAAAAAATCTCAATCAAATTGTTGTGAGGTAATGTTATAAAATATATTGATCAAACATTTGTCCTGGGAAAATGAAAATTTCAAGAATTTTCAGAAACACAATCTAACATCTAACATAAGACATTATATAAATAGCTATAATAATCCCATTGTTGCTCTTAGGATACTGTTTTAGTAGTATATAGTATATCATTATACATATAGTAAAGTATTTTTCCATATATAATTTATATCTATAATATATTGTTCTTTTTTACACTTTCCACAATGTAAAAATATAATAATCTTCCAAAGGTTGTTATTCAGTCACGTGGTGGCAGGATGAGGATATTGTATTGTGGCTCGGCCTGAATGCTATGACTAGGTCGGGCCATAAGTTTGTCTAGATTATCTTATATATATATATATGTCAGTGTGCTTCTGAAAAAGTCTGTGTTATTAATCTGCTCCTCATCACGCCCTCACGCGACTGAATAACAAACTTTGAAAGAGAGGAGGATGTTAGCTTTATAAGCATAATTTAATAATATACTTCCATTACCAAGTGGCGTTTATATATTTTTATTTATAATTTAACCACCAAAAATTACACTTATGGACTAAACTAAAAATAAAATAGATGCAATTGAAAGTCCCAATAATAATGGATGGAGAAGTGTTGGAGTGTTATCCAAGAACTGGCAAACGGAGCGTTGGCCGAATCCCCTGCAAGATGGACTGACAACATCATAAGAATGGCGGGAGCAGCCTGAATGCGGAAGGCAGTGGATCGATAAGGATGGACTTATGCAAGAGTCCTACATCCAACGGTGAACGGACAGACAGGATGATGATAATATAACATGGAGTAATATTTTTAAATCATTTTTTATTTTGTAACAAAAATCATGAAGAGTTACAGGTATAATGTAAAATTATTAATTTACATTTTATCTGCAACAAATACCATCACATCGTAAAATACTAAGAAAAATAAATGATACACGTAGGATTACAAAATGATGATGGTGCACCCAGTGAATATTCTATCGAAGTCTAATCCAATGAAATAATTGTCTTTGATAGTATTTTGTAGGTCAATGAATGTTTATTAAGAAATTGATTATCGCACATACATAAGATACATTATATATAGTAGATTTATAACCTGAAATACTCCTGAGGACTCAAATGAATAAAAACAAAAAATACATTTCTACCAAGCAGCAATTCCGAACAACTTAAGTGTAATCTTCAACAACTAAAACAAATATAAATTCATAGCAAACACCATCTTGTACGATATTTTTCTCATTGGTTATTTGGAGAAAAATAAACAGACAATGCAGAGGATTTGAACCACGAACCTTACACCTTTTGAATTTTTCGCCCCAACATTGTTTGGCCCCGAAGTTGTTGAATATGTCTATAAATCTGCTGTTGTTTATAACTAATTAAATATAATAAAAATAATTTAAGAATTGAAATTCAAATCTTGCTGTAATAATGGAATTTTTTAAATAACAAATGAATGTGCTGCCATGTTAAAAAAAGTTTTTTTCCAATTTGTTAAATCCAATTTTCCAAATATACACAAATTTCAATTTACCATAGCTTATCAACATGTTTAATAATGAAAATTTACTATTAAATGATGGTTAGTTTCATAAAAGGCATATATTGAAACAAAACAAATGCCATCATTGTCAAACGAATAATGGACAAATAAGAATACAAAAATGTAACATATTTTTGATGATTGTTAAAAAAATATATATTTATATCCAATATGCCCCCTATTCAATAACCAAAAATTGAGTACTGTAAAATATATTTTTTTGTCTACCACAGCAGTATCTGACCATATATTAAGGTATTAACAAATTCTCCAAATATAATGGTGTTATTGTCCAGGTAAAAAGCACTTAAAGGCAAATTAAATTATTATTTCTTTCACTGGTATACACCTTTATATTCAATGAAACATTAGGATAAAGGTCACTCTTAGGAATATGACGTCGTACAGTTTTAGTAATTGTGGTGGCCATATGTTCTATATGGAGAGCGTATGTGGCATAGGAAATAGTTAAGGTTAGTTTAATAAAACGATTGATACCATATTTTACGGAACATTTTGACATATGTCTATGTATACTAAATGAAATTTACGAAAATTCAATTACACAACAAAATACAGTCCATTAAAAACACACTGAAAATAATAATGTATTGTGAAATAAGGTGAAATGGGTACAAAATGTTATGTTGCACTGAAAAAAATCACATTTTTAATGGGGACCTCGAAAAAAAATAATGTAATAAAAAAATATTAATTATGCCACAATCGGATCATGCATTAGACAAATAAATAGTGATGAAATTGTAAAATCTTTAGTTGCGGATCTGTTGAGCGATCGCTTCCCATCACTAGCTGAAAAACGCAAAGCATAATGAAATATGGCGGACGAACTGTATTTCACAAGACATATGAAATATCCACACATCCAGCCCCGCAATCACTGAACATTATTATTTTTTTATCCGTTTGACCGATTCACTTATACATTAGGATTATTTATCAACACTGAAAATGCTTAGTTACCTCTCCATTTGTAATATTGAGTCCGAGATAAATGTCACCGAATGAACCACTGCCGACTTTGCGCATAACACGGTACTTGCCCGCGATCACTATGTCTTTTTTAATGCCCATACGGAACGCCATGTTCTTGGTGGTCATATGCTGGCCGGGGGCGCGCTCGCGAAGGGGGTGCTCGAGCCTGAGGGCTGCGGGCGAGGGTCACAACTGTCCGCGCGAGGTATCGTCCTCAACACACCGACATCACTCGCAACTATCATCTGAGAGAACGAGTGACGTCACAAGAGAACAAAGCAAGATGGCCAACTAACAAGGCTGTATGTTGCCATACCAATAAAAATAAAAGGTATTTTTTTGGACGATCTTATTAGGAGACACGTTTCTTAATTTACTTGATATATCCAAATAAAACATAATCCCTGAGAAATCACTAAAATAATTAATGTTTACTAAAAATTTAAATGTTTCACAGGTTTGCTCCGAATAACTAATAAGTATTTTAACTTTGATTTAAGCTTGGATTTTAGCAAATACAATTTATTTATTAAAATAGTCAAGGATCATCCTACCTATATTTCCTTGTATTAATTTAACTCAAATCCAAATGTGAGAAAATGTTATGTATTATAAACATTTAGTTTAAAAAAAAACTACTAAAAAACAAAAGGTATCCATTTAATTCATATTTTAAATAATAAAATACAACTAAACATAATATATAATTTTTTGTGAAATATATTATATGGATTATGTACAGGATATTTTAAAAGGATTTGAATTTGTCAAAAACGTATCGAATTTAAATATTTGCGTAGTTATTATAACATCATAAAACAACTAATGAATTTATGATTTTATTTTAATTCAAATACTTGTCACCTAAAGCAAATTTATTTCCAAATTCAATCACAATTAAAATTGTGCATAATTTGGTTATATTTTTCAATATTTATAAATATCTTCATTCGCATGTTTTCCAGAGAATGGTTTAATATGTAGTATTTAAAAAAAGCTCAACATTGAATTGTATGAAAGATATATTGCATAATATGTAGCTGAACTAATTATTTTAAGTGATCAGTTGTCGCATCTAAACATGTTGGCCTTGTCGAGCCCAATTGCGAATAAAATTAAAATGTATTTTTAAGCTGGCAATACTATTTGCTGTTACGTCTTGTGATTATTCCATTCGTTAAAAAGTCACTTTTTCGAAGGATAATTCACTCAAATATAAAATACACAATGTCGCTGATAACTCGAAACTTGTGCAGAACTCTTGTCCAGGTAAGGACATCAGCTCATCTTTCATTTCCATTAATGTTGCTTTAAAAAAAATCGTATCGAATTTCATATCGGATATTATTGCAACTTCTCTCGTAAATATTTTCTTTTTAAATTATTTTTGGCTGTATATTGGATCGATACGCTAATATTATATACCTATTGTACCTACTCCCATACAAAAAATAATAAAAGGGAATATAGTTCTAATAAGGAAGAAATATACGCACATTTCAAAATAAAAATTTAGGGTATTTTTTTTTATTAATATTTATTAGTTCTACGGAATATAACGTGGTATTTCTTTATTTATTTGTTAGGTTAATTGATTATTTTTCGTAAACCAAAAATAATATAAACTACCATGTTTTTAGTGGGATCTTTTTATTATATTTTGCATTTTCCTTTTTTTCTTTTTTTTTTGATGCTGAAGACAATGACGATTAATTTTGCAAATATTGTAGAAGCTAACGTTTACTTGGTACCATCTTACCCTGCTTGTAATTTTTCTTTTATCAAAAGTTAATTTGAATTACAATCACTATCAATATGTATTTTTTTTATTGTATATATTCCCACGCTGAAGCCACTAATAGTCGCAGAAGCGACGAAGGTGAATAGAATAGGAAAGTAATGGGATGGCTGAACGATAAAATGAACAGTAACAGTAGGCTAGATACAGAAGGCAAATGAAGAGGGATTCAGCAGTGAACAAATACTCTATTCTTCTCATATCCGTTTCATAAATGGTCACCACAAATTACCGCTACTTAATTACGTCAGTTGCTACCATCCATGCCTCTTCCCCAGTCATCTCTGCACCTGAAGTCCACATTGGAACATTTAGTTCCCGACGACCCCTAAGCTAGAAGCCTGGGGACTTGAAGAGAGGTCATCTTCTTTCCATTCTGTTCCACATCTGAAACATATGATCACCACAAATTGCCACCACTCAACAATGTCAGTTGTCACTGTCGATTCCTCATTCTAGAACATGTCCACTTGAAACAGCTTATGCGCTAGAAAACTTTGACAGACTCCGACTGATGATAATTAATGTGATTTCTCTTTGATGTTTCAGGGATCTCAAACCTTCTGCAAGAGGGATCTCCACGCCTCGGTAGTATCGTTACAGAAAGATGTAGGTATATCGTCGGATCACTACAATACATTCCCGGTGAGCTTGACTTCCTCATAACTAACACTACTTACTTACTTATAATCTGAATTGATACATCAATGGCAGCATCTGTAAACCATCCAACTATAAGTCATAATTCCTTCTCCGCCACTAAATTAATATTATCTTACAGATTTTTATTATACTGGATGTTTGTATGTTTTACAGATAAACTCATTGACTTTTTAATTCTTGAATATTTATTACTATTTTATGCACTCTTTATTTTTTTTCAATTACTGCTATAATATTAAAAATGTCAATTTATTAGAATGTCTACAAAATAGTAGGTTTTTAAATGTATCTAAATTTTATGAGTATAAGGTTATTCACCCAAAGTAAAAGGATATTGATTTTACCCCAGCTCAGGAGCCAATGACAATAGTGAATATGGTTAGGTCATGCCCGATTGCCGTGGCTAAGTAGTACAACTAAGAACTGGAAAATATAGATCAAAGATGCATTTTCTTCAGACTTTAGTCCCTCGGAAAGAATTGTCTACTGCAAAACATATTCAGCGGAAATTTGGCGTGGGTAGCAGATTCTTAAAGTTTCTTGCAGGAGCATGTGCTCCATATTGAATACGAATTTGATATAGATAATGAGATATATTTCATATATATTTATTTAAAAAAAATATATATCCTCGAATATAATTTTTTATCTTTTCTTTGTCATAATTAATATCCATATTATTTAGATTTAACAATAAAGAGTTTTAATGCATTTATTATTGTTAGTTATTATTTTTAATTAGACACATTATTTTTGTATGTCATATGTGATTTGAGATTTTTATTTCAGTTGTTTTTTTTTCATTATTATGTGATGCAAATAAGACATTACTGTGTAAGGTAAACCACAAACTATTTTATTCAATGTTTTTTTTTCCCATGTGGTATGGAATGGACAAAATAATATAATTTAAGGCATATTTTCCTCTCTTACTTGAAACACTGTCTTGCATGGGGCGCATTCTCCCCTCACTTTAAATAATATTCCTTATTTTTTCATTTTAAGCCTCAAGCATTCTTGCATTATATGTATTTTTTAATTTATTATGCATCAATTGCTTTATTTTATTAATGGACTACATTCGGTAATATATATTTTTATTTTTTATTATTTAAGATATTCCTTCGGTTTTATTTATGTATGTAATGCCATATATTTTCTATGTACCTTAAAATTACTTTGTATCAAGGTTACCTTCAAACATAAATTACCTCAACTACCAATATTACTTTTCATAAACTCTAAAAAAAATTTGTATACAAAATATGATAGAAAATATAAGAAAAATAATTTCAAACTAATATTTTCAATGTTTTGAGCATTCACTTTGAGATCCATAATAAATTATAAATATTTATTTATTTATTTACCTTGTTTTCACATGGATCACGTAACAAAAGTTCTCTATTAGGAGACTGCAGTTTCGACTAACTTCGTAGTCTTTGTCAATCCTTCTCTAGTTAAGAATGGTGTAACACCTTTTGTAGGGGGTGTCTATCAGGAAGGAGGAGATAGGTAGTGTTGCAAGGATGAAGGAAGAGATAAATACATAAAAGTGGTTTAGGTATAAATTTATTTTTATTTTCTATTTTTTTTTTTTTTTTTTTTTTTTTTTTAATTATTATTAATATTATTCTTATGTCGTATATATAATTTTAAACTTATTTATTTATTTAACGGAAACAATTTTAAGTAATTCACCAATTTTAAAATTGTTTCCGTTAAATAAATAAGTTTAAAATTATATATGACATATAAGAATAATATTAATAATAATAAAAAAAAAAAAAAAAAAAAAAATAAAAAAAAAAATAGAAAATAAAAATAAATTTATACCTAAACCACTTTTATGTCTTTATCTCTTCCTTCATCCTGCAACACTACCTATCTCCTCTGATAGACACACCCCACCCCTCCCCTACAAAAAGGTGTTACACCACTTATAAAGTACAACGCAGCTCAGTTATCTCTTAACTAGAGAAGGATTGACAAAGACTACGAGTTAGTCGAAACTGCAGTCTCCTAATAGAGAACTTTGTTACGTGATCCATGTGAAAACAAGGTAAATAAATAAATAAATATTTATAATTTCAAACTCTTTGAATGTTTATTAGAATATTGGAATATTTATAATTTTTGAATGTTGCCGTATTTTGTTTATATCAATGGACATTGCCATAGTAAGTAAAACGGAAACAATTTTTTTTTTATTAAAAAATTAAATGCATCTTGCAATAAATTGTCCATTACTTATATAATATTCTTATGCCTGGTTCTTAATGCTCACTGTGATGAAACAATTCCTCTTTAATCGATTAACGCTGATAACTGAGAAATGCACATAATTTTTTCATTGCTCATTGCATTAAAAAAACAATCAAAACATCCATATTATTTTATGTTAATTTAAGCTGGTATCCCTGAAACTATTTTTTTCCTCAATGTTGGTATATTCCTGAAACTGAAAAAGAATTACGAATTTATTAAATGCACTATTGGGCAATGGCGGTCGAACTATTGGTAATCTTCAGTAAATTTAATTCAAAACACTTTAAGTATACGCTTGGGAATAATATTATGCAATTATAACATTACATTCAACCACTTCACCGGCAAATTATTTTGGCAAAATGTTAAAAAAAAAACTATATTTATTTTCGTTAACATTAATTACATAATTTTTTTTGTAACCCTTCCAAGTAATTTTTTTTCCTGTAATATTTTTATAAATAATATAAAAAGCGGAAAGGAATATTATTAAGTACAATTTATATAATTTATTTGACGATACAATATGTTTTCAATATTCCATAATCTATATACACAAAATATTTATAAATACAAAACATAAGTTTTCATCAAAGAGGCTAAAATAATAACAACCGCCTTTAATGAAATGTAAATATAACGAAAAAGATTTAGAAACCTTGATTTTTTGTTTCAATTTCAGAAATTGTAAATGCTCATATAGGCGCGCTTCGGGTATCACACGTATTTGCGTGAGCGCCGAATTTGGAACATTTTTTTTTTTACCACATATTCATGTGAACGTCGGGGAAATGGTTAATGATATAAAATAAATGTAAAATTAAATTTTATATAATAACAATGTATATTCAATGTAAAAAATAAATACATTAAATATTTAAAATTCATTACCTTGGATTAGATTCGAAAAGTGTAAATCTTTATGAAAAACACGGGAATCACGCTAAATATTTATTTATTTTATTCACATTGAATTATATAATGTCAGTTAGAATTATCCATTGAAAAAATATAAAAGGAAAAATATCATAATCAATTAGGAGTTATCAGTGGTGAAATACTGTATTAGGCTAGTTGTACTTTGGATGCATATTTGTACCATATGTAAACATCCACTCGCATACAAATTGGGTATGGCATTCGAATAGTGCTTCGAAATAAATATTTTTTTGTATTAACACATTCGCATCGGGAAAGGTATTAATACCCATTACCTCGACCGACGGTTAATTACGGGAAGGGTATTTTTACGTTTTACGCACTCTGATCTTTAAAGTCGGGTAGGGTATTTATACTTGTTTTTTTTTTTACAAGCATTTGACTTTTTTTTGCTTATGAGGGTCAACATTATCAGTTTTACGAAAGTAATCACATATTTAAGAAACAGGGTTACTACAAAATTGTTTCATTTTGTAGAATAAATAATGTATGCTTATTTTGTAAAATCAACATATATTTTTAATTTTATTGCATAATCTCTAGTATTTTATGTATACTTTTTGTGATAATACCCTTTATAAGGGTTATTATTACCATGAATATCATACTTTAAATCTTAAAAAATATTTATAACTCTAAAAAACGTACCCTTAAGAGTTTTAATGTGTATTTTCAAGTTGTGGACATAATTAGAAAATAAGTGTAAGAAGTTCTATAAGTTTTCGATAATTCTGCTGGTGGTGATGTAATTGGTGAGTATCACATTGAAAAAAATATGTAGTTATGTTGGATATTTTTAAAGTTATGGCAGTTTATGTAGAGACATATTTTTTATCCATGACATCGATTTATCGCCCGTATTAGAGTATCAGCCGAGCGCGATTGTCACCCGATGCGAATGTGTTAACATAATTAAATCACACCAAAAATTCATAATAATAATTAAAAAGTGCTCTAAAAAATGGGGGATAATTAGTGCGTATCTTAAATATTTACTCAAATTAATATGAAAATGTATTCAAAGTACAGCTGCCCTTAGGTGTGCAGGTTTGAAAATGGTCTAGTAATTGGGTAACTTAAAGGTTTCCTTATTTTAAATAATTTTTTCAGTATCTAAAATGTTTTTTTGAGGAAACGAGAGGTGCTTTTAATGCTTTAATGGGCACAAAGAACGCCTGGTATAATAACAGAAGCAAGATCAAAAACTCCTTACAAATTGACAGTTTTCTGGAAAGAAGAAAAGAGAAAATATTATTTTTCACTGTATAATACAAGCCCTTAAATTAGCTAAAGAGTAACTCTATATGTTACGATACTTGATAATCGTTCTAGCTTTCGTGATTATGATCTCTAGCTAATCAGAAGTAAATATAATTTGAATAAAAGTATCCGAAAACACCTACAGTTGGTCCGGTTTTCCTTCAATATGAATAAATCTTTCGCATTTTAGTTGGTGTGAGAAAGATCCCTCAATGGCAAAAAAAGTCTTTTAAAAATAGGCACTGGACAAATCATCGGGCAATCAATAGTGAATGAATTAACCTTTGAACGCCCAGTGGTTTCCTTACGGGAGCGCAGATTTGCGTCGTTCAATGCCCTACGGTCCCATACAGGAGTGCTTATGGTTCATTTCACAATCGGATTACATTAATTTGTAATAATAGTATTAAAGTAAGTTCACGGAAGAATCTATTGTGCGACGAAACATTACAAACATTGGCCTGCTATGGCATTGAACGACGCAAATTTGCGGTCCCGTATGGGACCACTGGGCGTTTAAAGGTTAATAAAAATATCACTGATTATTTTTGTGAATGATATGTGAATATTAGTCTTATTGACTTTTTCCGACTTATTTTTCTGACTTTTACTGACAAGTCCATATATAGTGCTTTGCAATGCACGGAAATGACAAGCAATCATTAATAACTGATATGATTTATTTAAAATAAGGTTTATTATCGTATATTTGAGGTAATGTCAAAAATAACATGCATAATTAATGCTTCCTCTATTGGTTATGTGGCGGTTATCATAATATATAAGAGGCAGTAATTGCTTCTGTTTCGTGAGATGGTCCGTTGTTTGAAGTCTGTGTTCCGGATGTGTGTTTCAGCAAGGGATCAATCAGAAGGAAGGCAGAACCACCTGCACGCTGATCCCCGGAGATGGAGTCGGCCCAGAGCTGGTCTACTCCGTGCAGGAGGTCTTCAAGGTCAGTTTTCCAGTTTTTTTCAGTCCATTGCAATAAACGGGGCGGAGAGCACCATGGAGGCTATATTTGAGTACAAATTTTTGTCATTTTTGACAATCCATGTTAAAACAAGCTACGAAATATTGAAATGGATCTCAAAGTGAGTGCTAAATATATGAATAGCATTATTTTATAGTTTGACGGCTCAAACTATAAACTTAAACTTTTTCGGTTTTGAAGCAACTCAGAAAAGTGTATCGAGCTAAAAGCAGATTACTTACTACTAAGAAATGAGTGTTTTTTATTATCAAATTGCATTGGCAGTGCAAGCTACCGAGAAAATGATCAACAGTATGGATGCCATGAGCTTGAATATGGGTCCGCTGCGGGAAGCCCGCCATTGCCGTGAGCACACCGGTGTGTTATAAAACTGTATATTTTCATGAATGTAATAGCTTGGGTCTATAGCGACATCTATCATCTGTCCAAGGAAAAAAAAAGGTTAAAATTGGACACAATTTAGGGGTTCAAATCTTCGATAATCCACGAGGCTTTGCATAGATCTATTCAGGGTCATGGCATCCAAATGGTCAAATGTTATATTGTTAAGTTGCTGTTGAAGTATTTTTCCTGTGTTCTTCTTATGTTGTTTCGTGTACTTTCCAGGCGGCGAACGTTCCAGTGGACTTTGAGCCGTTCTTCTTCTCCGAGGTCAACCCCACGCTGAGCGCCCCCCTGGAGAGCGTCGTGGGATCCATATCCAAGAACCGCATCTGTCTTAAGGTCAGTTCGCGCACAGCATTGTAAATAAACACATATTCTGGTATTGTGTTTTATCGCACTATTGGAAAGTTATTTTATTTGATACCATTTTGGAATTATATACAGAGAGACCCCGCTTAACGCTGTTTCGTTTAGCGCTGTTTCGGTTTAGCGCTCTTTTATTTCAACTCGGGGATTCCCCGAAATTGTGCGCAGCGCCAGATTTAAGCTAGAGCGAAGACATTGGACACTCTGTCCATATAGAAATAGTGGAATTAACGAAACAAACCTGTTTAGATGAGGTAAATGTGGAAGACGTCAAAGAAATAGTTCAAGAAACAGCAGCTTGTCTTTCTAATGATGACCTCAAGGAATTAACTGAGCAAGAAGAAAACAAAAGTGATTTCGAAGAAGAGCAAAAAGAACTTTCGATGGCGTTTGTAAAAAGGAGTTTGACAACTATAACTGAAATTATGGACCAATTTGTTGAAAATGATCCAAATTTTGACAGGACTTCAAAAGCAAGACAGGGTGTTATAGATGCTTTATCCACTTAGCAACAACTTCTAATAGAACGCAAAAGGAAAACGCATACTACATTAGATGCTTCTTATCAAAAAGGCAGAAAATTGGAAACACAGAATAGACTGAATGATCTGACTAACTTAGAATTTTATTTGTTTTTATAAGTATATTCACTTATATTGATTTTATTTTTGTAAGAAATGTGAATTTGTATGTATCAATTATTGTATGTACTCTCGCTTAGGGCGCCCTCTGTAATTCAAGATTAAAGTCTTGCTATGATGTGAAAGTGTAAATGAGATCAAGAGACAGAGTTCAGATGAGCATTGCTGTTTCAGGGAATTCTGGCGACTCCCGATTTCTCGCACACTGGCGAGCTCCAGACGCTCAACATGAAGCTGCGCCACGAGCTGGACCTGTACGCGAACGTCGTGCACGTCAAGAGTCTGCCGGGCGTGAGGAGCCGCCACTCCAACGTGGACTGTGTCATCATCCGGGAGCAGAGCGAGGGGGAGTACTCGGCGCTGGAGCACGAGTGCGTGCCAGGTAAACATGGTGGTTTTGTTTGAAAAAAAGCAACTCGTTTGATAAACAATGACACCCTTACGTCTAACCTGCAATCAATGGAACACAGGCGTAAGATTGGTTCTCTTAGTCTTTTCTACCATTATTACCACGGTCGCTGCTCTTCGGAACTTAAAGAACTAATTCCTCCTGCACCCACCCACAACCGACAGACTCGTCTTGCACTTGCCGAACATGCATACACGGTTAATGTAGCTGGCAGCTTCCAAAGTTCCTTCTTTAATGCCACCGGTAAGCTATGGAATGCTCTTGTTGTGTCTGTGTTGCCTCCTTCCTACAATCTGGATCTCTTCAATAAACAGATAAATATACACTTGCAATCTCCCCAACCCACACAAAAACAACACGTTTCACGCATGCAGCGTCCAGCCTCCCTGGCTGAGCGTCATAGAGTGCACTGGTCTTGACGGGGTGTGCTCTCCTGCATGCGTTTACATAAAAAAAAACTTTTTATTAACCCGTTGACTGCCATCATATTTTGCATATCTGCAACCTAAAATATGGAAAAATGTTCACAATCATTATATAAAAACGCATAGATTTAAATAAGAACGAAAACAACAGTAATATTGTCTTCTTCAGTTAACACGCCACACTGCACACAATCGTTCAATGCGAACGCCGACGCAAGACTACTCCATACAAAATGTAGGCAATCGACAACCCCGACCGGGGCTCGTGGCGCTTCATTTGAGTAGCCGAATAACCCCGATCGGGGTTCGTGGCAGTCAACGAGTTAACCTAGACTACAGGTCGACAGTTTGTTAGATGAGAAGTTAAATTATCTTAGAAACAGAATAACAACGCTGCCAGATAGTCACATTTGTATAATTAACCCTTTCCACTGCAAGCATTTTTTTGTTTTTTTCTAGCAGCTCCGTGCCAAAATTGTAAATTTATTAAATAAATGTGATTTTAAAAAAAATGTGAACAATGAAAGAAACCTTTTATATAGTGTACACACAGTTTACGGTTGTAGTTTTACACGCAATTCGCTTTCGTTTTAGATTTCTTACATTTTCTTAGACATTATAGGTTGAAAATATATTCACTAATTATACAATAAATTAAAAAACATAAAAATGATTCACTTATAAATGTCACAAAATAACAATCTAACGCTTCTTATTGCAAAATAATACAAATGGACAACACATGTTTACGAAACCTCGGCGGGACAGTAACTGTTTTGTTTTGTCGCTGCCCGCTAGAACTCGCCGAAAAACACCATTCTTTCGTTTACGTCAGGTAGTTGCAAAGGGTACCAAATTTTTAAAATACTCACACAGCTTGTCAAATAGTATCTACTTCAAATGTGCATTATATATATAATCGTGTCGGAAACAACAGGGTCAGATCCTGTCTGCCCAGAAGTGGGCGACGTCGATGGCGTTACTTCTGGCCATCATCAGGTCTTCCTGGGTGCAGCTATTCGGGCACAGCGCACACTCCAGAAGGCGTGACAGGGTCTGCTCCACGCCGCAGTCACATTCAGTCGGTCCGCTGTAAAACTGCCAGGCCCTCATTTGTGTCCTCGTCTTGCATACTCCGGTCCAAAATCTGTTAAGGGACCTCCATATATTCCACCCTTGGTCATGTCCAGGGGCTAGGTCCTCTTTCGGGGCAATCCAAGTATTCCCCTCAGTTGCGCTTCTCCACATGTTCAGCCGCAGGGTGGCCTCAGGTATCTCCAGTTCCGTTGTCGACTGTAGGAAACTTCTTCTTGATTTGAGCCGTGTAGTTATCTATTGGTACCCAAACATAGGGTGGAGTGCGTCGTGGGTTGCTTTGGTGAGTTCCCTCTTGGTAGTAACTTCTCGCCGTATGTTTGGTGGGGCAATGCCCGAGAGTTGATATAGCTTTGATATTGGGGTAGGTTCAGGCACCCCTTAACCACCCGGCACGTTTCATTCAGAGCAATATCCACTTTCTTGGTATGGGCAGACCTCGCCCATACTGGCGCAGCATACTCGCCAGCAGAGAAACAGAGAGCTAGAGCACTTGTGCGGATCAGGTTTGGTTGGGCTCCCCACTTCGTACCTGCCACTTTTCGGAGTAGGTTGTTTCTGGTGGACACCTTTTGCTTAACAGACTGACAGTGTTTCTGATAAGTGAGGGTCCTATCCAGCTTGACCCCTAGGTATTTAGGTGTGTCGCAGTGCTCTAACACCAAGTCGTTCCAGGTAATGTGCAGCTTTCTCTTGGCAAGTCTGTTGTGTTGCATTGACAAAAGCAAATGTGCATTGACAAAAGTAATAAAAAAAATTGTCTCAAAAAAAATAGCTGGTGGAAACATTGCATGTTGAGTGACACTCGACATTGGAGTGGAAAGAGTCAACCTAGAATATAGGTCGACAGTTTGTTAGGTGAGAAGAGTCAAATTATCTTAGAAACAGAATTACAACGGTGGCAGATAGTCACATTTGTATAATTAACATATCTATTGTATGTAAAGACTTCTATATAAAGAGCCGCATGCGGCTCGAGAGCCACTTTTGCTTATCACTGACCTAGACAGAACGTATGATGCAGCTTTCCGAAATTTTCAAAACTTTCCACACCCCTAACCTTGAAATTGAAACACTCCAGCCTGACAGAAAATTGCTCTAGAATCTAGATGATTTCATTATCCCAAACAATAAATGGCACACATTGTCATTATTGCCGAGACCAGAGTAGGAACAAAATGAGACATCTTGAGCCGATAGAGAGTGCTGCATCAGGGAGAGTGCATGACCGTATACTATCCTGCCCTATGTGCTATTCTAGCTGGTTCTTATTATTAAAAATAAAAACTTTAAAATATGTATTGTGTTCCGGAACTGAGGCCACGGTAGCCCTTATAAAGGGTCCGCCAAATAACTTTTTTTTTTTTAAACTGGGCGCAAAACATCGAGTGTAGCTTCGGCTGTGTGGCACGTAGCGCCGTCCTGTTGAAACCAAATGTTGCCAATATCCTCCTCTTCAATTTTTGTGAACATAAATTCGTTCAACATGGCCGCGCCGCATGGAAGCGCCATTGATGGCGCATCACGCACACTTTCTGCCACAGCAGCAATATTCTCGGGTGTACGCACTGTTTTTGGCTTTTCACGCTTTGGTTTATCGATGAGGATGCCAGTTTCTTTCACTTTCTTCACAAGATAACGAACATACGGAGCTGACGGTGATTCTCTTTTTCCAAAATCCATACGCAATTTTCGCACACATTCTGCAACATTACCATGATTTTCAAAGTAATGTCGCAATATTTCCCAGCGTTGTTCAAGCATATACACAACCA
The DNA here is from genome assembly GCA_022606575.1 of Glossosoma conforme. NCBI lineage: Eukaryota > Metazoa > Arthropoda > Insecta > Trichoptera > Glossosomatidae > Glossosoma > Glossosoma conforme. The sequence continues at coordinate 126,136 of JAGTXR010000044.1, forward strand.
TATTCGTTCAGCGGAAGGATAAAACTAATTATCTGTCAAATCAGACATGAGCTAAGTGTTACCATTCACGAAATAAGCACTAGTTGAAAAAAAAAACGTTAGATGGCGGACCCTACATATATATATATACATATCCGATGTTATCAGCTCACACTAGCTTTGTTTACAACAGTTTTGGTGCGAAAACCAGTGGAAATAATTAAAACAAATTGATTTTTTAAAAGTTTATTTTACATGTAACATTTTATGGTTACATCAAAATACTTTTAAAAATATTTTTGAGTATGGTAACTTTTAAAACAAATAATTCATAGACCTACATTGCAATCAGGACAGTAATATCGTGTTTTTCGTCTTACCTTTTCCCCTTTTCATCTGTTTTGGAACAGCAAACGGCTTAAAAAAATATGCTCAAAATTAACTCACTAATCAAAGGGTAACTAATATATGGGTGTGGTCCTTGTTTATTGTTCAGGTGTGGTGGAGTGCTTGAAGATCGTGACCAAGGCCAAGTCCCAGAGGATCGCCAAGTTCGCCTTCGACTACGCCACCAAGAACGGGCGGAAGAAGGTCACTTGCGTGCACAAGGCCAACATCATGAAGCTGGGTGACGGGCTGTTCCTCAAGAGCTGCACCGAGGTAAGCTCAAAATCTATATACAGTAGAACCTCTTATAACGAGCATAATTTGTTTCAGAATCTTGCTCGTTATGTGAAACACTCGTTTAGCGAAACTAATTTTCCCGTATAAATCAATGTAAAACACGATAATGCGTTCCATGCGAAACATTTTTTTAACGTTTATTCTAATAAAGTTACATGCTTATAAATTGTAATATAGTAACGACCTGGATAAAAAAAAACGAAACTTGCTTATTATTTATTAATTTATGACAAACAATTAATTATTTTTTACTAGAAAGCTGTCTAGAGACATTTGAAAATGTGATACCTCCAAACTCTCAATAAAAATATGCAAATAATGTCTGCACATAAGTTAAGAAAAATGTGGGATCACATGCAACACTAATATGCTAACGGTACGAGTGCTAAACACAGACTGACGCAATTACGTAGAAGTCCCTGCTCACAAGTGCGTCATACGTTATGTGACTTCCCCTTTGTGCGTTACTCGTTATGCGAAATGTCGCTCGTTAAGGGAGCAATTTTTTTACATTATTTTTGCTCGTTATGCGAATTACTCGTTATGAGAGGTGCTCGTTATAAGAGGTTCCACTGAATATATAAAGAAGTGGTCCCAGGTTAGAGCCTTGTTGTAACCCGATTGCATATTTTTTTTTAAATATTCTTACATCTTTATACGATTTTTTTATTGTAGGTGGATTAATTTTTATGTAATTACACTGTGATTCATATCTAATTCTCGATGCACTGTAAGATAAGTAATGACGATGATGCTTTATCAATTTGCCAGATGTCCAAGCTGTACCCGAAGATCAAGTTCGAGCAGATGATTGTGGACAACTGCACCATGCAGATGGTGTCCAACCCGCATCAGTTCGACGTGATGGTGACTCCCCCAACCTGTACGGCAACATTGTGGACAACCTGGCCTCGGGGCTGGTCGGGGGCGCCGGGGTCGTCGCTGGGGCCTCCTTCAGCGCCCAGTGCGTGGTCTTTGAACCGGTTAGTAATTCACTGATACTTTTGATCATAAAAACTTGATAATCACCATATTTTTCAGATTGTAAGACACATCGAAAGATAATAATAATAATAATAAAAGCTTTTATTCCAGCAGGATTGGGTAGGTTGTGCAATACCCAATCTGCCATATTTTAAGATACATATATATTTATATAGTACATACAAAATAATAATTATATCTAAACAAAATAATTCATGGTGGTCGCTGCATCATCTCCATCCAGCGATGGCTCAGGGAGGAGTTGAGCCATTCAGAAGCAGCCGGGATGATGATGTTGTTGGACTTCCTTATCTTGCTCCAGAAGCCGGCAACACGGTGACGCAATAATGCTGGGAATTAATGAACTCCGCAAACATTGCTTAAGTTGTCGATATAAATTATTATACGCAACTTTGAGCTTCTCCCACTCTCGTTTAGGATAGCTAGACCAAAGTTCTGAGGCAAGTCATATCTCAAATTTATAAGATGATTTTTAGAAGAATAAAAATGAATGTTACTTTCGAATGATTTCATAGGTGTTCACGAACAGATTTGGTATTGTGTGGCCATTTTTTCTGTGTCATTATTTCGACCGCCATTGTAGGGGTCGTCTGCATGTTTTACGATTTTGTGAATGATTATTTTATTTATTGTCAATACGTCTGATTCTGCGCATCATCTGGTGATAGACATGGGAAATTTTTAAGCGGTCATGTGAATATTTTTTTTTTTTGGAAAGTTCGCTATAATTTTGAGACTATGGAATATAAAGTTATGAAATTTTTAATATAACTTACCATAAACAACATTATCAAATAATTAACCAATCGCGGATGATGACATATTTAAATTCAACATAAGCAATTAATATTTATATATATAAGAGTTTTAGCGCCATTGTTTTTTACTCAATCATACCTAAAAGTGCCAAAGTTTTTTTTTGTTTTTGATGTTATTTACCTTCTTCTTCGTAGTATCAATCCGGAGGATTGGTTTGCAGCAACAGAATCTTGCATCTCGATCTCCATTCCTCTCGGTCCTCCGCAACTCTTTTCAGCTCAGCATAAGCGCTACAGTTCATGTCCTCGAATACTTGCTGCAAATACCCCCGTCTAGGGCGCCGTTCTGCAGTAATGTTCGAACATTCCAGGTGGCATATCTTGTTGGCTGAAGGTTTTTCTTATTTGTCTTGGTTGTTTTATCTCGAGCAGTCCCCACCCGGAGATCCGATTGGGGGACTATTTTATCTCCGGAAAATTTTACTTGAGATGCAATCATTTTTTTGCTGATACCTATGATTATTACCTATGATCTCGAAAAAAAATGTATCTCTAAAATGACCCAATTTTAAAAGTGCATTCTTAAAAAATACCTTATACATGGATAGTAAAATACAAAGAAAATCATGTAAATATATATTGTGAACGAAAATTATAACAAAAAAAAGAAATCTAAAAGAAAAAAAGTTAATATTCTAACATTTTAGGTTAAGAAAAATCTTTTTATGGATCTTTTTTATATATTGAGATTGAAAATGAGCTTTTCTTTTATAAAAATCAATAGTTTATTTTGAGAAGACTATCACAGTCAGATCATTCACAATACTGTCCATCGGCAGCTACGACCTTCTCCCATATTTCACCTAGCATGCGGATTCCACGCTGGAATTAGTCTTGGTCTTTTGAGGCAATCCAGTCATCGACCCATTTTTTGGTATCGTTATAAGAAGAAAATCGCTGCTCAGCCAGGCCACGTGTCATCGACCGGAACAAATGGTAATCGGAGGAGGCAATGTCTGGTGAAGAAGGACTTCCCATTTGAGGTGCTCCAGGTAGTTTTTTTACAACATTTGCAACATGGAGCCGTGCGTTGTCATGTTGATGTTACCTTCGGACCATGAGATGCACTTTAAAATTTGATTCTACTTATCTATGTAAAAAAGTGCATCTTGTAGTCTGAAAAATACGGTATACTATTCATTCTCCATTTTATTTTGACTGCTGATATATTTTTTTGAATCTTTCCACAACACTTTCTTTATCAATTATTTGGATTATTTCGGTCAATATTTCTTGGTGGAATTCCATAATATCAGATATAAATAAATGATTTTTAGAATTTATTCCACAATAGTTTTTTTGACGACATGTTCAGCCAGGTCAAGTTCAGCAAGTCATCTTTTATTTATATCTGACTTTCTTTATCAGTTTCCTATTTATAAGTTGCTAATCTGTAATAGTCTACAAATCATCTGTCATATTTATTTGCTAAAGCTCAATTTGTTGATTTGCAGGGTGCGCGCCACACGTTCTCCGAGGCTGTCGGCAAGAACGTTGCCAACCCGACGGCCATGTTGCTGTGCGCCGTGAACATGCTGGCTCACATCAACCTGCCGCAGTATTCCTCCATGATCCGCAATGCGATCGACAGGTGAGCAAACACAACCCAACTCTGTATATTATGTCAGTAAAGTTTAATTATTTACCCACTGAAATCAGCTTCCATTTATCAGATGTTTTCTCGAAATCACGTTTTTTGTATTATTTGAAAATGTTTTTTTTAGATTACCCTTTAAATGCCCAGTGGTTTCCTCACGGGACCGCAGATTTGCATCGTTCAATGCCCTACGGTCCCATACAGGAGTGCTTATGGTTCATTTCACAATCGGATTACATTAATTTGTAATAATAGTATTAAAGTAAGTTGATGGAAAAATCTATTGTGCGACGAAACACTACAAACATTGGCCTGCTAGGGCATTAAACGACGCAAATTTTATTTGTCGCTCGACACTCAAACCGAGCGGACGTCTTGTCATTCTACCTACAGAATGGCGCGTAGTTGCGATTGTGACATCGCGCAAATACATTGTCACTTAGACGATCGCCGTTTGCTGCTGGAGCGGCTCTTAAAGGCTGTTGGATGCGGGAAGGAGGATACACCGACGTCCATTAGTGTGGACTCTCCACCCAACCCAACAAGTCTGCCGTCTTCCCGCAGAAAGCGCATGCCTAAGAAGTGCAAGGAGATTCCGGCTACCTTCGCGGAAATTGTTAGAAGTCCTCGCCAAGTTTCACCATCACTCGACTGTGACAGCAGAGACCCGAACCTACCGTCGGTGAAGCCGTTACTTCAAGTGAGGCTTCCTAAGAAGAGGAATCGTCGGAGTGTGCTATGCAAGGAGCCCCTGCTGTTCTGAGTAGGGCTCCCAAGAAGGTCCTCCAGCTCGTGGTTCGAGGAACTGGAGGCCCGAAATGCTCTCTTCGTGGATGCTCTCTCTCTCCCACGAGCAGTCTTTCTGAGGGAGTTTACCACTCGGATATGAGTCGCGCCTCTTCTGATGGGAAAGGCGTTCAGCACGTCGGGTGATCCGCAGTTCTGCAGCTCCTTCGAAGAAGGTTGATGGAGTGAAGATGGCGTATCTTCTCGCCAAGGGTCTTCACCCGGATACAACAGCTGATGACGTGCAGAGCTTCTTGGCAGTGACCGCTGCATTCAATCCCTCTTGGATGACCATCAGGAGGATTATAAGCAGACGGACGCTGTCAACTTCTTTCAAAGTCGGGGTCATTGCGACTTCGCTAGAGTCTCTCATGGAGCCTAAAGTGTGGCCTGAAAAGACTATCGTTCAACCCTGGATACGTGTAAGACGACAGAATCGCAATGAACAGTGGTTGAAACCAACTTGAGTGAAGATATTGACATATTTAGTGTTATATTGCTTCAGATTCAGTGCTAGTGTTGACGAAGGCGAAATTTTGGAAGTTTGATGTTGTGACAATAATGCCATGTTATTTGTGGGTCATCCATGATTTACTTATAACAGGGTTTTTGTTGTTACAAGTCAACTATTTGCATTGAGTCTCCTAAGGCTTGTTCTGGGTGTGAGGTCATTGACACTAAGTGTGTCAATAAATTTACAGGGCCACACTTTTATGTAAATACTTCAATAATGAATTAAGATGTAAAAATATTTTGTAATGTTATTGAAGGAAATAAATAAATAATTGTCTAAAAATAATTGGCTAAAAAATTTGCGGTCCCGTATGGGAATACTGGGCGTTTAAAGGTTACTAAATATTTCTGTAAGTAACTTAAATTAACCTGGTGAACTTGGTACGCTTTTGTAAAATCTATAATATTTTTTTTTTTTTTTTTATGTAAACGCATGCAGGAGAGCACAACCGGTCAAGACCAGTGCACTCTATGACGCTCAGCCAGGGAGGCTGGACGCTGCATGCGGGAAACGTGTGTTGTGTTCATGTTTGTGTGTGGGTTGGGGAGATTGCAAGTGTATATTTATCTGTTTCTTGAAGAGATCCAGATTGTAGGAAGGAGGAAACACAGATGCTGGAAGAGCATTCCATAGCTTACCGGTGGCATTAAGGAAGGAACTTTGAAGCTGCCAGTTCTTGGTCGACATATATTAACCGTGTATGGATGTTCGGCAAGTGTAAGACGAGTTTGTCGGCTGTGAGTGGGTGCAGGAGGAATTAGTTCTTTAAGTTCCGAAGAGTAGCGACCGTGGTAATAACGGTAGAAAAGACTAAGAGAACCAACCTTACGTCTGTGTTCCATTGATTGTAGATTAGACGTAAGGGTGTCATTGTTTATCAAACGAATTGCTCTTCTTTGAACTGAGTCAATTAAGTTTAGAAGGTATTTTGGGGCTCCAATCCAAAGGTGACTGCCGTATTCAAGGATAGGTCGGATTTGTCCTTTATATAGAAGAAGAAATTGTTTATCGTTGAAATACCGACGTGATCTATATAATACACCTAGTTTTTTGGAAGCGAGACCGGCTTTACACTTAATTGACTCGTAATATTTGACATTATTCGATATTGATAATCCAAGCATGTTGATGGAGCTTGCTTTTGGAAGAGAACAACCGTTGAAAGATATAGGATCCATAGCAGTCTTCTTGGTGGAGAAAGTACATGATTGGGTTTTTGAAATGTTGAAACTGACGAGGTTGAGGTCGCCCCATCGTGAAACCCTTTCAAGAGACATGTTCATCTTCTTCACCAGAGATTCCCTAGCAGCAGATAGTTCCGAATGTTTCGGAGGTTTTGGAAGATTATACTCTCATGGACAGTGCTGTTGTCGGCATAACAGTGAATGTTTGCGCATTGAAGCAAATCATTCACATGCAGAAGGAAAAGAGTGGGCGACAGCACAGAGCCCTGTGGAACTCCTGAGTTGATTTTATGGCAGGAAGAAGAAAAGCCATCTACGACAGTGATGATGCTTCGATCACTCAAGAAGTTTTCAATCCAGCAGCACAGGGAGGGAGTTAGTCCATAAGACGGTAATTTATTCACCAGACCGCGATGCCAGACTCTATCGAACGCCTTGGAGATATCCAGGGCAACAGCTTGCGTTTCTCCATAGCATTCGACGGATTTCCCCCAAACATGTGTGACATATGCCAGAGATCGCCGCACGATCGACTACGGCGGAAGCCATATTGCCGATCGCACAGAAGATCATTCTTCTCTAAGTAGTTTAGAAGTTGGCTGTTAATTAAACGTTCCATCACTTTGGGCGATAGTTTGTGGGGTCACTTCGGTCTCCTTTTTTTGGAACTGGGTGAACAAGGGCTTTTTTCCATCCCAGGGGAACAATACCACATCTAAAGGACAATCTGAAAAGTTTGGTGAGCACAGGACTAAGTTCAGGAGCGCAAGTTTTTAATACCACCGCTGGTATGCCATCTGGGCCACTGGCTTTGTTGGTTGCTAATTGGAGAAGTTCTCGACGTACGGCTTTGAGGCTGAATTTTACAGCCCCCATCTGCTTGCCACAGTGAGGAATGGATGGGGGGTTGGCCCCACCATCGTCGAGTGTGGAATTGGAAGCAAACAGCGAACCAAGAAGTTCAGCCTTCTCTTTGGAGGCTAGAGCCAGTGAGCCATCGGCATTAGTCAGTGGTGGAAAAGAAGAAGTGCAAAAGTTGCTGCCAATAGAGTTAGCGAGAGACCAGAATGCTCTACTACCGGCAGGGCAAGCGGACAACTTGTTGCAAATTTGTACATTGAACTTGTCTTTGGAGTCATTAATGGTTTTCTTGCATTCTTTGGTGGCTAAATTGTATGCTGCACGACTTATGGGGTCGTTATTTTTCGTAGTTTGTTGTATGCGGTATTCCTGCGTTTTACGGCCTCGGCACAGTCACGGTTAAACCAGCTTTTTAAGGTGGTGCCCATAGTTTTCGTGGAGTGAGGAATAAAACATTCCATTCCTTGGATGATTACATCCTCCACCAGATTGGCACATATTGAAGGGTCCTTATTTTTGAAGCAAATATCTCCCCACGGGTATCCTCCGTAAAATCCACGTAATCCGTTCCAGTCAGCCGACCTGTAGTGCCACACACGCCGTTTGTTTTGTTCTTTGGTGGCAATGGAGCACTGATTGTAGTTGTTTTCACAAGGCAGTGGTCGGAGTTGCCTAGTGGCGCTTCGACCTCCACCAAGTAATTATTTGGCTGAGAAGTAAGAAACAGGTCGAGTAGAGCTGGACGATGTGATGCGATGTCAGGTTTACGGGTGGGATTCTGTACGAGCTGTGCAAGGCCATAGCAAGACGCAAATAATTCAGCACACTTGCCAGCGGAGCTTGTCTCTCCCGACCCCAACCATGCAGTGTGGTGCACGTTGAAGTCGCTGAGAACAACAAATTCCGCTTGTGGGTAAGAAAGCAAGAGACCATCAATGGTCTCACCCAGATAGTCGAAGAGTTTAGATGTTTCTGCTTTGGACATGTTAGGGGATCTGTAGAGTCCTGCATAAATCCTAATTCTCTCGGGGTCGTTGACCCTGACCCACAATACTTGGAACTCAGCTCGTTCCACAGACCGGATTCGGTTGTAGTTGATGTCAGACCTGATAAAAAGGCAAAGACCGGCTTTGTAATGAAAAGCACCTTCCAAAGTATATTGCGGACAGTTGAGGTAACAATGGTCAGCAGGTGTGGCTATCTGTGTTTCTGTGAGGAAAAGGAGGTGAGGGCGGGAATTTTGTAGGTGGTGGTGTACTGCGTTGATGTTAGCGTGCAGCCCTCTGATGTTGCAGTAGTTGACAGAGGAAAATAAATGTTGTATTCACTTATTATTTTATTTCTTATAAATTAATTATATTCAAGTTCAAAATTTAAACAGAGACGGCATTGTGTGGAAAATGATTATAAATACAATATTTTTTTTTTTTTTATGTAAACACATACAGGAGAATACCGACAGATTGTGATAGTAATTCTAAAGTCTTATATGTGGAATTCTATGACACTTATCATATGGCTAAACGCTGCATGTGGAGTGTTGATCCGCCAACGTCATAGACTACAGCCCGAGATTCAGGCATCATCCTTAATTATGTCAGGAATTTACTATGAATGGGTGGTCTTCACGGGACGACTTACGCCTACCACCTATTTTGATTAATAGGCTATGACTGCCATTTTTACGGATGAGGGATCAAATTCACACCAACCGGGATTATTTTAGAAGCTCAGAAATCGATTAAAAATCTTTTTGTTTTTGATCTCCACAGGGAATCGAAGCCACGACCTTTGGCTTGTCAAGCAAACGCTTTGACCAATGAGCTATACCTTTCGAAAGCTGCGTAAGATAATAACAAGATGAGGCTTAATATATATATATAATCGTGTCGGAAACAACAGGGTTCTGTAGTAGAAGGATTGGCCGGCATTGTAAATAACCGTTTTCAGGGGGCACCAGCGGAGGTTCCTTCTTTGCTCCCCAGGCTTAATATGTAGGGGCACATGATTAAGAGTTATGGACCCAGTCTGCCTTCAGTAATGCATAGATGCAGTTGATGAATATTATGATTTTTTCAGTTTATTTTCTAGTTTCGATCATGCAGCTTTCTTGACTAGTATCATAAAATCATAAGGTTCAATGATGGAAGAAATGACTATCTTCTATTGTGTTTCATCAGCGACAAACTCACCCATTTGTTTTAGATGTTTGAAAGATGTGCTGATGATATTTTCTTGTTATTTTTCAGGGTTTTGAAGTCCGGCAAGGTCAGGACAAAGGACATTGGAGGCCAATCCAACACCATTGACTTCACACACGCAGTCATCGCCAACCTTAAGGCCACAACTTAAGTCTCGAATCCTTTTTACTCTCGACAACTCTTAGCCTGGACAATCTTTAACTAAACAATCTGAATCTCTTCAAGTAGCGGATTAATAATTATACTTGTGTTATAAGTATATTAGACCATCACATATAACATCATATTTTATGAACTGGACTTTACCCGGCTCACACCCGCATCAGCGTAGGTCACCGGTGACCTACGCTGTTGTTGAATAGGGCGCCCTGTAGGTTACCGGTGACCTATGTTTTTTTTTTCCGAACAAACAGTTCCTGTACGCCAGCGGTTACATTTCAATGGAATTTTAACATTGCATGTGACCTATATGACGCATCTGAGTCGAATGCATTAAACACATTACGTTGGCGTTAAACGTGTTAAGTCTCCTTGATGATGCGCTCATTCAGATTATGATCAGTCAGCAACTGATAAGTCCAGTGGGAGTCCCCTCTGAAAAATTGTGGCCACTGCACAGAAGTGCTAAAAGAAAGAACCCGTGAAAGAGATTAGAATCGCATTCACGGATTGTAAAGAGATGGAGATGGAAGATAGATTCTCTCGCCGAAAATACGAGCAAAAATGGTAAATGCGTGGTTTTTTTTTAGTGGCTACAAAGTCTGCATGCCCGATTCCAAAATCCGCTCTAATTCTGGTTCATGATATAAATATACTTTGTAGATTCATATTTTTTAGTAACTTGGCAAGAGTTTGTATGGAAGACATCTAATATACATAGACAATAATATTAGATCATGGCCCATTTATATATAGATATTTAATTTATCAAATATAACACGACTATGTATTTTTTTTTTACATACAAGCAATTTAAATATTATTTATTTCCACATTGGGTATAATCTTCAGATCTACATAGAAGTCTCTATTACTTCAAATTGTGTATAAACACAATATATGAAAACATTGTTTAAAATTTATGTTTTTATTATTTGCCGAGAGATGCTCAATTGTAATGTAAGGAGTCTCAGGTTAAATCTCTTGAGATGCTTAAAATATATTTAAACAACTTATTTATGGTTGATTTGAGATTGATTGCTTACATGTAAAAATGTCTGTCATAGCTTAAACCACTCGACGACAATGAGTGAAGTTAACTTGATACTAATATACATTAAATCAATTTCGCCTTTTGTGTTTATACCAAATGACTATGTAAAGGGTCCGCCAAATAACTTTTTTTTTAAAACAGGGCGCAAAACATCGAGTGTAGCTTCGGCTGTGTGGCACGTAGCGCCGTCCTGTTGAAACCAAATGTTGCCAATATCCTCCTCTTCAATTTTTGTGAACAAAAATTCGTTCAACATAGCCGCGCCGCATGGAAGCGCCATTGATGGCGCTTCACGCACACTTTCTGCCACAGCAGCAATATTCTCGGGTGTACGCACTGTTTTTGGCTTTTCACGCTTTGGTTTATCGATGAGGATGCCAGTTTTTTCACTTTTTTCACAAGATAACGAACATACGGAGCTGACGGTGATTCTCTTCTTCCAAAATCCGTACGCAATTTTCGCACACATTCTGCAGCATTACCATGATTTTCAAAGTAATGTCGCAATATTTCCCAGCGTTGTTCAAGCTTATACACAACCATATTCGTTCAGCGGAAGGATAAAACTAATTATCTGTCAAATCAGACATGGGCTAAGTGTTACCATTCACGAAATAAGCACTAGTTGAAAAAAAAAAACGTTAGATGGCGAACCCTATATTATTTATTGTACAAATAAGTTACTTTAATAAAAAAAATGACATCGGTTTTTTAAATAAAAAAAAATCAGTGATTTAATTTGATAGGTATTTATTTTTAAATTTAAAGAATTTTATTTTGAACGTCCTGTACTTGAAAAAGGTTGGTCACAACGACGCGTCGATGGTTGGCGACACCTGATTTATAATGTATTATGTATAGTACAATTTATAGTATTAATATTTATATGAGACCGCAATGTTTTATTTATAAAATTGAATTAAAAATATTTATATGTTCCACATGTGTTTTATTTATGCCAATTTTCTAATCTTACTAACATCTCTTTTACTTAAAGAATAACAACTTTATGTCGCCGGGATCTTTATTAGGACACGTGGTGGACAGATGAGGAGCAGATGAGCAACAGTCTGTTTTTAGAAGCACATTGACATATATATTTCGGTAAACTTGACAAAATTTCAGTCCGGGCAGAGCTTATGCTTTCAGACCCCGGCCTTTTAGAATTTTAGAATTTGCTTATTTTCGTTACTCGTACAATAGAACACTGAAAACAAATGAATGATCAACGGTTTATTTTTTCTAATTTTAAATCGAATTTAAAATATTCCATTATCGGTAGTTTAAAATAAAACAAATAATATTTTAATTGCAACAAAAATAAACAATTTAAATTTATTATTTGAATCAATATTTTTTGTTGGTATATTACAATAGAATGTTTTTAAAAATATTTGACTACCTATCATACATACCTATAATACCTACTGGTATTGCACACAATCAAAATAACTTTTTTTATTCGTAGTATCAATCAGGTGGATTGGTTTTCAGCAACAAAATCTTGCATCTCATTCTCCACTCATCTGGATCTTCTGCAACCCTCTTTAGCTTCTCAGCAAGAGCTGCAACTGATATCCTCGAAAATTGGCTGCAAAGACTCCCATCTAGAGCACCCTCTGCAGCTTCTACCCTCAACCATCTCTTCCACAATGTCGTGAAGAAGACCATCGTGGTGCATGATGTGACCGATCCATCGGGCTCGCCTCTCTGAGATGGTTCTTACTAGTTTAAATAACATTATTTCAGTTTAATAAATAAGATGTATGATTTATTTATCATGAGCAAAAGGTATTTTTCTTTCTATAACCCTTTCAGATCAGTTGTCGGCATATGCCGTCATAAGATTCCCCGACCGTTGACATCGGTTGACGTGATATATCGTTTTGATACTTTCTAAGTTAGTTTTTTATGCATCATCTGATAGCTAAAGGATACAAGAACCAATGTGATATATGAAAATAGACCAGATAAGTACATTTATTTTTCAAATACTAGTTTTATAATTGACAGTTTAATTTGTAATCAAACCGAACCGTAATGCTAGGGTTACATATATTGTGTATGGCGAAGAAGGACCTGATTGCCACATACACTTTGGATGCCGCAGGAGAGCATAAACTCATCATAAAGCATCATAATGCTACTAAAAAATTGTTGATTGCCAAAATGAATGACATTTTTAATCTAATCTATTCAGGTGTTGATAAATGATAAAACAATTCACGATAAACTGTAATAATCACACAGCATAATAAATTACTATATATAATTGAATATTTCAGTAGTAAAATTAAGGAGTACAGTGAGTCTACAGAATTAAGTGAGTGTCAACATTTTTTTATATTATTCTTATATTTGGCCTTCAAAAGTATTCCACAGATTGATTTTTCTTTGATAGTGATATTTAAAAGTCTTTATTTATTTATGTAATCGCATGCAGGAGAGCACAGCCGGTCAAGACCAGTGCACTCTATGACGCTCAGCCAGGGAGGCTGGACGCTGCATGCGAAAAACGTGTGTTGTGTTCGTGTTTGTGTGTGGGTTGGGGAGATTGCAAGTATATATTTATCTGTTTCTTGAAGAGATCCAGATTATAGGAAGGTGGAAACACAGACGCTGGAAGAGCATTCCAAAGCTTACAGGTGGCATTAAGGAAGGAACTTTGGAAACTGCCAGTTCTTGGTCAACACACATTGACCGTGTATGGATGTTCGGCAAGTGTAAGACGAGTTTGTCGGTTGTGGGTGGGTGCAAGAGGAATTAGTTCTTTAAGTTCCAAAGAGCAGCGACGGTGGTAATAACGGTAGAAAAGACTAGAGAACCAATCTTACGCCTGTGTTCCATTGATTGCAGGTTAGACGTTAGAGTGTCATTGTTTATCAAACGAATTGCTCTTCTTTGAACTGAGTCAATTAAGTTTAGAAGGTATTTTGGGGCTCCAATCCAATGGTGACTGTCTGTATAATTGGAGCATATGGTCAACGTAAATTGTAGCCAATTAAGGTATCGCTGACATGTTATTGAGTTTAGAATCGGCACCACTTCTTAAAATTACAATAAATATTTTTGACATGTTTATTAGAAAAATAAATCATGCTCAAAAAGTGGTACAAACTGTATGGCACATTAAATTTTTTTAAACTGCCGTATTAACAGTCTGAATGCAAAAAGATATAAGTCTCGCCTCTAATATTGATATTTCTACTTGAGAGAAGCCGAGTTTTGACATGAGCTCCAAGAATTTATTTATCAAAGTAATTTCGTGGAGTTTTCTGTTTAGCGAGCTTCGGGACTTTTTAATAATTGTTTTTTATAATTGTTGTTGACTTTCTTCTTTTATATTACTTTAGTACATATTCAAAAGTACATACCATATTTTATGTATTGTTTCTTCTATTTTCTTGTGCCTTAGAACTTCTTCTTTGTGTTTGTTGTTTTGTATTGATTTATATTGATTATTTCATTATTTATGAACGCAATAAACTGACGTTTGTAATGTTTGTAAATTTAAAGCAAAAAATTAAAAATAAATAAATAGTGTAAGTGATTCGAATGTGCCAAATTTCGCCAACAAACCTATATGGTTCATAGTCGATGGTTCTTTAAGATTGTAATTGAAGTATGGAGCTTGCTTTAGAATTTTGAAATTGTTGTTCTATATTATCCATTTATAAATCGTTAATTTCAGCCAAGATGTTTTTCCCATGTAACTGCTGCTGTACGACTTTCATCGTGTTGGGAATCACTGCCTTCCTCACTTTATTAAAACTCTACATCAAGTTTACAACTGGGGTCTACAATGGAAATGAAAGACTCGATGGAAAAATTGCTATCGTCACCGGAGCTACTACTGGTATGTAAAATTTTTATGTTCCATATTTTCATATTTTACAGTTTGCATGCATCTAAAGACAATCCTAAATTGTGAAAGGTTTTCAATGTTTTGGTGATAGAGGTAAACGAAGGTCAGAGAAAGACGAAAATAGAAAGTTTCCTTGGGTTAAAACTAGTTTGAAAATTATTTTTGATTACTCTATAGTATATAGTAATAGTTTATATTCAGTGTCCTCAGGGTTTGTTAATAGAGTAACATCCTCCTCTCTTTCAAAAGGTGTTTATTCAGTCGCGTGAGGGCATGATGAGCGGCAGGTCAGCAAAACATAGACTTTTTCAGAAGCACATTGAAATATATTTACGATCAACTTAACAACTTTCTGGCTCGACCTAGTCCCAGAATTCAGGCCGAGCCACAATATAATATGCTCTCGCCGACTGGCGGCACACGACTGGATCCGCGTGCCATGACTCTCGCCCAGCGCCCGAGTGGCGATGTATATAACTAACTCACCCGTGAGCGGACTTGTCCAAAATGCCAATATGGCGACACATAAATGTATGACAAGCGAACAGAAATAAGAGACGAAAGATTGTGTATCGAGGTTTTCGGCACCAGTCAGCAAGGACTACATCATGCTGATGTCAAGAGATACAAAATATTCATGGGAAGTTTTTAAGAAAATACGTAATATTTGGAGATGGAATTGCTTGATGATGTTGTTGATTAAAAATGATGGAAAAAAATGTTTTATTTCAAATTTATTTTTTGTTTTTTCCCACAGGTATCGGCCTGGAGGCGGCTAAAGACTTTGCCAGAAGAGGAGCTAGGGTCGTGATGCTGTGCAGAGACATGGTCAAGGGCAACAAGGAGATGAAGACGATGATACAAGAAACTGGAAATAATAAAATAACGGTCAGTTTCAAATGTTCTGCACGGTATTTGTGATGTCTATTGGATCCTCGTGAACGCTCATCTTAAAGGGATTTCTGATAACTGTTAAAAATAAATGAGGAGATTGCAATCTTTTATCAATTCTCTTTTAAAATTCATTCTGGGAGAGCATTTTAAAGGCAAATTGTGATGTTAAGAATTTTATTGTTATGGACTTCTAATGATTAGAAATATATTTTAATCTAATTACTCATTTCTATCTTAATTCTAGGATATTTTAAATTCTCCTTAAAATAACAGTTCCTTATTTGTGTGTCCCGGCAAGCGAAGTATAGATAACAGATCATTTGTTGGGGGTTTTTTTTGGTGTAAGTCTGAAAGAACCGAGTCTATATAAAAGTACTTTATTTGACACCGATTTTTCTCTGATATTCAGGTAAAGAAGATAGACTTCTCTAGTCTGCTCAGTGTCAGAACTTGTGCTAAGGAGCTCCTGGAAGAAGTTTCTCGCATTGATATTCTCCTGAACAACGCTGGAGCAGCGAATACGGACAGAATTAAACTAACAGAAGATGGCATGGAGACGCTCATGCAGACCAACCACTTTGGTCCATTCCTTTTTACCAACATTCTTCTAGGTTAGTCTAATATGCTTCTATCCTTCGGAATGTGGTGTGATCAAGAATAAGTGAACATATGGAATGTGAATCTTAGAGAATTTAAAATTTGGATAAACTTAGAAAGTTCTGGAATTGATTTGACAGCAAGTTGCGAAGTTACGTCGGTAGTTTTTGACACCGATGATCGAGCAGTGATCGGACAGCGGTCGCGCAGCGCTAGACTAGCGAGCCGTCTAGCAAAAGTCGGGGAGTGCTGTTGACGGGTAGCGCAGAGAAAAGAAGGCCTGATCCAATGTGGTGTTCCTCTATATTTTTAATTTTTGTATGTCTAGGTAGAATAAAGAAGAGCTCTCCGAGCAGAATTGTGAACGTGTCTTCATCAGGGCACAAGATTGCCAGATTAGACTTGGAAAAGTTGGACATGAGCAACACTTCCATCCAGCTGATCGTTTATGCCAACACAAAGCTTGCCAACATCTTCTTCACTAATGAGCTAGCTGGGAAACTTCAAGGAACAGGTTCTTACCTTTGATTCACTTTGCCATCGTCTATATATTACTTGATACTTCTCCTTTACGACCTTCAGCCTGAAAGAAAGCCTCCGATAAGAGTTGATATTTAAAAAGTGTTCGAGGATATAACTTGTGCTGATAACAGCGCTTTTCAGGACTGTAGCGCCATGGGAATCTTATTTTACGGATAACACTCGTATATGTAATTTTAATGTTTCAGGAGTGACCGTTAACAGCCTTCATCCCGGAGTGGTGAAGACAGATCTGTTCAGAAATGCTAGTCAATGGTTCAAAATACTCAGCAAATTTTCCAATCTTTTTTTTAAAGTGAGTTAACTCCCATATAATATCCTTCTTATTAATTATTGCTTCTGTAATATTGCTTTTCTGGGTCAGCATTTCTATTCTAAGTGTGCTTCATTACTATATCTTGGGTATCTGTATTCTTAATTTTTATGAGTAATCAACACATTGCTATATAAACGAGTAAAAAGTGGATGCGGAAGGCGGAGCATCGAAGAGGATGGAGACTGAGAGGCGGGAGTTGATTGATTTCTTAATTTCTTATTCTAGGATGTGGTTGAAGGTGCCCAGACTTCCATCTATCTCTGCGTGAGTCCAGACGTGGAAAAGGTCACTGGAAAGTACTTTGAGGACTGCAAGGAAGCCAGCACACATAAGAAAGCTCAAGACTTGGAACAAGCTAGGAAGCTATGGCAGCTGAGCGAGAAGGCCGTGGGTTTATTGCCGACTGAGAAGCACTATTGATCTATATACGAGTATGAGCTGAAGTACTGAAAGTGACACAAAATTGGTTAATATTTGAATTTTTTACTGTACCTTAAATCAGGTTAATTCACGATTTTAGCCAATTGCATAATTTGTTTCAATTAACAACATTCTAGACTTAATCGATAAGTTAAAAAAAACTGTTTATATATTAAATAAAAAATAATGACACACTTACTAACTCTAATTTATAATATTTGGAACACAGACGTAAGATTGGTTCTATTGCTCAATAATTCTTGGTGGAATTCCATTATATCTAAATAAAAATAAAAAATTTTCAAAAACTTTGAGATTATTTATAAATATTTATTTATTTATTTACCTTGTTTTCACATGGATCACGTAACAAAAGTTCTCTATTAGGAGACTGCAGTTTCGACTAACTCACAACAAGTCTATCAACTTCTTAGATCTAACACTTACTAGGATAAATAATAAATAACTTTTTAATATATATAGAAAACCGACGTTCACAGATGTAATCATTCACAATTCTTCTTATCATCCCAAATCTCATAAACACTCAGCTTTCCATGCAATTATACATAGATTAATTTCAATACCATTATCACAAACAAACTTTGATATAGAATTAAATACAATTAAAAATATCGCACAAAACAACGGCTATCATAGCCAATTAATAGACAGTATCTTGAATAATAAAAAACGTCAAAACATAACATATAAATATTTGTATCCTAAAGAAAATATTAAAGACGATAGAATGTGGAGACGAATTCTACACGTTAATAACTTTACCCCTAAAATAATTAAATTACTCCCAAATGAGATAAAGCCAGCGTTTTATACAGATAATAAACTAGGATACCACCTTATAAATAATAAAGACACTAATGATAAACGCAATAATTCTGGAATATATAAATTAAATTGCCAAGATTGTGAATCTTTTATATTGGTAGAACGTCAAGAAATTTTAATATTAGAATTAAAGAGCATTTAAGGTGCCTAAAAGCACTAATTTTTCTAAATTCGCAAACCACCTTATAGAAAATAATCATCTGTACAACTTAGAAAAGTATTAAACATATTACATGTAGAAAATAAAACCGTTAAATTAAATAATTTAGAATACGAAATTTATAAAGCCATTAATAAGAAAGAAGATATAATTAATAACCAACTAAATACCTTAAGTAATTCACCAATTTTAAAATTGTTTCCGTTAAATAAATAAATAAATATAAAAATTATATATACGACATATAAGAATAATATTAATAATAATTAAAAAATAAATAAAAATAAATAAAAAATAAAAATAAATTTATACCTAAACCACTTTTATGTATTTATCTTTTCCTTCATCCTGCTATCTCCCTCTCCTTTACAAAAAAATGTGTTACACCACTTATAGTACAAGCAGCTCAGTTATCTCTTAACTAGGGATTGAGAAAGGGTGAACTTTTGTTCGTGATTCATGTGGG
This sequence comes from Glossosoma conforme, assembly GCA_022606575.1. Taxonomy (NCBI): domain Eukaryota; kingdom Metazoa; phylum Arthropoda; class Insecta; order Trichoptera; family Glossosomatidae; genus Glossosoma; species Glossosoma conforme. Next base: position 145,085 of record JAGTXR010000044.1, read on the forward strand.
TAAATAAATAAATAAATATTTATATTTTTATAAATATTTATTTATTTACCTTGTTTTAACACGGATCACGTAAGATAAGTTCTCTATTAGGAGACTGCAGTTTCGACTCGTAGCCTTTCTCAATCCTTCCCTTGTCAAGTTACTAAGCTGCGATAATACTTTGTCTAAAACGAGGGGTAGGGGTGTGTCTTTCAGGGAATGTTAAGAGAGGGAGATAAATAGGGTTGCATGGATGAAGAAAGAAAAAGGATATTGGTATAATTTTAATTAAATTTTTTATTTTTTTATTTTATTAATATTATTATTTTGATAATAATTATTATTAACTTTCATAGCTTGGCAACCTGACGTAGCCGAAACATGTCGTTCAATAATAAAAAAATATGGAATAATTTCTAAATATTATTTTATTTTAAGATTGGTTCAATCGGTCTTTTCTATTGCTATTACCATAGCTCATTTGAATTAAAATAGTTGATTCCTCCTGCACCTAGTCACAACCGATAGAATCGTCTCACACTTGCTAAACACACATAAAAAGTTATGTATGTTAATCGGTTTGTTTGTCCCAGACAATTATTTAAGGATAAGGAGGCACAGATCGTTTGTTCTTCCTAGAAGTAATACTGACCTGCCAGAAACTATGCCTCTTGGGAGAGTGATCAGACTGTTCAACCATATCGCCTCGAATATTGATATATTCCACTTGAGAGAAGCCCAGTTTCGACATGAGCTCCACGAATTTATTTATCAAAGTAATTTCGTGGAGTTTTCTATTTAGCGAGCTTTGGGACTTTTAAATATTTGTTGTTAATAATCATAAATACCTATATTTAATGATTGTTTCTCTTGTATTATATCTTATTTCAGGATCGTATTAAATAAAATTTGTTATGTTTCTGAAAGAAATAAAATAAATAAAACTGAAAATTGAAAACTAAAAAATTCAAGTTTTAAAATTGTTTCTTAAATGCCTCCAGTAATCTATAGAATCATTTTTAGGTATCTACGTTTTCTACTTCATACATTCTGGATACTGGTTTCACGTTATAGATCCCACTGGTTTTTACTGGATGCGCTCTTCTGCATGCTGTTAAAGAAGTGTTCTTGCAAAACATATTCTGGCAAGAATTATGTTTGCTTATGTTACATTGTATTTATGTTAATATTCTGGGCATTAAGGTTTTAAGCGTTTGTAAGGTTTCAAAATTCAATATGAGGTAAAAAACCCAATCGTTGCACATGTTTAATTGTTAATAAAAATTGATATCATCTTGATGAAAAATTGAAAATTGGAAGCTCTTGCAGGCTGATGCCGAAAGCCTCGATATACAATCTTTCGTCTCTTATTTTTGTTCGCTCTTTGGACATGCATGTATCGCCATATTGGTATTTTGACAAGTCCGGTCACAAGTGTGACGTTAGTATTGTACATGGCTGTCTATAATTATTGGTGTGTCATTAATTCTGTAGATCGCCACTTGCAGCGTTGGGCTCTCGCCCACTACGTGCGCTTAGTGGCTAGTAGTTGTGTGACAAGTCCGGTCACGGGTCTGTTATTAGTATTGTACATGGCTGTCTGTCATTGTGCTCCATTAGTTTCTGTAGATCGCCACTGGCGGCGCTAAGTGTCACCGATCACAGGCGCCCGGTGGCGAGAGGTGATCGGTCATATCGTGCGCCACGATGGTCTTCTTCCCGACATTGTGGAAGGGATGGTTGAGGGTAGAAACTGCAGAGGGCACCCTAGACGGTAGTATTTCAAGTGTGTTTGATGACACTCGTTGCAGCTCTTATGCTGGCTAAAGAGGGCTGCAGAAGATCGAGAGTATGAAGATCGAGATGCAAGATTTTGTGCTACAAATTAATCCATATATTTGATAAATTTTAGAAGAAGTATAATATTATTAGACAAACGAGTACTAACCCTTTCGCATCGATTGTCGGCATATGCCGTCATAAGATTCCCCGACCGTTGACATCGGTTGACACGATACATCGTTTTGCTACTTTCTTAGAATAGTTTTGTATGCATCATCTGATAGCTAAATGACACAAAAACCAATGTGATATATATAAAAATAGGTCAGATAACCACATTTATGCTTCAAATACTAGTTTTATAATTGACAGTATAATTTGTATTCAAACCGAGCCGTAATGAAAGGTTTAAGAATTGAAATAGCATAGAAATAAGTTTTTTCTTTTAATTTATTAACTTTTACTCAATCGCTGGACATTTTACCCTACTTCTATAATATACGAAGTCGAACTATTTGTATATCGTAACATGATACCTGATAATAAAAGAAATGGTATTTTTTCTGTTTACTTTCTTATTGTAAATTAAAAATGGCGTAATGTGAACTAACGACAGCTGTCACGGTACTGCTTAACTCAAGAAAACATAACATCATCCCTAAGTATTTACCTAGATAATTATTACAATTTGTAATAATTCATTTGTTAACCGTGAAATAACTAATAGTTTGCAACTAATTACCGTGATTTAAGGTTTTATAACTTTTATACAAGCCTGGATTCCAGTAAATATAATTTATTTTGTAAAATAATCAGGGATGATGCTAAATGAAAGTTTATAAATATATCAAAACGTGAAATAAAACAGTGAAATGTGGTTATTCCGGAACCAAGATCGCGGTCCCGAAATTACAGCGTCGGCTAAATGGTGACGTCGGAATACCAAGATTCCGGCACTGAGGATAAGTCCAAAGACCAGAGTTGAATTGGTACTATTGTATTTGATAATATAACCCCTTTTCATATCTTAATATACAACATGAGTAAGCATTTATAAAATGAATATTAAAACATTGCATTTCATACATCGCAAATTCCTCGATACCGTTTTGGACCTTGATCCCTTCAATTTACATAGAGTGGCAGATTATTGGGATGGTCAATGCTCCCTGTCGATGCGTAAGCATTCTTTATTTTATAAAATTAATATAAATATATTAATTTTTTTATTTTTATTAGAATATTATTTTATTATTTCAATATTCTAATCTACTTTTATAGATCATTGACTATGGCCAATATTAATTACTTAAATATACTATACATAAAATTCTTTTTTCAACGCGTCAATCCAAGCACAAAAATAACGGCAGAAGCGGGATGCGAACCGCGGTTTTATTTTTTTAATATAAAATTTAATATAATATTTAAGTAATTAATATTAATACATTGAATTTAATACACCGCAAATTCCTCGATACCGTTTTGGACCTTGATCCATTCAATTTACATAGAGTGGCAAAATAATATGATGGTCAATGCCTTGTGTCGTACCCGACTGTATGAATCAACACATTCCATCTAAGATAAAGAGTTTGATTATAATAATTGCTTTAAAGACTTTTGGATGTTTAATACAAAATAATTATGTTCAAAATAACGTTTTGAACAGTGTTTAGTTTTGGAATATTTTTGTCAGTTTCATTCTATGCCATAGTCTGTATTTTTATAAGTCTTCAGAATTACTATCACCATCTGTCGGTATTCTACTGTATGTGTCTTACATTTTTTGTACATAAAAAAAACACGATGGGAATGACATTAATTAAAACGGACTATGTTACATAATTTCTTATAAGAGTTCTTATCAAACGTGATATGTTAACATTGTAACAGTTTTAAACATAAATTACTGAATATAAACATTGCTGAAAAACATATGTTGTGTGACATCACTTTAGTAAAGTAGCTAAAAAAATACTTTGTTATAAAATTTTGAGGTTATGTCAATTTAATCCAATTGATTCGCAATTACAGCCACGTGAGTCTTATATTTACATTTCTAATTTAGAATATATATTTATAAAACTTCTTCTACGTTTGCTTTTTCCTTAACCCTTTCATTACGGCTCGGTTTGAATACAAATTATACTGTCAATTATAAAACTAGTATTTGAAGCATGAATGTACTTATCTGGTCTATTTTCATATATCACATTGGTTCTTGTATCCTTTAGCTATCATATGCTGCATTAAAACTATTTTAAGAAAGGAGAAAAACGATATATCACGTCAACCGATGTCAACGGTCGGGGAATCTTATGACGGCATATGCCGACAACCGATGCGAAAGGGTTAAAAAATGTGATGTTATGTCATGTGTATAATATATATTAATTTTTGTGCCGATTTAGCGTTGAAATAACGATATATTTTACGTTAGTTTAGGTAAATGCCTCGAAAACGTCGGACTAATCATCCGATCATATTAAAAAAAAGTATAAACAAAAAAATTTAATTTTCTCTCTTCAAATCCTTGGGCCTGTGTCCTGGAGATGATCGAGAACCATATATGTTCTCAAATCAGATGCAGAGATGTCTTGGGACGAGCTATGGATAACCGATTTTTTTTTATGTAAGCACATATAGGAGAATACCGACAGATGGTGATAGCAATTCTGAAGTCTCATCAATTGGAATTCTATGAGTTTTACCATTTGCATATGACTAAGCGCTGCGTGTAGAGTGTTGATCCGCCAACGTCATAGACTACAGCCCGAGATTCAAGCATCGTACTTTATTATTACAGGAATTTACCATGGATGGGTGGTCTTTACAGGATGACTTTCGTCTACCACCAATTTTGATTAATAGGCTATGACTGGCATTTTAAGGGTGATAGATCAAATTTACAGCAACCATTTGTATTTTAGACCTCATAAATCGATTAAAAATCATTTTTTCTTTTTAATCTAAGTCAGGGATCAAACCTACGATCTTTGTCTTTTTTTTTTATGTTCGTCGGGGATCGAGCCCATTGACCATTGAGTCGGCAAATTGAGGAAATTGAGTGGCGGTAATTTTTAGTGACCATATGTTCAAGATATGGAACGAATATGGGAGGAAAGAAAAATTGCAACCATTTAAAGTAGTGACTTAAAGGTACATTTTATTAGTAGGCAATTTTTAAAAGCATTAGAATTGTGGTTTTTGGGTTAAGCCGTATGTGGCGAATTGTTTAGATACAATATTTCGACCGCCATTGCAGGGGTCTTCTTTAAAGTTGACGACTTTGTGGAGAAGACCTGAAGAAGGTTAATGGCTACACCCAAAATACTCGTATGTTATCTAATATCCAAAACACCTTTAATCTAATCATTTCAAACATTGATAAGTGATAAAATAATACAAGATAAGGGAATTTAGGTATTTTTTTGGTCATCTATTTTTGTGAGTGTTGTAAAACCAGTGCAAATTGCGAGTCTTACAAAATTGTAGCTACGTCATAAATTCAGTACGTGTACGTTATTTAATTTTTTCGAATATTTTTGTTTTTGAGTTGAGCCGTGTGAGGTATACTTTAATTTTTATTTACTAATGAATATCTGGCGTTGCTTAGTACCTAATGTAACAACTTCATTAATATACATATGTATGTTTTGATATCAGCTTTGTATAGCTCCTTTAGGCTGATGCCGTAAAGCCTCGAAAAACGATCTTTTGTGTCTTATTTACGTTAGCTCGCCTGACATGCATATCTAATAATGTTAGTTTTAGTTATATAATAATACACGGTGTTTTCATACGCCATTTGATTTGTTATGACAGTTGGGCGATTTCATGTTGGTGCCACTGTCATCTTTAATTCGCTCTTTCTGCCGCGACTGTTGGCAGCGCTAGATGTCAGAGCGCGCCGTCAGTAGAGAGCTCGCTCACGACCGTTATGGCGGACGCCTAATAGCGTTCGCCATAATGGTGGACGAAAAAGCAAGTGTTTGACAAATAAACGCGAATTGTGAAACGAAAACAAGTTTGTGAACTTGATCCTGCATCCTGTCATCCAATAACTCGATATCAAATTCAGAGAGGAGGATATCAATACGTACATTAACTTTGATTAAAATATAAATTTTTACTATCAATCTTTATTAATTTTGATTTTAGTCAACATGTCTTTATGCAACTGCTGTTGTTCAACATCCATATTGCTTGGAATTGCTGCCTTCCTTGTGCTGCTTAAGCTTTACTGCAAATTCATAACTGGGGTCTACAAGGGGAAAGAAAGACTTGATGGAAAGACAGCAATCGTCACTGGGAGCCACCACTGGTATGTATACTGATACCAGCAATCTGCGAATTGCTAGCATCCAACTTCATAATATATGAAAGTACGATGCCCGCGGGCTAACGAACGCACGCCGCTCGAGAAAGGGATTACGATCCCCAGGATTCTTCTTTTATAAGCCACAGTACTATCAGTAAAGTAATCAGTGTTATATATTTATATAAGGGTGTCCTAAAATTTTTTTTTCGTTTTTTTTCAAGGCTCACCCCCTCGTTTTGTGTGAATGGTGTCCAAATAATTGTAAAAAAAGTGTCACGCCATTAAAACCACGGGAAAAGATAGCGGCTTGCATCGGAACATGTCAATACTAGAATTCTAAGGCGCGCGAAAGCTAAACCCTGATTATAAAAAGCAATATATATTTTTTAATTTTCTGTAATAGATAATAATATTAACTTAATATTTGTAAGAAAGAGATAAAACAGCGTTTTATTTGCTGAATAAACAATAAGTTTTCAAAAGCTCCTTTTGGCCTTCATACAAAAATTTATATTAAAACTTCAACATCGCTATCAGAAAACATTGTCCGATACTAATAAAATTTATTATTTGAGTTACTAGAACCAAACCACATAAAAATAGAAAGTGAGCCGATTTCATTTCGAAAAAAATAATTTTCCCATACAATAGCCTGGGACACCCTAATATATATATATATATATATATATATATATATATATATATATATATATATATATATATATATATACATAGTAATTATTGTATATAGTAATTGTATAATATAATGTCAGTGAGACAGTGTCAGTGAGACCAAGTCAATGAAACGGTGTCAGTGAGGCAGTGTCGATGAGATAGTGTCAGTCCCAAAGTATTGACATCAGCATGATATAGCCCTTGTTGGCTGGTACCGAAAACCTCGATATACAATCTTCCGTCTCTTATTTCTGTTCGCTTGTCGTACATGTATGTATCGCAATATTAGCAGTTAGTTATATAGATCGCCACTTAGGCGCTGGGCGACAGCCCATCACGAGCGCGCTCAGTTGTGTGTTGACGTCGGTGAGATCGCATTGTTGTTGGCCCAGCCTGAATGCTGTGAGTAGATCCGAGCCAGAAGTTTGTAAAGTTATCGAAATATATTTTTTAATGTGATTTGGAAAAAGTCTTTGTGTTGTTAATCTGCTCCTCATCCTACCACCACGCGACTGAATAACAACCTTTTAAAGAGAGGAGGATGTTAGTATATATAAAAAAATGTCAGCGAGATAGTTTTAATGTGGTGTGCAGTGTTTTCATTCATAGTGTAGGTGGAAAATGATCGAAGAAATCTGTTAAAAAGAAATCCAAAATTTCTTGAATATAAAATCATCTGTTTAATCTTATTCTATACTAGAGTCTAGACTACACTAGTTTGTGATGCCGTTAAAAAGTACATTTTTAAAAAGTTTTATTCAAAAAATCACTAGTTATTTCTACTTCTTTTTAAAGGTATCGGTCTGGAGGCAGCTAAAGACTTTGCCAGAAGAGGAGCCAGGGTTGTCATGTTATGCAGAGACATGGTCAAGGGTAACAAGGAGATGAAAGTCAATGATACAGGAAACTGGAAACACCAAGATAACAGTGAGTACTGAATGTAGGGTGCAGCTATTTGGACACAGCGCACACTCCAGAAGGTGTGACAGGATCTGCTCCACGCCGCAGTCACATTCAAAACAGCCATGCTTTCATTTGTGTACTCGTCTTGCATACTCCGGTCCGAAGTCTGTTAAGGGAACTTCATTTATTCCACCTCTGGTTGTGCCCAGGTGTTAGATCCTCTTTCGGGGAAATTCAAGCATTCCCCTCAGTTGCGCCTCTTTACAGGCTCAGCTGCAGGGTGGCGTCAGGTATCACCAGTTCCGTTGTCGACTGTAGGAAGCTTCTTCTTGATTTGAGCCGTGTGGTTATCTTTTGATACCCAAACATAGGGTGGAGTGTGTCGTGGGTTGCTTAGAAGAGCTCTTTCTTTTTAATATGTTAATGTTAGTTAAGTAATAAAAGACTTGGCTCTCATGAATTGCTATTATCATTTGATCTTCAGGTGAAGAAGATAGACTTCTCTAGTCTTGTCAGTGTCAGGGCTTGCGCCAAAGAACTCTTGGAAGAAGTTCCTCGCATCGACATTCTTCTGAACAATGCTGGAGCAGCAGGTGTAGGCAGTATCAAGCTTACAGAAGATGGCATGGAGACTCTCATGCAGACCAACCACTTTGGACCGTTCCTTCTTACCAATATTCTTCTAGGTAAGTGCAATCTTAGCTTTCATCTTTTGATATCAGAACATAAGAAACTGTTTTAAGATTTAATAAGCCATTTTACTCTTCTGAGCATCATACTCTTAGGTCAGTAATAGCAAGTCATTATGTTCAATAGATTCTGATGGGTGAGGTAAAATAATGAATATGAAATATCAGCAATAATCAAAAATGGCTAAAGATCATCTTCCTTAGTAAATAATAATTTATTCCGATTTTTAAAAGTCGAAGAATCGATGGAATGAAAGAAAACCTTAGTTATTCCTCTGAAACTTGACTCCAATTATGTGGCGTATCAAGTATTAAGAGAATCCCTCAGTCGCGCGGTTGAAGATTTATGTGTAGTTTCGTGACTTTGAGAGCAACTCGAGTTATTGACGTTCTGAATTGAAGCTAAGCGAGGTTCCAATGTTTTAAAATATCATTATTAATTGACATCATAGACCTATCAAATTTAACATATTAGGTAACTTTACAAAAAACTTATTATTTCCAGGTAGAATAAAGAAAAGCTCCCCAAGCCGCATTGTGAACGTGTCTTCAATGGCGCACAAGGCTGCTAAATTGGACTTGGAAAAGCTGGACATGAGCAACACCTCCAGTCAGATCATCGTCTACGCCAACAGCAAGCTTGCTAACATCTTCTTCACTAACGAGTTGGCTGGGAAACTTCAAGGAACAGGTTCTTACCATTGATTCACTTTGTTTTTATGTAGGTCTTGCTTTATCCAATTTTTAGTTCTTCTGCACGATCTTTAGTAATGCCTGGCAGGAACAACTCAACAAAAGAAAAAAAGAGCGTGCCTCCGATAAGAGTATTTACAACAAGTGTTTGAAGAAATAATTATTGATTCACATTTGTGAGATACAAATTCATATCAATGCAAAATTATAGCATATCAGTAGGAAACACTATGGAACAACAAAAAACGTCAATATGAAGAGAAAATTTAACTGACCACAAGTAAGTGCATTTCCAATTTATGATTTCTATCATTGCCTTGTCGGAATGTGAATATTTGTGAGTTGTGATCAGATTCGTGAGAAGTGAATTATTGTGCATGTTAGGAAGTGATCAGATGGGATACGAGCATTCCGAACATAAAAATAGAAGAAATAATACACTGTATAATGTCACGGAGAATTTAATTACAGTAAGCAAGTTAAATTTATATTTCGACATTATTAAAATTTACAATGGCTATCAGAATTACTTACATTTTGGATGCAGAGATGTTTGGGAATGAAGCGTGGACAGTGGCATCTGACGGCAACTTGTGGTGATCATATGTGTCAGATATGGAACGGCTTCTGCTTGTTTCAGGAGTCACTGTCAACAGCCTTCACCCTGGAGCAGTGGTTACAGACATCATCAGGCACGGAGGCTTGTGGGTTCAGATTTTGTTCGGCAAAGTCTTCGGCGCGTTCTTCAAAGTAACATTTTTTTACTACTTTCTACTTAAACTTTAAGTTATCCTATTATCTAGAGTTGGCTTTCCTTTTGATTATTGTCCGCAAAAATCTGTATTGAATACAGGCGGACCTTTAATTTCACACTTAGTTGATTCTTGTAAACGTGTGCGAAAATCGAATGTTTTGAAAGTAGAGGTGTAAAAAGATACCAAATATATTACTTAAAAAAAAACGGAGACCATATATTACGTGATCCATGTAAAAACAAGGTAAATAAATCAATATTTAATATTTATAATGCATCTCAAAGTGAATGCTTAAATCATTAAAAAACGTTTATCAATAAATACAAACATACCTATTAAAAAATACGTTTTCTTAAAATAATTGTTCCGGAACCGAGGTCCCTGTCCCGGAATGATGGCATCAGCTTAAAATGTAAGCATATGCACATGAGATATGCGTTCTCCGAACTTCTTCAAATATATTTAAAAATGTATCTATATACATAAAAGTTTCCATCATATTACTTATGTTAAGGGCTTAAGATTTTTTTTTAGTTCTACATTCTCACTTTCTATTTGTAACCCTTGTTATTCTTGTAAATCGATTAGATATATTCATTTATTAAGGATTCCCTGTGAAATTCAATCATCTTATCAAAATCTTCACTGTTAAACATCTAAGTTGAGCGAATTTATTAACCCTTTCATTACAGCTCGGTGGAATACAAATTATACTGTCAATTATAAAACTAGTATTTGAAACATAAATGTACTTAGCTGAACTATTTTCATATATCACATTGGTTCTTGTATCCTTTACCTATCAGATGATGCATAAAAACTATTCTAAGAAAGTAGCAAAACGATATATCACGGCTACCGATGTAGAGGAGGGGAATCTTACACGACATATATCGGGTACCGATGCGATTTTTTCATCTTTTTAATAAACAATTCCAGGATGCTGCTGAAGGTGCCCAGACTTCCATCCATCTCTGCGTGAGTCCGGACGTGGAGAAGGTCACTGGGAAGTACTTTGAGGACTGCAAGGAAGTCAGCACACACAAGAAAGCCCAAGACTTGGAGCAAGCCAGGAAGCTATGGCAGCTGAGCGAGAAGGCCGTGGGCTTATTGCCAACTGAGAAGCACTATTGACCATTCTACGAGGTGAAGTGTTCAAATGCAGGTCCGCATCTTCTATGTGGGCAAAGTGTGCGATGCACATGGGCGGCCGGAAAGTAGGGGCGCCCAATTACAAAGTGATATATACTCGAAATTGTGGCTTTTGGGTTTGGCAGTGTGTGGTGAATTACTTCTTTCCAATATTTCGACCGCCATTGCAGGGGTCTTCTTCAGGGTTGATGACTTAGTAATCACTTATACTAAGTCATCAACCCTGAAGAAGACCCCTGCAATGGCGGTCGAAATATTGGAAAGAAGTAATTCGCCACACACGGCTAAACCCAAAAGCTACAATATTAAATCTGACCGTAAAAATCTAAGAAGTTATTTTGGTATATACTCGTATGTTATGAATTTGAAAATTATTTAAATTATTCTAATTAAATTAAAAATATAAACATTGGTATATTTGTTTTTTTTCCATATGATGGAATTTTGAAAATTGATAGTTTATGATAGACATGCATCAACTGCGTAAGAATGCTTAAACAGCGTTTTTTAAATTTATTTTCATTAAGAGAAAAATTACAAATTTAAAATCTCAATTCGTTTCTGAAGTTCAACAAGAATTAATAATAAAATAAAAAAATAAAATTTATACAACTATAGGTACTTATGATTAAAGTACTAAGAACAAAGTAATAAAGACATATTGAGACATATTGCTTGGTAAGCCGAAAGTCGTGGGTTCAATACCCGACGGAGATAAAAAAAAAACGATTTCTGAGCTCTAAAATACCGCCGGTTGATGTGAATTTAATCCCTCACCCGTCAAATACCCTATTAATCAAAATCGGTGGCAGACGAAAGACAGCCGTTTATAGTAAATTCCTGTAATAATAAGGATGATGCTTGAATCGGGCTGTAGTTTATGACACTGGTGGATCAACACTCCTCATGCAGCGCTTAACCATATGTAACATGAAAAGCGTCATAAAATTTACAGATAAAGACTTCAGCATCACTAACACCACCTGTCGGTATTCTCCTGTATTGTTTTACATAAAAATCAACCCCGGAAGGTATCAAACTCATTCTTTCAGCTCCCAAAAGCTCACTGAAAACTACCCCTTTTCAAGTTTCAGAGAAGTGAGGAGGAGGAGACTCCTGTAAGGAGGGTCTCTCTTTATCAAGGTTTGATTTTTTTTATGGACTAAAGGAGAAAAGATGGATTTAAGGTAAAAATAAGTGTCAGATTTAATATTACTTAAATATACATATACTATACATAAAATTCTTTTTTCAACGCGTCAATCCAAGCACAAAAATAACGGCAGAAGCGGGATGCGAACCGCGGACCTTGGAAACCAACTATGCCCAGGTATTCATACTGCTCGGCGAACTGCGCCATTGCCCTGCCTGCCTGCTAGGCAGGGCAAGTAGATTAGAATATTGAAATAATAAAATAATATTCTAATAAAAATTAAAAAAATTCATATGTCAGATTTAAGATTGTTATATGGTCTAACAAAGAAAATAGATGTCAGATAACGAAAAGGGTGTGGTAATATTAAAATATATTGTTTGTTTTAAAATATTTGTTTTATTTCACAGAAATAATAAGACTTAACCAAAATAAATAAATTTTTTTTTATAATAATTCACATATTCATAGTAGCCATATCTAAAGACAATATTTATAAAATATGTCATTAGGATATAAAAGCCATAAAAAATCATGATTTAAAGTACTTTTAAGTTTAAAATAAATTCAATGTGAATAGTAATAGTATGAATATCGTAATACTATTTTAAGCACTATGTTACTGCCCATTATTTTGTATGGAAAGATAAAAGACAAAAAGTACATTGATGACATCATTAAAAATAGATAAATAATACAAAAACAATTAAAAAAAAACATCATAAACTATGATTTACTAAAATAAAATTATTGTCGTTGCACGTGAAAACATACTTTATGGATTGATTACTTGTCAATGCTATGAAAAACGTTTTTTTTTTTTAAATACAACTCTATAATTTTTTTACTAAATTCACGTCAATAATATAACAGAAATAATTTGTTTTCCATGTGTAACGACCATACATTCACTTTAGCAGTCTACAGCAATATATACATATTAATAAAATAGTAATGATTAATAAAAAACCCTTTCATTACAGCTCGGTTTGAATACAAATTATACTGTCAATTATAAAACTAGTATTTGAAGCATAAATGTGGACTTATCTGGTCTATTTTCATATATCACATTGTTCTTGTATCCTTTACCTATCAGATGATGCATAAAAAACTATTCTAATCTAAGAATGTAGCAAAACGATATATCACGTCAACCAATGTTAAAGGTCGGGGAATCTTATACTGATGCGGAAGGGCTAAATAATTATTCAAAACTTTTTCAAATCAATTGAGAAAGATGAATTAAATGATTAACTGCTTATGGTTATCAGTTGTAATTAATTGTTTTTGTATTAAAGTGCCAACGACTGGTCTTAAAATTAGTATTATACAAAAATATCTTAATTTGTTCTTCGTATTTTGAAATTGATGCTTCTAATCTTAAGCACAGTGCCGGTTTTAGGGGGTGGCAAAGTGGGTCAGTGCCCCAGGGCGTTGAATAAGCTAAGGGCGCCGAGAGCAACCAATCTTTCTTAGATTTTATAAAATACAAATAATATGTGGTGGTAGAAAAAAATTGCTCTAGGGGGCCGCAGGGTCTAAAGACGGTACTGCTTTAACATTTCAAATGTTAATAGATGATCAAAGTTTTACAGCAAATGTTACTGTTTGCAAAATCTCGTTTTATTGCTTAATTGTCAATATGACCAAAAAGTTGGACCCACAATTACTGCGCTGGTTTTCAACAACCAATGAGCTGTAGATTTCGTTTTTTGGATCTTGTAGAGTCTTGAAGAGTAGCAGTTGATACAACTCTTGATATCGCCAAGCTTTGAGAGATCCTCCATGTTTTCCACGTGGTTTGGATGATGACAGTTCAAGCGGCATCGTCCACGTGTCCATGGACGTCCTGGCTGAAGAGCCTCACTCTTGAGATTCCACCGTCGGGTGCCATGGTGATGCGCACGTGGGTCATGGTCTTTTGCTGGTTAGTCTCGAACCAGTGCTCGGAATCGGCAGACAACTGAAACGAAGAAAAAAAATCATTAATTGAAACGTAAATCGAAAAAGAAACAAACAATTGGTGAGGTCACTTAATATTTGTGAGTGGGTAAGACGAACATTTGAAATGCATTTTTATTCTTTGTATTCATTTTATGCAAGGATTCTATATATTGGGTGAATGCCACTTCCAAAGATCTCGGTCTTTGCTATTTTTCCATTATTGACTCCTACAAAGGATTGTTTTCATTGTCCATTTCTTGTCTATGAGCCTAGTAGTTGGATCCTTGATTGCATGCTTTTGAGCAAGGTAAACAAGCTAATTTCAGTTAATGAAGTCGTAACTGCGTCAATTTTTATATAAGCTAACTGTTGAATGAGTGTGGCATGTTGTTGTGGAGAGGTGTGTTTGTTACAATGATGCTAGTGATAGTTACCTTGGAGATGGGCAGGATGGTGGTCCACCTGATGTTGTGCTCGGAACTGAATGTCCAGTCGGGGGTGTTGAGGATGGCTCCTTCGATCTTCACGCTGTCCGGGAAGTTTCCTTTGAAGTGGCAAGTATCGACGCAGATGTGAGACACTGAACTGGCGTGTCCAAGCTTGAAGATAGCCCATTCACTTCCTGCAACAAGATAGAAATAAGGTTAGTAAATATTCAGCAACTATCACACTAGAACATAGTCAAACCTCATTGAAACATCAATTTGTAAAGCATATCATTTGATCCAGTGCCGGTTTTAGGGGTTGGCGCAGTGGGTCGGTGGCCTAGGGCGTTGAATGAGCTAGGGGCGCCAAGGGCAATCTAGCTCGTGCATATATATACTTTTAAATACATACAATATGGGGCGCCAGAAAAAAAAACCCTAGGGCGCCGTAGGTTAGAGAGCCGGCACTGATTTGATCATACAAAAACTGTTTGTTTAGTACTTGCAAGTTTAGTAAGAACGCTACAAAAGGTGTCATTTTTTCTAAATAAGTTTCAAAACGCTTAAAAAGATGCACAAGGTAGAAACATTGTATTTTTATTCCAAGATAAGTTATTTTTTATTTTAACCTTTCGCATTGTTGTCGGCATATGCCGTCATAATATTCCCCGACCGTTGACATTGGTTGACGTGATATATCGTTTTGCTACTTTCTTAGAATAGTTTTTTATGCATTATTTGATAGCTAAAGGATATAAAAACCAATGCGATATATGAAAATAGACCAGATAAGTACATTTATGCTTCAAATACTAGTTTTATAATTGACAATATAATTTGTATTCAAACCGAGCCGTAATAAAAGGGTTAAGCATTCACCATTTCAAATATATAAAAACTTAACATTTACTATTTTTTAATACGATTGACAACGAATTTTTTTATGCACTTGATGGAATACCACATTTTCACTTTCAATCATAACTACGTAATTTTGCAACGTGTATAAACGTACTCAGCTTACAAACAGTAAAAATGTAAAGTATGTTTATACACATTGAGAACTGAAAAAGCTTTAATTCAAGGCGCAATCTTGTTATTCTACCAAATAAATAAGAAGTGCTTAGTGTGTTCAATGGTAAAACAAAGTAAAAATATTTAGTGGTGTACAAATCAGTATCGATTTTTGTACTGTATGGCATTTTTTTTCTGACGCCCGGTATTGTTTGTATTTAAAAAAGTATAATCAAGATATGTTGCCTTCAGCGCCTCTGGCTTGTTGGACGCCCTGGGGCGACCGACCCACTTCGCCACCCCCTAAAATCGGCACTGGTACAAATGTATATAATTTAGCTCCTACAAAACGAGTGATCTATATGTAAGGCTTTATAGCTAGTTTAAATCAATATTGTAATAGAAGTAAAAAGTGTATTTACCAGGCACAGCAAGAGTTCCATCTTCGTTGGTATCAATGATCTCTGGTCTGTCGAGCCTTCTGGCAGTCTCCCAACCGTCTCCCATATTGATGCCTCTTCCAGCTTTGATTAGGTTCCTTGGGTGTCCAAAATGGGCGTTGGAGTAACCTGAAGATCAAGAATAAGAGCATCAGCTAGAGTACAAGTGTCCAGAAGAAGATACAATAAAAAATATAGATCTTTAATTAATGCGAATCTTCTTTGATTTCGAATATCCAAGTAAGTAAAAGCTGCAAAAGTTTTAATACAGAACTCTACATTTCGTCAAATAAATGTTGTTATACCAACGATTAAAGTAAGCAAAATAAAAATAGCTTACATTAATAAATAATGTATGCTGTTAGGTTAGATTATTTTAAATTAAGTATGTAAATATCGTTATTTTTGTAATCAATTGTTCTTGTTGAAAAAGTATGGTACGAGTATGTTACCTTGACAGACGCCTCCGTTGCTTGCGGCAATCATGTCCACTGTCGCTCTTCCACCGAGAAAGCTGACAAGCGGCCTCTGTGGTCTGCAAACGCCGAACACTCGAAGCCTTGCGATTCCACCGTCGGGGAACATGTTCACGCGGATATGCGTGAATGCCTCATCAGATATAACCTGGGGAAGAGCAATGTCACGCAATTTTAGTAAAACATTTAGAATGTATAGTAGTAGAAATAACTCCTCAGTTGGAAAAGCTTACAAAACTTTCAAAAAGGTAATAGAACAAAGAGAAAATCTGGATTTATAAGAGTATAGTGACACTTTTCTTCAAAATAAAGAAGGAGGATAATTGAACAAAATCGAAATTCATGCAAGAGGTATATTTTCTACTGTTGGAGAACGCAGGATGATGATGATGAAATAAGTGTGTTTTGATTAATATTGAATGTTTTCTCACCTTCTGGTAGTTGTGTCTTGTGGCTTCAACTCCTGGGAGAAGAATTGTCTTGGGTACGATCTCCTGCCATTGATCAGACTCTAAACGATGGATCTGGTGAAGATCCTTATTGCTGGCTGCTGTTCCCATTACGCTCTTGCGCTGAGGGATGAGTGCTTCCTCTGTGGAAAAAATAACAATCAATGAGCAATGCATTGAGATTTCAAAAACAAAGTATTATCAAGTGAAGTTTGAAGAAAATTAAAAATATTTTATTTTGAAAAATACTCGTAATATAAAATAAAAAAGCCTAACCTTCAGGGGATAAATTAGCCGTCTGTATCGAGTATTTGGGAGTGTAGTTTCCTGTGAAGAATGCTGTATCCACGTCAACTCCTGAAAAATAAATAAATACAATTAATTATTGGAAGAAATTTTAAAATAAATAGTTTTAATTTAATTTAATTATTCGTCATCTGTTGTTTATTTATAGAAGTTATATTAATAGGTTTGAATATGTGATATTGTTTTTCATTTATTTTAACAGATGACTCTATTTTAATTTTAATGTTTTGTATTTTATCAACTGTTTTATTTCAATCATTATGAATTTCTTTGGCAGTGCCGGTTTTAGGGGGTGGTGAAGTGGGTCGGTGCCCTAGGGCGTCGAATAAGCTAAGGGCGCCGAGGGCAAATAATCTGTCTTAGATTTTTTTTTGAATATAAACAATATGAGACGCTATAAAAATGCCCTAGAGCGCCGCAGGGTCTAAAGCCGGCACTGTTCCTTGGAATATATTATACAGCCAAATATATAATTCTATTATTGTATTATGAAATCATAAAATAACCTTTTAATAAACGATATAAATATTTTGAGCTTGGCTTTTTAACGCTAAAATCCACAGAATACTATTCACAGTCGGCTTTTTTGACTGATTCTTAGGGAGAAAAAAAAAATGATTTAAGTCTCGAATTTTTTGCTGAATAATTGATGATGTGTGCTCACCATGGATGATGCTCTTGGCGCCAAGCTTGATGATACACCAGTCGTGTCCAGCGACTCGCTTCCTCCTGGTCTCCCATCCGTCCATCCACTTTCCGTACTCCGTGTACTTATCGGTGATGAAGACAGGACAAGTATCGAGAATCATGTTCTCGGCGGTCGCAAAGTAGTCGTCTGTGGCGAAGAGAATTCTCCCACCGACCTAGTAAATAAATAAAAATAATATTAATAAATTGCCAGTGCCGGTTTAAGGGGCTGTGGCGAAGTGGGTCAGTGCCCCAGGGCGTCAAACAAGCTAGGGGCGCCTAAGGCAACAAACCTTTCTTAGATTTATTGTAAGTATAATAAATAAATAAAAATAATATTAATAATTTGTATACCTTTTTTGATATAAGCAACACCAGATTTACCAATCATCAAATTGGTGATATTATTTTGAATTATTTTAAAATTTGTGAATGACAAGGAGAAATGCGCAGAGTGCACAAAACCATAGCTTTGTTTTTCTAAGCAAACATTTGCTTTAAATTAATTATACTTTTGTTTATGATCCGAAAAAAATGCTTCAATTTGTAGCAATATGTTTTTTTTTTGCAAAATGTTAATTATCTTAAAAATATAGATTATTTGATATGTTTTAAAATTAATAAATTAATGTTTCATAAATAAAATAATATTAATGCTTTGTTATGAAGCTTTATTTTGTTTGTATTAACGAATTTTTAAACTAATTGTATGTTAACGGGAAGAAAAATCTGCTAAATCTCTCGTGATTTTATTTAAAAATTGGAAATAAAAAATAAATGCCTTTAATTTGAATTCGATAAAAAAAATCTATCTTAAAAATGCATTTTTATTTAAAATTGACTTTTACTATCTAAACAACTACATTACTACACAATAAGATTTTTATATTTATTTATTGTTTCATGTTACTTTGATGTAATTTATGCTATTTATAAAATGAATAAATCATTATATTTTTAAATTAATTTTAATTAAAAAAATAACAAATTAAAACTATTTAGTTTTGCTTTACATTTATATTAAACGAATACATGTTTCAGCCTCCCTGGAGACCATTTTCAATAATATATTATATTATTATTGAAGATGGTCACTATTATTGAAGATGGTCTCCAGGGAGGCCGAAATATGTAATCGCTTAAAATAAATGTGAATCAAAACTAAATGTTTTTAATTTGTTCATTTTTTATTTAAAATAATTTAAAATTATAATTATGCAGTTTCACCAAGTATTGTCAGTTGATAACCTTAATGTTGTGAATAAATTATTGTTAAGTAAATTTAAAAATTTATGTTTTTACACTATTCTACGAATATGTATAGTCTAAAATGAATGTAGTATACTCGTATATGCACATACTATGATGTAGTAGCAGCTGCATAGGTACAACTGAGATGGGATGACGCGAGGACTATGGCCGTTGATAGAGGAGGCAGCTTTGTGATGTGCATATGCTCCAGTTAGGGAGCAGATATGGTAATGGCGAATATTTTTTTCACTTACATTTTCACTGCATAGGTCGTTCAGCTCCGTAAATTTGGGCAGAGGAAGAACTGATGAAGACATCTTGGCACTTGATATTCAACAAAATTTCAAAATATTTATTTAAATTTGATTTAAAACAATTAAATTGCGCTTTGTTCAATACGTTTTCAATTTGTGTAATTCAAATTAAATTACTTTTTTTCAGCGATTGTTTTTTTCTAAGTCACTTGTTAGCGGTTTTCACTGAGTTATTAGATCTCTTACTTTTGGTATCCGACAACTGAATGATATCGAAAACTCTGACACAGACCGTTATATACACGAAGCGACGGATTTTATTTTACTAACTATAAACAATGAGCAGTGTCGTAGTACCAAACTTAATTAAAGATGTAATATTTTTTGCTTATTTATCTCAAATTGACTGTTTTAATACGTGTTTAAATCGAATTCGTAAATTGCTATTGATATCAGCTTGATATAGCTCTTTTAGGCTGATGCCGCAAAGCCTCGAAAAACAATCTTTTGTCTCTTATTTTTGTTCCCTGGTCCGACATGCACATCTAATAATGTTGGTTTTAATTATAGAATATTACGCAGGCGTTTGCATACGCCATTTTACTTGTTATGACAGTTGCTCCATTTTATGTTGGTGCAACTGTCATCTTTAATTTACTTTTTTTCCGCGACTGTCTTGGGGCGCTAGATGTCACACCGTCAGCAGTTGTTAATGCACTCGCGCCCCGGCCGGCGAAATGTCATGCCGGTCGGGCGTAGAAATCAAGTCTTTATAATAAACGCGAATTGTGCTTCGTAAACAAGTTCTTTGTATTGTCAATCTGCTCCTGCACCCTGCCACCCAGTAATTCGATATCAAATTCAGAGAGGATATCACTATGCATGTATTGTTATGTATTTACTATATATTTGTAGCATTGAATTTAAGATCAAATGTGAAATAGATAATGCTATGGATATTTTTAATTATTTATTAGAATATTTTTTTTATTATTTCAATATTCTAATCTACTTTTATAGATCATTGACTATATTACAATATTATAAGCAATTAAATATACATATACTATACATAAAAATCCTTAAACGAGTCAAATCATTCAGAAAAAAATATTTAATTGCTTAGATAAATGCTTTTTACAATGTCCGAAATTGAACACGATGAGCACTGTTTATTCATACTTGAAGACCGAAGTCTCGTTTTTAATGAAAGTTTTTTTTAAATGTTCTATAAAATACGGGAGCTTTATATGACGCAAGCTTTGATACTCGTACTACTAATAAAATGTTTTTTTTTTTAAATATTTGTAAATAAAATTGTATTCCGAAATTAAATTAATTCACTCTACGCCCTGCTTTAAGTCTTATCACTTAGTAAGTATCACTCCAGTATCACATGTACTAGTTTCAATATAAAATTATGATTTTAATTCATCTAATTTTTTGTTCATAAATTATTATTAATTAGGGTAAATAGTATAGTTATTGGTAACTTCACGTGAAGAGATTTTTATTATGAAATCAATTATCGTGTTAGGTAACTTATCTACGTAGAATCTGATTTTATTTTTTAAACAATTAAAAATTTGCTTTAATTACCCGCGATTGGTGTGAGCTTTACCTTTCTCTTTCAACATACCTGTCATAGTCTATCAATCAATTTTACTCAGAGGCTTGCAAATTGGGACACACGGGCTATTTTCACAAGAGGCATCAGTAAATAAATAATTTGCATGTTTAATGAAATGCCGTTAGGCTGTATCACAGCCAGGAAGATCGGTTGTAAAGCAGACCGATTCAAACTTCGTCCAGCCTTCAAGCGCAGTAGGCGTCAGACAGCTGGGGCCACATGAGAAGTGGTACCTTCCTCGACCGCTACATCCTTGAGCGGCGCCACAGGGAAGCGAGGTTTTATCGTCGACCACTATGTGCTAGCAGCGCTCCATGGAAGCTCAGTTCAGATATCGACATTGGCACACGCTTGTTGAAACCCTCCCTGTCCCGTCCTGTATTTGGAGATCCAGATGGAGACCCGTTACTGGACGCACGCAAAAAGCTACTTGTTAGAGAGTGACTGAAGGTGACCACTATGTGCCAGCGGTGCTTCATGGAAGCTCAATTCTAGATTGGCGCACGCTTGATGAAACCCTCCCTGTCCCGCCCTGTTTTTGGAAATCTGGATGGGGACCCGTTACTAGACGCACGCAAAAAGCTACTTGTTAAAGAGTGGCAGAAGGCCTTGCTGTGATTCTATGAGTATCAGTTGGATGTCAAATATACCTCAGTCTAAGGCTGTGAAGTTAGTATAGTACAGCTGGTCTCGAATTGCCTTCTTTGGTAACACGTTGCTTACCACGAAATACGTGGGAATGGATAAGGAAATGGTAAGGTTGGGAAATGGACTGAAAGCCTCCCCGTGATTCTGGGTGCGTCAAATATATCTCAGTCTAAGGCTACGAAGTTAGTATAGTACAGTGAGTCTCAAATTGTCTTCTTTAGTAAAACATTGCTAACCCATCCGACATTGGCGATGTCGGATACCGATCGATGCACACGCGACCACTAGTATTGGTATATAATACGGCGGCATTGGTTTTTGGTAGGATACCGCGAGCCTCGGCCATTCGATAAATTTATTAAGACTCATTTTACTTTTATTCTTTTTCGAAGCAGAAATTCGTTTTATATCTGTCTTATTTTTCAATTGTATTGTCATCAGCACGATGTTATCCCTTGTCGACTGGTACCGAAAACCTTGATACACTATCTTTCGTCTCTTATTTTCTGTTCGCTTGCAGGTGTTTTAATGATAGACACCGCCAGGGGCGCGGGCGAGAGCCCGATCACGAGGCGTCAGTTATGTGTTGACGATTGAGAAGTTCACATTACGGCCAGCGGGACATATGTCATCCCGCATGGCCGGAAGCTTGTAAAGTCTTAAGTAAATATAATCAATGTGCTTCTAGAAGAAATTCTTTGTTTGCTGACCTGCTCGTCATCTTCCCTCACAAGACGGAATACACACCGTTTGGGAGAGAGGAGGATGTTAGTATCTTATTTAATATTTAATTTCAAGTGTCCAGTTACTCATGTATTGCCTCTTTAATGTTATTATTAAAGTGATAATACATTAATATGTTTATTTTATGTGTTACAGATGTGGAAAATCACTTTAAAAAATAGCGAACCGGTTTTAACCGAATGTGTGGTGACACGAGCTAATTACATAATCTGTATTCTGCGACGCTGCCCTGAAGACGGACGATCGTGACCCCCGCAAAGATCGTCCGATTCAAATATAGAAAATTCAAAGAAAATGATTTAAAACGATATTCACAAGAATACGTTAAAAATACAAGTCATACATGTACATTATGTACTAGCCACACGTCTTCATTGTTTCTACGTTCTTGGCCCGGAGTAGCACCCCTGTGGTACTCCAGCCCCCTTACAGTTCCAACTGAAAGTAAAAAAAATTGGAGACTGTGAAAGTATTGACATCAGCATGATATAGCCCTTGCTGACTGGTACCGAAAACCTCGATACACAATCTTACGTCTTTTACTTTCGTTTGCTCATCGGAAAAGCATGTGTTGTCATTTTTTAATGCCGTAAGGATAACTAGTTATATAGGTCGGTGACACGGCGCTCGGTGCGCAGTGAGTTGTGTGCCGAGGGCGGCGGGGGTCGTATTGTGGTTGGCCCGGCCTGAATGCTGTGAGTAGGTCCGGGCCAGAAGTTTGTAACGTTATCGAAATATATATGTCAATGTGCTTCAGAAAAAGTCTTTGTTTTGTTAATCTGCTCCTCATCCCGCCACCACGCAATTCAATAACGAACTTAGAAAGGAGGATGTTATTATATTACTTAGATTTATATTATATTATTTATATATTTATAACTGAAAGGAAAGAGATGGGAGAAAGTAGAAAACATAAAACGTATGTTACAACGTTTCTGAGAGTCATTTTTTCTCGGACCTATAGGGTGCCTGTAAAGCCTAGCAGACACGTCTCCACAATTGTAATGATGTAGCGGGAAAGAATTTTGAAGAATTTTTAAGCATTTTTACTGATAGGATCAATAAATATATTTTTAACAAATGATGTACATTACTTTTGTAATATACTGTATTATAAAGTACATTATTTCCCGAAATAGCGCATGTACTTACGCGAAGAAAGTAGGAGTAAACAAACTATGAGGAAGTGATAACTATGATCCACAAAAATCTTGCAATTTCGTCTTCTTGTACATTCGTTTACTGGACACGAAATGTTCAACATTCTCAAACAGTTTGTCGTCTCTTCTTATGACGCCTGTCCATGTGACGCATACTGTAAGGCATTCTCTGATGTAGTGCATCATCTATGAGAACATGAGACTTATTTAGTGTTGTCGTCTAGGAGTATCTGCCATTTTTTGGGAAAACTTTCCTGAACGAATGCTTAGTTCTGACGTTCTCTTGCCGTTGAAATACATTAAAGATTTCGTCGAGAAAACGAGCACAGTAACTAGCTTGCAGTAGGTTGAATGCATTGGTCTATTACACTTTTGAACAATGTTTGTTCATATTTATCGATGACTAATACATATTAGTAAGTTCACGTAGCTTATCTTCTTGTTACCAACTTAAATGTGATCTATAAATGTGTTTGAAGCAAAATATATTTATTATTAAAGTGCCTATTTTAAGACCAAAATGAAGTGAGTTATCAAGAAGTTTTTGAACCATGTCCGGAAGTTCATTTATGGTTTCATTGACTATTACCGCTCATTTATAGTTAAAATGGTTATCGTATAAGGTACATTTCATCTTCATTATCGAAATCATCATCACCACTCCCCTAACAGGATCATATCACCATTATCATCACCATGTCCGTTTTCCTAAATTGAGTATATGGTCGTACTCTAATTGTCGCCATGAAAGCTCAGTCAGGCTTTCCAAATTACTCTCCATCCTTCTCGATAGTCCGTCTTTTGTATTCACATTCTTTTCACTATCAGTCTTCCTTGCAGGGAATCAGTTACATTTGGTTTATCATTTTTTAGGCGCCACTCTAAGCTCCAAGACATGCTCTACGACCTCAATGAAGCGTCGAACAAAATTGGTCTGAAAATGAACATGGATAAAACAAAAGCCATGATTAATAGTCATATTTCACAGACCTTTGATCCTATTTCCATTGGAGGAACAGAAATAGAGGTTGTAAACGACTATACCTATCTGGGACAAGTAATACAACTAGGGCGAAATGGATCTCTCAAAAGAAATCGACAGGCGCATACAACTGGGATGGGCAGCATTTGGAAAACTAAAGTACATTTTTAAAGCGAAAATTCCGCAATGCCTTAAAACTAAGGCGTTTAACCAATGCGTCCTCCCTGTATTAACTTATGGCGCAGAGACGTGGAATCTGACAGCAAGTCTTACCCATAAAATAAAAGTCACCCAGCGTGCTATGGAGATCCATGCTCGGAGTGTCGCTAAAAGATAGAATCCGAAACGAGGAAATACGCAGAAGAACTCAAGTAGTGGATGCTACCCAACGAATAGGCACACTCAAGTGGCAATGGGCAGGTCATATCTGTCGAAGAGACGACGGTCGATGGGGAAGAAAAGTATTGGAATGGCGCCCAAGAACTGGCAAACGAAGCATTGGCCGACCCCCTACAAGATGGACTGACGATATAAGAAGAATAGCGGGAGTGACCTGGATGCGGAAGGCGGAGGATCGAAGAGGATGGAGACTCATGCGGGAGGCCTACGTTCAACAGTGGACGGACACAGGCTGATGATGATGATGATGAGGCGCCACTCCAACACTTTGCTTCCCTATCGACCGAAATCTCTTCTACAGATCTATTCTACCCATTATCACTATAGTATTCTGCAGTGTTCACTAATCGGGTTATTTTCCGAATATATTCGTTCCAGAATCTATCTTTTAGATACACTCGTACGATGGATCTCTTCATGGTACATTGAGTTACGTTCATTTCACGGGAAAAACTTGTTCTTAGATAAGTCCACCTTACAGATGATCGGTTACATTCAGTTTACCAGTTGTTAAGCGACACAAAAACGTTTTGCTTCCCCATCGACCGACATATCATCGACAGATATATCCTACCCATTACCACTATAGTGTGCTTATTTAGTAGTGTCCACCAATTGATTTATTTTTCAGATATCCACGTTTCGGATTATTTATTTTAGATACGATCCTAACATGGACCTCTTCATGCACATTGGATGACTTTTATTTTATAGGAAAGACTTGCTGTTAGATTCCACGCCTCTGAGGCATTTCTCAATACTGGGAAATAGTACTGGTATAAATAATCGTGTCGGAAACCACAGGGTCAGATCCTGTCTGCCCAGAAGTGGGCGACATCGATGGCGTTACTCCCGGCCATCATCAGGTCTTCCTGGGTGCAGCTATTCGGACACAACGCACACTCTAGAAGGTGTGACAGGGTCTGCTCAACGCCGCAGTCACATTCAGTCGGTCCGCTGTAAAACTGTCAGACTTTCATTTGTGTCCTCGTCTTGCATACTCCGATCCGAAGTCTGTTTAGGGATCTCCATATATTCCACCCCTGGTCGTGTCCATGGGCTAGCTCTTCTTTCGGGGCAAGTATACCAAATAAGGAGCAAAGAAGGAACCTCCACGTGGTGCCCCCTGGAAACAGTTATTTACAATGCCGGTCAACCCTTCTACTACGGAAACAACAATCCTACCCATTATCACTATAGTGTGCATATTTAGTA
This sequence comes from Glossosoma conforme, assembly GCA_022606575.1. Taxonomy (NCBI): domain Eukaryota; kingdom Metazoa; phylum Arthropoda; class Insecta; order Trichoptera; family Glossosomatidae; genus Glossosoma; species Glossosoma conforme. The sequence continues at coordinate 171,217 of JAGTXR010000044.1, forward strand.
GCGTCCACGTCTACCAATAGAGTTATTTTCCGGATATATTCGTTTCAGAATCTATCTTTTAGATACAATCCTAACATGGATGTCTTCATGCACATTGGATGACTTTTATTTTATAGGAAAGACTTGCTGTTAGATTCCACGTCTCTGAGGCATTACTCAATACTGGGAAATAGTACTGGTTAAACGCCTTTGAAGAGTGGAGATCGAGATGCAAGATTTTGTTGCTGCAAACCAATCCACCGGATTGATACTACGAAGAAGAAGTGCCGTAGTTTTCAAGTATTATAAATAATAATTAAAAAAAAGAAACCAGGTAATTCAGTGGAATTAATTCAGGATATTTTAAATATTTTTTTCTGTGTTACTTGATTTTTTAAGTTGCGCAATTAATGATCGTTGTGGGGGTCACTATCATCGGTAGCCAGGGAAGTGTCGATTACATACGAGATTAAGAAATCGTAAATTGTCAACCGGAGATCGGTTTGAACCGGTTTCAGTCGACTTATTAATTAACAAAAGCCATCTGCAACGCATAAAATGAATGGTTATTACATATCGCCGACATTAGCGCGATAACCCGGGCCAGGCCTTGGTTCCATGCAATAGCTGCCTCTGCCGGCCAATGTTCAATATAAACATTATTTTTTCTCTATATGTCATAGTTAAACAAACCAAGCACGTTGTTACCATGACCCACCGCCAGAAATCTCAACGAGCTACTAAATTAATATCTAAATTTTGATTCATATTTGTATTCGCTTTTTTTGGAGACTCAGATAGGGACCCGTTACTGGACGCACGCAAAAAACTACTTGTTAGAGAGTGGCTGAAGGCTTTCCCGTGATTCTAGGTGCATCAATTAGATGTCAAATAGACCTCAGTCTAAGGCTGCGAAGTAAGAATACTACAGCGAGTCTCGAATTGCCCTCTTTGGTAACACGTTGCTAACCACGAAATAAGTATTGTAATATCATATTGATATTGTGAAATCACTTTTTAAACCAAGCTTATGGCGTTGATACCAGGACTCTAAAAAGATTGGCCAGAGAACCGAAATAACATTTTAGGGGGCACAACGTGGTGGTTCTTTTCATGCTACCCAAGCCTTAACACTTTGTTTCTCAGCCGGAGAATATGCGGCACCAGTCTGGAGACGATTAGCCCACTGTGATCAAGTAGATACTGTCCTGAATGATGCATGCAGAGTCATCACAGGCTGTTTCAAACCAACACCTATTTCTAAGTAAACCACCTCAGCTAGTAGTGTACCTCCAAACATAAGACGTAATGTCATATGCACCGAAGAAATGAGTAAGGCAATCAACCAACCGTTCCACTGCTTGTATAACCAGATATCTCCAATATCTAGACTGAAATCGTGAAGTAGCTTTTTAAGATTCACAGAGACTCTCAGATTTGGTACTAAAACTGAGAGACTCTAGTAACAAATGGCATCAATATTTAATTAGCTCAAAAGACAACTTATGAATTGGTAATAACTTTGTCTGGCGGACCTGGAAATCTCTGAACAGACTAAGAACCAGAGTCGATAGAACAAAGGACAACATCGAGCGGTGGGGAATGCTTCAGTAGGGACACTTACTGTTGTGTGACTGTAGAGACCTGCAGATCGTCTCATACCTAAGATCCTACCCCATATGCCCGACTAGTTACGTATTAAGACCTAATGCTGGGCACCATACTAACCATGAACATTGCCAGATATAGGGTGGAAATTTTTTGTCGTCGATGACACGAAGGAGATGAAATAAGAGTTTTTTTTATGGATTCGTTCGAATGTAAGAATGTATTTGTATTGTTGGGTATTTCACACGAAATATGTATCATATGTGGCGCGTGCTAGTGGATGGGCTCGCCTTGGTGATGCCCTATCTTCCATGACTGTCGCATCGACTCTCAGCACGAGCTGATGGAGTGGTCTAGATTCTGACCTCTACGACCCTCGGCGTGGAATCACCAGCGGCTCACAGCCGGTCGAGACCGGTTTCGGTGTTTACTTTCAGCTGTTGGAGTGAACCAAATGATACTACAGCTATCTTCGAATTCATGTTTGTTTTATTACCTAACAGCGCTTGGCAGATAAGCCGTGAAATAATTGATTGCATTGTCAACAAAAAAGATCGATCCGAGCCCTGCTTAGTGCACTATATTGTTTATAAACATTGAGTACATTGAGCGTGACTATATATATGACTAATAATGGACTTCAGTGCATGATGTCTCTTCTATACGGCTGAAAATAATGGCATCTAACCAAAAGCCAAGTTTATTTGGCTTCGTGCACACAACGGCACACTGGGTAACGAAAAAGCGGACGAACTGGCCAAAATGGGGGAAAACTAAGCACAACACCCCATTACTGACTGTTTTACTCTCTGCTACGCCTTGAACAAGTTAATGCATGATTTGCTAACTGCCTGGAACACAGCATATCAAGAATCAACTTCAGGAGGATTAACCAAGTCTTTCTTCCTATCCATCGAACACTTATTGACGTGGGAAAAAACGAACCCCGTGGAATTTCATCTCACGCAAGCGTTTACCGGACACGGAATTTTCAGAGAATTCCTAAAAAAAATTGGCCTCTTTTCTTGCGACGCATGTCCATGAGATCCAGGCATACAACAGACAGTGAGACACTGTCTCATGGAGTTCATCATCCATGATAATAGGAGACGCATTCTGTGTTGTCGCCTGGGAGTCTCTACCATTTCTTGAGAGGATTTTCCTGAACTGCCGCTTAGTTCTGACGGTTCCTTGCTGTTAAACTTCATCAAGGAAATCGTCGGGGCTACAAGAGCGGTTAACGATGCTGCATGGAATAGATTCCTACGTTCTTCAACTATTTCTCAGACGTATATTCTAACCTTATGTGTAACTTGCAGGGTACAATGCGCGACTTTATATTTTTTTCTAAATTTTTTTTAAGGAAAAAAAAAATTAAAAAAAATGATTAAGTAGAGTATGAGAGCCGGCCAGCATAGTCCAGTGGTAAAAGCATTTGTTTGTCATTCAGATGCCAGCGGTTCAAATACCCGACTAAGCTTGATTTTTTAAAAATAATTTAATGAAATTAAAGCCGTATACATGTTCCCGGTAGGATTGAGCCACCCCTTAATGACAAAAAATGTCTCATTCTGGGGCGTATCGGGCCAATCATTTAAAAAAACGCTGATTATTGAACACCCAAATATTTCTCAGGTACTACAGCTGCAGTCTATGATAGTTTTGCGGGTTCTTGCCCTGGAAGCTCCCGGGAATCATCTGAGTTCCCATGTGAACATTGAAGTCAACAGGTGTTCTGGGACAAGGCTTATACAATCTGAGCTTACAGATTCGTGAAACGGTGATTTGCGGTGTTTTTATACTCCGAATGTGAAAAGGATATGATAAAATGAATTTTAATGCATATGATAATTTACCAAAAACTAATGCAGCCATATAGTAGGTTTTGAATACAGTTGATTTTATAGAATACTGAGGGTACGATGGTTCCACTTTACGAGCTAGTTCCTGACCGGACAACTCATACATCTTTTCAGAGTCTCTTCTTTATCCTCGCCATTTCCCATCATATGGAGTCGGCTCTCCTTGATCACAGTCACCATGTCTGTCTGTCCTGCGTTGCATTCTCGGTCAAGCCCAGAGTTTGCAGATCCTTGTCTACAGTTGAAGTCAAGGCTGCCTGTGGTCTCCCAGGTCTTCTTCTCAGCGTGGATATATTGAGGGCTTCTTCACCATGTGGTCCTCATCTCTCATGGTGTCACATGCCCATACCATCTTAGACGGTTTTCCCTTATATTTTCAGGTATGGGGGACACCCAAAATGAACCCCAAATATGCTCATTTCGAACTCTGTCTACTCTAGTCACACCGCCCGCCCACCTCAGCATCTTCATCTCTGCCACATGAATCCTATCCAAGTCACGTTTCAGCGGGGACCAACACTCCGATCTGTAGAGCATAGCTGGCCTTATAGCAGTTTTGTAGATTTTACCTTTGGTTCGAACGGGAATCTTACTATCATACAAAACCCCAGAGAGAGACCTTCATTTTAGCCATCCTGTGTTTATTCTATGCTCCACGTCGGATTCAGTTTTGGCGTCTAAGGATATATCTCTTCCGAGTGTTAAATGAAAATTTAAATCTAAACCATAAAAAAAAGTTACAAATTGAAAAAAAACATATTGTTTGATAAATGTATGTTAAAAATCGATTTTGAAAAGCCTAAAGTATGCAAAAGAAAGGAGTTTTTATATTTTTAAATAACTGTTCATCAAATTGCAAATGACCGTTGGTATTCTTGTTTAATGGCTATTTTTATTAGATTCGCAGGGGTCGAACCCGCGACCTCTCGCTTGACAACCAAGTGTGCTCTCGATATAGTGCTATAATTATATAATCACTTTAAAATATATTTATTTATATTTATTTAGTCATGTCAAATATTAAAGTACCGATGACCATCATATAACGGTTTAAAAATGCCAATGCACAGTACTTCTTAAGAAAATCGGTAAAGCCTCCACAAAATTATGTTATTTCCCTTAGTTTTGAATGAAAACTGACAAAACTAAGCGATTTTACTTAGTTTTGTCAGTCCAAGTTGAATCTACTCTTAGATTGCCACGAAAGAGGACGTAGCCTTTGGACGCAAGGACCTAGCCACTGTGGAGTTCGTTTCTGAACTGGGACTCCCTTACGTGGAATATATCAACGTCCGAGGCGATGTGATTGAACAGTCTGATCTCTCCCAGAAGGCAAATTCTCTGGCCGATTCTGGGGGATGTCAGTTTATTATATGCATAAAATTGCACTTCTTACAGAAAGTCTAATTTGGATGATGAAACTTAGTAGAAAAAGTGGCTATCCTTGACAAATGTAATATATTACATTCTTTTTGTGCCAAATTCGACGATTAAACAATGTTTACAAAACATTTTTTGCGATATCTCCTGTTGTTTCGGCCCCCGGAGCAGTTACGTAAATGATTTCATCACTAAGAGGATCGTCGTACGCGCGTTACTTTCGTTATCGCGGCTTAAAACTCGCTGAAAACATATTTTTGCGCCGAATTATTACAAAAACAATTGTTATTATGTTTAACTATTACTTCTTTGTGATAGTGACAAAGAGCTGGCGCTACGCCAAAGAAAAATGTTTTTTCATTCATGAAAAAAATTACATTAATATGGACATGATTGAAAGTTCAGGCATTCATTGTAACGTAAGTTGCAGTTTCCCATCTAAACTATTTTATTTTTGTTCATACATTTTGGATTGATAAATATTTCCTCTAAGTCATCATTTTTTATCTGTAGTATATGGTCCTCACAAATTGCTTACTTAATGTTGTCTCAGACGGTATTTTCATCATATAATTCTGTATTAGCTCAGCATTTTAGTGCTCCACAACTACATTATATGTTTAATTCTCGATATATTTATATATAATCGTGATGGAAACAACAGGGTCAGATCCTGTCTGCCCAGGAGTGGGGACGTCGATGGCGTTACTCCCGGCCATCATCAGGTCTTCCTGGATGCAGCTACTCGGACACAGCGCACACTCCAGAAGGCGTGACAGGGTCTGCTCCACGCCACAGTCACATTCAGTCGGTCCGCTGTAAAACTGCCAGGCTTTCATTTGTGTCCTCGTCTTGCATACTTTGGTCCGAAGTCTGTTAAGGGACTTCCATATATTCACCCCTGGTTGTGTCCAGGGGCTAGGACCTTTTTCGTTCTTTTTCAACATTAAAGAATCGCAGGATTGTGAATTGCAACGCGAAGAAAAAGGAATGAATATTTGAGAGCAACAATTTTCCTCCGGGACTCTAACGAATGGAAAGAAAGCATCCCTAGAATGTAATAATAAATTATATTAAAACCCATAGAATCGTTTTTTGATCCATTTTAAACTATTCCAATAAGTTATATAAATAAGTAGTTTATTCTGATGAACGAGTATTAAAATTATTTGCATAGTTACACTAAGAAAACGATACATTTTGCGTTTTTAAAAATAAACATTTTCACTATCAATAACGTATTTTTAGAATGTGAAGATAAAGTGTGTTTCGAAACGATGATATTTGACATTTTGTCATCTTTGAAGAGTGTTTGAATTATCAAACACAGTGGAAAATTTCCAATCTGATGTTTCAGTGAATCAGGCGACATTAAATTACTTGTCCTAGAAGATATGCTGTAAAAACGAACTGCTTTAATGCCAGTATGGGTTCTAAATATAAATAAAATAAATATTTTATAGATCATCATTTTTTTCATTTTATTTTTTAACTTACAAACATTACAAACGTTAGTTCATTTCGTTCATAAATAATGCAATAATCCAATATAAATCAATACAAACAACTAACACAAAAAAAAGTTCTAAAGTACTGATGTACTCATGTAAAGTACTCATGTAAGTAGAAGAAAGAATGCATAAAATATAGGTTTGTACTAATAATTAAGTACTAAAGTAATACAAAAGAAGAAAGTGAACAACAATCATTAAAAAACCCCGAAGCTCGCTAAACAGAAAACTCTACGAAATTACTTTGATATATAAATTCGTGGAGCCCATGTCAAAACTGGGCTTCTCTCAATTGAAATATATTAATAAGTTTGTGAATCTTGAACTAATAATAAATTACAATGTGCTTTTAGAAAAGTTCTTTGATTTAGAGACCTGTTTCTCATCCCTCCACCACGCGTTCAGATGAGGATCCCGGCGAAGTTGATTTAGTTAACGGGGATATTAATGTTTTATTTGTACATGTCTCGAATCAATCCAGGTTCATTTTCAGCAATGGGCAAACTCTTCAACAATACTCGATATTATTGGTAAGGAGAGTACATGTAGTAGTAATCACATTATATTACACAGATTTAGAGAATGTATATTTGTTTGTGTGTATAGAAGTTACATGAAAAGAAAACAAACTTTTGAAATAAAAGTATCATTAGTCGTGGGTTTGATCCTTGATATACATAAAAAAAAAACGATTTCGTAAGGTCTATAAATACCCCGGTTGGTGTGAATTTGATCTCCCATCCGTAAAATGGCAGTCATAGCCTATTAATTAAAATTGTTGGTGAACGAACGTCGTCCTGTGAATACCACCCATTCAAAGTGAATTCCTGTAATAAATGGATTGTACGTGAATGTCGAGCTGTAGTTTATAACGTTGGCGGATCAAAACTCCACATACAGCGCTAAGATTTCTGCATTACTATCACCTTGTCACAGCATTTTTCTGAATGTGTTTATGTAAAAACAAAATGAATCATCACAAATAAAAGGTATGTGGTATAGGTGTCCTCGTCTTGCATACTCCGGTCCGAAGTCTGTTAAGGGGCCTCCATATATTCCACCCCTGGTAGTGTCCAGGGGCTACGTCCTCTTTCAGGGCAATCCAAGTATTCCTTCAGTTGCCCTTCTACACATGTTCAGCCGCAGACTGGCCTCGGGTATCACCATTTCTGTTGTCGACTGTAGGAAATTTCTTCTTGATTTGAGCCATGTGGTTATCTTTTGATACCCAAACATGGGTTGGAGTGTGTCGTGGGTTGCTTTGGAGAGCTACTTCTTGGTGGTGAATTCTCGCCGTATGTTTGGCGGGGCGATGTTCGCGAGTTGATATAACTTTAATACATGTTGACATCAACATGATGTAGCCCTTGCATACCGAAATTGGTACCAAAAACCTCGATATACAATCTTTCGTTTCTTATTTCTGTTTGCTTGTCATACGCCGGTGCGACAGCCCATCACGCCAGTTGTGTCCTGCCTGTCGGCGAGAGCATATTGTATTGTGGCTTGGCCTAATGCTGTGACTAGGTCGAGCCCTACATTTATAAAATTTTATAGTAAATATATTTCCATGCGCTTCTGAAAAAGTCTGTGTTTTTAATCTCCTCCTAATCCTGCCATCACGCGATGGAATATCAACCTTGTGAAAGAGAGGAGTATGTTAATGTTTATTTATAATATGTACTTTAAAATAGCAGATATGCAAACAAAAAGTAAAAATGCATTGAAATAAAAAAGAAAGTAGTCTAGACTTGTGCACTTGGACATAAATATACTTCGATCTAGATATCATTATAAATAAACACTGCTTTGTTATGTTTGCGTTCGCCGGACCAATTATAAATTAGTGATAACTTGCCCTTATGTATATCTGATATCACTTCTTGCATATTGCTTGTGTTATCAACTGTACATAGATCCAGAGTGAAGCAGTTCTACTATCAACGAACCGGAATATGTTCAGGTCCGTGGCTTCGTCCCAGGTCAGCTCTGCGTCCTAAAGTGACACCAAATACACAATAATTGGTATCATGACCTATCCTTTGCAGAAAATTTGTTCAGCGACTCATCTGTAAAGACGTGGGGTGTACTGGACGTCTAGCGCAAGGGAATTTGGGCGTATGGGACAACTTGTTGAAAACCCTCCCTGTCCCGTCCTGTTTTTGGAGACCCAGGTGGTGACCCTTTACTGGACGCACGCAAAAAGTTACATGTTAGAGAGTGCCTGAAGGCCTTCCCGTGATTCTAGGTGCATCAGTTTGATGTCAAATAGACTCAGTCTAAGGCTCCGAAATTAGTATAATACAGCGACTCTCGAATTTTCTTTTTTGGTAACACGCTGCTTACCACAAAGCACGTGGGAATGGATAAGGAAATGGTGAGGTTGGGAAATGGATTCTGCAGATAGCAGACATCAGTTAAGAGTAAAAATCTGGTGCACTGTATGTCTCGCTAACATAACCTAACCTAACCTAAGGATTTATCCAGTGATCGTAGAGTCAAGAGATACATTTGTCTCGCCAACGAAACGCTAATACATCTCATGTTCTTATATATGATGACTGGACTGGACTTCAGTCATCGGGAGCGTCAACCGATCTCCTTAAAAAAAACGATTCACAAATCACTCAAAATATGTCTCGGATACTACAGCTGTTGTCTTTTCGAATCTTCTGCTCTGTAGAGTGTAGGTGGTTGGGAGTCATATATGTTCCCAGGTGGACCTTCAGGTGCAAAGATGAATTGGGAAGAGAAGAGGTCAATGACAACTGACATAACTGAGTGGGAGCAATTTGTAGTTACCACATATTTTTTTAAAGTTAACACGTACAGGAGAATTCCGACAGATAGTGATAGTAATTCTGAAGTCTCATCTGTGGAATTCTATGTCACTTACCATAGTGCATATTGTTTAGAGCTGCATGTGGTGTGTTGATCCGCTAACGTCATAGACTACAGCCCGAGATTCACGCATCATCCTTATTATTGCAGGAATTTACCATGAATGAGTGGTCTTCACGCGACGACTTTCGTCTACCAGGAATTTGAATTATAAGGCTTTGAGTGGCATTTTACAGGTGAGGGATTAAATACACACCAACCAGAGGTATTTTAGAGCTCAGAAATCGATTAATTTTTTTTTTAAATCATCGCCGGGTACCGAACCCACGAACTTTGGCTTGCAAAGCAAACGCTTTGAGTATTGAGCTATACCCGCCGGCAGCTCTAGATATTAAACGGATATGTGATAAACATGATGCGCTCATTCAGATTATGATTAGTTAGCAACTGAGCAGTGAGAGTCATCTCTGAAAACCTGAGCCGAAACAATGAATGATCTGTACCAAATAATGTCTGGGCGGAAAGTGACTCGCTGGTAGTATCGGTCGATGCGCCGAACACCTATCGTGGCCACTTGGGGAACTATCGCGCGCCACCTGACAAGACTTGTTAAAAAACAAAATGGCGACGTTAGGGCCATGTCTTATGTTGCTAACATTTTTATACTTGCATGTCCGACGAGCGAACAGAAATAAAAGACGAAATATCGTATATCGAGCTAATATCAAGTACAGTGAGACCCCGCTTAACGCTGTTCGGCTTAGCACTCTTTTATTTCAACCCGGGGATTCCCCGAAATTAAGCGCAGCGCCAGATTTAAGTAAGAGCGAAGATATCGGACACTCTGTCGATATGGATGAAATAGTGGAAGAAATAGTGGAATTAGCGAAACAAACCGGTTTAGATGAGGTAAATGTGGAAGACATCAAAGAAATATTTCAAGAAACAGCAGCTAGTCTTTCTAACGGTGAGCTCAAGGAATTAACTGAGCTGGGAAGAAAACAAAAACATTGATAGCAGTGATTTCGAAGAAGAGCAAAAAGAACTTTCGATGGCGTTTGTAAAAAGGAGTTTGATCACTATAACTGAAATTATGGACCAATTTCTTGAAAATTATTCAAATTTTGACAGGAGTTCAAAAGCAAGGCGGGTGTTATATATGCTTTATACACTTATCAAAAACTTCTAACTAACGCAAAAGGAAAACGAAAACTACATTAGATGCCTTCTTGACAAAAAGGCAGAAAATTGGAATCACAGAATAGACTGAATAATCTGACTGACTTCGTAAATGTTTGATTATATTTTTATTTAAATTAAACTTAATTATTAAATTTAATACCTAACAAATTATCTATCCATCTTCCCCTAACCCCATTATATACATGTTAAGCCTCGTTTAGCGCTGTTTCGAATTACGCTCTACTTTGATGGAACGTATCTCCAGCGTTAAGCGGGGTCTTACTGTAATTGCATTCGAAATGATGTCAGCTTTAGTTGAGTGGATCCAGAATGAAGCAGTTATGAATCAAGTATACAAGGAATTAATTGGCAAATGTATGTTTATGTTTAGACGATATCTGAGATTTTTCAGTACAAATTCCGTATTGCTAACAAATCTGTTTAAAGGCTTACTTTCAAATATAGAACACTTAGAAATACTATCTACCTACACGTGGAAAACGAATTCACTTACACCACATAAACCATTAGCCCATAACGGTAGTTAATTATCGCGAAAGAAAGTCAATTAAAAAGGGAGATTATGCCGTTCACCCGAAACGAATGGATGCTGTCTGCGTATATATTGTATTTGTATATTCAATATTAATACTGCAATTTATATATATTTTAAAATATGCGTAATAAGCTGAGAACGGGTACTTTATTTTTTTCTTCTTTTCCTTATATCCGTTCCATATCAGGAATATATGGTCATTGGTCAATACATATTTATGTCACTTAGTTCTGTTCATTCTTCGTCGGAAACAGATACTGTCATTCATTCACTCACAGTGCACTCCGGGTTCAGTATAACAACGCCTTCCGAATGTTGTTGCAGCTGCTTGTTGATACTGCAGTGCCTCAGGCATGTTGACGGAGGTGCGAGGGGATGGCTTCCATGCCATAATAAGGAAGCGTTGTGCTTCTCTGTGGGCGCGCATTCGCGGCAGTCTTAACGCAATGGTCGCTGCGTGAGCCGTTAGGTGGGACTCGGTTGAAGGAGCACTGGATGCTCTTTTACGTGGCCATCCAGAGGGGATCCAGTGCTCCACTCACAGAGTAGAACAATAATAATAAGGTGGTTTATGTGTACATGCCGATTTATATGTTAATTTTATTACTATAATTTCTTTCTATTCTGTTTAATTAAAATTTTGATTTTGTTCTGTATTTGCTTGGAATTATTGTATGTAAAATTTTGATCATGGCACTAGTGGCTAAATAAACAATTTTTATTACTTTTATTATATTTTAAGTTATTTGAGGTAAACATGCAAATCATTAAATTTTTTCATAAATAAATATTATAAACGTTAATACTCGGCGATCATGCTGGATTTTATTGTGTATAGTTGAAACATACGGTCAACGTAAATTGCAGCTAATTAGATCATATTTAATTTCGGATTAAGTTTAAAAATATATTTTTCAAATCCACTTTTCAATTTCTGTTTAATATAGTTAAACATTTGTAATGTTGGGGTAGGAGTGGTTTTATCACACGGTTTGTCAGCCTCGTTAACCGTGCGTGTAGTACCGATGATTTCCTTGATGAAGTTTAACAGAAAAGAACCGTCAGAACTAAGCGGCAGTTCAGGAAAATCCTCCCAAGAAATGGCAGAGACTCCCAGGCGACAACACAGAATGAGTCTCCTATTATCATGGATGATGAACTCCATGAGAGAGTGTCTCACTGTCTGTTGTATGCCTGGATCTCATGGACATGCGTTGCAATAAGAGAGGACAAATCTTTTTAGGAATTCTCTGAAAATTCCGTGTCCGGTAAACGCTTACGTGAGATGAAAGTCCACGGAGTTCGTCTTTTTCCACGTCAATAAGTGTTCGACGGATGGGAAGAAATACTTGGTTATTCCTCCGGAAGTTGATTCTTGATATGCGGTATTCCAGACAGTTAGCGAATTATGCAATAACTTGTTCAAAGCATAGCAGAGAGGAAAACAGACGTAACGGGGTGTTGTGCTTAGTCTCCCCCATTTTGGCCAGTTCGTCCGCTTTTTAGTTACCCAGTGTGCCGTTGTGTGCACGAAGCCAAATAAACTTAACAGCTACAAATCACACGGTATTCATATTTATTGCATAAATATTTTAAAGTAACTTTTACGTTATTAAAAAAATAAAAGTTAAATTCACGCAAATGTATCACATAATTCATGTTATCATGTAACTCAGTGTTATAAGGTCAGATTTTGTTGTCGCTGGAAGGAGAATGATTAGCGATTTCTGGTTAGTTTTGACTCTGAAGACCTTGTACCTATGCACCTTGGTCGTTGTAATAATCAAAGTTCCGGAATTAACCGGTTTTGTAATAAAATACATTAAAAAAAAAAACAAGTCAACCAAAATAAACCGATGTACGCAAATTGAAAAAAAACATTGTTTTTTTTCTGGGTTAAAAGTACAGTTCTTGTCACACAATGTTAAGAACATACGAGTTTTATAATAATTTATATATATTAACATCCTCCTCTCTTTCAAAGGGTGTTATGCAGTCGTGTGAGGGCATGATGGAGAGCAGATTAATAACAAAGACTTTTTATGAAGCACATTGACATATATTTACAATAAACTTTACAAACGTATGGCTCGACCTAGTCACAGCATTAGGCCGAGCCACAACACAATATGCTCTGGACGAAGGGCGGCACACGACTGATGCGCTCGTGATGGTTCTCGCCCAGCGCCACAAGCGGCGGTCTACATAACTAGTCCCAATTGCCAATATGGCGGACATATTCGTGCACGTCAAGAGAGCAGAAAAAATAGACGAAATATTCTATATCGAGGTTTTCGGTACTGGTCAGCAAAGGCTCTATTATGCTGATGTCAATTTAATTATTTAAAAAATATTTTTCAAGTATTCTAATATTTCAATTGATCAATGAAAAATTTACAAAATGTTAACAACGAATTTCGCACTGTTTTGGAAGCATTTATCGTCGAGAAGAGATTTTTCGAAAGTTTAATTACATCATAAATGAAGTGAGTTAGAAAAAAATAACATGCAAATGGTTCAATTAAACTAGTTATTAACATCCTTTTTACTTAAGGAAGAACGACTTTACGTCGCCGGGAAAGTTATCGGATCGCGTGGTGGTGGAATGAGAAGCAAATGGGAAACATACAGACACAGAAGCACATATATTTTCCCATTAAGTTTCAACCCATAAAATGGAAACCTAACCGAACCTATCATTAATTACCATTCATTAATTATTTCCTGCCAATTTATTATTTTTCTACTTCCAAATGATTATTTTTTACTTACATTTTTAGTTATTTATTATTACTGACCGTTTTATTATTAATTACTGCCCATTAACTGAATTAAATACAGCATTAAAAATAGTTGCCATTTTATTGAGTTAATTGAATTTATTAAATTTTATTGAAATTGAATGCTCTATTGTTCATTAATTAATTAATTAATTGTATTATGCATCATTACAAGTTGTGACACTTAGGCGATAAATGAAGATTCATAGCAAATGAAACACAAGTCATATAGTATAAAATGAAATTATTTAGTCAACAGAAACATAATTCATCAATGTCCGGAAAATTCCATTTAAGCAGAAGCGACATATCATCATCATCATCATCATGTTCGCTCCCCTTAATGGAGCATTTTTTATCTAAGCACATACAGAAGAATACTGACAGATGTGATAGTAATTCTGAAGTCTCATCTGTGTAATTCTATGACGCTTACCATGTTGCATATGACTAAGCGCTGCATGTGGAGTGTTGATCCGCCAACGTCATAGACTACAGCCCGAGATTCACGCATCATCCTTATTATTACAGGAATTTGCTATGAATGGGTGGTCTTCACGGGACGACTTTCGTCTACCACCAATTTTAATTAAAAGGCTATGACTGGCATTTTACAGGTGAGGGATCAAATTCACACTAACCGGGGGTATTTCACAGCTCAGAAATCGTATAAAAATGATTTTTTTAAATCTCCGCGGGGGATCGAAGCCATGATCTTTGGCTTGCAAAGTAAACGCTTTAACGATTGAGTTATAGCCGCGGGCATATAGTCGTCACAAACTGCCGCCACAAAGCTATCAGTCTCTATCGTCCACGCTTCATTCCATGTCAGTTCTTCGATCATCCGCCTTCCGCATCCAAGCCACTCCCGCTATTCTTATGATATCATCAGTCAATCTTGCAGGGGGTCCACCAACACTACGTTTGTCAGTTCTGGACACCACGCCAACACTTTTCTAAACAGATATGACACATTGCCACTTGAGTGTGCCTATTTGTTGTGTAGCCTCCACTATTTGAGTCTTTTTTGGATATCCTTGTTGCAGATTCCATCTTTTAGAGACACTTCTCTCATGGATCTCTTCATGGCACGCTGGGTGACCTTTATTTTATGTGTAAGAACTGCTGCTAAATTCCATGTCTCTGCGCCATAATTGAATACTAGGAAGATCTATTTTCAAAGCGAAAATTCCGCAATGTCTTAAAACTAAGGCGTTTAACCAATGCATCCTCTATGTATTTACTTATGGCGCAGAGACGAGGAATCTGATAGCAAGTCTTACCCATAAAATAAAGGTCACCCAGCGTGCTATGGAGAGATCCATGCTCAGAGTGTCGCTTAAAGATAGAATCCGAAACGAGGAAATACGCAGAAGAACTCAAGTTGTGGATGCTACCCAACGAATAAGCACATTCAAGTGGCAATGTGCAGGACATATCTGTTAAAGAGACGACGGTCGATGCCGTAGAAAAGTATTGGAATGGTGCCCAAGAACTGGTAAACGAAGCATTGACCGACCCCCTGCAAGATGGACTGACGACATAAGAAGGCTAACGAGAGTGACCTGGATGCGGGAGGCGGAGGATTGAAGAGGACTGAGACTCATGCGGGAGGCTTACGTTCAACAGTGGACGGATAATGGATATTAATTTGCTTACAAATTAAACATATTAGAAATATATTATTCTCAAAATTAAATAAAAACTGTTACGAAATCATAATAGTATGGACGCTTAGATACTACTGTCATTTCTAAGAACAAGTGTAGTTAGATTCTGTATAATTTGCCTGCCCCAATTCGTCGCTTTGCATTTTCGATGTCACATCAAAGTTCAACTACTTTACATGTATTAGAATAAATAATTATGTCGAGCTTCGTATAACGTTTGATTAGAAATACCAGAATTAACCACTTGCATTTTTTTCCAAGCGTCTTTGAATTGACTCAATAATATTATTCATATTATAATAGAGTGAATTTTTTGAAATCCAAATATAGGGTGGAGTGTGTCGTGGGTTGCTTTGGAGAGCTCCATCTTGGTGGCGACTTCTCGCCGTATGTTTGGTGGGGCGATGCCCGAGAGTTGATATGGCTTTGATACCTCTTTATTTATAATACTTTAAAATAGAAAATAAAGATGCATTGAAATAAAAAAGAAAGTCTGGACTTGTGGACTTGTGGACTTGTGGACTTGGAGATAAATATACTTCGATCTAGATATCATATAAACCCTCGCCTTACTATGTTAAAAACTTCCGCGCGTTCCGATGGTGTGTACTCGTTACACATTCTGATTTAAAGTGAATAAAATGAGTAGAAATTCGAAAAAATTAAAATACTCAAAGATATCGCCTAATTTTATAATAGTTGATGTCAATAAGCAGTAATAATTGACATTTAATAGCTAAAAACATGAAAAACATCAGACGAAGACCTCAAACGGCCAGACGCACCTTGGCGCGTGAACTTCCGAGAGCTACTAACACTACTTAGCCTGTCGACATATGGATGAGCCGACGCGCATCGATATCATTTCGAACTAGCCGAGGTTTCCCGTCTCGCTCACTCATATTAGTACGTCAGCGAGAGTGAGGAGTATAGATGCCGACGCATCTGGGTATTTTTTAATTTTATTTTTGTACACGCTTCCGACAGGTCGAATGAATACATGACAGTTGACGCGTCTTGAGTGTAGTCGTGAATTTATTCCGGATTTTAGAAAAATATTTCCTGCTCCCGATGAGTGCCTATTATTATAAATATTTTATTTTTCAATACGTAAATGTATTAAGGAGGAATACCTAAAATCTGAACCCTGTGTGTATTATATTTACAGAGATATTTAAGTTATTACAAGCAATGTGTAGTCGATAGACATCACCGGGGAGGAGAGGTTAAAGAAACACTGCTTTGTTATGTTTGTGTTCGCCGGACCAATTATATATTAGTGATAACTTGTCATTATGTACATTTGATATTACTTGTTGCATATTGCTTGTGCACCAGCTGTACATAGATCTAGAGTGAAGCAGTTTTACTCTCTACTAACCGAAATATGTTAAGCTCCATGGCTTCGTCCCAGGTCAGCTCTGCGTCCTAAAGTCATCCCGAATACATAATAATTGGGGTCACGACCTATCGTTCATAGACAATTCTTTCAGCGACTGATCGGTAACGATGTGAGGTGCACTAAACGTCTGGTGCATGGGGTAGGTTTTAGGTACCTCGTCACCACGCGGCACGCTTCATTCAGAGCTATGACTTTTTTTTTTTTTTTTAAATATATTTAAAAAAATGTAAAAAAACAGTAATTAAGAAAACATAAGCTTCAAATTTATTTTATCACAAAAAATAATAATATAAAAATATAACTTTTTAAAAAATGTTGTCAATAAATTGTATGCTGAAAATTTAAAATGGTTTTTAAAATTAAATTAAATCATTGTGAGATTCCATAGAAAAATTTTGGTGTTAAAAAATCGATATGAAATTTAAATTTTATGTATTTTTTTTATTAAAATATTTTATGAAATGAATCTTCGTTGTGTCGAGATCTGAAATAGAAAAAAACATTAATAAAACATTTTTTTACATTGATGATGAAATGACGATACCATCTATGAATGAAAATCGAAATCAATTTTGTTCCAGTCTGTTGTTTGTTACACGTCAAATTTAACTGGCCAATTTTTGTTATCTCAAATCCGTAGGCTTAATAAATATATTAATATCCTCCTCTCTGTAAAAGGTGTTAATCCGTCGCGTGGGGGCAGGATGAGGAGCAGATTAATAATACACAGACTTTTTCTGAAGCACATTGACATATATATTTCGAAAAACTTTACATACTTATGGCCCGGACTGTGACTAGCACAGCATTCAACAGGCCGGGCCAACAGCAGTACGACCTTTTTCACGGTCGGTACACGACTTTACATAATATAATATATAACTAACGTCACACCCGTGACCGGACTTGTCCAAAATGCCAATATAGCGACACATTCGTGTGTGACAAGCGAACAGAAATGAGACAAGCGATTGTATATCGAGGTTTTCGGTACCAGTCAGCAAGGGCTATATCATGCTGATGTCAATATATTTTTTGTATATTGCAAAAAACTGTTGGAGACCGGATATAATATTTTTATTTAAAGACAACAGCCTTCTTCATAGTATCAATCCGTTGGATTGGTTTACAGCAACGAAATCTTGCATCTCGATCTCCACTCTTCTCAATATTAGTTAAATTGAGATGCGATCATATTAGCTGATACACGGAATGTCGTTTGGACCTTAAATATTGTATTTTCCCCTTTATTTCCACATCGTTATGCCATTGACCATAAAGGTTCATCCGACTTTGGAGAGCATTTACTACCTCCAGGACAATAGAGTGATTTTATCGCTCATCAATCACCACGAGAAGGATATATATCAAGATTTTTCTATCATCGAACCTGTAAGGCATTTCGCAGAGTCCTCTAGTACTTTTAGGGGACAGTATGTTTCACAAAAGTCTTTTATCTGTTAAAATATCGCGTATTGAATTGCTTCATATGAAAGAAAGTACAGATGCAGGATAAAACTAACCAGTGCCTGTTTTTCCTTTTCCTCGGTCTTTTAGATTTCTTTTCGACAACTTTCTCTTCCAAAGAAATGATTTCAACATCCATTAAGCCTTTGTTTTCATTGCCAATATGGCAACTTCCTTCCACGATAATCTGAAAAAAAAAAAATAACATCAATCTTTATTTAGATCATCGGTGAAGCAGAAATAATAACGCTGTTGGAGATATTGACAGGTAATGGAAAAAATGATCTGTGCATTCTAAGATCTGTGCATTGAAAATTGTTATTTTACGAATAGGTGGATTTGTCATCCAGCTGGTATGTCAGAATGTAGTTCTTAAAAATTATTTATTCACCAAGGTACACTACAGATTCACGGGATCCATTATAACAGCGATTTTCATGACTGTAGAGCTACGGAAAACTTATTTTACGAATAACCCTTGTAGACGACAGCTTCCAGTTCCGCTGACGATCCGCTCTACGGGCGAATATCGGTTATGAATCGTTCTTCACTAGACCATCTTCTCCCAGTTACTTGTAAGGTAACTAGTTACGCCATCAATCTGAAGTGGGCGGACAGCCTCATTTCTCCAGACTTCAGGCAGCCGGCGCGGCTTCAGGAGGGTGGGAGGGACTACAAGAGATTCAAGTCTAAACTGATTTATTTAACGTTCAAGTCGGTGCTTTTATACATTAATTTTCTGGTACCTACTTTTGCGGCCGTGAGAATAGTCACGTTCGCACGAGTCTGTATTCCTTTCTTAAGGTTTTATTATGAATCGTTCTTGGAGATAGGTAATCCTAGCCATAACATCGGTTTATGTTTTTATGGCTAAAACTGAAACGTATCCCAGGCTCGTTCGCACGCTTTACTACACAAAGGAACACTTTCTGAATATTTAATATTTATGACATTTTCTCGAGAATAGACGCATCTCACGCTGGCCAACAAAGGGCACTTTTTGGCTTATTTAATATTTATGACATCCTTTCTAACAATCGGTCGGGGCTCACGGACTGTTTCTTTAATTCAGCCCGATAATACTCGTGGGATGCAAAGTATAATAAACCATCGAATTCCTATATCATTACAAATAACACATTTACAAATAACACATAACTATCAACAGCTGTCGTTTTCAGCGTGAGACGTACGTAATTCTCCCACCGTGCAGTCTCTGCTGTACCCTGCCTTGGACGTCTCGACTCGTTCTGTGTTGAAAACCGCCAGCTTCGCCGCTGGCCGCGTATAAGTCCCTGTTGCGGTCTTTATCTGAACCACGCGAACCTGCCCGTCGGCTGCTGGAGTCGCTCGCGTTACTCGTCTCCGTGGCCATGTGTTGCGCGGCAACTTCGGATCCGCAACGAGTACCAGGTCTCCTTCCTGAATCGGCTCCGTCGGGGTCCTCCACTTCGGGCGCCGCGCCAACGTTGGTAAGTACTCCCGTACCCACCGACGCCAGAAAGCATCTGCCATCTGTTGTGACGCCCGCCATTGTTTCTTGAGACACATCTTCTCCTCCTCCGTGTCGTACTGTACCAGGGTCGTCATGCCACCAGCTGATCCTGTGTAGTCTCTGCTGTGCACCGCACCGGATGTCCCACGTGAATGTCGGCGCGAATGCCCGCATGCGCCCACCGGGCGGTGGCGGCTCCCCCGTAGCAGAACCTTCATCTCGTCGCCGGAGGCGCGCCTCTGGGAAGAACGCACACGTATCGCCTCGTCGTCGACGATCTTCTCTGCCCGGAGCTCACACTCTCCTTCGGGCTTCAGGCGTTGGGGATTCTGGCAGCGATCGACAAATCCCGTATTCCGAGCGGTTGTCCTTGGCGGTCTCGTCCTCGATGAAAACCGCGGCACGCTCGGCGGTCCCTCCGTTACGCTGCAGTGCCCCACGAAGTGTCCAGCTTCATCGCCGCCTTTCGGTTGAGCGCACGTGCCGAACGCAACGTGGCCCAGCGGCGTATCACTCACAATTACGCCATCACGCCGGAATTGCGCAATCCTTCGCGGCCCTATTAGCTCGGCACTGTCTAGACCTATGATAATTTCAGGCCTCACTTTCACACTGGTGACACAATTGTCGTTTAAACTGTCCTTTAAGTCAATCCACCTCCATTGGAGGTAGCCGGGAAGCTTCGACGCCATCTCCGCGAGCAGCGCCGTCGAGACTAGATGCTGCGCGCCGTAACTCTCGAGTGACGGCACGGTATTTCTGATTAGAGTTGTGTAATCTACAACAGCAATCACACTTCTATCCGGGAGCTGCGGGACCCTGCTCACCCGATTAGTCAGCATGTTGACGATGACTCGAGGATTCCCGAACTCTTTGTCCAGGATCTGCATCACTTCCGGAACGTTTTCCGGATCTGACAGCATCTCGCTCACCATGTCAAAGGCTCGTCCGCTCAAGGCCTTTTGTAGCCGGAGTCCATTTTCGACATTTTTCAGCTTGCACAATTTCGTCGATTGGATGAATTGTGTTTCAAAATTGCGCCACTCTAGCGGTTCCCCCCAAAAGGGTGGTAGGTCTTGGACCCCTGTCCGCCTTGCCATCATCGACTGTATTTCGGCATCATCCAGCGTCCTAGGCTTCTGCATGTCTCTCAACCATTCGTGAGTATGACGGTCGAGGTCGGCAGCCATTCCCCTCGATGCCGAGTTCTCGTACGCCGCGAATTCATCTCGATAGACGCCCGCGTCCCACTCGTGGGCTCGGTAGTTCAGCATCCTTGGTGCTGGCGGCTCCCGCCTCACCCACTGGTGAGCAGGATGTTCGGGCTCAGCGTCCGCCTTCCACGGCGCTGGGCGCTCTCGAGCCGCGGCGACCGTATGCCCCGCGCGCTCTTCACGAGCAGTCTCGTAGCTCAGCTGCTGTTGCGCGGCTGGCTCCCGCCTCGCCCACTGGTGAGTAGGATGACCGGCCTCAGCGTCCGCCCTCCATGGCGGCGCTGGGCGCTCTCGAGCCGCGGCGACCGTATGCCCCGCGCGCTCTTCACGAGCAGTCTCGCAGTTCAGCTGCTGCCGTGTGGCTGGCTCCCGCCTCGCCCACTGGTGAGTAGGATGACCGGCCTCAGCGTCCGCCCTCCATGGCGGCGCTGGGCGCTCTCGAGCCGCGGCGACCGTATGCCCCGCGCGCTCTTCACGAGCAGTCTCGTAGCTCAGCTGCTGTTGCGCGGCTGGCTCCCGCCTCGCCCACTGGTGAGTAGGATGACCGGCCTCAGCGTCCGCCCTCCATGGCGGCGCTGGGCGCTCTCGAGCCGCGGCGACCGTATGCCCCGCGCGCTCTTCACGAGCAGTCTCGCAGTTCAGCTGCTGCCGTGCGGCTGGCTCCCGCCTCGCCCACTGGTGAGTAGGATGACCGGCCTCAGCGTCCGCCCTCCATGGCGGCGCTGGGCGCTCTCGAGCCGCGGCGACCGTATGCCCCGCGCGCTCTTCACGAGCAGTCTCGTAGCTCAGCTGCTGTTGCGCGGCTGGCTCCCGCCTCGCCCACTGGTGAGTAGGATGACCGGCCTCAGCGTCCGCCCTCCACGGCGGCGCTGGGCGCTCTCGAGCCGCGGCGACCGTATGCCCCGCGCGCTCTTCACGAGCAGTCTCGCAGTTCAGCTGCTGCCGTGCGGCTGGCTCCCGCCTCGCCCACTGGTGAGTAGGATGACCGGCCTCAGCGCCCGCCCTCCATGGCGGCGCTGGGCGCTCTCGAGCCGCGGCGACCGTATGCCCCGCGCGCTCTTCACGAGCAGTCTCGCAGTTCAGCTGCTGCCGTGCGGCTGGCTCCCGCCTCGCCCACTGGTGAGTAGGATGACCGGCCTCAGCGCCCGCCCTCCATGGCGGCGCTGGGCGCTCTCGAGCCGCGGCGACCGTATGCCCCGCGCGCTCTTCACGAGCAGTCATGGAGCTCAGCTGTTCTTGCGCGGCTGGCTCCTGCCTCACCCACTCGTAAGCGGGCTGCTCGGCCTCGGCTTCCGCGCCCGACCGACACGGCGCTGGGCGCTCTCGAACCGCGGCAGCCATATGCCCCGCGCGCTCTTCACGACCAGTCATGGAGCTCAGCTGTTCTTGCGCGGCTGGCTCCTGCCTCACCCACTCGTAAGCGGGCTGCTCGGCCTCGGCTTCCGCGCCCGACCGACACGGCGCTGGGCGCTCTCGAACCGCGGCAGCCATATGCCCCGCGCGCTCTTCACGACCAGTCATGGAGCTCAGCTGTTCTTGCGCGGCTGGCTCCTGCCTCACCCCCCGCGCGCTCGTAACCAGGGCTGCTCAGCTGTTCTCGGCTTCCGCGCCCGACCGACACGGCGCTGGGCGCTCTCGAACCGCGGCAGCCATATGCCCCGCGCGCTCTTCACGACCAGTCATGGAGCTCAGCTGTTCTTGCGCGGCTGGCTCCTGCCTCACCCACTCGTAAGCGGGCTGCTGCATCGGGGCGTGAGTTGCTTCGCCCGTACTGCGGGCCGCACGGCGGTCCGCTTCATGTGCGGGCGGGACTGACTCACCGGCGCTGCAGGCTGCACGGTAGTGGTCCTCCTCAGGCTCCCGTATGACTTGCACAGACCTCGGCGTGGCGGGCTGCTGCATGGGGGCGTGAGTTGCTTCGCCCGTACTGCGGGCCGCACGGCGGTCCGCTTCATGTGCGGGCGGGAGCTCCGTGGTCCGCTGAACTTGTAGGCTGGCGGCCAAGCTTGCGATGGCTGCGTTGGTTTGCGCGATGCTTGTCGCCACGGCTGCGACGAGCTGGGCCATCATGTCGGTGAGAGCGTTCAGCGACTGGTCAGCCTTGCGGCGCGCCTCTCTGGAGTCCACGGACCTCATTGACTCCCCCGATTCTGATCGGGCGTCGTCCTCCTCCATGTTAGTTCCACGGTTGCTTCCTGATCGCGTTGCAATCGGTGATCGATTGGCAGGCATGATCAGGTCAGGAGATGATCTTCTTCACGAAGGCAGAATCCGGTTCGAAGGACCAAATGTAGACGACAGCTTCCAGTTCCGCTGACGATCCGCTCTACGGGCGTGTATCGGTTTTCCGCTCTTCACTAGACCATCTTCTCCCAGTTACTTGTAAGGTAACTAGTTACGCCATCAATCTGAAGTGGGCGGACAGCCTCATTTCTCCAGACTTCAGGCAGCCGGCGCGGCTTCAGGAGGGTGGGAGATAGAAATGAAACGCAAGAGATTCAAGTCTAAACTGATTTATTTAACGTTCAAGTCGGTGCTTTTATACATTAATTTTCTGGTACCTACTTTTGCGGCCGTGAGAATAGTCACGTTCGCACGAGTCTGTATTCCTTTCTTAGGGTTTTATTATGAATCGTTCTTGGAGATAGGTAATCCTAGCCATAACATCGGTTTATGTTTTTATGGCTAAAACTGAAACGTATCCCAGGCTCGTTCGCACGCTTTACTACACAAAGGAACACTTTCTGAATATTTAATATTTATGACATTTTCTCGAGAATAGACGCATCTCACGCTGGCCAACAAAGGGCACTTTTTGGCTTATTTAATATTTATGACATCCTTTCTAACAATCGGTCGGGGCTCACGGACTGTTTCTTTATTGAAGGTCCGCCCGATAATACTCGTGGGATGCAAAGTATAATAAACCATCGAATTCCTATATCATTACAAATAACACATTTACAAATAACACATAACTATCAACAGCTGTCGTTTTCAGCGTGAGACGTACGTAACAACCCTCGTATCGTACGTTTTCGTATATATCTTAAAATATTTTTACCTTGCGCCTAAAATTGTACGCTAATGCAATCCGTCGTACATTAAATTAACTGTTTTAATTAGGTAGCTTATAAGATGACTAGGCTTTGACGAATAAGCATATTTATTTACGAGTATACTCAATTGAAGTATATCGTATATTCAAAACGTTTTTGACACAATTATTTGATCTGTACATCAAGGGGTATGCTGACAATCACATTATTTTGTAAGCTTATTTCATATGATAATGTCAAAAGTCCAGAAAAACAGGGAAAAGTAATTGCAATGTATTTATATTTGTATTGTACTTATGACACGATTCAATTAAATATCAATAGTAAAAAAATGGTATAATGCTTATCCACGTAATTATTAACCTCAAACTATTGTATAAAACGACGAACAGTTATTCAATAAATCAGTATCAACTTTTTTTTTTATACCGGTGGTCACAGCTCAATGGTCAAAGCATTTGCTTTGCAAGCCAAAGATCGTGGGTTCGATCCCCGACGTAGATTAAAAAGAAAAAAGGATTTTTAATCGATTTATGAGGTCTAAAATACCCCCGGTTGGTGTAAATTTGATCCATCACCCGTAAAATGCTAGTCATAGCCTATTAATTAAAATTGGTGGTAGACGAAAGTCGTCCCGTGAAGACCACACATTCATAGTAAATTCCTGTAATAATAAGAATGATGCGTGAATCTCGGGCTGTAGTCTGTGACGTTGGCGGACCAAAACTCCACATGCAGCGTTGAGCCATATGCACTATGGTAAGCGTCACAGAATAACACAGATGAGACCTTAGAATTACTTTCACTATCTGTCGGTATTCTCCTGTATATATAAAAAAAAAACTGCGGTCTCTGACCGTTTCTCCCACGCCAGAATCAGTTACGCTCCGACGTCACCATTCAGCTGACGTCGTCATTTTAAGAGTCATTAGCTCCGGAACAAATATATTTTAACCTACAGTGTATATAATTTTAAATAAATAAATACAAAGGCTTACCTTGTATTCGTTGAAAGAGTTTTTGAATATCATGTTGCAGAGGTGGCTTCCCAATTTAGTTGGTCTGTATATTAATAATAGACAGTCTTTCTCATCAGGCAGAAGAACACTTCGATATTCTTTTAGAGGAGAGTCTATAAAAGACAATTCATACTTAACAATCATATTCCACCTTGATACTGTGGCTTTTGGATTAAGCCGTGTATGGCGAACTTTCTTCAGCCAATATTTCAACCGCCATTGCAGGGATCTTCTTCAGGATTGATGATTTATTTAGTTGTGAATTGGTGTCAGATTATCTTTTTACGAGCGTTATTGATTGATATCTCCTAACAATGCTCGTAAAAAGATAATCTGACACCAATTCACAACTAAATTAATCATCAGTCCCGAAAAAGACCACTGCAATGACGGTCGAAGTATTGGTTGAAGGAAGTTCGGCACACACGGCTAAATCCAAAAGCCACAATATCATATCTGGGCGTGAAAAACTAAGAAGTTATATTCCACCTTGTTTTAACATGAAGCACGTCGAGTAAGTAGTCTAAAGAGTAGTATAAATTTTTTTATGTTTATACTTAATATAATTAATTAATATTGAGAATTCTGTTGCAATAAAGTAAGTCATACGTTTATTACATTTTTTTTTTTAATAAATACATCCAAGAGAGTAAACTCAGTTGAAATCAGTGGGTTCTATGACGTTTAGCTAGAAAAGCTGGACCCTGCATTCGGGAAACATGTGTACGATTTATGTGCGTATTGATCTGTTTCTTGAAGCTATCCATTTACATCCCCCGTCTTTAAAAAGACAATAAGTCGCGAGTTCGTCACGTGACCGCGTCGAGGAAGGACGTAGGAGCAGGCCGCAAAGCAAACAACTTATTTTTGAAGCACAATTCGCAATTATTTTTAATAAAGACTTGATTTCCTCGTCCGAGCGGTACATGACGTTTCGCCGCCCGGACGAGAGTTAACCGACGACTGCTGGAACACTGTGACATGCAGCGCCGCCAAGATAATCACGGCAACAAAACGAATCAAAGATGACAGTTGCACCAACATGAAATGGAGCAACTGTCATTAAAAATAAAATGGCGTATGCAAATGCCATTAACGCGTATACAACTGGGATAGGCAGCATTTGGAAAACTAAAGTACATTTTTAAAGCAAAAATTCCTCAATGTCTTAAAACTAAGGCTTTTAACCAATGCATCCTCCCTATATTAACTTATGGCACAGAGGAGTGGAATCTGACAGCAAGTCTTACACATAAAATAAAGGACACCCAACGTGCTATGAAGAGATCCACGCTCGAAGTATCGGTAAAAGATATAATCCGGAACGAGAATGTCCGCAGAAGAACTCAAGTAATGGATGCTACCCAACGAATAGGCACACTCAAGTGGCAATAGGCAGGACATATCTGTCAAAGAGACGACGGTCGATGGGAAGAAAAGTATTGGAATGGCATCCAAGAACTGGCAAACGAAGCATTGGCCGACCCCCTGCAAGATGGACTGACGACATAAGAAGAATAGTGGGAGTGACCTGGTTGCGGAAGGCGGAGGATCGAAGAAGATGCAGACTCACGCGGGAGGCTTACGTTCAAAAGCTGATAATGATGCAAGCGACTTAAAAAAATAATAAGCGTCACGTGTAATAGGCAATCGCAAACCGTCTTTGTGTTGGTCCGTTGTCGGAGTCTTGGAATATATTTCGAAAAAGTTGCAGCTTATTTCTTCGACGAGAGTGACAGTGGTGTAGCAGATGTCTGGAAAGTGGTTGATCCAAGTGACGTGCTTCTGAAACGTCTCTCTGATGGGTATCGACGGAAGGAGGATCCTCCGAGGGTCGGTTTCGTTCAGCGATGGAGGGTTGACGAAGGTTATTCCGGGTGAGACTCCTTGCCCGCACAACACTATCGAGTATATTGTCAAAGGTGGCGTCGAGGGCACCGAAATTGAAACTTGCAGTTTTGACCAGCTTGACTGAAAAATAAAAAAATAACTTATACATTACTATACATCTTAGATGTGAGACGGTTTTCAGGTCTCCACCGTCGCACAATAGTGTCTCTCCCTGCCGAAGCATTCCCCACCGCTCGAGGTTGTCCTTTATTCTACCAACTCCGGTTCTTAATCTGTTCAGGGATTTCCAGGTCCACCAGTTAAGATTCTTGCCAGTTGGGAGGGCCTCCCTTGGAGTAATGTAATCCTCTGATGCGATTTGTTGCCAGAGCTGGAGTCTCTCATTCAACCACGCGACATTTTAATAATAAAAAAAAAAAAAAAATTACACATACAATAGAATTCTAACCTAACCTAACATATTGTTAATTACTATTCATTAATTATTAACTGCCAATGTATTATTTTTTATTGACCTTTTCATGTATTTATTAATTAAAATTTTCTTAATATTTAATGATAAATTTAATTAACTACTGACAAAATAATTAGTTGACAATAATTATAATATAATAATCCAAAGCGACTTCAAAACGACCCGGGATCGTCATCGGGGCGCGTGGTGGGAGGATGAGGAGCAGGTCAAAAAGCAAAAAAACTCTTCAAAAAGTACAATGATGATAATAATTTTAGCTAAATAGACTGACAAACTTCTAACCTTGCCACAAATTATGAATGATATATACCTGACGGTGTTCGGACAGAAAATGAAACAGTCACAGCGCCCGAAGACCACATATCGGCTATCAGACGATCTATCCGCTATCATATTAACATTCTCCTCTCTCTCAAAAAGGTTGTTATTCCGTCACGCAGGGGAGAGGATTGGGAGCAAATTGATAACACAGACTTTTTCAGAAGCACATTGACATATATTTACGTTAAGACATAGTTTCCCGATCGATCGTACTATGGCGTTACTTTCGCCGCAACCGATATAGACTTAACAATCCGGTCTCGCCGACGGATGGTACCCACTGGCTTCGCGCTCGGGATGGGCTCTCGCCCGCGTCACGAGCGGCGGTGTATATAACTAATGCCAATATGGAAGACACATCCATATCTGGCAAGCGAACAGAAACTATAGACGAAAGATTGTATATCGAGGTTTTCGGTACCAGTCAGCAAGGGCTATATCATGCTGATGTCAATATATATATATACCGAACTATCGCGCGTCAGACGAGCGAAAACAAAAAAGGCACTAGCCTACAAGAGTTACATCGAGTTGATATCAATGTATTTAATGGATTGTGCCTACCGTTAGAGAAGTAGGTTCGAACTTGACTGTTGTTGTTCCAATGTTATTTGGTTCTATCATCAGTTGTTCTGGTGATATCTCGAAAGCATTGTCAGCTGCTGCTAGATCGCTGCACGGCTGCGTGGCGATAGTCAGGAAGCAAGGAAACTTCCCCTTGTTCCTGAAGAGGATCAGGCAGTAGTTTGTTGTGTTGATGGACGTCCTGTGGAAGACCAACGTACTTTCTTCTCTGGTAAAAGTGCAGCGACTTTGATTCTGAAAAAAAAAACATGATTTTATTATAATACGAATAACTAACTCAGTAAGCAAAATTTTAAATACATATAGACATAGTGCTTATCTGAAATTGATAAAAAGACTAGAGGCCTTTGAGATGTGGTCCTTTCAGGCTGGTGCCGAAAAGCCTTGATATATGATCATTATTCTTTTATTTTTTTCGCTCGTCTGACACCCACATAAAAATTTTAGCTTTAGATTTCAGTAGTCATAAGACAACAGACGCATACATCAAGCAAGGCTAGCGTTCAATCAAAAAACGAAAATTCTTGAGTCAAAAAATATTAACTTACAGCTCCGCAAACAACTTGCAAGACATTTGTTTGGAGCATCTTGATGTACGGCTGTGAGACATGATGCTTATCTGTAAGTGATAAAAAAAGACTTGGTGCCTTTGAGATGTGGTCTTACAGAAGAGTTCTCAAAATTTCCCGGAGAGACTACGTCACGAACATTGAAGTTCTCAGCATAATCAAGGAAGATAGGCACCAAGTAAGAATCATCACAGAGAGGCGATCGGTCACGTAATGTGCCACGATGGTCTTCTTCTTGACATTGTGGAAGGGACGGTTGAGGGTAGAAACTGTAGAGAGCGCGCCGTAGATGGGAGTATTTGGAGGAAATATTCGAGGACATGAGTTGTAGCTCTTATGCTGAGCTAAAGAGGATTGCAGAGGATCGAGAAGAGTGAAGATCGAGGTGCAAGATTTTGTTGCTGCACCGGATTGATACTACGAAGAAGAAGTCGGTGTTGAACGCTAACAAATATAATTTTAAGTTTTCATTTATGTGAAACATTATTAAATAATAATCTTGTATTATATATTGACCAGACGGTAAGGTGTTTGTTTGTCATTTAGACGCTTTTTCTGGTTCAAAACCAAAAAATATACTAAATTATATCTAAAGTCTTAACATGCCCTCAGTAGGTTTGAGCCACCGCAAGCGTCGAGCTGATCGTCCGATCTCTTTAAAAAACCCTGAAAAAATGAACACCTAAATATTTCTATTGTACTTAAGCCGCACACTGGAGGCTCCCGGGAACTATCAATGGTCCCATGTAGATCTCTGTGTTACAGGTATTCTGAGACAAGGTGTAGAAAATTTGAGCTTACAGAACTGTTAAAATGGCAAACAGTTTATATACTCACCTCGTGCAGCGCGGGATCCAGGATTTTGATACTAAAATCCAGAGTTCTCGTCCATCTCTCGCGAAGGTAGACTCCGTTTCCTCTGACGCTATCGTCATCAAACGCGGCCGCTTTCGGTGAACATCCATCTTTCAGACGAGTGTGACAGAAGACGATAACCCGATTAGATGCGATCTCATTCTCAACCAGCTCTGGAACCTTAAGAATGTGGCGATGTGTTTTAGTATTCATGAAAATATATTATTTATTTCTTTATTAACAGAAGTTCCAAGAAAAGAGTTGTAGAGCATAGAATATACAATACATACATACAAAAGATAATAAGCAGATAAAAATAACATAAAAGAATATGAAGATGACACATGTAAATGTCTAAAGATCTAGGAGAACAATACCATCGACAAAAGAGGAAAACGATGTAAGAAAAGGATCGAGGTGTGCTGGTAAGCCATTTAGGAGCGCCATTGCCGTTGTACCAAATTGAGTGCTTGAAGCTCCACAAGCATCAACTGGAATCAAAAACAATGGATGGCTACGAGCCTACGATATTATGACCAACGAGAACTTTAAATGGTTCAAAATTCTACGCAACCATCTGCTTTTAAAACACCTAATCCAGCATAGGCTTTTGGTAGGATGTCAAGTTGCGCTGCAGTAGAGGAAATTTTCTTTACAGGTGCAAATTTTAATTTATCACATATGTTTAAAAAGTTCCCATAACCTTTAACCCTTTCATTACGGCTCGGTGGAATACAAATTATAGTGTCAATTATAAAACTAGTATTTGAAGCATAAATGTACTTATCTGGTCTGTTTTCATATATCACATTGGTTCTTGTATCCTTTAGCTATCAGATGATGCATAAAAAACTATTCTAACAAAGTAGGATAACGATATATCATGGCTACCGATGTCAACGGTAGAGAAATCTTACACGGCATATATCGAGTACCAATGCGAATAGGTTAAATAACATTTTTTTTTAATTATAGGTTTTTTTAAAAATAAAGCAACTTTAATTTACTTACTTACGCACCACCCATAGCCCTCACTCCTAACTCCACTCTATCTTCCTATTTTAAAGTGAAACTTTTCCTTTATTACTAAATATTAATTTGCTTATATAAGCTTCTTTGTTAAGCCCCACTTTTAAGCTCCACCTAACCTCTACCCACTAACTAGTGAACTCATTATTTATTGGTAATTGAATATATATATACAATTATACTTCAAATTTTATAAGCATCAGTTCATTCAAAAAAAATATCGACAGAGGCGGGATACGAGCCATTACCCTAGTCCACTCGACTATTTCCTGCCTGAACGGATGCGCGAAAATAAGTTGTATTTATACCATTGTTACCATCATATAACGTTTATAAAATTATATAACGAATATAATTTATTCACAAGCTTTTTATATATTAATATTATATTAATTATAATAATATATATAACAAACACGAACACAACACACGTTTCCTGCATGCAGCGTCCAGCCTCCCTGACTGAGCGTTATAGAGTGCACTGGTCTTGAGCGGCTGTGCTCTCCTGCGTGTGACAACATTTTTTTTTTTCGTATTTATGTGAAAAGTTATGATGAAAAATCTACGACGACTGCGTACTCCAAATTGCAAGCTTTGAGGAGTCATTCACAGACGTCACTTGAGTTAGACACTAATTCAATTACAATACTCACCTCTCGATTTATAGTTACCCAGTTTTGGTCTACAAAGTCGTCCTGCTTATTTTCCACCAAAGCCACTTCTCCATGTTGTATATCATCCGCCTGCTTCTCACTTTCTCGGTCATTCAGCCGGCAAGCAAGAAGACATGCATTGTTTTGTGGCCTCTTAAAGATGACCATGGTTTCACGTTCACTCATAGTTTGTTGGTGTGGGAAGAGGTAGTATATATCCCTGAAACGAGAACATATTTTCAAAACGTTTTTATTCATCCAGGGAAAGACTTAAAACGCCTTGATACAGAATCTATAAAACATAAACATATTTACATCCTCCTCTCTAATTTTGTTAATGAATTACGTGGTGGCGTGATGAAGAGCAGATTAACAACACAAATACTTTTTCTGAAGCACATTGACATATATATTTCGACAACTTTACAAACGTCTGGCCCGGACCTACAAACAGCATTCAGGCCAGCAAAAATGCGATCTCGCCGCCGTCGGCACATGACTGACTGCCCCGGCCGCCCCGCTAGGTGACGCCCAGCGCCGCAAGTGGCTATCTATGTAACTAGTCTTTCTATAACGGCATTACAAAATGACGACACACACATGTACAACAAGCGAACATAAATAAAAGACGAAAGATTGTATATTGAGGTTTTCGGTAGCAGTCAGCAAGGGCTATGCCATGCTGATATCAAAATATATAAAAAATCAATATAACCTATCCAAGTAAGATCCGCGCCCAATGTTGCTTAAGAAAAACAAGCGCTTTCGACATCGTATTGTTGTTGTTGTTGGTAATGGATGTTGTACTCACAGTTTTTTCGCTTGATCTATATTACTTTCTTCTTTCGTCTCCCTCATTCCCGTCCATATTAGATGGCTCGGGTTGTTCTTGCTGTTAGCCACCACCATGGAACGAGGATCATCATGATCATCATGAACGCGATCATCAAGATTGTCACCATCAAGTATGACATCATCAAGAATGACATCATCAACTTGCTGAGGTGTTTCAGTAGCTTCAGAAACGTTCGAATCGCATTCCAAGTGTTTTGAAGGCAGTGTACATACCTGGAAGACAAAATATTAAAAGTCATGAAACGTTTTCCAATTTCTTCGATCTAATGGAGGACTAATCGACAGGCGTAAACAACTGGAATGGGCAGCATTTGGAAAACTGATCTGCTCCCCATCCATGCACCACGCATCCTGATGACAATCCCGGCAACATGGAGTCGCTTTTGATTGACGGAATATCACTAAATTAATAAAAGATGGCGTTATATACTCGTAGATAATGGTTTAAGAATTATCATTTGTTGCTTACCACAAGTCGTTGATTGAGGTCGCCTTTTAAAATTAATAAGTCCAGACCTCGGAAGCATCGACCTAATAATCTAAACTTCGTAATAGATTATTAATAAACATTTAAAACATGCTTCGGATACTACAGCTAAAAATCCTCGGGCTCACAATTTGAAGATTGTTGCGAAAAATATATGTTATAAGAACTCTAGGTGTAAATGTGTCTTGGGACAAGGCAAACACAATTAATACTAACATAACTAAGTGGCGGCAGTTTTTTTAAGTTACAACAGTTAAACATGTGTTTCATATATGGAAATGATAATTTATTTATTTATTTATTTATATACAGAATCGAAATTCCAATTTTTACGAATATTTAGAAACAGAGTATACATAAATATACAATAAATAGAGAAAATAATAAAAAATAAAAATAACACAAAAAATAAGAAGATGACACGTGTCAAAGATCACAGAGATCAAGTAGAACAATACCATAGACAAAAGAGGAAAAGGATGTAAGAAAAGGATCGAGGTGTGCTGGTAGGCCATTTAGGAGCGACATTGCCGTTGTAGCAAATTGAGTGTAAATTGTACAAATAATGACCTAGAATTCATTTGGAATCAACTAGAATTCGAATGACGCGTGAAAGTGATATAAATCAAGCCTTTTCTACGATTATCGAAATTAAATACATTCACAAGTTGGAGCTTCTGGTCGTCCTGACCTAGCGTCATAGAGACCACTGGTCGCAACCAGTCGTGCTTTCATGCATGTGATTTCATAAAAAAAAAACTACTCGTATTATTCATGTAAATGTTTTGTGTAAACAGAGCCGATGATACGTTTAAAAAAGAAACGATTTATTTACCAATGAATTTATTATTGCGTTTATTATCTAGACAAATAAACCGAATCGCTTATCTTTAGCTAATGAAATAGTTCTAAACCTTTTTATAGTCACGAAGCATTTTTATCAGTTCCAGGTGTTTCAAAATCACAATAGTTAATTACGCAAAATGCACATTACTTTTTATTTTTTTTTTATTATTATGTAAAAACATAAACAAGAATACCGCAGATGGTGATAGTAATTCTGAAGTCTTATCTGTGGAATTCTATGACGCTTAGCATGCTGCATATGGCTAAGCGCTGCATGTGGATTATTGATCCGCCAACGTCATAGATTGCAGTCCGAGATCCACGCATCATACTTATTTACTATTAATGGATGGCCTTAACGGGACGACTTTCGTCTACCACCAATTTTGACCAATCGGGTCAAAATTGTTGTCTGGCATTTAATAGGTGGGGTATTTTGGATGGTCGCTATGTTCCAGTACTCTACCTTCCCACGCGACACTAAGATTTTTGTTAGCTTCCCTGCTTATGAGATAGAAACAGCAGACTTGTGTTTTTTGATGGGTTGGGTTCGAGATGATTGGTTTTGTAGAACGCGATTATTTACTGCCATATGTTCTAAATAGAGAGCGAACAAATAAAGCTGAAAAAATAAGTGGTTTTTTGAAAAAAAATATAAACGCCTCAAACCAGATGTCGTTTTTGAAGAGTCGTTTCAGAATTGCAAATATAATTGTTTGCATGATAAAACAGCAAATGTAATTATGAAAAATCTGCTATCTTCATGTTTGTTTAAGTGATGGTAATTGCATAAATTTACATAATCGCTAGAACGATTATGATGAGTGTGTTTAAGTACTCACACTTGGACTAACACTGGTGATTTATCGCATTGTTTTTTATGCATATCAGTGGTAATATAAAAAAATATTGACAGCCTTCATTTAAAACTATTTTTCTAAATTTCGTAAATTTTAATGATAACATATCTTCCATTATCATTATATATCCAATATTCCAAAGTCCGCGGTTCGCATCCCGCTTCTGCCGTTATTTTTGTGCTTGGATTGACGCGTTGAAAAAAGAATTTTATGTTTAGTATATGTATATTTAAGTAATAATAATATTGTAATATAGTCAATGATCTATAAAAAGTAGATTAGAATATTGAAATAATAAAATAATATTCTAATAAAAATTAAAAATTAATTAATAATGTCTCCTTGAGACAATATCAAGAAGGTAAAAATTATCCATCAGTAACACAGGTAAATGATTGGTTATAAAGTCCGAGTCGGAACTATAAGTAGTCGTTTCACATCCATTCAGTCGTACTTACTAAAATAAATAGACTGCCGGAAAGTAATAATATTAAGCTTGTGAATAAATGAATACTGATAGAATAATAATAAAAATATACATACTTTGAATATATACTATAACGACATCTGTCGTACGATAATAACAATGATATAAATACTAGTTTCATCGCGGGTCGGTCTAGGCATAGCAATGGCGCGATTCACCGAGCGGTATGAATACCTGGGCATTGTTGGTTTCCAAAGTCCGCGGTTCGCATCCCGCTTCTGCCGTTATTTTTGTGCTTGGATTGACGCGTTGAAAAAAGAATTTTTTATTTAGTATATGTATATTTAAGTAATAATCATTATATATCTGCTTTCTAAGTATGGCTTAGTCGTGAAGCGTTTGCTTAGTGGAGATAAAAATAAAAATGTTTTTTACACAATTTCTAAGGTCTCTCCCGGTTGGTGTGCATTTGATTCTGGCATCCTCCTCTCTACGGGAGAAACGACTTCACGTCGCCGGGATAATTGTCGAATCGCGTGGTGGAAGTATGAGAAGCAGATTAACAACACACAGACTTTTTCCGAAGGACATTGACATATTTTTTCGATAAAGTCTTGGTTTCCCCGATCAACCGTAAAATGGCGTTACATTTGCTTCGATCGATCGGGACTTAACTCACGACTGAGGGCGCTCGTGATGGGCTGTAACCCACCGCCGCAAATGGCGATCAACGTAACTAGTCCTCCTAACGGCATTACAAAATGACGACACATACATGTACGACAAGTGAAAAGAAATAAGAGACGAAATATTGTATATCAAGATTTTCGGTACTACTCAGCAAGGGCATATGGACCAGCTCTCTTTTCTCTCGACCGCCTTCGTCATCATCATCATTTCAGAGCCGCCCGCCAGAAGATGTCACTGTGTTACGTGTCCGATCTACCACCGACCAAACTCCAACTACCTACGAGTAACCTTTCAATTTAACAAAATCACTTTTATAACTTGCCAAAAATAAAAATTACGCATCGATAAATTCAGTCAATCAATTCTCAAATTTATTGTAAATAATTCCGTTAATAATTCAACCTTCAATAATGTTTAAAAATTAATTTAACTTACTTACGTGATATTAAATTTCCCATGAAATATACCGTGTTTTTAATTATTTTCTTTCTATGTTCGGAATTTTCGTGTATTTCCATCTGATCACATCCTAACACGCAGCACAATTCCTTCACCGCAATTCGATCACACACTTCAGCATTCCGAAATAAAGCGTATGCAATATTTCAATTAAACGCTGTTCAATGTTTAAATATAATTTAAATGGAATACACCTGCATTTACGGCACTATATAAGACGGCTATTATTTAAGTCAAGCAATACATTCGAAATAATCAACACTGCTTACGCAGACTCAACAATCGACAAACATCATCAAAGATGTCTCCCAAATTCCTCTTCTTCATCTTCGCCTGCTTCTTGGTCGTGAGTACTACTCATTAAAATTAACTCTCAATCTATAAAAAAAACTGTTAAACTGCATACCATCTAATAAATATAACACGTGTAAGCTGTAAAAGTTTCAAGTGATTCCGGTTGTTACTTTATATATGGCAGTCTTTCAAAAAAATTATGGCGCTTACGAGATTTTCCTCGATCGTTATCAAGCGCGACACATTTTTTATATAGAAATATTGATTTAAAATCTTACGATATAACATCCAACAAGCTTCACCAATGACTTCGACACGCTTTGTGAAAACCCTCCCTCTCCCGCCCTGTTTTTGAAGACTAAGATGGTACTGGACGCACGCAAACTAGCTACTTATTAAAGAGTGGCTGAAACCCTTCTCGTGATTCTAGGTGTGTCAGTTAGATGTCAAATAGACCTCATTCTAAGCTCTAAAGCATGCTTAATTAGCATACTACAGTGAGATACGAATTTACTTCTTTGGTAACCAATTGCTACCCACGAAGTACGTGGAAATGGATGAGGAAACAGTAAGGTTGGAAGTCATTACTTGCATGTACCTTCTTGCAGACGGTCGGGCAGAAGCGCTCTAAGGCGCTGTAATTTTTTGACAGTTTATCGTAATATTGTATCACAGTTTAATTGTAATTAAGCTTCATTTATGCTAGCCAAAAATTAATAAGGCCAAAATATCTTTTAGCCAAAAGATCATTCGCCAAAATGTCTATTAACCAAATGTTCGTTTGCTTAATTTATTATATTTGAGTCAAAATGCGTTCGTTCAAATGTACTCCGGCCAAAAGTGAATTAATATAAAATATATAAATAATATCTTATTTGTTTTAACATGGATAACACTATTTATTCGCTTGCTAGAATACCGCGGTTTCGCCTTCAATGGAATATTTATTAGTTCCCAACAAATAATGAAGGTGAAATCGCAGTCTTCCAGTACGCGAATAAACAGTGCTCTACGCGATTCATATTAAAACAAGTTAAAACTAATTAATCTATTTAATAAAGTCAACTAAGTGAATCGTATATCAACCAAAAGTTGATTCGCTTAAATATGTGTCGGTCAAAAGTCCGTTCGGCCTAAAGTTTGTTTGGCCAAATGTCAAGCAATTGAGTTTAAATTTATCGTAAAGTTATTCATTAATTGCAGAAAAAAAAGAAAAATATTCGATACGTTGCTGGCCATTTCGATATAAAGTAAAAGTAGAAGAAAAACTTTCGCAGTCCGATGGGTCACCTAAAACGTTTAATGTTTTTTTTTTGCTGCAGTTACTTTACATCGATGTGTTCAGAAACTCCAATCTAATATATAACAATTATATTTGATAGCGAACGTTATTTTCTGGCAATAAGTTATTTGTAACTACGTAATAATGATTTTATATTAATTTTAGTTAAAAATATATTTTTTCAAATTTATTTTTACGTGATTTGTACATGTTTCGGACTCCATCGAGTCGATCTTAAGCAATAGTTGCAATTTTTAAATGTTTTGAATTCAGATTTATTTTAAGTGATTACATGTTTCGAACTCCCTCGAGTAAATCTTCAATAATGTTTCAAAATACACTTGTAACTTCCCAATATTTTTTGTATACATCAAAGTACATACTTTTTATATCATTACTCATGCAGCGTACATCTTTGCTCAAGCAGAATCTAGGGAATTAAACGTATTTATTTTTCTTCAACAGAAGTGTTTTTTTTATGTAAACACATACAGGAGAATACCGACAGATGGTGATAGTAATTCTGAAGTCTCGTCTGTGAATTTTATGACGTATACTATGTTGCATATGGCTAAGCGCTGCATGTGGAGTGCTGATCCGCCAAAGCCATAGACTACAGCCCGAGATTCGCGCATCATCCTTATTATCACAGGAATTTACTATGAATGGGTGGTCTTCACGGGACGACTTTCGTCTAGCACCAATTTTAATTAATGGGCTATGACTTGCATTTTACGTGTGAGGGAAATTGTACAAATTCACACCAACCGGCGGTATTTTAGAGCTAAGAAATTGTTTTTTTTTTTAAATCTCCATCGGGGATCGAACCCACGATCTTTGGCATCCAAAGCCAACACATTGACCATTGAGCTATACCCGCCGGCAGTGTAGAATGCGTTGACTTAAATTAAAAGCTTCCAGTAAATTTTCTAGCTACTTACAGAATGAGGCGAGAGCTGTGACGTCTGACACAACTTTGCAGTTGACAGCTTATGGCGAAAGCACGGCCAAGCTATATCAGCTGCAATAGCACATCGTTTGAACGGTTCTAATTAAATCACATAAGTTAAGCATCATTCGGCGCAGACCTGAACATCGATGGATCACCGCCTGTTGCTAACCACTCGTCGCTGGTTGAGTTGAGCGCACCCTTAGAATCAAATGATCCAGATATCTGGAGCATGGGGCTAATCATCCAATCGCTTAAAAATATAAAAATAATTAATCACCCAATAATTAATCTTGCATATAACAGCTGCCATTTTTTTCAAGTCTTTGGCTTTGAAGGTCGTTGGAAACTGTTTATGTTTTCAGATAAATAATATCTTAAGACGAGTCATGAATAGTGTAATATAACTGTCATAACAACGAGTAAATAGCAGCAATTTGGAGTGTCCATATGTTCCAAATATGGAGTGGATATGGGAAGAATATCAGCAGACGTAAAGTAATGAAGATAAGACGAGCATTAGTGCAAAATACAAAGAATGTTAAAAAAAATAACACGCATCCTGGAAAATAATACTGACATCCCCCGTCTAAATAAAGCGACTTAAAGTCACCGGATCGTCTTCGGGACGATGGATGGTTGAAGAGCAGGTCGCCAAAGCAAAGAACTCGTCGAGAAACACATTGACATTTATTTTACGTAAAATAAGACTGACGAAATTCGGTCCTTTGCCCGGGACAAAACATTCTGTTTACTTCACAACACCAGGCGCAAAGACTGCCACGGTGGAAGTGGCAGTTACAACACCGAATATTCTTACATAAACGTTTACTAAAGAAACTTCGCCGGGATCGTCATCAGGACGCATGGTGGAGGGATAAGAAGTAGATATCTTGTCGAGAAGCACATTGTAATTAACTTTAAATATAAGACGACTGACGAAATTCGGTAGCCGCTGCCCGAGACAGAACACGCATAGCGACCACTTTTCGAACTATGGCGCTTCACGCAAAAGAACATATCAAAATAAACAAAATGGTGCCGCAAGCTCCATGTCTTATGTTACTAACGTTTAAATATATGCGCGTCAGACGAGCGAAATAAAAATGAGACAAAAGATCGCATATCGAGGCTTTTCGGCACCAGCCTAAAAGGGTTATATCAAACTGGTGTCAATAGTCAACAGCAGGGAACTAACACTTGTCGTGTCCTTGTACGATTTCAGATTCAAATCGTTTTGGTCTCCGGGCAAGACAATTACGGAGACTATTGCCGCTTGAACCCAGGAGCACCAGGGTGCTACTGTATGAACGCTTGCCAGAGATACTGCCAAGACCCTGAAAACCCACAGATGGTTAGAAGATGCAATTTTGAATGCATCGATGTCTGCATGCCGTACACATCAGAATATTAAATTTTGTGTATAATTATTTTTTTTATTGTGTAAAATAAAAAAATGTATTGACAGAATTTTACTCAACATTCTCAAATACCATTAAGGTCATCAACTGACAATACTTGGTGAAACTGCATAATTTTAATTTAAAATTAATATGAATTAAAAAAAAAATAATAAATTCCCAATGTCTCCAGGGCGGCTGAAACATGTAATCATTTAAAATAAACGTGAATCGAAACTAAATATTTTTAATTAATATTATCTATAATAATTAATATTATTTATTAATTAATAATAATAATCAATTTAAAATTATAATTCTCAAATACATTATCATAATTTTACTCAGCATTAATAAATACATAGTCAGAATATTACTCAAGATTTTCAAATACATCCTCAGAATTTAACACAAAATTTTCAAACACATCGTCAGAATTTTACTCAATAATCTCAAAAACATCGTCAGAATATTACTTAACATTCTCAAATGCGTCGTCAGAATTTTACTCAACAAATAAATTCTCAGAATTTTACTCAACATTATCAAATCATCATCTGAATTTTACGCGCTAATAAGCACGCGATTTTTAACATTGCATCAATAAAACCTTATGATGTCTATATAAAAACTATATGGACAGCAAATTTGATGCAAGAAATGAAATATTTTAACGTCACACAATCAAAACAATTTTGATATTGAAATATCGATACGGCGATTTTAATCAAATCTTGATGTTCAATAATTGTACCATAACCTGTAAAGAAATATTAATATATAAAATAAAACATTAAAAACACAAAACCGATGTTTCAAATGTGCTTGTATAAAATTATCAAGAGTACACATTTTTTGATATTGTAACTTATGGGTTTAGCCTTGTGGCGAATTTCTTTTGACCAATATTTCGACCGCTGTTGCAGGGGTCTTCTTCAGGATTAATGATTTAGTTGTGACCTGGTGTCAAATTATCTTTTTATTATCTGACACCAACTCACAACTAAATCATCAATCTTGAAGAAGACCCCTCCAATGGCGATCGAAATATTGCTCAAAAGAAATTCGCCACACACGGCTAAACCCAAAAGCCACAATGTCTAATCTGGTCGTGAAAACCTAAGAAGTCATTTACACATTTTTGCCTTCTAAATCCGAATAATAATTACTCTTAGCATATTATCGCCATTAATAATTCTCTCACATTCTGTCAGCTGCCATTATCCTCCCAAGCCATATTTGCACCCGGAGCTTTACTTAGAGTATACATTTTTTATTTTTAATGCATTTTCGATGGTGTAAAGTTCGATAAATGAAAAGTGAGGCATATTTGGGTGTCAGTAAACCAAATAAGGAGATCGGACTATAAACCCGAAGCTCCCGAAGCTTGAACAACTTAGTAAAGCTTAATCCAAACTTAAGAATACTATTATAAATATTTATTTATTTACCTGGTTTGTACACGAATCACGACTGCAGTTTCGACTAACTCGTAGCCTTTCTCCATCATCACTTGTTAAGAGATAACTGAGCTGCGATAGTATTTTTTATGGCATATAATGGTCAAACCCATTTAATGTAGAAGAGGGGTTAGGAGTGTGTCTATAAGGGAATGATAAGAAAGGGAGACAGTTAGGGTTGCAAGGAAACTAAAGTTGGCAGTTGAACCAACATGATATTCAGCAACTGTCAAAACAAATAAAATGGCGTATGCAAACGCCGTGTATTATATATAAAATTAAGACTAACATTGTTAGATGTGCATGTCAGGCGAGCGAAAAACAAAAAGAGATAAAAGATCGTTTATCAAGACTTTTCGGCATCAGCCTACAAAGGCTATATCAAGCTGATAAATGTAAAAGTGCGAAACGTTTCTATGTATAGATCAAGTCACTCTAAGACATTGTAATTCTAATGCTTAAATTCATTTTATGTAGCTTAACATAAATATTTCGACGCGCGTTTTTACTTTTAGTCTTACCTTTTAAGTATTTAATTTGGAATTAATATTTTATTAAATCTTATAGTTTGAAAAAAACCTAATAA
Source organism: Glossosoma conforme (assembly GCA_022606575.1). NCBI lineage: Eukaryota > Metazoa > Arthropoda > Insecta > Trichoptera > Glossosomatidae > Glossosoma > Glossosoma conforme. The sequence goes on from JAGTXR010000044.1 coordinate 213,175, forward strand.
AATGAATTCTGTGCTATAATATTAAACTTATTCGAGATCCTCTAAAGCATAGGTTCCCAAACTTATTTCACTCGTGGACCCCTTGCCATGATTTTCGGCTTTCGGTGGACCCCCTCCTACTTATTTAAAAAAAAAGCAATAGTTCAGTAGTGTCAAACTCAAAAAACATCAATGGCCGGATAAGGTATTTTGAGTACGCTGGTGGACAGCATCAAAAGAACTTAAGAATCACTGTAAAATTTGTGGACCAATAACCTCTTAATATTTAAAATAGCTTTAAGAAATAAATGCCCTGTGCATATCAAAAACTGTAAATTTAATTTTCAAGTACATTAATTAGGGTTTTATTTTTTTAAGATATTGTTTATTTTTACACTCCTATAATCTGGACTGAAAATTTTCCATTACCGTCCAAAAAATGGTTGGTGGAATATCGTGCAATTCTTCCACATGTTGTCTTTTAATTCTTCAATACATCCTGTATTGCTAATATAAACTATACTTTAAAGATATTACAAAAGAAAAAAGTCCACTGGGGACAAATCCTGGCTGCAGGGCCAGTTAATGTCACCTTTTTTAGATATCAGTTTTTGGACAAAAAATTCACGAACTGCTACTATTACAGTAATTTAATACATGAAAATAACTGTCGCACAAAAAAGTAGAGCCAGACATTTTCATTGACAGCTTTTAAGAATTTGTTAAGCTTTGGGGAGTTTTTATTAAAAACCAAGTATCTCCCACTTCTAGATTTTTAGATTTGAGTGTCGACTGCATTTCTATTAATTCCATCTGCTTATAGTTATTTTCTGCTGCTGCCGTAGTTTGCACTTCTTTGTCAAGGGTCAGCCGACTTAGCTATTTGTTCAGTGCAACTCAGTTGTCGGCCGGCAGCCGATGTGTTTGTAGTGCATTTTTGTGCGTAAAACTACTTACGCGACATTACTTCTTGTGATTGTTACAATATTGAGTATTGATTTTGATATTTTGAAACAATTTTGAACACTTTTGAGTATTATTTTACAAAACAATCATGTATGAAAGATACTCATTCCAAAATGGCTGGAACTTTGCGTGATATGTCATCTAAAGACCATCTGTTTTCGGAAGATGAATCCTAAGATACTGATTTACTCTTTTACTTGGGATTTTGAATATTTCGAAGACGATAATGTGAACAGCTCAAATAATGATGATAGAACCACATATGTTGATAGCCAAAGTGTGAAAAATTACTGGATTGAAATGACAGGAACCCGAGTTTCCATACTCTCCTGCAACATCAGACATTAGAATTTCAGACAATTAACGACTAAAGTCTGCTCTAAGATTCGTTCAGTTCTTTTTACAGAACATTTGATGTCTCAGATTGTTACAAAAACTAACGGATATCACAAAAATCTTAGGAAGGAGTTAATTTTTCAATTAGTAGGAGGCGCAAGACTTGACCGGGAGTCAGTTTGGTTATATGAGACCTGCCCCCGAAAATCTGGTCTACATACTGAGCAATGCTTTAAGAAATATCACATTTCATCACAGTTAAGATTAAATCCGTCGACACGAACTTCCGCACCCAATTTTGAATCGTTTGGATTGTTGCAGATTGATTTGCGTTTCCGAATATTCTCTAATGAAAACAAAATTGACGTGTAGCTGCGGTCGCAGAATCCTTGTTTCGATAGTAATCTCAAAAGCAGAGCGCACATTATGCTTCGTATATGTTGCCATTGCACTAAATTCCTGGAATCAGCCGTTTTCAAGTTTGGTACCCTTCCCGCACCGATATCTATATTCGCACGGAAGTAACCGGCTTTTTAAATGTTTAGAAGTTATTGGTCCATTCCTTTTTTGACTTCTTTTTGTCCAAGACTAGGATATTTATTGTATGCACTTCATAATATTCACATCACGCATATTTAATTTATATTTAATGATATTAATGATAATGTGTCAATTTTTTTTATAATTTTATATTGAACCTTCCGTGGACCCCCTAACAATGTTCAGGGACCCCCAAATCAATTTTAATTTTCCACGGACCCCCTAAATGATCCCAGGGACCCCTGGGAGTCCGTATGGACCACTTTCGGAACCACTGCTCTAAAGCAACAGCGAAGGCGTGACATCATTTCAAAAACAACTGGGATTCAAGTCGTGTGACTAATAATGCAAGTAAAATTAAAGCTTTTAAATAAAAATATGTTATTTAATGGCAAATGCTTTGCTTATTCTAGATGGGAGCAAATCAGATCGAGAGCAGAATAGTTAATTCATTCGATTACCCGACATACTGCAGGGGAACAATCTGCGCTCAAATCTGCAACCGACCCTGGAGTCCCAGTAGTGAACTACGTTGTCTGGCATGCATATCCCAATGCCAGAGTATCAACTAAATGTCGGCTAAAATCCGACACTCAACTGGGCTTTGTGTTGAATGTCTGTTAAAGCCTAATATTCAAGATCAAGTTAACTTTTTAAATATTTTTTTAGCAATAAATATTAAATTTATTTAATTAAATCGATAACACCATAACCGAGAAACATTAAAAAAAATAAATAGAATTCGTTTCCTAACCTTTTAAATGCGTTGCTCGATTTCAACAAAAGGTTTATTTAAAATGACGACATTAAGTTTAAAAAGAAAGCATCGGAATATAAACGAAATTGTTTTAAACAATGTATTTAAGATCAAGGGAGAGATTTTAAATAAAAAAACATCATCAGAATATTAAACATTCTTAAATGCTTCGTCAGAATTTTACTCAACATTTTCAAAAACATCGTCAGAATATTACTTAACATTCTCCAATACATCATCTGAATTTTACGCGCCAATAAACACGCGAATCTTAACATTGCAACAATAAAACCTTATGATGTCTACATAAAAACTATATGGACAGCAATTTTGATACAAGAAACTAAATATTTTAAGGTCACAATTTTTTTTTTTTTATATAGAAATGAGATATCGTTACGGCGATTTTAATCAAATCTTGATAATTTAAACATAATCTGTAATGAAATATTAAAATAAAATAAAATATTAAAAATACAAAAAACTGATATTTAATTTTTTTAACTCTTAGCCAGCCAACATCGAATACATTGTGTGTGTGTAAAATTATGTAGAGTACACATTTATGTCTTCCAAATCCGTATAATAATTACTTTTAGCGTATTATCGCCATTAAATTTTAAGCGCCCAGTGGTCCCATACGAGACCGCAATTTTGTGTCGTTCAATGCCCTAGCAGGCCAATGTTTGTATTGTTTCGTCGCCCAATAGATTCTTCCATGAACTTACTTTAATGCTATTATTACAAATTAATATAATCCGATTGTAAAACGAACCATAAGCACTTCCTGTATGGGACCGTAGGGCATTGAACATAGCAAATCTACGGCCTCGTAAGGAAACCACTGAGCGTTTAAAGGTTAATAATCCTAACACATTCTGTCAGCTGCTATTATCCTCCCAAGCCATCTTTGCACCCGGAGCTTTACTTAGAGTACACATTTTTTTATTGAATACATTTTCGACGGTGTAAAGTTCGATAAACGAAAATTGTGAGGTATATTTGGGTGTTAGTTAACCAATTAAGGAGATCGGGCTATAAACCCGAAGCTCCCGAGGCACGAACCACTCAGTATGGCTTAATGCATAGTTAATAATACTATTATAAATATTTATTTATTTACCTTGTTTTTACATGAATCACGAAAAACAAGTTGTCTGTTTAGGAGACTGCAGTTTCGACTAACTCGTAGCCTTTGTGAATCCATCACTTGTTAAGAGATAACTGAGCTGCGATAGTACTTTATAAATGTTCAAACCCATTTAATGTAGAAGAGGGGTTAAGAGTCTGTCTATCAGGGAATGATAAGAGAGGGAGACAGTTAGGGTTGCAAGGAAACTAAAGTTGGCAGTTGAACCAACATGATATGCAGCAACTGTCAAAACAAATAAAATGGCCTATGCAAACGCCGTGTATTATATATAAAAATAAGACTAACATTATGAGATGTGCATCTCAGGCGAGCGAAAAAAAAGATACAAAAGATGTTTATCGAGGCTTTTCGGCATCAGCCTATTATAAGAGCTATATCAAGCTGACATCAATATATACAAAAAAAAAAGAAAATTATTTTTGCTACCAGTACATTAAAAAAATAATCGCGACGTTTCTATGTATAGATCAAGTCAATCTAAGTCATTGTAATTCTAATGTTTAAATTTATTTTATGTAGTTTTACATAAATATTTCTACGTGCGTTTTTACTTTTAGTCTTAAAATTTTAAGTATAAAATTTGGTATTAATATTTTATTACATCTGATAGATTGAAAACAACCTAATATGATGAATGTTGCGCTATAATATTAAATATATCCGAGATCGCTTAAAGCAACAGCGAAGGCGTGACATCATTTCAAAAATCAATTATCGACATTTAGCCGCCTGGGATCCAAGATCGAGTCACTGATAAAGCTTAATTAAAAGTTAAATTAAAGGTAACATCCTTCTCTCTCTCAAAATAGGTGTTATTCCGTCGCGTGATGGCAGGATTAGAAGCAGATTGATAACACAGACTTTTTCAGAAGCACATTGACATATATTTATATTAAAACTTTACAAGCTTCCGGCCAGGCGGAATGACATGCCGCCAGCCGTAATGCGACCTTCTCGGTCGTCCACACACAACTGCCCGCTCGACGGCGCTTAGGCTGTCACCCAGCGCTCAAGTGGTGATGTTTATAACTTACAACAAGGAAACGCACTTCCTAAATTGCAAGAGAGTAAAAACTATAAACAAGAAAGTTACCGAGTAAGGCATGCTTTCACGCTTTCACGTGCACCCCTCTATTTGTTTTGTCGTTTTTTTCTTCGCTATGAGAACACTAGTCTCGAAGACTTTGTTTCTCAGAAGCATTAATCATGAAAGTAATGGTGAACGTCCGTTTGGTGGTGTTTTTTACGGTCATAAATCTTGGCATCACACCAAAAATCAATGCAGCCGTAGGATACGCTTCAAAAGCAGATTCACGCAAAGAATAGTAATTGTACGATGTTTTAGCTTTGTGAGAAACGACTCGGCGAGAGAGTGGCAAAGCAGTTTTTCATATTATCTTTTAATCAAGATGTGAAGGTGGACCCGCTTAGGATATTTTCTTCACCTGCTTTTTCTTTAGTATTTAAATATACACATACTATATATCAAATCTTTATACGCATCAATTCGTTCAGAAAAAATATCGGCAGAAGTGGAATGCGAACCTGCGAGCCTTGGAACCAACCGTTACTCATGTTCATTACCCTAGACCACTCGACCATCTCCTGCCCGAATTGTTGCGAGGAATAATTTGTATTTATACCGTTGTTACCATCATATAACGATAGACATCTCTATAGTTTATATTCAGAGTGTGGATATTATTATTTGATATAATTTAATCACTCAACATTTATTCACAAGCTTAATATTATTACTTTCCGACAGTATATTTATTTTAGTAAGTACCACTCGGGTCTCGAACCGAACTATAGATTAAATGGATGAGAAAACTTTTTGAATTTGATTTAGAAGCTTTTTCTTTAGGTTTTTTCGAGCTTCCGCAGTATTCAAAGGCGTGTGATAACTATACGTATAATGTACTAGGTGGCGCTTCGAGAGACGAGATGAGACGCAGACTACGGTGACTGGCGGAGCATTTTGGCGGTATAAAAGTTGAAACGGAAGATTTTAATGTCGTATTTTCGTAAAAATGCTAAGGAAAACATTTTGTTTCAGATTCACATGACGAAGGCGGACTCCACATATTTAATCTGCCGTACTATTGTGTGTAAGTTGGAGTGTCAAGCACCTCAAACAACAGGGAGAGCTTTTATATGCTGGGACTGTATAGATAGATGTGTGAACCATTATTAAAGGGGACCTTAATGTAAAGAATGCAAAATATACAAGGACATTTTGGCATGTCAGCGACTATTTAAATAAATTTTTTTTTTGGCAGAAATTGATCGTTTTATTTATCTACACAGTTTCCTTGTCATTCGATGCATTCGATCCAGCATTTTTTCGTTTTTCTTCTCAATCTTTTCAATCGCAGGTTTTCTCATCAACATCACCATGTCCAGTGCCCCATACGGTCATCACAAGCCGCCGCCACAATGCTCTATCAGCCGCCATCATGTCTCGATTGATCTCATGTCTTCTCTGTTTCGCGCAGCTCCACCGAGTACATTCCATGTATAATTCCCGACGGAGGCAACAGCCTGAATTTTCATGCTTTTTTGCAGGATTAGAAGTATATGTTTCAACCAGGTTCAACATCGCTTCTTGACCGACAGTGGTACGAAATGCTGCCACGTTCGTTCTCTCACCTCGTCATTCCTCACGAAGTCAAGCCATCGTATTTTCATCTGATTTTGAAATCCATTATACGGCTGCATTGCCTGTTCGTGATATGCTATCAAAATATGCGTTTGTTTAATTTGTTTCAGTCGTCTTCATTCGATTCGAATATCTTAATTTTTTCAGGTTTGGTGACAGAAAAAAAATCCAAGTGTGTTAATATGGAGAATATGCTGAATGGTAGTTCATAATCCAAGCTTTGGGTGCTATGATTCTGCTTTCTTCATAGCCATATTGCGTTTGTTAATGCTTCAAATGTTTATATACTGACATCCCCCATCTTTGAAAAAGGCGACAACAGGTCACGGGTTCGTCATTTGGCTGTGTGGAAGAAGAATGCAGGAGCAAATCACAAAGCAAAGAACTTATTCAGAAGCACAATTCACGTTTATTTTAAGTAAAGACTTGGTTTCCCCGCCCGACCGTAACATGTGTCATCGGCCTCGGTCGGTCGGGGACTAAGCTGACGACAGACGGGAAACTGTGACATGTAGCGCCCCAAAGATAATTGCGGCTAAAACACAAATTAAAGTTTAAAAAAGTAGAATCTACAACGTTAATTAGGACAACGTGATGCTGTATGTGAAAAACGTGTGTTGTGTTTGGTTTTTTGTGTAAGTCGGGAGAGTGTTTTTTTCATTTATTATGTCACCACGAATTGCTACCACACAGTTTCTGTAAGCTGCTACTGAGCATGACCTGTCTCAAGATAATATATGCACATGTAGATTAACTTATAAACATTTGGCTCTCGACAACCTTCAGGAAAAACAGTGACTTTATGATACGGTAGTCAAAGTATCCGAGGTATATTCTAGTGTTTTTTTTTTAATCAGAATTTTAAGGCAGGTGAGGTGATATAAGACTGACGCTTCTTATAATTGAACCATTTGGTGATAAGAAACCGCTCGAACCAGAATGATATTATAATGATATAAAAAGCTTCCATTGAAAACGAAACCGCAGAACTCAACATATTTCGCGCGTTTTTACTTTAAGTCACAACTTTTTAAGTATTTAAAATGGAATTAATGTTTTATAACATCTTGTAGTTTGAAAACAACCTCATAAAATTAACGTCGCGCTTTAATATTAAAGTTATCCGAGATCGCTTAAAGCAACAGCAAAGGCGTGACATCATTTCAAAATATTTTTTTTGACATTTATCCAACTGGGATCCAAGGTCGTGTGTGACTGATAAAGCAAGTTAAATAAAAGCTTTTAAATAAAAATATGTTATTTGATGGTAAATTTTTCGCTCATTCTAGATGGGAGCAAAGCAGATCGAGAGCAGAATTGTTAAATATCTCCAAGCCCCGCCGTCATTCTGTGAAGAATCGATGTGCGCTGAAATCTGCTACCGACCCTCGAATATCAGAAATTGTCTGGAATGCATATCCCGATGCGAGAGTATGATCTAAATGTCGGCTGAAATTCGACACTTAACCGGGCTTTGTGTTGAATATCTGTTAAAGTCTAATATTCAACATCAAGTTAAATTTTTAAATTTTTTTTTTTAGCAATACATGTTTAATTTATTGCATCGAATCGATAACAGTTGCGTTTCCTAATCTTTTAACTGCGTTGATCGATTTCAGCAAAAGGTTTTTTAAAATGACGACATTGAGTTAAATAAAATAAAGCAACGAGGTGTAAACGAAATTATTTTAAAAAGTGTATTTAAAATCAAGGAAGTGATTTTCAAGTTTATGTATTAAATAAATTTGAAATTGGAAAAAGGAGCATTTTTAACCATTGTCTTATTACAAAACATCCGCTCCCAAATCAGATCACATGGTAACCACATAAATAGCCACGCATAAATATATATATATCATCATCATCATCATCAGCCTGTATCCGTCCACTGTTGAACGTAGGCCTCCCGCATGAGTCTATTTTCATGTGGGGTAGTTGGCTTAAAACGCCACGCTTGCCAGGCGGCTTGGCGAGTTTATGGCCGGCTTACACTGTGCCTAATTGAAGCTGGGAGAGTTATTTTGGTAACTCTCTCAGCCCTCCTTTCTCCCGTCAGTTCATCACGTCATATCGCCAAAGGGATTGGTTACTGCAATCTTGATGTGACATGACTATGTAGGGCTCACCACGTACAGGTGGGAGTGGAGTTGGTTGTGAGAGACTATAAACTGATGTTTTAATAGCAGTCGGTAGGTGCGCATCGCAACCCTAGAGCACCATTTGCTCATATTTATATATATATATGCACAAATGAAAAAAACACTCCCCCACACAAAACCAAACACAACACACGTTTTTCGCAAACAGCATTCCGTCGTCCTAATTAGCGTTGTAGAACCCACTGCATTCGCTTTCATAAATATATACGTCTTTGATATATATATTATTATTATTTCACCACGAATTGCTGCCACACAGTTTCTGTAAGCTGCCACTGTCCATGACCTGTCTCAAGATGCTCTACGCACCTGTAGATTCACTTGAATATGCGGCTGTCGACCACCTTCAGGAAAAACAGTGACTTTCAGAGACGGTAGCGGCCCCCGGGCTGGTTGACTTGTACCTGCGCTCCTTGGGAGCACTTACCAAGGCATTGTTTTCAGAGTACTTTCCCTTTATACAAGCAACGGGCTTTGGTGAGCAACACCAAACATGGGTGTAAAAGTTAGTAGTTCAGACGTTAAAATTTGGATTTTTCGACTTCTTCGCCGAAGGTCGCCGCGTATACAGAAAATGCATGGTAGTTGGGCTACGTAGATATGAGGTTGACATATCCAACCGGTCCAGGCTTCTGTTGGACTACGCTAAAGAGCCTTTGCCTACTTAAATCTAATATTAGGCAATGCCACAGAACGTGTTCAGCGTCCTGCAAGGGGCTACCGCATGGGCAGTCTGGACTATCAACGAGGCTAAACTTGAAGAGCTTAGCCTTAAAATTGCCGTGCCCAGTCATGTATTGACTAGTCCAATGGTTTGGAATAAGCCACGGCATCTCAATTCTATCGAGGACGGAAGGAAATAAGGAATTTGTGTGTGTAAGAGTAAGTAAAAAGACGGTAGCTAGAGTATCCGAAGCATTTTGGAGTGATTTTTTTTATGATAATTTTTAGGCTGGTAAAGTGATATAAGACGAGACTGCTCAACCCATAATGATATAACAAAGCTTCCTTTGAAAACGAAATTGCAGTACTTAACGTTACCCATATTCAAACAATGTTAATAGTTTTTGACTATTTTGTATTCAAAATGGATCTTTAAACAAATTTAAAAAACATCTAATACAACGAATAATATTTCTCAATTGCGTTTTGAATTTGTATGATTTATCACTTCGTTCGAAATTTTAAATTACTTAATTAATTCTTCTACAACGTTTTCATATGATCGGGTGATTAGTGCGATGCTCCAGAGGCCTGAACCATTTATTCTGCAGCATTAGAGGAAATCGTTATAAGAAAAATAAATGCAACTACTACAGAAAAAATCTCCGCTAAAAATAAAAAAAACTGCGAAGGGTTGAATGTACGAGTACACTAATACGGTGTCGATAGATATTTCGAATGATTGATTTGTAGCAAATCAATTAATCAATTAACACGATTAAATGTTAATTAACAGTAAAAAGTACGTATTATATCGTGATATGATACATCTATGATAAGCCAAAATATCACAATAAAAATAACTTTTAAAAAATTAGTTATCATTTTTATGTACTGATATCCTCCTCTCTAAGTTGAGTATCGAATTACTGGGTGACAGGATGCAGGAGCAGATTAATAACACAAAGAACTTGTTTTTAAAGCCCAATTCGCGTTTTTTTTAAATAAAGACTTGGTTTCTACGCCCGACCGGTATGGCGTTTCGCCGGCCGGGCGCCAGTTAATTGACAACTGCGGGACACTGTGGCGCGCCGCGCCGCCAATGATGGCGGCAAAAAAGCGAATTACAGATGACAGTTGCACCAACATGAAATGGAGCAACTGTCATAACAAATAAAACGGCGTATGCAAACGCCTGCGTAATATTCTATAATTACAACTAACATTATTAGATGTGCAAGCTGATATCACGTATTCCTTTTAAAATGGAAACGTTTTTTTTTGTGACAAAAATGATAAGCCAAGCAATGTGTTTCAGATTGACATGGCGATGGTTTCCGCCCAATATGTGAGCTGCCGCAATAACGTGTGTATGTACGTCTGTCGGTTGCCATACCCCTCAGTGGAAGCAGCCCAGAGGTGCGCCGATTGCATCGAAATATGTAGAGATCGACAGATAAGAAGACGTGTCTCTACACAAACATTTATACTTGATTTTTTTTTTGGTACAGAGACAAAGGTGGACCTAGCTGGAATATCTTATCAGCTTTTTTGAATTTCAAAATAATAGAAAATATAAATTGACATCAGCATAATGTAGTCCTTGCTGACTGCTACCGAAAACCTCGATAAACAACCTTTCGTCTCTTATTTCTGGCCGCTTGTCGTGCATTTAGGTGCGCCGTGTTGTCATTTTGGACGGTTCCGCTAACGGGTGTGTTAGTTAAAAATACCACCGCTTGGGGCGCTAGCGAAAACCGAGACAGCGTGGAGATCGTTAGTCGGTCCCCACCCTTTAGCGAGACAAGGTTGCATTACAGCCGCGCGGCATGTCATCTCGCGTGGTCGGAAGCTTGTAATGTTTTAACGGAAATATAAGAGGAGAATGTTAATATTTTTACGCATGGTACGTCTGACAAACAGTTTAAGCAACACAGAAGCCAATTCATGTTGGCCTCTTTAACTGCGCGCGTAGCTCGTACGATATCTGTGACGTAGTTTAATAGCAAGAGACCGTCGGAACTAAGCTGGAAGGTCAGCTTAAGCTAACCGCTATTTCTTGGGAAGACCCCTTCTCAAGAAATAACAGATTTAATAAATTTAATAAATAACATTCCTAATTAAATAATAAAGAATAAACATTTATAAGAAATAAAATATTATATTAGAAAGTTCAAACATAAGACGCCACGAAATTACTTCTACAAACAAATTCGTGGAGCTCATGTCCGATCTGGGTTTTTCTCGCGTGGAATATATCAACATTCGAGGCAATGTCTTTGAATAGTCTGACCCATGAGGCAGTCTCTGTCGGGTTAATGTTAGAGAGGACAAAAAATCTGTGCCTCCTCATCCTCATATCAGGTCAGGGAAAAACAAACCGATTTACAGCAAAATATCAGGATTTTTGAAAACGCCGCGTACTAGCCGAAAGAAATTTAATTTTGAGACAAGACACGAAAACTGATTTCTGTTCATCCGGTTAAACATAATTTCTTTTGCATAGATCAATCAAAAAGGTTTTTATTCGCAGTATCAATGAAATCTTGCATCTTGATCTCCACTTTTCTCGATATTCTGCAACCCTCTTTAGCTCAGCATAAGAGCTGCAACTCATGTCCTCGAACACTTGCTGAAAATATTCCCGCCTAGGACGTCCTCTGCAGTTTCTACGTTCAACCATCCCTTCCACAATGTCGTAAAGAAGACCATCGTGGCGGATGATGTGACCGATCGCCTCTCTGAGATGGTTCTTACTTAGTGCTTATCTTCCTTGATTACGATGAAAACCTCATTGTTCGTGACATGGTCTATAAGAAATTCCGACAATTCTTCACCACATCTCAAAGGACTCTAGTCTTTTCTTATCACTTTCAGATAAGCATCAACAATCATATTTATATCATTAATAAATATGAATTTGCTTACACAATCCCCACTCCTAAACTCCAACAAACTCAGCCACCTACTCTCTAGTGAAACTATTTTTTAGTAGAAAATATTCAATTTTAATTTTTGTTTTCCTTGCAGAAACATTACAAATTTTATCAACTCAATGCATTTCTGAAGTAAAATAAAAATACACTAGGTAACATAAGTGTGGCGATGTAAATTTGATTATTGACACATTTAGTATCACTGACCTCACACTCAGAACTAGCGTCAGGAGACTCAAGATAAATAGTTTGACTTGTAACAACAAAAACCCTGTCATAAGTATATCATGATTGACATACAAATAACAAGGCATTATTGTCACAAAATCAAACGTGTAACATTTCGCTTCCATAAACACCAGCACTAAATCTGAAGCAATATTACACTGAATGTGTCAATATCTTCACTCAACTTAGTTTCAACCACTGTTCACTGCGATTCTTTCGTCTTACACGTATCCACGGTTGAACGATGGTCCTTTCAGGCTACACTTCAGGCTCCATGAGAGACTCCAGTGAAGTCGCGATGACTCCGACTTTGAAAGAAGTTGACAGCGTTCGTCTGCTAACAATCCTCCTTATGGTCATCCAAGAGGAATTGAATGCAAGCGGTCGCTGCCATGCACATGCGTAGTACAAAAAAGTGATGCCAACATAACAGCTTAGCACATGCGCAGGGTAATATTGAGACGCCAATATTTTATTCTGCCTCAAATATTATTCTTATCGACAATATATTTATTTAGTTTTGAATTTCGGTTCCCCGATTTATAATTTCCCTCGATCTATCGTCTCAATATAATGGTCGCCTCGAAAATATTATCCTGATTAACCGTTTTGTTACAAAATTCTTAATAGATATTAATATAAAAAGTGGAAACACGCACCATGGCGATGATGTTTGAGTCATGCTATGTTGCTAGGCAGTCAGTGTTTGACCTGTATTAGTATTAACTATGAATGGGTGGTCTTCATGGGGCGAATTTTGTGTATCATCAATTTTAATTAACAAGCCATGACTGGTATTTATAGGTGAGGGATCAAATTCACACCAGCTGGGGGTATTTTACAGCTCAGAAATCGTTTTTTTTTTTTTTAATCTCCGTTTGGGATCGCACCCACTTTGGCTTGCAAAGCTTTGACCATTGAGCTATACCCGCCGACATAAAGGTCCAATTGGGAATAAAAATGATTCCTAAACAACCTCAACAGCAGAATGACGAGTGCATGAATAAAACGTAGCTGTAGTATCCGATGCATATTTTAAGTCGATTGGTCAATTGATTTTTTAAAGAAAATCGGTTCATTATTTACCCGAGGTTCCCGATGCCTGAAATATTTTTTCCTAAGAGATGGCTCAACCCATGAACTGTATTTTAAATAATATAAATATGATGTTGTTTATGTTTCAGAGTGGTGTGACGGGTGAAGATCCTTGCAATAACACTCCTTATCCTCTGCATCGCTGTCAGCAATGCAGAGACAATCTTTGCAAGAGATGGTGTGAATATGTAAGACACGATTCTTGGGACAGAATTTACATGTGCCACGATTGCATAGAGTTCTGCGTTCTACGGAGACCTTAATTCGTTTCATCATTTTCAACTCTTCTTCATATTCAACACATCTTATTCATTACTCTTTGGAGAAGGCCTCCCAACTGGCAAGAACCTTAACTGGCAGACATGGAAATCCCTAAACAGATGAAGAACTAAATTCCCTAAAATATTTCGTAATGTACTTCATAGTATACTTTAAAGACTCAATCACTTTTCATCATTCTTTTCCCTCAACGAAAAAATTAAATCAAAAAAGTTAAAAAAATAGCCCCTAAAGTGGTTGCTTCCCTTAATATTTTCACTCCATCTTCTTAATTTGACCATATGATCGATAGCTTATGGTAAACGAAAGTTTAACACCAAGACTGAAGTCACGAAGCAGCATTCTGAGATCCACACAACCTCTCACATCCGGCCCTGAAAATGAGAGACTCCAGCATCAGAGGATTTCATTACTCCAAAAGAAAGCCACCCAACTGGCATGAATCTTGGACTGGCGGACCTGGAGATCGCTGAACAGATTAAGAATCGGAGTTGGTAGAACAAAACAATCTCGAGCTGTTGGGAATCCTTTGGCAGGGAGAGTCACTATTGTGTGACTGTGGAGACCTGCAGACCACCTCACACCTAAAATCCTGCTCCATGTGCCCAAAAAGCTGCACACCTCAAGACCTGATGCTAGGCAACACACGGGCTAGCGATGTTGCCAGATAATGGGCAGAAATAATTTGACGTCGCTGACACCAAGAAGAAGAAGAAGATGAAGAAGACGAAGAAGAAGAAGAAGAACAAGAACTCATATTATTGAACCATACAATTAAAAAGTTACGATATAATTGACGCATGAAAAGTCTGACATCGTCGGGATCGTTATCGAGTCGCGTGGCGGAGGAATGAAACGTATGTCACCAAAGCAGATTTATATATGGTAATTTATATTGAAATGAGCGTTTTGTGTTGAGACTAATAATTCGGCAGATATCCGGTCGGGCTGAAATGAATTTTCCCCGAAAGCTAAAAATACCCTAAGCTGCAAAGATCAGTCCAATTTCAACTGCCGGAGTGTAAAGAAGTTTTTATCCGAAATTTTAAGCATGGCTGAGTTCGTGCCTAAAAAACCGTTTTAGCGGGAAATTATTTTACATTACTTTCACCGACAGACAACAGCAGCTAATGCGCATATAATATTAGTAGAAACATACGGCGACAATGCTCTTGAAGATAATATAGTTTTCTATATGGTAAAAAGAGTGACAGAATTAGGTCATACGTCAGAGACAGACAATGCTGTGTACCTCACAGATCCCGGACAGACTCCGACTGAGATGGCCTACAGTAGTGACAGTGACAACATCGTAGTATTTTCCTATGAATCACCTCAATACTATATTTTACTGTGCGTGTTCTTTAATAAAGTTATAAAACTAAATATACAGTTTTTTTTTACTTTGGTTACATTTCATATTTGCGTATTGATATAAATTATTAATAAACTGTAATATATTTTTTTTTTTTATATAAACACATACAGGAGATTACCGACAGATGGTGATAGTGATTCTGAAGTTTCGTCTGTGGATTCTATGACGCTTACCATGTTATAGATGGTTAAGCGCTGCATTTGGAGTGTTGATCAACGAATGCCGTAGACTACAGCCCGACATTCACGCATCATCTTTATTACTATAGGAATTTATTATGAATGGGTGGTCTTGACGGGACGATTTTCGTCCACCGCTAATGATAATTGATTCAATTCTTCATTTTTTTCCTTCAATAACATTAAAAAATATTTTACATTTTAATTCATTATTGAAGTATTTACATATAAGTGTGGCATTGTAAATGTATTGACACATTTAGTGTCAATGACCTCACACTCAGAACTTGTGTCGGGATACTCAACGCAAATAGTTGGACTTGTAACAACAAAAATCATGTTCGACACACAAATAACGCGGCATTATTGTTGCAAAATCAAACGTTCAATATTTCGTATCACTCAACACCAGCACTGAATCTGAAGCAATATTACACTAAATATGTCAATATCTTCACTCAAGTTGGTTTTTATCACTGTTTATTGCGATTCTTTCGTCTTACACGTATCTAGGGTTGAACGATGGTCCTTTCAGGCCACACTTCAGGCTCCATGTATCTAACATGGTGTTAATGAAAATATATTGAAAAAAAAAACACTCATAATATACTCACGATTGGTGTTGTTGCGACAGGTTGGTCCATTGAAGGAATCTTTAGATCCGACGAAACTTCATTTATCTTTTTGACTTCTTCTTCTTTTGCAGAAATCTCTGCCGCCTGACGATCATTACATGTGTCGATTTTCTCTTCTAGGGATAGATCTAAAAAATACGTTTTTTTAAACATGACTTCCGAGTATTGTGGATTTTGGGTTTAGCCGTGTGTGGCGAACTTCCGTCAACGAATATTTCGACCAATTTTCATGCAGTATTCAGCGTCATCAAGTTTATTGTTTTGTTCTATAATAAATGCGTGTTTAAGTAAAAAAAATTAGTTGCCAGTGTGAGAGGAGTGTTATGTGGTGGGTCGACAAAATCATCTACCAGTCAAAAGATAAGTACAATACCAACCACAGCATCTCGGAAAGTCATCAATTAGCGTTGTAATTGTTGACGGTGATGGTGATGATGTTTCCTCCACGTGTAACTCTTCACTGTGACAGTCCGGTACGGAGTGTTCAGACACGTGGACTTGTGGACACGTATCTAATAATGCTGTGGCGTTGGCAACACCTACACATCTACATTTCAGAATGATACCCACATGTTCTCCTAAAAAAATACATTATTTTAATTAAAATAAAAATGCAATTGTATGCCTGGATTGGAGCCTGAAGTTTGACCTGAAAGGACCATCGTTCAACCCTGGATACGTATAAGACAAAAGAATCGCAGTGTACAGTGGTTGAAACCAACTTGAGTGAAGATATTGACATATTTAGTGTAATATTGCTTCGGATTCAGTGCTGGTGTTGACTGATACGAAATGTTTTCGGATGTTTGATTTTGTAACAATAATACCGTGTTATTTGTAAGTCAAACATGATACACCTATGACATGGTTTTTTGTTGTCGCAAGTCTAACTGTTTGCGTGAGTATCTCGACAATAGTTCTGAGTGTGAGGTCATTGGCACTAAATATGTGAATACATTTACAATGCATTTACAATGCCACACTTGTAATCACTTTAATCATGAATTAAAATATAAATATTTCGTTATGTTATTAAAGGTAATAAAATAGAATTGAATTGAATTGATTCAGCCGCTTTTTAGTATGAAATGGTTCTAGGCTCAGTGGAGTTAGGATAATCATTAGATTTCCTTAAAAAAAAGATTTACAAACCACCCAAAACTCTCTCTAAGCGCTTGGTCTTCTGCTCTGGAAATTTTCAAGAATCATATAGGTTTCCATGAAGGATGGCCGCTGTAGTATCCAAAGCATATTTTGGGTAATGTGTTAATAGATTTTTTCAAGGTGGTCAGACGATTTGTCTTAACTTACTTTAATACTATTATTACAAATTAATGTAGTCCGATTGTGAAATGAACCATAAGCACTCCTGTATGGGACTGTAGGGCATTGAACGACGCAAATCTGCGGTTCTGTAAAAAGGAAACCACTGGGCGCTTAAAGGTTAATCCTAAGAAGTTGCTTAATGCAACCAGCGACACGGGGTTGCAAACAGGCGGTGACCAATCCAAATTGTGATTCACGTTCAATATTGATTAACTTTATTATTCTAATGAGAACTGAGTTAGCGATGTGCCACTGACATTGGAAAATAAGTTAACAAATATCTCTTATTATTTTTCTCCCTGCAGTATGTAGTATATTTCGTGACTATTTTTTTTTATTTACTTAAAAAATGTAAAAATATTATGTTGCGTATTGTACTCTGCAAGTTACACACAACGTTAGAATATACATCTGAGAAATAGTTGAAAAACGTAGAAGGCTATTCCAAGTCAGCCTCGTTAACCGCTCTTGTAGCCCCGACGATTGATTTCCCTGACGCAGTTTAACAGCAAGGGAACGTCAGAACTAAGCAGAAATTCAGGTAAATCCTCCCAAGAAATGGTAGAGACTCCCAGGCGACAACACAGAATGTGTCTTCCGTTGTCATGGATGATGCACTCAACAAGAGTGTCTCACCGTCTGTTGCATGCCTGGATCGCATGGACATGCGTCGCAAGAAGAGAGGCCAAATATTTTTAGGAATTCTCTGAAAATTCCGTGTCTGGTAAACGCTTGAGTGAGAGGAAAGTCTTGGGTTGAGCCGTGTGTGTCGATTTTCTTCTTCTATCAACTACATCGACCGCTATTACAGGGGCAGAAAAAATTCGCCACACACGGCTTAACCAAATGTTATATTTTTTAATCTGGCCGTGAAACCTACGGATTTCAATACTTTCTTAGTACTTGTTTACCCGTAGATGTAAAAAATAAATAAAATTAAAAGTATGTAGTAACGCATACCTGACTCAAAGAGCACATTCATGCAATGCTCGTTCGATCCAATAATTTGAGATTTAAACGTAATTTCAGCACAAGTTTTGCCTCCCGGAAGAAGCCTGAAATCGGTCGGTTTCACTGAAAATACGCTGAAAAAAAAACCATTGAAAATATTGAATTCGTAAAATAATGCCTATATTTCATTGCTCAGTAACTGATTCAAGGTTTTGGCAGTGAGTTAAATCAATTTGCAGTAGACTACATAAATTGGAAGTATCCACTGTGTCGGTGTGAATGTGGTTGGTTATAAAATTAAAATGGCTGTAATATATTAAATATTGGTAAAAATTAATGTAATATGAATGAATAACTAACCCATAAAATGGAAAACTATAATTAATTACCATTCATTACTCATTTCCTGCCAGTTAATTCTTTTTCTTTCTTTTCTCCTTAATAGGTATTTATTACTGACCGTTACTCATGTAATGAGAATGCTGCAGGAGAGCATAAACTACAGCTGCCTTTTCTTCACGTCCGACGGAGATTAAAAAATGATATTTGCAATAGATTTTTATGTTTTATAAATACCTTAACCCACCTTACCAAATGGTGTGAATTTAATCCCTCACTCGTGAAGTCAGTCATAGCCTATTAATTAAAATTGGTGGTAGACAAAAGTCGTCCCCTGAATACCACCAATTTAAAGTGAAATCTTGTAAAAATTGAATGATGCGTCTATGACGTTGGCGGATCAAAATTTCACACGTAGTGCTTTGCCATTTGCAGCATGGTTAGCGTCATATAATCCACAGATGAGACTTCAGCATCACTATCACCAACTGTCGGTATTCTCCTATATATGTTTATATACAAAAGTGTACAAACCTTTCGGCATCAGTTTTCAGCTGAAATAACGCCTCTACTTTTCCGATATTGGTAATATCAAAGACTTTCGATGTTTCCATATTAACAATAGAGTCTTCTAGAGATAATTCGTCTGGGATATCCAAAATAGGTCTGGGTCCCATACCTGAAAGAATATTTTGTATTATTGATTTAAAATTGAAAAAGCAAGCTCCATCAACATCCTTGGAGTATCAATCTCGTTTTTTTCTCGTTATACAAGTAACGGGCTTTGGAGAATCTCGAATAATGTCAAATATTACGAGTCAATTAAGTATAAAGCCGGTTTCGCTTCTAAAAAACTAGGTGTATTATATAAGATCACGTCGATATTTCAACGATAAACAACTTCTTCTTCTATATAAATGACAAATCCGACCTATCCTTGAATACTGCAGTCACTTATGTGTTGAGACACAAAATACCTTCTAAACTTGATTGACTCAGTTCAAAGAAGAGCAATTCGTTTGATAAACAATGTCACTCTTACGTCTAACCTGCAATCAATGGAACCCAGGCGTAAGATTGGTTCACTTAGTCTTTTCTACCGTTATTACCACGGTCTCTGCTCTTCGGAACATAAAAAACTAATTCCTCCTGCGCCCACCCACAACCAACAAACCGTTATGGTCGAGAATGGTCCCATAAATGGCCATAGTGTTTATTTCGGCGATGGGTTGTTTCCCACTGCTTGCGGTTAATCAGTCTGAGCTTGCCCGGGATATGAGCCCACATCTCTGTTTATGCCCGGGCAGAATAATGAAAGTTTGTCAATCTCTTACTAAATATATTTCAATGTGCTTCTCAAAATTTTCTTTGTATTGCTCATCTGCTCCTCATCCCTCGATCACGCGTTCTGATGACTATCTCGGCGATGTCAATACTTACATATGATGGGCAGATAGTATGCTTTGCATCCTGCTTCCAGAACGATGGTGGCGAAGAAGTCTCTTGGTGTGGTTGGTGGAAAGACCACGTTGAACGATTCCTTCGAACCAGCATCCAGTTCTTGGGTTCCATAATCTGGCTCCAGCGAAAACATTGAAGAACCGTCCACAAGCATTGAATACCTCAAAGCATTCTGAAACGAAAAAATAAATAAAAATAATTATCAAAATACAAAAGAATATCTGCTGATATCAGCTCAATATAGCCCAATATATCCTATCTTTTGTCTCTTATTTTTGTTCGCTCGTCAAAATACATAGTACAAAAATATAAGATTAATTTTCAGATTTATGTAATTATGAGACGCGCCGTTACAGGCGTCATTTTTTAAATGTAAACACACACAAGATAATACCGACATTATTAGATATGGTTAAGCGCTGCATGTGGAGTGTTAATCTGCCAAAGTCATAGATTACAGCCTGACATTCACGCATCATCCTTATTATTACAGAAATTAACTAGGAATGGGTATTCTTTACGGAACGACTTTCGTCTACCACCAATTTTGATTAATAGGCTATGACTGGCATCTTACGGGTGAGAGATCAAATTCACACCACTAAGGGGTATCTTAGAGCTCGGAAATTATAAAAATCATTTGTTTTTTTTAATCTCCGTCAGGGATCGAACCCGCGACCTTCAGCTTTCCAAGCAAACGCTTTGACCATTGAGCTATACCCGTCGGCATTTTGTTTGTTTTGACAATAAGCAAATGGTCAGTACTAAGTATGGGCAATAGAAACAAAATGTCAAAAAAGAATTAATGAATAGTAATTAATAATAAGTTAGTTTTCCATTTTATAGGTTAATTATTTATTTATTTTACATTAATTTTTACCAATATTGAATATAATACTACCATTTTAATTTTATAACTGACCACATTCACATTGACACAGTGGATACTGAATTTCGTCAGCATTGTTTTACCTAAAGTCTCTAAATAAATGATGATACAAAAGTTACCTTTGAAACGTTCTTTACTGTAAAGGAAGCTGTATTGGGCGACGACGAACTGAAATTTTGAAACATGATGTATTCCGGGCTCGTTTTAATGGTCTCGTTCGAAGTCATCTTCTTCGGGTAGTTCTTTCCTTTTGAGATGAGCTTTGCCATCCTCTCTTCAGTCGTCATTGACATCTCTTTGCTGTATAAAGAAGGAGAAGGTGACTGAAAGCATAAAAAATGGTGTGTTGGTGTTAAATAACAGAACGGAAATATACTGACATTCCCTTTTACTCAAAAGAACGAATTTATGTCGCCGGGATCGTGATCAGGATGCGTGGGGGAGGGATGAGGAGCAGATGAAGAAACAAAATAACTTTTCGAGAAACATATTGAAATTTATTTAAGATTAAAATATTGACAACCAAGGATATTCTATCGCCAACTGAGATTTAAAAAAGCTTCAATCGATTTCGTTTTATAAATACCCCCGGTTGGTGTGAATTTGACCCGTAAAACGCCAGTCATAGCCTATTAATCAAAATCGATGGTAGACGAAAGTGTTTTCGTGAAGAGTACCCATTCACAGTAAATTTCTATAATAATAAGGATGATGTGAATCTCGGGCTGTAGTGTATGATGTTGGCGGATCAACACTCCACATACAGCGCTCAGCCATATGGTCAGCGTCATAGAAACCACATATCCACGGATGGTATAGCTGCCGGCAGGTATAGCTCAATGGTCAATGCGTTTGCTTTGCAAGCCAAAGGTCGTGGGTTCGATCCCCGACGGTGATTAAAAAAAAAAGATTTTTAATCAATTTCTGAGTTATAAAATACATTTTGTAGTTGTGAATTTGATCCCTTACTCGTAAAACGCCAATCATAGCTAATTAATAAAAATTGATGGTAGACGAAAGTTGTTTCGTGATGACCACCCGTTCAAAATGAATTCCTGTAATAATTGGTCGATACATGAATGTCGGGCAGTAGTCTATGACGTTTGCGAATCAATACTCCACATACAGCGCTCTGTCACACCTTCTGGAGTGTGCGCTGTGTCCGAGTACCTGCACCCAGGAAGACCTGATGATGGCGAGAGTAACGCCATCGACGTCGCCCGCTTCTGGACAGACAGGATCTGACCCTGTTGTTTCCGACACGATTATATATATTAAAAAATAGTTTCATGAAATATTTTTTCTACGAACCCATTTTGCAGAGCTTTTTTTGTTATATTCCTGAAACAGAAGAGAGTACAGAATCGTTCCGAATCTTTCTTCACCACTTAACTCAGAATAAAGTAATTTTGCGTCTAAATTCATCTCTAATCCGTGAAATAACTGATTTTTACGTTTTGACAAATCGAAGAACACAAACAAACATCAAACAATAAAAAAAAACAAAAGACTTGAAAAAAAATATCTTTTTTTATTCAAATAAATAGGTAAATAGAATATGTTTTTTAAGTAAGAATATATAAGACAATATTTGTATACAGTATTAAACTATGATAAGTAAGCAACTTAAAAAATATATGCACTTTCAATTAAATACTAGTACAATATTATATGTCTTCAGAGAAAAATAAACAAGTCGATAAGTAACATTCAGTACAAAAAAAGGCATTTTTTTTGGAATTATTTAATTCAATTAATTGGCAGTTATTATTAAGCAAACGGTTAGTAATAAATACCTAAAAAGGTAAGAAAAAATTAGTAACTAACGTCGGCGCCTATAGGCGACATAAGACGAAATCTTTTAAAATCGATAAATTCTTCTTCTTAACAAAGCTTTTTTAAATATCATAGATAAATGTTAAGATAATGACGTGTATTTTTTTATGTTATGTTCAGCAAAGTAATAAATCACTTGATTTTATAGTCATTATAATGTTATATCATGGCAAGTATTTTTATTGCTGTATTTAATTTAATTATTAGGGATGTTAATTATTCAGCAAAATGTCAGTAATGAATACCTATTAAGATTAATAAAAATATTAATTTTGCAGACGAAAAATATCAATCGGTATTAGAAAAATAATAAATTTGCAGGAAATAATTAATGAATGGTAATTTTTAAAAGGTTAGGTTTCCATTTTATAGGTTTATTATTAATTTATTTTACATAAATTTTTACGAATAATTATTTATATAATGCTGCCATTTTAATTTTATAACTGACCACGTTCATACTGACACAGTGGATGCTACCAATTTATTTAGTCTACTGACGATTAATTTTTTTTTCTGCCAATTGACTTAACTTACTGCTAAAACCATGAATAAGTTACTGATTTAAGAAATATAGGCCAAATTTTTTTTATGAGTTGACATGCAGTAATGGCAAATTTTCACAAGGAGAGTCGACCCCAGATGATTTCAATTTCAATTTCTTTTTTTCCTTGCAGAAACATTACAAATTTTATCAATTCAATGCATTTCTGAAGTACAATAATATAAATATAATAATATAATATAAAATAAAAATACAATAGGTAACATAAATGTGGTGATGTAAATTTATTGACACATTTAGTATCACTGACCTCACACTCAGAACTAGCGTCAGGAGACTCAAGATAAATTGTTTGACTTGTAACAACAAAAACCCTGTCATAAGAATATCATGATTGACTCACAAATAACAAGGCATTATTGTCACAAAATAAAACGTGTAATATTTCGCCTCCATAAACAACAGTACTGAATTTAAAGCAATATAACACTAAATATGTCGATATCTTCACTCAAGTTGGTTTCAACCACTGTTCACTGCGATTCTTTCGTCTTATGCGTATCCAGGGTTGAACGATGGTCCTTTCAGGCCACACTTGAGGCTCCATGAGAGACTCCAGCGAAGTCGCGATGACCCCGACTTTGAAAGAAGTTGACAGCGTCCGCCTGCTGACAATCCTCCTGATGGTCATCCAAGAAGGATTGAATGCAGCGGTCGCTGCCAAGAAGCTCTGCAAGTCCTCAGCCGATGTATCTGGGATGATGGAAAATGGCGAGGCTAATGAAGATTAAAACGGCACTTTATTTTTATATCAAATAGAGCTACGACTCGCAGATATTTTGCTATCATAATAAAATTAAAAAGACGTGATATCATCTCTTAAGAAAACATTGACGTATCATGTTTAATTTTAGTATTAATAAGCATTACCAATAACGACTGCATTGTTTAAATTCGCAATTCATTAAAGGCAACTGTTCAAATATTTTTAACTGAAAAAACATTGTTTCTAATTGATTCAACTGAACATTATAATAATTAATCAAAGTCATTTTATTTACCACTAATGTTTAATCAGATTTTACATCATTGTGAAAAAATGTGTTTTCTTTTATGTATATTTACACATGCTGAAAAATATCATCGATTTATGAAAAAAATGTCACTTTAGGATTGTATTAATATCCCAGTGTAGAATGAAACTGTTGACACACGTTTTATAAAAACATTATTTTATAATCGAAATTTATGGTAGATGAAAGTCATCCTGCGGACACTACTCATTCAAAATGAGTTTATTTCAGGAAATATTAAGATTATCAACTGACAATACTTATAAAACTGCATAATTATAATTTTAAATAAATTTTAATTGAAAAATTGACGAATTAAAAATATTTAGTTTTGATTCACATTTATTTTAAGCGATTACATGTTTCGGCCTCCCTGAAAACCATCTTCAATAATCAATATTATTGAAGATATTGAGGAAAGAATGATGAAAAAAATTTAACCCATCTAATAACTTTTTGGGTTTTCACGGCCAGATTTGATATTGTGGCTTTTGGGTTTAGCCGTGTGTGGCGAATTTCTTTTCACCAATATTTCAACCGCAGGGGTCTTCTTCAGGATTGATGATTTAGTTGTGAGTTGGCGTCAGGTTTAATAAAACTATTTTTTTTTATAAAACCTGACATCATGACACATATCATTTACATAAGGCTAAACTAACAAATGTGCTTTTAAAATCCAGTCTAGACGCTTAATGATTAAAAATGTTATCTTAATATAATGACTTTGTACGTGTATCAGCTGTCGCAAACAATTGCAGTCTAACATCTGATATCCAGTCCGTTGAACGCAGTCGTTCGATCCACTTCATAACCAAGAGCATCGCTCTATGCGCCACACTAGCGGCCGTGACCTTATTCGGCTTTGAAGTACAAGAACACTAACCTGACCTTCCTTTTGCGTAATTATTTCGTACTTTGCTAACTGAATGCGCAAAGTTTTTGAATGATTACTTTGTGAGTTGATATGGGTCGCAGTCTAGTGGGACCAAGTCTTCGACAGCCAGTCATCTTCTAGTACAGGTACGCCACAATTATCCGCAAAATACTCGTATATCTGCAGTATCCTACACTACGTAACAAATCTCTCAAATATATCAAAATAAAATAAAATATATATATCCTTCTTATTCATATTCTACTCATATTATTCATTTATGAATAATATGAGTTTAATTTTCTTGCAGCAAGTGTTTGAGGACATGAGTTTTAGCTCTTATGGTGAGCTGAAGAGGGTTGCGGAGGACCGAGAGGAATGGAGATCGAGATGCAAGATTCTGTTGCTGCAAACCAATCCACCGGATTGATACTACGAAGAAAATTATTCATTACTCCAAAGGAAGCACACTCAACTGAAAAGAACCTTGACTGGCGTACCTGGAAATCCACGAACAGATTAAGAACCAGAGTTGGTAGAACAAAGGACAACCTCGAGCGTTGGGAATTTTCCGGCAGGGAGAGTCACTATTTTGCGACTGTGGAGACTTACAGACCGCCTAACACCTAAGATCCTGCTCCATGTGCCCAACAAGCTGCACATATCAAGACCTAACGCTGGGGAACACACGGGCTATCGATGTTGTTAGATGTTTCTGTAAGTAATAAAATAAATGATTACTGACTTGGTTGGTCATTACTGGAAATCAACGTTCAAAGCAAATCAAAAACTTCTACCAATCACAGAGTGGCTTCTTATCAATTGTCACACTATAAAACGAGTGTCTCAAAGAAGAGCAACAGTCGATTTTATTTTCTGAAATTGTAAAACATATAAATTCAACATGTCGCCAAAATTTTTCTTCGTCCTCATTGGATGTGTTTCATTGGTATGATTTTTTTTTTTAATTTATCATTTGTTTAATTTCATCACCATCAGCCTGTATCCGTCTACTGTTGAACGTAGGCCTCCCGCATAAGGCTCCATCCTCTTCGATCCTCCGCCTTCCGCATCCAAGCCACTCCCTCCCATTCTTCTGATGTCGTCAGTCCATATTGCAGGGGGTACGCAAACACTCCGTTCGCAAGTTTTAGGACGACACTCTAACACTTTTCTTCCACATCGACCGTCGTTTCTTTAACAGCTATGCCTCATTGCCATTTGAATGTGCTAATTTATTGCGTAGCCTCCACTACTTGAGTACTTCTTCGGATATCCTCGTTTCGGATTCTATCTTTTAAAGACACTCCGAGCATGGATCTCTTCATGGCACGTTTTTTTATTTTGTTTTTTTTTTTCACTTAAAAAAATGTAGAAAAAATATATAGTAGCGTGTTGTACCCTGCAAGTTACTCGCAAGGTTAAATTATACGCCTGACAAATAATTAAAGAACGTCGGAGCCTATTCCATGTCAGCCTCGTTAACCGCGCGTGTAGCCCCGACGATTTCCTTAATGAAGTTTAACAGCAAGGGATCGTCAGAACTAAGCAGCAGTTTAGGAAATGGGAGAGGATATTCTCATGGATGATGCACTCCATGAGAGAGTGTCTCACTGTCTGTTGTATGCCTGGATCACATGAATATGCGTCGCAAGAACAGAGGCCTTTGAAAATTTCGTGTCCAGTAAGCGCTTGCGTGAGATGAAAGTCCACGGAGTTCGTTTTTTTCCACGTGGCTTCATGGCACGTTGGGTGACCTTCATTTAATGTGTAAGACCTGCTGTTAGATTCCACATCTCTGCGTCATTAGCTAATACTGGGAGGATGTATTGGTTAAACGCCTTTGTTTTAAGATATTGCGGAATTTTCGCATTAAAAATGTACTAAACTTTTCCAAACGCTACTTAACCCAGTTGTATACGCCTGTCAATTTCTTTTTAGAACTTATTCGTCCTAGTTAGATTACTTGTCAACATATAATGCTGATTAATTTTGGTGAAAGCTGCGTTTTCAATGCGCCATTATCGTTGGTCTTAAATCATTGTTTTTTTTTATGTATTTCAGATAAGTCTGGCATTAGCATATGAAATAAATGACAACGAAGTCGTCAAATGCACACGAAACGCAAAGTTAAGACCTTACATCGATCAAATTTGCGGACCCAGGTGCAACGGAAACTACAGGTGCCTGGTAGAGTGCAGGGTCGCTGAGTGCATATACTATATTTATGGATAAATCAAAACATATATAATCTTTATCTTAAAACCTGGTGATGAAAATATAACATAGAAAAATAGTTTTTGTAATTTAAAATTTGTTGTTTTTGTGTGAACCTATTTATACTCGTACATCGCATATATCTGATTACAAAAATTATAAATAAAAATATATATATAACATTTTTTAAACCCCATCTGTGTTTTATTGGTTAATTGGTTTCAGAAAGTGCCACCTGTAAATATTCACTCATGATTTTTATATAATTCGAAGAATTGGTTCTAACAATCAAAATATCGTTTTAAAAAGTACCAAGTAAATCGGGTACAAACGTAAAACAGTGCCGTGCGAAAAAATCGCGTAAAAGCGAAAAGTCACGTAAAAATAATCGGGTGTATGTACCTGTATGTTAAATGATTCTTAAACGAGTGTTTCTTTATCAGCGTTGAAGATCACTTTATTCTTGTTTCGTTATTATGGTTCCTTCGTCGACAGTTACAATTGAAGGCACATATTGGTCATGCATTGCTTCAGGCAAATTCTCCTAGTCCCACATTAATGATGGCAGGCCGTGATCATATCGGCAGTCAACATGAAAATCAAAGCTTCTGCCAGCTGCAACTGTAACATGAAATTCGGCACAAAAATGACATCTCTGTTAATCGAAGACGACTCCATGTCGCCGGGATCGTCATCCGAACGCGGAGTTAAGGGAAGTTTTGGAAAGATGACGACTGAGTACCGATAGTTGTGACAACAAAACGCTGAAATTAATACTGTGACCATTTATGAATCTACGAGTATGGCGGTCCAATGACATAACTTGTCAAATAATCAAAATGATGACGAAGGGTCTTAAATAAATATTTTTTTTATATATGCGTGTCAGACGAGCAAACAAAAGTCCATCCCGATTTAAAATACTCTAGTACTACAGCCGCAGTCAATGTAAGTTCGCGAGCTCTTGCTCTAGAGGCTCCCGGGAACCATATATCTGAGAATAAGGAGACACAAAATGTTCAATCTCCCAAAGAGTAACACTAACCTGCCAGAGACTATGCCTCTTGAGAGAGGAACCAGATTGCTTAACGTTTAACCAAATCGCCTCGGATGCTCATATATTTCACGTAAGGGAGGCCCAATTCAGGCATGAGCTCCACGAATTTCTTTGGAAAAATAAATTGTTGGAGTCATGTGTTTGATGAGCATTGGGACCTTCTGTTGTTTGTCTTTATTGCTTTGTTCTTAGTAATTAATCATAAGTACCTATATATGTATATAGATTTTTTAATGAAACATTATTAATTCTTTTGTACTTGATATATAATAATCGAATTTATTAATAATTGAATTTGTAAGATTTTAAAATAAAATAAAATCTATGTTTCCATGTGAATCTCTAGGTATACAAGTGTGCAGGGACGAGACATAAACAACATGAGCTTACATAACTCTGCAAAGGAAATTTTCGGTTTAAATGCTCTGAATACGGAGTACAGGAATTCTTTAATAGAGTAGCAGTAATAACGTTAGCAAAAAATAATGAACCAATTACGTTTTAGTTCCAAAAATTGCAGGTTAGAAGTAAGTGTGTTATTATTTATTAAATGAACTAATCTTAACCCTTTCGTTATGGCTAGGTGGAATACAAATTATATTGTCAATACGGCGTGTTTTTTCAAATATTTTTTTTGCTTAAAACTATTATTCGAAGCATAAACGTACTTATCTGACCTATTTTCACATATCACATTGGTTCTTCTATTCTTTAGCTATCAGATGATGCATAAAAAACTATAATATCTAACAAGCATTCATTATGTAACTCCATACATGTGGTGGCATTGACACATGTGGTTTACAGAGAAATAGCTCCTGTGACGAAACCTAATGATATTTATTTACATGGCTTACAGATTCCTGTAAATAATACATGTAGGTTGATAAAGGGAATGACTGCACTTCCAATTTCCTACCGTAGATGTCACAATGAGTACTGAAAGTAGAAAAACGATATATCACGTCAACCGATGTCAACGGTCGGGTAATCTTTATTGGCATATGCTGACAGCCGATGCGAAAGGTTTAAGTAACATAAATTAACATGAATGTGAAAAACTACTTTTATTACATACTCAATATTACGTGATACGTTAAAAAGAAAAATTCTTTAAACAAAACGCAAAAAATTGCTGTTTTTAAAGCCAAAGTCGTGATGTTTGATAGGATTTTATGGTTGTTATTTGTGAGAATATCAATAAATTTATTATAAATTATAAAAAAATGGAGACACGATAAGAAATATATGTATTTGAACATTTTTAATAACGGTTGTAAATTAATTTTAATTTTAATTTTAAAATAACAAATTAAAAATATTTACGTTTGATTCACATTTATTTTAAGCGATTACATGTTTCGGCCACTAAGGGGACTACCAAGTACATTATATGTTAACATCCCCTTTAATTGAGGAAAGATGATCTCACGTCACCGGGATAGTTATTGGATTGCGTGGTGGAGGGATGAGAAGCAGATAGGCAACACACAGACTTTTTCAGAAGCACATTGGGATATATTTTAGATAAAAATTGATAAACTTTGTATTAGGCTCAAGTTAGGGACAATGAACGATCTAACTTCGTTGAGAGCCGAGCCGAACTGAATCGGAGCGTTTTGTAACACCGCAGCACCTTTCTATCACTTGTCGGCATTTTGACGAATTATCTTCTCTAAAAACAAACCGAAATGGCGACACATACGTGTCCGACGAGCGAAAAAAAATAAGAGACGAACGATTGTATATCGAGGTTTTCGGCACCAGCCTGCAAGGGATAGCCCTGTATCAAGCTGATATCAATGTATAGGCTTGTAGAAAATGTATTTTCTTTATACAGCTCATACGAAAAAAATGTTTTCACAAGTTTTCACGAAAATTCGGCTATTATCACCTTTCAGTTTTTATATGACCGGCTAAATTTATATTGTTTGTATAATATTATACGTACTGTGTAATGCCTAATATTTGTACTGAAAAAACATAACATGAAACACCGTTTGAGGATACAGGTGCTTCAATATTTTTACCGAATTCTTGTAAAATAATACACTAATTAATTAACACAAAAATTTAGTTTTTTTTCTAAAAATACTTTTTCTTTTCTTTTACTTAAAAAAAAACAGAATAAACGTCTGACATAATGTGATGTTTTTTGTTATGGATGCCATGGTTTTTATTTATATTTCTACTTCATATTTCATATGGTCCAGGCATCGAGAACGTCGAGGTAATTATCAGATTTAACCTAATCATCCAAAAATATGCCTCGATTACTATAGCTACCCTTCCTTCAAGTACTTGGACTTCTACTATAGATATATTCAGAGTGTGTATATTATTATTTTTTATTATTCAACCAGTCAACATTTATTCACAAGCTTAATAGTATTACTTTCCAACAGTCTATTTATTTTAGTAAGTACCACTCGGGTCTCGAACCGAACTACAGATTGAATGGATGAGAAACAACTTCTTGTAAGTCCGACCGGACTTTTCAATTAGTCATTTACCTGTGTTACTGATGCACAATTTTGCCTTCTTGATATTGTCTCAAGGTGACATTATTATATGGATTTTGAAATATTTATTAGAATATTATTTTATTTTTTCAATATTCTAATCTACTTTTATAGATAATTGAGTATTTTACAATATTATTATCAATTAAATATACACATGCTAAAGGGTCCACCAAATAACTTTTTTTTTTGAAAATGGGTCGCAAAACATCGAGTGTAGCTTCGGCTGTGTAGCACGTAGCGCCGTCTTGTTGAAACCAAATGTTGCCAATATCCTCTTCTTTAATTTTTGTCAACAAAAATGGCCCGATAACGATCGCCATTGACTGTAACGGCCACTCCTTGCTCATTTTTGAAGAAAAATGGCCTGATTTTCAAAGTAATGTCGCAATATTTCTCAGCGTTGTTCAAGCGTATACACACACAACCATATTCGCTTAGCGGAAAGATAAAAATAATTTTCTGTCAAATCAGACATGAACTAAATGTTACCATTCACGAAATAAACTAGTTGAAAAAAAAAGCGTTAGATGGCGGACCCTTTATAATACATCAAATTCTGTATACGCATCAATTCGCACAGAAAAAATATCGGCAGAGGCGGGATGCGAACCTGCGAGCCTTGATACCAACCGTTGCCGTAATTCCGCGCAACAGTTCGGGCAGGAGTTGGTCGAGTGGTCTAGGGTAATGAACTTGAGCAACGGTTGGTTCCATTGATGCGTATAAAGAATTTGATTTTGGACAATTATTTATTTATTTCCTTCAATAACATTACAAAATATTTTAACATCTTAATTCATTATTGAAGTATTTGAGTGATTAAAAGTGTGGCCCTGGCAATTTATTGACACATTTAGTGTCAATGACCTCACACCCAGAACAAGCGTTAGGAGACTCAATGCAAATAGTTGACTTGTAACAACAAAAACCCTGATATAAGTAAATCATGGATGACCCACAAATAACATGGCATTATTATTGATGTATATTATGTGTATATTTAATTACTAATTATATAGTTATATAGTCAATGATCTATAAAAGTAGATTAGAATATTAAAATAATAAAATAATATTCTAATAAATATTTAAAAATCCATCGAATATAGAGGTTGTCGGAAAGTAAGTATTCCTTCAGGTGCAGATATGTCATAGAACGAGAAATGGACGAGGAAGAATTCTCATCTATTCCACAGATGAGAATTCAGCATTACTAACACCATCTGTTGGTATTCTCCTGTATGTGTTTACATAAAAAATATCTATGTTGCTCCAGCAGGGAGTAAATATCCTTAAAAAGCAATAATTAATTAATCTTTCTCTCAAGATTTTTAATCATTAAACGTGTTATATAAATTATTTTTTATTCGTGTCTTTTTAAATCGTGTAATAAAAAGTCGTGATGTTTGTTCAATAAAACACATTTTATTGTTCAGTAGCGTTTTAGGGCGCGCGTTGCTATGCGTCATAAAAGTATTATGTTATAAAATACTTTTTTTTTTATCTAAACACATGTAAAATTCACGAATTCCAAATTTTTTTTCCCTGGAAAAATCTTTAACTGGATAGATGGGTCCCTTTCACTTCATTTTCAGAAAATTGTCTTGGCCTTATTGGGCATGCAGACTTTTTGGCCACTGAAAAATACTATGTTCATTCATATTTTCGGTCAGAGAATCTGGACTTTACCCGCCTCACACCTGCATCACAGTTCAGTCTACTTGATGATGAGCTTATGTCCAGTGGGAGTCCCCTCTGAACTATTGTGGCCACTGCATAGAAGTCCTAAAGAGAAAGAACCCGTGACAGATATTAGATCGCACCGTAAATACGAGTGAAAATGGTAACTGCGTGTTTTTTTTTTCGTGGCCACAAAGTCTGAATACCCGATAAGGCCAGGGCAATTTCATTGAACTGTATCGAAAAGGACCCCTCTTCTAACAAAACGAACTGACAGTTTCAAAGAATGTGTTTCAAAGCCTGGAAAGCTCTTAAACTAGGGTTAAAAACTTAATTAAATGAGTGTAATTTGTCATTAAAAACGCCGTGTTCAGTTATTAGTTGGGTAGACCAGTGATTAGGGCTTATCCACTTAGCAGTTAGATTATAATCTTTTACACGTGTTTTTTTATTTAACACTTCTGTGCAGTTGCCAAATATTTAATAGAGGACTTACATCAGTTACTAACATATTATAATTTGAATGAATGTATTAACTGAGTCTTAATTTTTCTCCATTATGATGCTGGTGTGACGGGTACATTTTTGATATAAACCATGCATATTTTTTTAAAGAAAAATTCAATGAATTTTTTTATGAATTTTTGTGTATCGATGGTTGAATTTTTAAATACTTTTAAAAATTTAAGAATATTTTTTTTTTTAAAATCGCTCGCTCTTTGTCGAACCTAGTCAGATAAAAAGAAATATAAAGATAAGAAAGTTGTATATATACCTGTATGACGATTAAAGACTACAGTAATCAGTGTATGTTTTAATTTGTCTACCTATACAACCTGATATTTAGTATTATAATAATGTCAGTAGAGAAAATTTTCTTCGTCCTTCTGGGATGTTTTTTTTTGGTAAATATACACTTATATTTATATATTTTATTCTATGTAATAATTAAGTTAGACAAATGGAGGTCTCTATCTGGGTTTTTGTGAGACAGCAAGATTCCAGTTAGGACCAAAGGTAAAATCTACAAAACAGCTGTAAGGCCAGCTATGCTCCACGGATCGGAGTGTTGGACCCAGCTGAAATGTGACTTGGATAGGATTCATGTGGCAGAGATGAAGAAGCTGAGGTGGGCGGGCGGTGTGACTAGAGTGGACAGAGTTCGAAATGAGCATATTCGGGGTTCATTTCGGGTGGCCCCTATACCTGAAAAGATAACAGAAAACCACCTAAGATAGTATGGGCATGCGACACGGAGAGATGAGGACCACGTGGTGAAGAGAGCCCTCAACATACCCATGCTGAGAAGAAGACCTGGAAGACCGCAGGTGACCTGGACTGCAACTGTAAACAAGGATTTGAAAACCCTGGGTTTGACCGAGAACGCAACGCAA
Source organism: Glossosoma conforme (assembly GCA_022606575.1). Lineage (NCBI taxonomy): Eukaryota > Metazoa > Arthropoda > Insecta > Trichoptera > Glossosomatidae > Glossosoma > Glossosoma conforme. Next base: position 247,247 of record JAGTXR010000044.1, read on the forward strand.
GACAGACAGACATGTGGAATGTACACAAGGAGAGCCGACCCCAGATGATGGGAAATGGCGAGGCTAAATAAGTACTAATTAAGTTAGAACCATCTCAGAGAGGCGGTCGGTGACATCATGCGCCACGATGGTCTTCTTCGCGACATTGTGGAAGGGATGGTTGAGGGTAGAAACTATAGAGAGCGCTCTAGGCGGGAGTAGTACAGGTTTTTGAGTATGTGCTAGAGGTGAAAGCCATGCTGTTTTGAGAATTAAACCGTCATCCCTGTTGATGTTGATGGGATGTCTTTTGATTTCAATGCCTTCCCTTACTAGGCGTGCGTGTTTTCCTTGCGTTCGAGCAACGATTTCGGGTTTGAATGAAAGCTTATGTCCCGTGTCAGCCAGATAGCCTAGTCTGCACGATCTCTCATGTTCGCTTAATCTTTTAGCAATAATTCTCGATGGCTGTCAGATATATTATCTCTGTTATCATAAGACTCAAATGCACTACTACCAGTGCAAGGTTTCTTTTTGGTCTTAAAAATGAATGACTAATTTTTTTTAGATGCAGTTTGCAGCAGCCATCAGCGATGTAGAGTACTGCGTTAGAAGTGGTAGATTCCATCCACGTTGCTATCCTCGATGTCAATCGAGAGTATGTCTATTAGACTGCATGCGAAGGTTATGCGAACAGTTGATCTTGGTGTAGTAGAGAGTACTGTTCAATAGATGCAGCTTAACGTTTTCTCAGATACTTAACACACAATTACATACAATATGGTGCCATATTATTTACCCTATCAGAAGTTTTTTTTTTTTTAATTTGTACACAATGTATTAACAGCTTACAAACAGACAAGCAATGAAACGCTATGCTCGGCAAGAGAGTGGAATTGAAGTTTATTTGTGACGTTTTACATAACATGGTTATCCACGATAATTTCAGTACTAAATAAATCATAATATTAAAAACAACTAATTTGTTATTTTTCTATCCAATACTCTAACTTTTATGTCGTAGATTTTTTTATTAAATCTGCTCAACATTTCGAGCATATGGATACTGCACATTGTCGTTTTACATTTCTGTAAGGTCAGATATAGCTAAATAAGATAGGCACCTAATAAGAACCATCTCAGAGAGGCAAGCCCGATGGATTGGTCACATCATGCGCCACGATGGTCTTCTTCACGATATTGTGGAGGGGATGGTTGAGGGTAAAAACTGTATAGGGCGCCCTAGACGGGAGTATTTGCAGCAAGTATTCGAGGACATGAATTGTAGCGCCTATGCTGAGCTGAAAAGGGTTGCGGAGGACCGAGAGGAATTGAGATCAAGATGCAAGATTCTGTTGCTGCAAACCAATCCACCGGATTGATACTACGAAGAAGAAGGTCAGATTGGCTGTGGATTGTCCCAGAACACCTGTATACTCTGAGGTCTACATGGGAACATAGATTGTTCCCGGAAGCCTCCAGGGCAAGAGCCCGCGAACTTGCATAGACTACTGCTGTAGTGTCAATGATCTGGTTTTTCAAGGATGAAATTTTTTGGGAGGGCCATATACTCGAAATATAACTTGATTCCTGATAATTTTCCTACCTTATTCATATTTATTAGATTTTTTTATATTCTACATATTTTTCCAGAATTCATAAAATTCTAAAAAATATATACAAATATAATCATCTTAGGTTTTCACGACCAGATTTGGTATTGTGGGTTTTGGGTTGAGCCGTGTGTGGTAAATTGTTTCAATCGAATATTTCATCCGCCGGAGTTAGTTTAGTTCAGTGGTTAGTTAGTTAGAGAGCCAAAGGTCATGGGTTCTATCCCCGACTGAGATTAAAAAAATAAAATTAAATCGATTTCTGAGCTCAAAAATGCCCTTAGTTGGTGAGAATTTGATACCTCACCCGTAAAATGACAGTAATAGCCTAATAATCGAAATTGGTGGTAGACGAACGACGTCAAGTCAAGACCACCCATTCATGGTGAAATCCTGTAATAACAAAGATGACGCGTGAATATCGGGCTGTATTCTATGACGTTGGCGGATTAATACTCCACATGCAGCGCTTATCCAAATTCAGCAAGGTAAGCATAATAGAATTTCACAGATGAGAATTCAGAATCACTATCACCCTCTGCCGGTATTCTCTCGTATGTTCTTAAATTAAAAAAAATAAAAATGGTCAGGGACCATTATTAATTTTAATGAATATTTTTTTTGTGTGTTTTTTATTGTATTTAAAATTTATTTTCATTCAAAATCTATTTGCTTTGATTTTGTCACAGCTGCCATTTAAATAAATCAAATATTAGCTGGCAACTTTGTCAATAGCTTACGTCACAGTTCCTAGCATTTTTTTTTGAGTAAATCGTATAAATAAGACGATTAGAAGCAGCAAACGTCAGTGTATGTTTGAATTTGTTCAATTACATAACCTTAAAATTTGATAAAAAAATAACTAATAATAATGGCGGCTACAAAGTTTTTCTTCGTTCTTCTCGGATGCTTTTTGATGGTACGTTTAAATATCTTCTGCTTCTTTAGCCTCGCCATTTCCCATCATCTAGGGTTGGTTTTCCTTGTGCAAATTATTCATGTCTGCCTGTCCTGTGCTGCATCTCTGTAAAGCCCAGAGTTATCAGATCCTTGTCTACAGTTGCAGTCCAGGTTGCCTGTTGTCTTCCTGGTCTTCTCTCCAGCATGGGCATGTTGAGGGCTTTCTTCACTGTGTCGTCCTCATCTCTCCGTGTCACTTGCCCATACCGCCTTAAGCGGTTTTCCCTTACCCTTTTAAACTTATTTATATATATTTTGACATCAGTTAGATAGCTCTTGCAGGCTGTTGCCAAAAAATATTTTTCGTCTCTTATTTTTGTTCACTCTTCGGACATGCATAAATAAAAATGTTAGTAACATAAGAAAAGGCGTTGCGTTGATATATCGCTTGTTGTTACAGCAAGTAGTTGGTCAAAGAGCCTATAAGTGATCGCATTGTGTTGCGTGCATCTACTCGGACACAGCGCACACTCCACAAGGTGTGACAGGGTCCGCTACACGCCGCAGTCACATTCATTCGGTCCGCTGTAAAACTGCCAGGCTTTCATTTGTGTTCTCGTCTTGCATACTCCGGTCCGAAGTCTGTTAAAGGACCTCCATATATTCCACCCCTGGTCCAGGGGCTAGGTCCTCTTTCGGGGCAATCCAAGCATTCCAAGCACAGGGTGGCCTCAGGTATCACCAATTCCGTTGTCGACTGTAGGAAACTTCTTCTTGATTTGAGCCATGTCCAGTCATCCAGTGAAGACTTCCCATCCATAGTGAACTACTGTAACAAAAAGGATGATGCGTGAGGTGATAGTAAAATTTATTCATATTTTTAAAAAAATATTAAAATGTTTTGTTTTTTTGTTACAGGTGCAGTTTGTAGCAGCAATACTACCACGACCAAATGAAGTAGCTGATTGCTATTTGAGTAATATGTTCTTAAGCCCTTGTACTAATCAATGTGGTCCAAAAAGGCAATGTATTATGTTGTGCATGGAAAGGATGTGTAGACAGTGGCTCTATGGATAGAAAAAAGACCATTGTATCACAATATTAAGATCATTGGTTATCACTCAACATTCTTACTTATAATACTTACAATGTAAGATCTAATTAAAAAAATAACAACTAAAGAAATATATTTAAACATTTTTCAAACCCATTGTATTGTTTTTTTTTGAAATATTACTTCATCATTTAAAAAGGGAAAATTAAATATAACATTTATTCTTCTTTGTAGTATTAATCCGGTGGATTAGTTTGCAGCAACAAAATGTCCACTCTTATCGATATTCTGCAACCCTTTTTAGCTCAATGTAAGAGCTGCAACTCATGTCATCGAACACTTGCTGCAAATACTTCCGCCTAGGGCGCCCTCTGCAGTTTCTCTCCTCAACTATCCATTCCACAAAATCGTGAAGAAGACTATCGCGGCGTTGGAAGATTTTTTTCAAATAACGTCGTAAGACAATATTTTTTGAAATTTCTACACAATATAGTAACAGTTTACAAACAGACAAGCAATGAAATGCTACAATCGAGAAAGTGGAATAATTGTGTCGATTTTTTGAATAATAATCGGTCGGTGAATTCGCGATTGGGAAAATATTCCAGTGACTCGAACACACCGGAACCACAGGAGACCTTGCAGGGCATGGCCGCTACCAAATTGAACGTTAATATCGCGGCTGTGGCTGCCCATGTCGCTGAGGATATATAAACTAAAGCAGATGACGGGCCACGCAATTGGGCACCACAGATATACATATTTTCCGTAAAAAGTTCAAACAGGGCATCAGTTAATGTTTGCTGTCTGTTAAAAGCATGGATGATTACAATTGTATGATAAGAGTGTTTGACATGAGATCGTCTTTCAGGGTTCTTATTTATGTGCTGAATATTGTCTAACAAATAAGACAGGAAAATGCCTTTTGTAAAATGAGGTTTCTTTCTACTATGCTATGCGGTAAATTTATAACTAGGCTTTTATTCCTGTTGAACGTAATATATATTTTTTTACACAGTTTTTTTTTCCTTAAATGACTACAAAATATATTACATTTCAATGCGTCATTTAAGTACATACAAACATAAGTGTGGCGATGTAAATTTATTGACACATTTAGTGTCAATGACCTCACACTCTGAACTAGCGTCAAGAGACTCAAGATAAATATGACTAAAATGCCATATGAAGAAAAAAAAATAGTCAGGGACAATTGTTAATTTTCATGAATCTATATTTTTTTTGAGTTTTTTTTTGTATTTTAAATTTATTTTCATTCAAAATCTATTTGCTTTGATTTCCTCACAGCTGCCATTTAAAAAAATCAAATACTAGCTAGCAACTTTGTAAATAGCTTACGTCACAGTTCCTAGCATTTTTTTAAAAGTAAATCGTATAAATAAGACGATCAGAAGCAACAAACGTCAGTGTATGTTTGGATTTGTTCAATTAAATAACCTTAAAAATTCATTAAAAAAATTACTAACAATAATGGCAGCCACAAAGTTTTTAATCGTTCTTCTCGGATGCTTTTTGATGGTATGTTTAAATATCTTCTTATTCTTAAGCCTCGCCATTTCCCATCATCTGGGGTCGGTTTTCTTAGTGCACATTTGCCATGTCTGCCTGTCCTGCGCTGCATTCTCGTTCAAGCCCAGAGTTTTCAGATCATTGTCTACAGTTGCAGTCCAGGTTTTCTGTTGTCTTCCTGGTCTTCTCTTCAGCGTGGGCATGTTGAGGGCTTTCTTCACCGTGTCGTCCTCATCTCTCCATGTCACTTGGCCATACCATCTTAGGCGGTTTTCTCTTATTTTTTCAGGTATGGGGGCCACCCGAAATGAACCCTGAATATGCTCATTCCGAACTCTGTCCACTCTAGTCACACGGTTCGCCTGTTAATCAAAATTAGTGGTAGACGAAAGTCGTCCGGTGAAGACCACCGATTCATAGTAAATTCCTGGAATAATAGTGATGATGATGCATGAATGTTGGGATGTAGTGACGTTGGCGGATCGACACTCCACATGCAGCGCTTATCCATATGTACAATGGTAAGCGTCATATAATCTTCAGATGAAACTTCAGAATCACTAACACCATCTTGTCTCTTGTATATGTTTACAAAAAAAAAATAAGTATAGCCTATGGGGGATGATGCGTGAGGTCAAGGTTAGATTTATGAATCATTTTTTTTTAAATTAAAAGGGTTTTTTTGTTACAGGTGCAGTTTGTAGCAGCAATACCACAACCAAATGAAATAGCTGATTCCTATTTGAGCAATATGTTACTAGGCACTTGTACTGCTCATTGTGGTCAAGAAGAGCATTGTATAAGGTTGTGCATGGAAAGCATGTCTAGTCAGTGGCTGTATGTATAGAAAAAAGATCGTTTTATCACAATATTCAGATCATTGGTTATCACTCAACATTCTTACTGCGGCGTGATTCTGGAGTGTGCGCTGTGCCCGAGTGTAATACTTACAATGTAAGATCTAATTAAAAAAAATAACAAAGAAAGAAACATAAATATCGATTTTTCAAACCCATTCTATTGTTTTTTTTTTAAATATTACTTTATCATTAAAAAAGGGAAAATTAAATAAAACATTTATTCTTCTTTGTAGTATTAATCCGGTGGATTGGTTTGCAGCAAAAAATCATGCATCTCGATGTCCACTCTTTTCGATATTCTGCAACCCTGTTTTGCTCAGCATAAGATAATGTTTTAACTTCAATGTTACATATAGGTACACCCGTGCTCGTAGCCATCCATTGTTTTCGATCCCAGTTGATACTTGTGGAGCTTCGAGCACTCATTTAGTACAACGGCAATGGCGCTCCTAAGTGGCCTACCAGCACACCTCGATCCTTTTCTTACATCCTTTTCCTCTTTTACCGATGGTGTTGTTCTCCTAGATCTATGTGATCTCTGACACATGTCATTTTTTTCTTCTTTTATGTTGTTTTTACTATTTGACTATCTTTTGTTTGTATTGTATATTTATGTATACTCTGTTTCTTATTTTTTACCTTGGAACTTCGGTTCTGAGAAATAAAGGAATAAGAGCTTTAAGTGGTGTCCTCAAACACTTGATGCAAACACTCCCACCTAGGGCGCCCTCTGCAGTTTCTCCCCTCAAATATCCCTTCCACAATGCCGCGAAGAAGACTATCGTGGCGCATGATGTGACCAATCGCCTCTCTGAGATGGATCTTACTAGATGCCTATCTTACTTGACTATGCTGAAAACCTCATTGTTCGTGACGTGGTCTCTCCAGGAAATTCCGAGATTTTTTATCTAAGACCACACCTCGAAAGCCTCTAGTCTTTTCTTATCACTGTCTGATAAGCACCACTACCAACAATTAAATTTATTTTATTAGTCAATGTGAATTTGTTTACACAGACGCCACCCATAATCTCCTCTCCTAAGCTCCACCCAACTCACCTACCTACTCTAGTAAATTCATTTACACGTCCATACGTTTGTGCACAATGGAACTGATAAAGCTTTCATAGATCATAAAAATTCAGTGTTCTATCACGTGAAACAGTGCTCAGTGTGATCAATGTTAAAAACAAGGTATTAAATTCTTACATAAAATAAAAATAAAAACATCACATTTTTTCTGATATCGTTTCGTGTAAACACATTTCAAGAATGCCAGTTAAGCTTAGACAATATGTACATAACATTTATTTATAACAGAACACAAGCTGCAATAAAATATTTTACATAAATTAATAAAAATACACTTAGCAAATGAATTTGAGCATTATTAAAGAAGTAGAAATAGTGTCCAATTTTTTTTGGGTGTTTTAATTCATACTAGCATATAATGTGGCACTGTAGATGTATTGACCTCACATTCAGAGTAAGTGTCAGAACAAAGGATACTCAACGCAAATATTTGGACTTGAAACAATAAAAAACATGTCATAAATGTATCATGTTTGACGATGAAATACGCAAAACAAAGAATTGACACACAAATAACACGGCATTATTGTTGCAAAATCAAACACCCAACATTTCGTATCAGTCAACACCAGTACTGAATCCGAAGCAATATTACACTAAATATGTCAATATCTTCACTCAAATTGGTTTCAACCGATGTTCACTGCGATTATTTCGTCTTACACGTATCCAGGGTTGAACGATGGTCTTTTCAGGCCACACTTCAGGCTCCATGAGAGACTCCAGCGAAGTTGCGATGACCCCGACTTTGAAAGAAGTTGACATTAGATAGGTTGCTTTTTATTGAAAATAAAAAACATCAAGCGACATTAGCACATCTTTAGCGCGGTTGTTGTTAGATCACAAAGTAGGGCAACATAGGATGCGGACTAAAACTTGGATACGTAACCGACTTTTAGTAACCGCGTGTCAGTGGACTAATTGGGCTGCTCTTTGAGATTAAATGCTCCAGACCTCGGAAAAGTCAGGTTTATCATCCGATTTCTTTAGAAAATCAGATTAAGAAATCACTCAAAAATATGGCTCGCATACTACAACAGTCGTCTTCAGTCAAAGGTTTCTGAACTGGAAGATGTCGGGAACTATTTATGTTGCAGATTGACCTTTGGATGCCGAGATGGCTTGTGACCAGACTCTCTAATGTTTTTTTTACGTAATAACGTAGAGAGTACAACCGGTCGAGACCAGTGCACTCTATAACTTCCCGCTGCATGCGGGAAACGTGTGTTATCTTTGTATGTGGGGTGGGGAGATCAAAAGTGTATATTTATCTGTTTTTGAAGAGATCCAGATTGTAGGAAGGAGGAAACTTAAAAGCTTACCGGTAGCATTTACGAAAGAACTTCGGAAGCTGCTATTTTTTTGTCGACACACACTAACTGTGTATGGATGTTCGGCATGTGTAAGATGAGTTTGACAGTTGTGGGAAGGTGCAGCAGGGTTTAGTTCTTTAAGTTCCGAAGAGCAGCCACCGTGGTAATAAAGTTAAACTAAAATACTAAGTTAAGCAATTTTGTAGGTTATACGCAAGTGTTATTGCTTATTTAATGAATATATCTACTTTGAACAAAGTCAATTAAATTTACAAATTATTTTGGGTCTCTGACCCAAAAGTGACTGCCGTATTCAAAGGTAGGGCAGATTTGTCCTTTATATAGAAGAAGTTGCTTGTCGGTGAAGTACCGACGTGATCTATAATACTAACTAAATTCTAAAATATCTGCTCTAAAATACCCCCGGTTGGTGTGGATTTGATACCTCACCCGCAAAATACCAGTCGTTCCGTAAAGACCACCCGTTCATAGTAAATTCCTGTAATAATAAGGATGATGCTCGAATCTTGAGCTGTAGTCATTGACGTTGACGGATAAACACTCCACATGCAATGCTTAGCTATATGAATCAGAATTACTATCACCATCTGTCGGTTTTCTACTATATGTGTATACATAAAAGAAATAAAAAATGAGTAATTTTTTTTCATGTACTCGTAAAATGTACAATAAAATGAATATATAATTAAATAGACGAGCGTACATATAAAGTCAGTATGAATGTCAAGCTTGAAGATCACGAAAGTCAGTGTACATTTGTAATTCATAATTTACAGAACCCAATATTACCCATTAAAATGGTGACTACAAAACTTTTCGTCATATTACTAGGGTGCTTATTGATGGTAAGTAATAAATATTATATATATTTCTTTTAGTCGATTGCAAAATTATTACGTTATTACTATGGAAATAAAACTCAGCCATTCAGATTAATTTGAGATACAAAACTGAATATTTAAAAAATATTTCTTGATATATAATCAAGTTGGAAGCAACAGGGTCAGATCCTGTCTGCCCAAAAGTGGGTGAAGTCGATGGCGTTGCTCACTGCCATCATCAGGTCTTCCTAGGTGCAGCTATCCGGACACATTACACTCCAGAGGTGGGACAGGGTCTGCTCACGCCGCAGTCACATTCAGTCGGTGCGCTGTAAAACTGCCAGGCTTTGATTTGTGTCCTCGTCTTGCATACTCCGGTCCGAAATCAGTTAATGGACCTTTATATATTCCACTCCTGGTCGTGTCCAGGGGCTAGGTTTTCTTTCGGGGCAATGCAAGCATCACCCTTAGTTGCACCTCTCGACATGTTCAGCCGCAGGGTGGCCTCAGGTATCACCAGTTCCATTGTCGACTGTAAAAAATTTGATGCTTTTTGTGAACAATGTGTTTTCATAACGTAATATTTGCGAATATGCATTGAGAATTTTGCAATAAAAATGGTTAATCTGATTACATTTGTGAGGGGACCGTAATATCAAGACGATAGATCGAGCAGAATGATAGATCGGGGAACAGTTTATGCGGGATTATTTAACATTGTTTTTTTATGGTATTAATAATAACATGAACTTATTAAGAAGGAGCGGAGGGCGCTGTCGGTACGATGCAATATGTTGATTGTAGGCTAGCACGTTGTACTAAAAACGTTAAGCTAACGCTTTATAAAGCCATCTGTCAATCTTTCTACACGTGCGTGTGTTGATGTTGTTTCCGTAGTAGAAGGATTGGCCGGCATTGTAAATAACCGTTTCCAGGGGGCACCACGCGGAGGTTCCTTCTTTGCTCCCCCCCACTGCGGCGTGGAGCAGACCCTGTCACACCTTCTGGAGTGTGCGCTGTGCCCGAATAGCTGCACCCAGGAAGACCTGATGATGGCCAGAAGTAACGCCATCGACGTCGCCCACTTCTGGGCAGACAGGATCTGACCCTGTTGTTTCCGACACGATTATATATATATCTACACGTGCAAGCTTTGGGCTGGTTATACTCAGAAGGCTTACAGCTTACTCCGGGTCCAATTATACAGTTATAATTCGTTATACAACGCCTTCCGAATGTTGTTGGGTCTGCCGCGATACTGCAGTGCCTCAGGCATTTTGACGGAGGCGCGAGTGGATAGCTTCCATGCCATAATAAGGAAATTTTGCGCTTCTCTATAGGCTCGCGAACGCAGCAGTCCCAACGCAATGGTCGCTGTGTGGGCGGATCAGGCGAGCAAACAAAAATAAGACACAAAAGATCGCTTAGCGAGGCTTTTTGGCACCAGCCTAAAAGAGCTGTATCAAGCTGATATAACTTTTTTCAGGAAGTCTGTTTATGAAACGATTTTTTCGTGATCTTTTATACAGTTTTGTAAGTTAATTGCCCGATAGAAGATCGTTAGAAGCTATGATCACCACTCTTTCAGAACAAGCTTCCTTCCTACTGCGACCTTGATATTTTCCATTGCTCAACATAGTAAAAGGCGTGTTATAATTACGAACCTTTTTATGTTTTTAGATGCAGCTTGCAGTAGCTGATGAAGTAGAGGACTGCATTGACAATGAGGAATTTCTAAGCTGGTGCAAAATTAGTTGTGGCGCCAGAAGAACCTGTCAGATAAGATGCCTCGTTGAGCAGTGCCATCTTTGGTACGGACTAAATTGAACAATATTCATGAACTGAAGAGATTTGTTATGTCCAATGCCGGCTCTAGACCGTGCGGCGCCCATTTTTTTCTAGAACCCCATATTGTATGTATTTAAAATATATATATAAATATACAAGAAAGATTGCCTTTGGCACCCCTAGCTCATTTAACGCCCTAGGCCACCGACCCACTGTGCCACCCTTTGAAACCAGCACTGGTTATGTTGTCTCCCGATGCAAAAAAAATAAATAATATACAATCGTAATAAAATAACAAAAATAAAAACTTTTTTTGCCTATTTTTGTATCATTAACCTTGAAATCCCCGTTTACTCAGAGAACGACTGCATGTCACCTGGAGAGTTATTATCGGAGTGTCGCTTGGTGACTGTAAGTATTTAAATTGGTTACAGTAAGACTTTTATTTGACAACCAATACACCTATAAATTCACAGCAAACACCGTCTTATATGACATCATTATCAAAAATAAGAAAAATGAAAAGGCGGACGCGGGGATACGAACCACGTACTTTGTAAACTACGTTTATTTCGTTACCCAACGCGGTGACCGCTAAGCCATTAACGCTGTTCCATCGAGGCGACAAATACACAGTTATAAATAACAAATACACATTATAAATAGTTTTCTTTATAGATGGCCCTTGTTTTAAACAGCATGCATAATTAATTTATTTGATACGAAAGCAAATTCCGCAATGTCTTAAGATTAAGGCGTTTAACCAATGCATCTTCCCAGTATTAACTTATGGTGCAGACACGTAGATTCTAACAAGTCTTACCCATAAAATGAAAGTTAAACCGACGTGCCATGATGATATTTATCCTCGGAATGTATCTGAAAAATATAATTCGAAACGAGAATATCTGAAGAGGAACTGAAGTAGTCGAGGCTTTACAACGAAAAGTGGTAAAAATAATAATAATATTTAAAAAAGCTTTTCTTCCAGCAAGATTGGGTAGGTTGGGCAAAACCCAATCTGCCATATATTTAGATACATATATATTTATATAGTACGTACAAAATATTATTTATATGTAAACATTATAAATCATGGTGGTCGCTGCATCATCTCCATTCAGCGATGGCTCAGGGAGGAGTTGAGCCATTCAGAAGCAGCCAGGATGATGGTGTTGTTGGACTTCTTTATCCTGCTCCAGAAGCCGGTAATAAGCAGGACATATTTGTCCAAGAGATGACGGTCAATGGGGAAGAAAAGTGTTGAAGTGGCGCACAAAAAATGATAAAGGAAGCGTTGGCCGACCCCCTGCAAGATGGACTGACGGCATCAGATGAATAGCGGGAGTGGCTTGTCTTGATCGAAGAGGTTTCACTTATTTAAATAGTCATAGATCGTACAAAATTTCTTGTAAATAAATATTATTATCTTGCTTCAGTTAAATGAATCACGAATCAATATATATGAGTATGTTATCTGGTAGAAAGTATATAAAATCAGTATGTACATCAGAATAAATCAGTTAGTGCTTGAACTTAAACTGCGATAGCTGAAAACTGAAAAAAATGGTGATCTCAAGGCCTTTCTTCATTCTATTTGGTTGCTTATTGATGGTACGTTTATCATTTTATCATGTCACTATCATCATGCATATGGCCGCCATAAACTACTGCCACAATATTAAGTCAGTCGGCATGGTCCTTGCCAAGGGCCACGTTAGCTCTGCCTCCCGATCCATGTTAAAACAAGGTGTAATATGTTAATATATTTAATATTATTAAGTTATTAACAGACTAGAATTTAACTATAAGCAATTTAAATTGAATCTAATTGATTATGTATTCTTAGTATTGTTTCAAGCAACTTAACAACCAACGTACTGTAAGTACTGTGCTTAGTAAATTGTTATTTGTAGCGTAGACTATTTTAGTTCGTTTTCGGATATTCTCGTTTCTGATTCTATCTTTTAGAGACACTCCGACCATGGACCTCTCCATGGCATGCTAGGTGACGTTTATTTTATGGGTAATATTTGCTATTAGATTCCACGTCTTTGCGCCACAAGCTATTACAGGGAATATGCATTGGTTAAACGCCTTACTAAAAATACGAAATTTCTGCAAGGTCTTAAAAAGATGTGCATACTAAGTTTTATAATTATTGCCTATCCCAGTTGTACGTGCTCTAATGGTAACTGACAGAAGTGAGTGGCGGTAAATTGTGACGCCCATATATTCTTTTATTAAAATTCCGTGAAGTATCAAAAAACTTCCTTTTCGAAAAATACGTTTATCGTGTGCCCGCTACATTAGTACAATATAATAGAAACAAAGCAAAACATTGATTATCTGCGCCATAAGTTGATACAGGGATATGAATAATAATACTCAATGTGCTAAGCGCTTTACTAAATGTACGAAATTTCTGAAAGTTCTTTACAAGACCTTACAGAAATTCCGCTTATAAAATGTACTATGTTTTACAAATACTGCCTATCCCAGTTGTACGTCCGTCGATTTTATTGAGAATTTAATTCGTCCCATTATTTTTTTCCAAATATGTTTATTCATTTACGACCTCTATTTATGTTCCTTTAATTGAAATCAGTTAAAATCAATAGTCAAATTCGACCTTAAAATTCATGCAATATTTCATTAGCCTGTGTAAGTCCACTGTTGAACGTAGGCCTCCTGCATGAAGTTCCATCCTTTTAGAACCTAAGTCCTCCGCATCCAGGCTACTTCTTTTATTCTTCTGATGTCGTCAGTGTATCTTGCAAGGGGTCAGCCAACGCTCCTTTTGGTAGTTTTTGCTCACCACTCCAGTAATTTTTTCCCTATTAGGCGTCGAATCTTCAACTGATACGTTCATTGCCACTTGTATGTGTCTATTTGTTAAGTAGCCTCGACTATTTGAGTTCTTTTCTGGGTTTCCTCGCTTCAAATTTAATATCCATATCATATTGGGTGAGTTTGATAAGACATATATTTGTTATTGTTTCTAGATGGTGATCGTTCCTGCAGTAGGTCAAAACAGATTTCGGGAATGCCTGAAAAATGAAAGGCTCGTAGAAGACTGCCTTGAGTACTGCAGTCAAATAGAATACTATGCCGGTTGCTTTAGAAATTGCGTACTTCAGAATTGCTAAGACGATCTCTTAAGAATAAAGACTCCTAACTTTAAGGAGGTTATTTGTTTGAAAAGTTTTTTTTGCATGTTTTATTGCTTAAATCGAAAGATAAATTAACCAGAAATATACTAACAAAGTAAAAATATTTTTGAAAATACGAAGCCAAAAGCATGAAAAATAAGTGTGTTTTATAAAAAAATATTTTAACATGTTTCTATGTGATGCAAAAATAAAAATAAATTACTTGTCATTTCAAAACTGAGTGTTTTCATTGACATATAAGCGTTAAAATAATTTAAAAGTGTCTTAAAAAATATATATTACAGGTAAAATTTCTTCTTACTGAAAATCCTCTCCCTCTGCATTCACACACTTGTAGAAACGTATCTACCACGCAGAATGTTGTAACATGCTTTTGGATGTCTTCCAAGGCCTTATAATGATTTATTTTCAGCTCTGTCTTTAATCTGGGAAACATGCAAAATAACGCGGAAAATTTGAAAATGATGAAAGACGTGTGGCCAGTAAGTACGCATGATTTTATTGTGATGGGTTTATTTTCACCAGGTTTATTTTCAATACATCCTGTGTGTTTGATCCTTTATTCTTCATTCTAAAAGTTTCCTTAATTTGGCCGTCCCATTTCTGCTATCCTTAGAATGTTCAGTTTCATTTTCTGCATTTTTAATCTTAAGTTGTCTAGTTTGCTGTTCAGCAATGTTCGAACATTCCAGGTGGCATATCTTGTTGGCTGATGATTTTTATTTTTTGTCTTGGTTGTTTTGCCTCGACCAGCCCCCACCCGGAGAATTTTACTTGAGATGCAATCATTTTTTTTGCTGATACTTGGGATGTCTTTTAGACCGTTAATGTGGTATTTTTCCCTTTTTTTCTACATCCTAATGCTGTTGACTCTAAAGGTTCATCCGCCTTAGGAGAGCATTTACTACCTCCAGGATAAAAGAGTGCCATAACCAGCTTGACCTGTTGAGGTTAACTGGGTGTTAGCTTATTTCGGCCAACATTCGGTTCCTGTCTATATTGGCCGACTGATGTCACTCACCTCCCACCACGAGAAGGATATAGATCAGGATTTTCCTTTCATCTAACCTGTGACTATAAGACATTTCGCAGAATCCTCCAGTACATTTAGGATTTAATAAAGTACATAATTTATCTGAAAATGTTAGCAAGTACTTAAGGCACAATAATTGATTTAATGAAACACACGAAACATTTTTTTAATTACTTAACACAAAAACTTATGAAACGTTTTATTTTTATAGATATTTCACTAACACACTTAAATAATCAAGTATAGAAAGGCTCGCTTAAAACGTAAAAGGCATAAATTGTTCATATTCACGTAAACATGGCGCTTAAGTTTTTCTTTCTTCTCGTTGGATGTCGTCGGTGAATAAAAAGTAAAAAAAAGGTACTATAGACAATAATATCGTTCAAAAATACTAGAAATAAAAAGGGACATAGAACGGACCCTTGGATGGCTCAAAAATTGGCAGAGAATTGATAAAAAACCTCATCAACTGATAGATCGATTACCTGAGTAAATGATTTTCTTACCAATTATAGAATACATTTTATATATTTATTTTTATTTAACTAAATATCTTCTTTTGTAGTATCAATCCAGTGGATTGGTTTGCGGCAACAGAATCTTGCATCTCGATCTCTATTCCTCTCGGTCCTTCACAACCCTTTTCAGCTCAGCATAAGCGCTACAATTCATGTCCTCGAATACTTGCTGCAAATACTGCCGTCTAGGGCGCCCTCTACAGTTTCTACCCTCAACCATCCTCTCCACAATATCGTGAAGTAGACCATCGTGGTGCATGATGTGACCAATCCATCGGGCTCGCTTCTCTGAGATGGTTCTTATTAGGTGCCTATCTTCCTTGATTATTCTGAGAACCTCATTGTTCGTGACGTAGTCTCTCCAGGAAATTCCGAGAATTCTTCTGTACGACCACATCTCAAAGGCCTCTAGTCTTTTGTTATCACTTTCAGATAAGCACCATGTCTCACAGCCGTACATTAAGATGCTCCAAACAAGTGTTTTGGCAAGTTGCTTGCGGAGCCCTAAAGTAATATTCTTTTTTGCTTTTTTATTGAAAGCTAGCCTTGCTTGCTGTATTCAACTGTTGACTTCACTTTTTGTTCTGCCATCCCAGGTGATCGTACTTCCAAGGTATACAAATTCTTGTGCATCTTTTAGGGGTACTCCTAGCATTGATATGTTAATTTTCTGCTGCTCGTTGCGGCTTACTCTCATGACTTTGGTTTTTGTGCTGTTTATCTTCATATTGTAGTTGGAACTAAATATGTTTTCCATGGATGTCAGCGCTTCCGTGAGCTCATCTTCAGTTTCAGCAAACAGGGCAATGTCGTCAGCAAACCTTATCATATCAATCTTTTGGCCATGTAACCCCCTCTCTATGGCCCATTTTTTTCCCTGATGTTATTAATTGCATTTTGTATGTATACGTTGAAGAGTACAGGCGACAGAGAGCATCCTTGTCTCACCCCTTGACGTATTTTGCTTCCTTTTAGACATTTCCAAGTGATATTATGGCAGCTTCTTCTTTGTAAAGTGAAAATATGAGTCTTCGTTCCTAATTAAGGATTAATTGACAGAAATTACATTCCATGTTTTTTTTTTGTAAATTTGCTTACCACGCCACTTAAAGATGGATCTTGTGTGTGGCGTGGGATTCATCTATGTTATTTCAATATTTACACAATTTTATATATTTTTACACAATTTGACACAATTACATGATTTTATTCAATTTTTTACAGTTAAGTTAACAATTTGAACATCATTCATATAATAATATCTATTCTTTACAGCCTCGACCCATCTCAAACTCAATCTCAATCTCCGCCAGACACCTTTCGAGGTACTCAATATAATCTATACATTTTAACCAATGTATATGTTTTATACATTTACATATTCTATACATATTATGCTTGTAGCATATAGATACAAGTATAACTTATTACCATTTTAAGAATAAGAGCCAAAAAATAAAAAGTAAATAAAAACATTATGCTGCATATTTGTATACAGTGCTGTCAACTGCACATACTACTCGTACATCCATAAAGCTATAATATTTTATACTTAAGTTATTAAGTTGATGGTTTTTAAACGTTTATTTTATTGTGAAAATGTTGCTTATCAAGTACTCATCACGACAGTAAATTAAAAATTAATTTATAAATAAAAATAATTGTAACTATTTGTCACGATTTTTTGCTAAAGTTCATGTTCACGATACACGATTATGATAGCAATGTAAGCACGTGCAAAAGTAAATTATATATTGCTTGCCATTTGAAAATATGCTTTAGTGTAATAATAAAATAATATATTATTTTTCCATTAAGGTGTAAAGTAAAGATATTGATATCCTCCTCTCTTATTCGATATCGATTTACTGGATGACAGGATGCAGGATCAGGTTCACAATACAAAAAACTTGTTTTCGTTTCACATATTATCACGGTTAGTTTGTCTAAAACGTCGGCTGTTATACCGAACGCTCTTAGGCGCGCGCGCCATAACGGTCGCGAATCAAACTCTAACTGTCAACTGACGGCGCGCTCTGACATTTCGGCGCTGCCAACCGTCGCTGCAGAAAAAAGCGAATTCAAGATGACAGTGGTAACAAAAGGAAATGGGCCCACTGTCATAACAAATAAATAACATTATACATTTAAAACTAACATAAGCTGTGCATGTCATGTGAGCGAACAAAAATAAGAGACAAAGGATAGTTTTTCGAGGCCTTACTTATCAACCTAAAGAAACTATATCAAGCTGATATCAATTTATTTGATTACTTTAGGTTGGATTAAGTTTAGTTTGGTAACTATAAGTATTTAAATTAGTTAGACAAATTTTAGACTTTTATTTGACAACCGGTATACCTACAAATTCACTGATAACACCATCTTTATGGCATTAATCTTATCAAAAATAAGGGAAATCAAAAGGCGGATGCGGGGATACGAACCTCGTAATTTGTACACTACGTTTATTTCGTTACCCAACGTGGTGACCGCTAAGCCATTAACGCTGTTCCATCGAGTCGACAAAAAAACAAGAATTTTATTAGAATTTTTTTTTTTTATAGATGACGCTTGTTATAAGTAGCATGCATATTTATTTATTTGATAAGAATGAAAATTTCGCAATGTTTTAAGAATAAAGCGTCCAACCAATGCATCTTCCCAGTATTAACTTATGGTACAGAGACGTGGAGTCTAACAAGTCTTACCCATAAAATAAAGGTCGACCGACGTGCCATGGAAATATTTGTGCTCGGAATGTCTCTAAAATATAAAATCCGCAACGAGGATATCCGAAGGAGAACTCAAGTAGTCGAGGCTGCACAACGAAAAGTGGTGAGCAGGACATATTTGTCCAAGAGACGACGGTCAATGAGGAAGAAAAGTGTTGAAGTGGCGCACAAAAAGTGGTAAAGAAGCGTAAGCCGAACCCCTGCAAGATGGACTGATGACATGAGAAGAATAGCGGGAGTGGCTTGGCTTGATCGAAGAGGTTTCACTTATTTTTATAGTCATAGATCGTACAAAATTTCTTATAAATAAAAAATATTATCTTGCTTTAGTTTAATGTATCACGAATCAATATATACGAGTATTTTATGTATTAGAAAGTATATAAACTCAGTATATAGATCAGAATAAATCAGTGCTTGAACTTAAGCTGTGATAGCTGAAAACTGAAAAAATGTTGATCTCAAGGCCTTTCTTCATTCTCTTTTGTTGCTTCTTGATGGTACGTTTATTATTTTATCATGTCACTATCATCATGCATATGACTGTCATAAGCTACTGCCACAATATTAGGACAGTCGCCATGGTCCTTGCCAAAGGCCACGTTAGCTCTGCCTCCCGATCCATGTTAAAACAAGGTGTAATATATAAATCTATCTCATATTATTAAGTTATTAACAGACTAGAATTTAACTATAAATAAATAAAATTGAATTTAATTGATTATTTATTGATACTAATTTTTTAAGCAACTTAATAACCAACGTACTGTTAGTACTGTGCTTATTAAATTAGTATTAGTGGCCTAGACTATTTGAGTTATTTTTCGCAATATTATCGTATCTTTTAGAGACACTCCAAGCATGGATCCCTCCATGTCATGATGGGTGACCTTTATTTTATGGGTAATATTTGCTATTTGATTCCACGTCTTGCGCCATAAGCTATTAAAGGGAATATGCATTGGTTAAACGCCTTAATTAAAGTACGAAATTTCTGCAAGGTCTTAAAAAGAAATCTCGCTTATAAGATGTACATACTTCTTCTTCGTAGTATCAATCCGGTGGATTGGTTTGCAGCAACAGAATCTTGCATCTCGATCTCCATTCCTCTTGGTCCTCCGCAACCCTTTTCAGGTCAGCATAAGCGCTACAATTCATGTCCTCGAATACTTGCTGCAAATACTCCCGTCTAGGGCGCCCTGTACAGTTTCTACCCTCAACCATCCCCTCCACAATATCGTGAAGAAGACCATCGTGGCGCATGATGTGACCAATCCAACAGGCTCGCCTCTCTGAGATGGGTTCTTATTAGGTGCCTATCTTCCTTGGTTTATTTATTAAGTTTTATAAATACTGTTTATCGCAGTTGTACGTCCGTCGATTTCTTTGAGAAATGAATTCGTTCCATGATTTTTTTATTCCAGATAGGTTTATTCATTGACAACCTCTATTTGTGTTCCTCTAATTGAAATCAGTCAAAATCAATAGTCAAATTCGACCTAAAAATTCATTCAAAAATTCAACATTTAATTAGCTTGTGTAAGTCCACTGTTGAACGTAGGCCTCCTGCATGTATCTCCACCCTTTTAGAACCTGCGCCCTCCGCATCCAGGCTACTTATTTTATTCTTCTGATGTCGTCAGTGCATCTTGCAAGGGGTCAGCCAAAGTTCCGTTTGATAGTTTTTGCTCACCACTCCAGTCATTTTTTTCCCATTGGGCGTCGACTCTTCAACAGATACGTACATTACCACTTGAGTGTGCCTATTTGTTAGGTAGCCTCGACTATTTGAGTTCTTCGGATATCCTCGCTTCGGATTCAATATCCATGGCATATTGGGTGACCTTTATAAGACATATATTTGTTATTGTTTCTAGATGGTTGCCGTTTCTGCTTCAGATCCAAGCCCCGGATACGCGGAATGCTTAAGAAATGTAGGGCTTGTAAGAGACTGCAAGGAGTACTGCGGTCCTAACTACAACTTTCGCAATTGCTTGAGAAAATGCGTACTTTCTGGATGCTAAAACGATCTCTCAACCCTTTCGCTTCGGTTGTCGGCATATGCCGTCATAAGATTCCCCGACCGTTGACATCGGTTGACGTGATATGTCCTTTTACTTCTTTCTTTGAATAGTTTTTTATGCATCATCTGATAGCTAAAGGATACAAGAACCAATATGATACATGAAAATAGACCAGGTAAATACATTTATGCTTCAAATAGTAGTCTTATAATTGATAGTATAATTTGTATTCAAACCAAGCCGTAATGAAAGGGTTAAGGATGAAAACTCCTCATTTTTAAGGAGGTTATTTGTTTGAAAAGTTAAAAAAATCGCATTTTTATTGCTTAAATCAAAAGATTAATTAACCAGAAATATACTTACAAAGTAACATGATATATGTATTTTTGAAAATACGAAACTGAAAGCATAACAACTAAGTGTGTTTTATAAAATAAATATTTTAACATGTTTCTATGTAATGCAAAAATAAAAATAAATAACTTGTCATGTCAAAACTGAGTGTTTTATTTACAATTAAATAAGCGTTAAATAAATAAGGTAAATAGGCCTTTGAGATGTGGTCTTACAGAAGAATTCTCCGAATTTCCTGGAGAGACCACGTCACGAACAATGAAGCTCTCAGCATAATCAAGGAGGATAGGCACCTAGTAAGAACCATCTCAGAGAGGCGAGCCCGATGGATCGATCCCATCGTGCGCCACGATGGTCTTCTTCACGACATTGTGGAAGGGATTTTTGAGGGTAGAAACTGTATAGGGTGCCCAAGACGGTATTTGCAGCAAATGTTCGAAGACATGAGTTGTAGCTCTTATGCTGAGCTGAAGAGGACTGTAGAGAAAGATTTTGTTGCTGCAAACCAATCCACCGGATAGAAACTACGAAGAAGAAGCGTTAATAAGTAATTTAAAAGGGCCTTAAAAATTTATATTACAAGTAAAAAAAAAGTATGTTACGAATATAACGTTGTAACACGCTTTTGAATTTTCTCCACGGTCTCATAATGTTTTCTTTTCAGCTCTGTATTTATTCTGGGAAACTTGAAATTTGAAAACGATGAAAGACGTGTGGTCAGTAAGTAATGCGCATGATTTTATTGTGATGCAACTGTCCATGGCAGCGTGGTTGAACTGGTTGTGAAATGTGGCGGTGAGTCCGCTCATATGCAACTGGTCACCATTTAAAAAAATGCATTTTGTACAATTCCGATTAATAAATATATTTTTACAGAAAATGCGGATTATCTTCAAATAAAACCGTGTATACTGTCACCGACATCAAGTTGTTGTGCAACATTTTAAGTTGGTCGCACGATGGTCTCTTCTAATTTGGGCATCCAAGTCTTCTTTTTCTTAAGCTTTGCCATTTCTCACCATCTGGGGTCAGCTCTCCTTGAGCATATTCGCCATGTCTGCCTGTCCTGCGCTGCATTCTCGGTCAAGCCCAGAGTGTTCAGAACCTTGCCTACAGTTGCAGTCCAGGTTGCCCATGGTCTTTCAGGTCTTCTCCTCAGCGTGGATATGTTGACGGATTTCTTCACCATGTGGTTCTTATCTCTCCGTGTTACACGCCCATACCACTTTAGGTGGTTTTCCCATTTTAAACTTTTTTATTTATATTTTGACATCACTTCGAATGGGTGGTTTTTAAGGGACGTCACCGCCAATTTTAATTAATGGGCGATGACTGAAAATTTACAGCTAACGGATCTAACTTACACAAACCAGGATATTAATAGAGCTTAGAATTTATTTTTTATTTTTTATTTCAGTCAGGTACCGAACCCACGACCTTCGGTTTGGAAATCAAACGCCTTAACCACTGAGTTTTATTTTGTCTACCGCCAATTTCGATTAAAAGGCTATGACTGAATTTTTACATGTAAGGGATCAAATTCACACCAATCGGAGTATTTATAGAACATAAAAATGTTTTTTTTTTTTTTTAATTGAATTCGTGGATCGAGCTCACGACCTTCGTCTTGGAAAGCAAACGCCTTAAACATTGAATTTCACCCGCCGGCAAATTTATGTGTTTACATATTAAAATTAAATGCGAGGTATGTGTGACATGTTATATTTTATTGAACAACTGTGCATATATCTTATTGCATACTTAAGAATCACATTACTTGTATCTTGCTTAACCCATTAACGCCCAAAACGGAAACTACAAATGGCAAATCATTTTTTAAGGTTATTTATTACAAGACATTGAGCATAGAAACTAACATCCTTCTCTCTCAAAAAGGGGTTTTATTACGTCACGTGAGGGCAGGATGAGGAGTAGGTTACAAATCATTGATTATATTAATATAAACTTTACAAGTTTCCGGCGGGGTGACTTATGTCTCGCTAGCCGTATACTACCTTCTATGTCGTCGAACACATAACTGACGCGTCCGGCCCGTGGTCGGTCACCAGCGCCGTCAGTGGCAAAAACTATAACTAGTCCCAATATGGCTGACACATAAATGTGTGACAAGCGACAAAAATACGATATGAAAGATTTATTATAGAGGTTTTCGGTACCAGTTAGCAAGGCCTACATCGAGCTGATGTCAAAACTTATTTCAAATGTTTTTTTTTTTAAATATGTAAAACTTCAAATACTCGGCTGTGTATAAGGGGCGGAATAAGGGCGATGCTGTCCAAAAAAGTCACTCTTCCACATGTTCTTGTCATGAAAGGCTCGCAAGGACAGCCACCAGAGACTAAGGTTAACACCAACATTACCATAACTCTTATGTCGATTTTTTGTCCTTTGAACTAAACATTTTTTCTTTATCGAGTTCAAAATATCATCGTTAAAGATTTTATGTCATTTTGGCTATAATGAGAATTTTGGGTGAATATTTAAGTGAGTCACAGTTAAGACTAAGGTTATAGAGACAATTGTCCACAATTTTTCCTGTCAGATGCCTATTATACACGCCTTTATTCAGGAAATAAAATATAACCCAGGCAAGCTATTGTTAAAAAATATTTAAATTCTAAATAGTTAATCACGCCATATCATATAAATAATAAATAAATTCATAATTAATATACAAAGGTAAAATAATTATTTTAAAATAAAAAATAAAATGTCGAACCTAAGTATTCGTGTTTCAAATCGCTATTTTATGATAAAGCAATAACATTTATCTACGCATAAAAGTCATTTTTTTATAGTTTACAACATTTAAATATTTTCATCAGTTCATCTTGCAGGGGTCGGCCAATGCTTCGTTTGCCAGCTCTTGGGCGCCATTCCAATACTTTTCTTCCCCATGTCTCTTCGACAGATATGTCCTGCCCACTGCCACTTGAGTGTGTCTATTCGTTGGGTAGCATCCACTACTTGAGTTCTTCTGCGGAAGTCTTCCTTTTGGCGATCTTTTAGCGACACTCCGAGCATGGACTCACCATCGCACGTTGGGTGCCCTTTATTTTATGGGTACGACTTGACTATCAGATTCCACGTCTCTGCGCCATAAGTTAATACAGGGAGGATGCATTGGTTAAACGCCTTAGTTTTAAGACATTGTGGAATTTCGCTTTAAAAATGTACTTTAGTTTTCCAAATGCTGCCCATCCCAGTTGTATACGCCTGTCCAAAAAGAAGAATAGCGGGAGCGGCCTGGATGCTGAAGGCGGAGGATCGAAGAAGATGGAGACTCCTGATTGCGTTCAACAGTAGACGGATACAGGTTGATGATGATGATGATGAGGTATTGTTTCGAAATATGCAATTATTTTCATAATAATCATAGTAAAATACAACTGGCGGTCATAGCTCAATGGTCAAAGCGTTTGCTTTGCAAACCAAAAGTCGTGGGTTCGATCCCCAACGAAGATTAAAAAACGGTGGGCGGTAATGGGTTAAATAAAGTACATTATTTATCTGAAAATGTAACCAAGTGCTTAAGGAACTATAATTGATTTAATTTGACACAAGAAACATTTTTTTAAGTACTTTACAAAAAAACTTATGAAACGTTTTATTTTTATAGACATTTCACTAACACACTTAAATAATCAAGTATAAAAAGGCTCGCTCAAAACATAAAAGGCATAAGTTGTTCATATTCACAAACGAAAACATGGCGATTAAGTTTTTCTTCCTCCTCGTTGGATGCTTTTTGATGGTACGTACATATAAACATAGTTTCACAATAAATAAAAACATTTATATGTTTTATTTTTTATTTTAATTATTAAAAAGAATACATATATAAATATATATGTATATATAATTTCATTTTGTTCTAAGCAAATAACGTTAAAAAACGTAGCAACAACGTATTATTTTTTATATAATCTAGACATACGAGCTTAATTCATTCCGCCACCTTTCTCGTATTTAAAATTGCTCGTATCTCAAAGAATATTTCGCCATTGAAATTAATTGAAAAAAAAAACGATGCTTTGACAGCGAGAGCACACCGATAACTGATTCTCTGACCGTGGCTGGGGGATTTTGGAGGACAAAGCAAAAAACGCTCGCTCGACGGCTCGTATCTTAAAAAACTCTTATGTTGGGGCACTCGTTTGTCAAGGTACCACCGTAGTTGATTTATTTATCGATTTATTAAATTTATTTCCGACATTCATTTCATGACTAGTCACTTTAAATTGTCACTACTCACTTTTGTCAATTGACATCATCAGCCTTGTCCTACAATAAGTAAAAATTCAAAGATCCACTTGTGAAAGTAAAGCGACATTTGGAGCATGGCTAGGCGCTGATTAGTCGTGTTCAAAATAATGAAGAAGTTTCGGTGATTTATCGTGACTTTTAAAATACGATGAATTAATATTATTAGGCCATACCTGGTATCAAATTCACACCGAATATATTTTTAGAGCTTTTTTTTTAAATTTATAATTTTATTATTAATCTCTGTCGGGGATCGAATTCACGAACGTCAGTTTGGTAAGCAAATTATTTTACTACTAAGCCTTACCAAAGCATTGCTATCAGAGTACTTTCTCGTTATACAAGACTTTGGTGAGCAACAACAAACGTGAGTGCAAAAGTTCGAAATTCTGACGTTAAAATTTGGATTTCTTGACTTCTTCGCCAAAGGTCGCCGCGTATACAGAAAAGGCATGGTTGGTGGACTCCGTAGCGATGAGGTCGACATATCCAACCGGTCCAGGTTTCTGTTGGATTAAGCTAAAGAGTCTTTCCCTACTTAAATCTTATATTGGGTAATGCCGCAGAACGTGTTCAGCGTCCTGCAAGGGGCAGTCTGGACTATCAACAAGGCTAAACTTGAAAAGCTTAGCCTTAAAATTGCCGTGCCCAGTTATGAATTGACTAGTCCAAAGGTTTGGAATAAGCCACGGCATCTCCATTCTGTTGAGGTCGTAAGGAAAGTAGGAATATGTGTGTCTACCCTTGAGCGAGATCGACCATCTGCTCCGCCATGTTACGAGTGCCGTTAGTCTAACTTCTTTTTAGTCTGTCAATTCTCGATGATCTGTACCACAATACATCATTCACATCTGTCACACATCAAACCTTTACTGGAGCATATGGCATTCACGAACTGTCGTCACAAAAGATTTATCAGCTGCTATAATCCTCACTATATTCCATGTCAGCTCCGCATCCCGCAGCTTTGCCACTAGTTTTTTTATTATATAAACACATACAGGAGAATACCTTCAGATGGTGATAGTGATTCTGATGTTTCATCTGTGGATTATATGACGCTTACCATTCTATATATGGATAAGCATTGAATATGGAATGTTTATTCGCCAACGTCAGACTGCAACATAACATTCACGCATCATATTTATAAATAAAAAAAACACGTTGAATGGGCGGTCATCACGGGAAGACTTTCGTCTATCACCAATCTGTGATTAATAGGCTATGACTGGCATTTAACGGGTGAGAGATCGAATTCACACCAACCGGCGGTATTTATAGAGCTTAGAATTCGATTTTTTTTTAATCTCCGTCAGGGATCAAATCCACGACCTTTGGCTTGCAAAGCAAACGCTTTGACCATCGAGCTATACCCGCTGGCAAGTAATGTAAAATCTTCAGTATGTAAACACATACTGGAGAATACCGACACATGGTGATAGTGATTCTGAAGTTTCATCTGTGGATTATATGACGCTTACCATTCTACATATGGATAAGCATTGAATATGGAATGTTGATCCGCCTACTTCATAAACTTTTGTCTATCACCAATCTGTGATTAATAGGCTATGACTGGCGTTTAATGGGTGAGGGATCGATTTCACACCAACAGGCGGTATTTACAGAGCTCAGGTTTCGATTAAAATCTTTTTTTTAAGTCTCCGTCGGGGTCGAACCCACGACCGTTGGTTTCGCTTTAACCACTTGGCTATGCCCGTCGGTGATGTGTGCCGAGTGATGCTAAAGCACGTTCTATGTTTAGTTCCCGAGGGGGGCTTGAAGAAAAGGCATCTGCCGGCGGTCATAGCTCAATGGTCAAAGCGTTTGCTTTGCAAGTCAAAGGTCGTGGGTTCGATCCTCGACGAAGATTAAAAAAAAAATGAATTTTTCATCGATTTCTTAGCTCTAAAATACCCCCTGTGGGTGTGAATTTGATCCATCACCAATAAATGTCAGTTATAACCTATTAATTAAAATTGGTGGTAGACGAAAGTCGTCCCGTGAAGACCGCCCATTCATAGTAAATTCCTGTAATAATAAAGGATGATGCGTGAATCTCAGGCTGTAGTCTATGACGTTAGTGGATCAAAACTCCACATGCAGCGTTTAGCCATATACACCATGGTAAGTGTCATAGAATTCCACAGATGAGACTTCAGAATTACTATCACCATCTGTCGGTATTCTCCTGTATGTGCTTACATAAAAAAAAACTATAGTGTATAATACTCCCTTGCGGCATTCTTAAGGCATGTCCCAAGCAGTTTCAGATTGGCCTCTTTACCGAATGCAGTTTGGAAGGCTTGTCCGCTCTTTCACTTTGTCATTCCTTAAAGAATGAAACCGTCGTACCATCTTTATTATATTACGGCTGCATTGGCCCTTGGTGAGATGCCTAGATTCCAAAAAAAGTGAAACATTAAATTATAATTAAAAAAAAAAAAAAATAGTTTTGATTCACATTTATTTTAAGCGATTACACGTTTCGGCCTCCCTGAAAACCATATTTAACCCTTCCATTACGGCTCGGTTTGAATACAAATTATACTGTCAATTATAAAATTAGTATTTGAAGGATAAATGTACTTATCTGGTCTATTTTCATATATCACATTGGTTCTTGTATCCTTTAGCTATCAGATGATGCATAAAAAACTATTCTTTGAAAGTAGAGAAACGATATATCAACCGATGTCAACGGTCAGGGAATCTTATGACGGCATATGTCGACAACCGATGCGAAAGGGTTAATAATCTTTAA
Organism: Glossosoma conforme; assembly: GCA_022606575.1. Lineage (NCBI taxonomy): Eukaryota > Metazoa > Arthropoda > Insecta > Trichoptera > Glossosomatidae > Glossosoma > Glossosoma conforme. The sequence goes on from JAGTXR010000044.1 coordinate 275,108, forward strand.
ATCATAAACTGGCAGTGGCTTAATAAAAGTATTAGTTTCTACGTTAGTGCACACATATTTACAGATTGTATAAGTGAGCGGGTTAAGCTACTGAAAAAAGACATTATAAAATCAAGGGGTATGTGTTTTCCTTATGTATAAAGCCATTATATAATACTATATTTTTGTGTTCAATTTTAAAAAATCCTTGTAATTTTGATCTTCAGCGTAGACGACGGTTAGTCCATGGTGTATGGGTTTTTCCAGCTTGATACCTGGAAGAATATTTAGTATAATAGCACATGCCAGAATTACAAAGAAAGGAGTTAACAAGTCTTCTCCGTAGTATCAATCCGGTGGATTGGTTTGCAGCAACAAAATCTTGCATCTTGATCTCCACTCCTCTCGATTCTCTGCAATCCTCTTCAGCTCAGCATAAGAGCTACAACTCATGTCATAGAACACTCGCTACAAATACTCCCGTCTAGGGCGCCCTCAACAGTTTCTACCCTCAACCCTCCCTTCCAAAATGTCGTGAAGAATACCATGGTGGTGCGTGATGTGACCAATTTACTCTCTGAGATGGTTCTTTCTAGGTGCCTATCTTCCTTGATTATGCTGAGAACCTCATTGTTCGTGACGTGGTCTCTCCAAATCATTCCAAGATTTTTTCTGTTTGACCACATCTCAAATGCCTCTATTTTTTTTATCACTTTCAGATAAGCACCTTGTCTCACAGTCGTTAACAAGTAGTTAAACATTAAATCATTAAATGCCTACAAACTTGCTCCCATTGATGTTAATGCAGAGCTGAAATTTTCAGGTGGAATTTGCTACTACTTCAGCTCCAGTACCGGACTATGTGCAGGACTGCTTTTCTAATCTAGCACTTGTGAAGAACTGCAACAGACTTTGCATGCGCAATAATGTTTGCATTAGCAATTGCATCCTAAATAATTGCTGGCGATATGAAGTGCAATAGTCAACACAAAGAAAATCAAGACCCCAAGCCATTATAACAACAAAAACTAATGATATGATTATACTTAAAACGCGGAAGAAAAATTATTCATTATAATACTAATTTTATTTATTCAGCCACCAGAGATATCAAGATAACAATTTCATATATATAAAAAGAAAATACAATGAAGTACCAGCTTTTGACCCTACGGCGCCCTAGCGATTTTTTTTCTGGCACCCAATATTGTTTATATTTCAAAAAATCTAAGCAATATTGGTTGCCCTTGGCGCCCTGGCTTATTCGACGCCCTGGGGCACCGACTCACTTTGCCACCCCCTAAAACCAGCACTGATACAATGTAATCCAGTCGGCGCATCCAGTGAACCTCCAACCGGGAGTCCCACCTATCCGCCCACACAGCGACCATTGCGTTGGGAAGCGCAATGCTTCCTTATTATGGCATCGAAGCCATCCACTCGCGCCTCCGTCAACATGCCTATTGGCACTATTGAGGCAAAATTAAGCGTGCAATGCATTGCTTTCTCTCTATGAGACCTCTGTCACGAGCTACGTACTCCCAATTTACATATAAAATATTCCAGACTATTTATCGTGTGCCATCTAGTGTCTAGAGTGAATTTTCTTATTTGTTTGTGCGTCTGAGAATAAATACATACATTATATCATATTTTAACAATTGTTTTATTTAAATACTTAATAATTAGTAAATATACACACACTACATCAAATTCTTTAAGCGCATCAATTCGTTCAGAAAAAATATCGGCAGAAGCGGGATGCGAACCTGCGAGCCTTGGAACCAACCATTGCTCATGTTCATTACCCTATACCACTCGACCATCTCCTGCCCGAACTGTTGCGCGGAATAAGTTGTATTTATACTATTGTTACCATCATATAACGATTGATGTCTCTATAGTATACATTCAGAGTGCATTTATTATTATTTTTTATTATTCAATCAATCAAAATTTATTCACAATCTTAATTTTATTACTTTCCTTTTGACAGTATATTTATTTTAGTAAGAACCAATCGGGCCTCGAACCAAACTATAGATTGAATGGATGAGAAACAACTTCTTGTAGGTCCTACGCGGACTTTAAAACCAGTCATTTACCTATGTTACTGATGAACAGTTTTACCTTCTTGATATTGTCTCTTAAACTTCCCTTGAACAAATCCTTTACACTTCTTGGTTTTATCAACAGAATCACTAAAGACTTTAAAAACCTGAGCTCCATCAAGGTCCTTTACTGTTCACTGATTCGTCCACAACTGGAATATGCTAGCGTTATATGGTCTCCCTACTATCGAACTCATATCGACCAGATTGAATCAGTCCAACATCGCTTCCTGTCAAGAGTAGCACGACTAATTTGTCTAACTAACTAAAATTATGAACTCCATAATCGATGACTCAACATTAATGCAGGAAATTACGTTCAATGTTCCCTCCCGGTTCACTGGAGGTAACCTGCTACATATAAGGACATCCAAAACCAACTACAGTTACTATTCTCTTATGTTGAGAATATGTAGACTAGTCAACTCCTCTAGTGACTTGGACTTTTTCGGACAAGACCTTTCGGCATTTTGCAGATTCCTCTAATGATGTGCGTGATGTCTGAACAACTTCTTGTAGAAATAACATTTTTTTTCATTATTTTCTTGCAGGTAGATGTTCCAACAAGCAACGCTCAAGTTCAGGCACCCTTCAACTATCCGGTGTACTGCCCCCCCAGGATGAATCCACTATTTTGCTCCTGCGAATATGTTTGCAGGGTTGCATGCCGAAGAGCTAATATAGTAGACTGTTCGTACTGCGTTCCAGAATGCGCAAATAGGACAAGATTTCCTAGGCTTAGGTGAAGCACGAGAAACCCATTACCTCTCGCCTTACAATGAGAATAACCATTTTAAATATAAAATATACTGAGCTAAAAAAAATTGTACTCCTTCTTTTGATATTATTGAGTATTAAATAAGAATTATAAAAAAATATGGTTATTCATTTGTAGCGGTGGAAATAAATAATTTGTGGAATAATCTGGGACAGAATATTATAAAAGTTTGTTGTACATTACACGAGTATCTACATTTCAACTTCAACCATAGTCGATCAAAGCAATATTTACAAATATTCACATTTTTCTGTTTTTAAAATGACATTTTCTTTGGTGTAGAAAATATATACCATCTAAGCTCTCTGATGTTTTTAGCAGTCAGGGAAGGGTAAAATATTTTTTTTTACATGAAAATCATTGAAGATACTAGTGTACAAAACGCAAAAACTAACGCTACTTAAGAAATCAACCAAAATAAATTTAAAAAATACATTTGTAATGATTGTATAGATTCACTGATTGTAAAATATAAATAAAATCTGAAAATGATTTAATTTCGACTTTTTATTCTTAATTGTGATATTTTTTTTCACATAAGTCGTCACATACATCTCCCGTCTAATTAATGCGACTCCAGATGGAGGCGCTTTCATTAAGATGCGTGGTGGATGGATTAGGAACAGATCGCCAAAGCAAAGAACTAGTTGAGAAGCACATTTGACATTTATTTTACGTTAAGCAAAAAATAAAGAATTCGGTCTTCCACCTGGAACACAGACAAGACTGTGTACCTCAAAATACAGTTTTGGGCTACTACATAGCGGCCATATATGGAGCTAGCTGCTCCCGCATGAAATGGAGAGACTGTCAAAACCAAGTTAATGAAATGGCGCATGCAAATGCCGCATCTTATACTCGTACTTACTATTATATACATACTTAAATCTGAAACATAGACTTATATTTTTATATGTGAGTATCGAAGCTTTTAGCACCAGCCTGAAAAGGCTGATGCCTCATTGATCAAATTCACATAAACCGGGGGTATTTTAGAGCTCAGCAATCGATTATTTTTTTATTTATTTTATTCTCCGTTGGGGATTGAACCTACGACCTTTGGCTTGCCAAGCCAACGCTTTGACCACTGAGCCATACCTGCCGGCAAAACAAAGAAAAATAATTTGTGTCTAAAAAATAGAATATAACTAATATTGCAAGAAGGAGAAAACACAGATTCTGAAAAAGCATTCCAGAGCTTAAAGATAGTGCTTACGAAGAATCTTTGGAAACTTAGAGATCTTGATCCACATATATTAACCGTGTATGGATGTTTGGAAAGTGTGAGATGAGTTTGTAAGTTGTGGGAGGGTGCTGCAGGAATTCATTATTTAAGTTCAGAAGAGCAACGAATGTGGTAATAATGGAAAAAATCACTAAATGAACTAATGCTACGACTGTTGGTATTCTTCTCTATGAGTTTACATAAATATACATAACAGATACTGAAGCGCCCGATATTGACTAATTATGCAATTTGGCGTACATACATTTATAACATACATAATATATTGTTTATCCGAAATGCGTTCCATATCTGGAACATACAGTCACAATAAATTGCCAGCACACAGTTATGTCAGCTGCCACTGACCCGCGTCCCGAGAAGAGCAATTCGTTTGATTAAACAATGACACTCTTACGTCTAATCTGCAATCATTGGAACACATGCGCAAGATTGGTTCACTTAGTCTTTTCTAATGTTATTACCACGGTCGATGCTCTTCGGAACTTAAAGAACTAATGCCTCCTGAACCCACTCACCACCGATAAGCTCGTCTTACACTTGTCGACTATTCATACACGGTTAATGTGTGTCAACCAAGAACTGGCAGTTTCCAAAGTTCCTTGCTTAATGCCACCGGTAAGCTTTGGAACGCTTTTCCAGGATCTGTGTTTCCTCCTTTCTACAATGTGGATCTCTTCAAGAAACAGATAAATATATACTTGTAAGTTCCCCAACCCATGCGATTACATATTAAAAAGTATGCCCATGTGACGACAGCTCAGCAATGTAGTTCATAGTATACTTAAAGACTTTTCATTATTCCTTTCCCTCATAAAAAAAACACAAAAAGGTTAAAAAACAGGCCCTTTAAGTGGTTTGCTTCCCTTAATATTTTAACTCCATCTTCTTAATTTGATAATCGATAGCTTACAGTAAACGAAAGTCCAATACCCTTAGTAAAGTCGCGAAGCATCTTTCTGAGAACCACACAACCAGTCACATCCGGCCCAGACAATGAGAGATTACAGCTCTGGCAACAAGTCGCATCAGAAGATTTCATTACTCCAAAGGAAGGCCTCCCAACTGGCAAGAACCTTGACTGGCGGACCTGGAAATCCCTGAACAGATTTAGAACGGGAGTTGGTAGAACAAAGTACACTCAAGTGGTGGGGAATACTTCGGAGAGTTACTATTGTGCGACTGTGGAGTCCTGCAGACCGCCTCACATTTAAGATCCTGCTCCATGTGCACAACAATTTGCACATCTCACTACCTAATTCTGGGCAACACACAGGCTATAGATGTTTCCAGTTACTGGGCAGAAATAATTTGACGTCGCTGACACGACAAAGAAGAATAACGAAAGTTAGCCTGTGAAAACAACCCATTCACGTGTAAGGCGTAAATGACGTTGGCGGATTGACACTTCACAAAAGCGCTTAGACATCACCGTCTGTCAGCATTCTGATGTATGTATGTTTGTTTAAGATAATAATAACATAAATGAGCAAATATCAACTGAACATCTATGGTCGTTATCTAACCAGACTATGACGCTTAAGCATATTTGAGCAACTGAACAAACATGAACCTAATTAGAGGGGCGAAATTGGATTTCTTTAATATTGTGACTAACGATCGCCATACCGTGTCCGTTCTTCTTACTGGAGCATACGGTCATCACAAACTTTCGCTACAAAGTTTTTCAGCAGCCGTGGTACTGGTCTCGTCTCGTGTCAGCATCGCCGAGTACATTTCATGTATAGTACTCGACGGCCTTCCAGGACGACGTGAGTCAATCAATTTAAAATGGTTTTAGTTTATGCTCTCGTGCGTGATCCCAAGTATATGTTGCAACTGCCGGCAGGTATCGCTCAGGAGTTAAATCGTTTATTTGGCAAGCCGAAAGTCATGGGTTTAATCCTCGACGGAGCTTAACAAATAATACTTTTAATCTATTACTGAGTTCTTAAATACTCTTTGGTTGGTGTGAATTTGATCCATCATCCGTAAAATGCCAGACATAGCCTATTTAATTATAATCCATGGTAGATGAAAGTCGTGCCGTGATGACCATCCATTCAACGTGATTTGTTTAATAATAAAGATGATGCGTGAACGTTTATGCTGCAGTCTATGACGTTGGCGGATCAAAATTTCATATTCAATACTTATCCATATGTAGAATGGTGAGCGTCTTATAATCCATAGATGAAACTTCAGAATCACTATGACCATCTGTCGGTATTTTCCTGTATGTGCTTACGATTATAAAAAAACAAGTGGCAAAACTGCGGGATGCGGAGCTGACATGGAATATAGTGAGGATTATAGCAGCTGATAAATCTTATGTTGCGGTGGTTCGTGAATGCCATATGCTCCAGTTAAGGTATGATGGGTGACAGTTGTGAATGATATATTGTGAGCACCACACATACAAAGTGAATTCCAGTAATAATATAGATGATGCTTGAATGTCGGATTGGGTAGTCTATGACGTTGGTACATACCTAACATGGTAAGGGTCAATATCTATGTCGAAGACACGACGGTCGATGGAAAAGAAAAGTATTGGAATGGCGCCCAAAAATTTGGAAAACTAAGCATTGGCCGACCCCCTATAAGATGGACTGAAGATATAAGAAGAAAAGCTGGAGTTGACCTGGATGCGGAAGGCGGAGGATCAAAGAGGATGGAGATTCATGCGGGAGGTCTACGTTCAACAGTGGACGGACACAGGCTGATGATGATGATGATGATTTGACAATTATTTATTTAGGGGAACTTCAATCTACAAAATGTTCATCCATTATTGAAGTATTTACATAAAAGTGTGGCCCGTAAATTTATTGACATTTAGTGTCAATGACCTCACAGAACAAAGGCATAGACAAAAACCCTGTTACTTCATATGGCATGATGATCTATGCAGGGAACTATCTATGTTGGACTTATGAGCATGGGTGAATATTTAAATATATTTTTTTCAGTCCGGCCCACTTTTATGTAAACTTACAATTATTCAATTGAGCTCATTTTATATGCGACAGTCTTTTCAATAAAAAAAAACGTATTTGGTTCATTTCAAGCATTTTTGTGTTTTTTTTTAATTCTTCACCTTAAGATTGATCAATTTTGCCAAAAAATGTCAGCCAAATTGTTTTTTCTCTTCCTGGTCATAACACTCGTGGTAAGCATCACTCACTGCTTTAAAAATCATGTTCTCTATCAGTTAATAATGCCTGTCAAAGCCTATTCATCAAACATGGTGATGAGCTTGTATTATGAACACAATCAATTATACTGAGTCTGGTATATGGTTGTGAATTTTTCAAGGCTTTTGCTTTATTTATTTCATTAACACCCATACGACACTGTATATATAGCGTACCATCCTCATCATCATACTATGTCCGCTCTCCCTAAATGGAGCATATGGCATTCACAATTTGTCGCCACAAAGCTCTGTCATCCGCCATAATATTCGCCTCTTTCCATGTCCAAGTACATTTAATGTATGATAATACTAAAAGCTTTTATTCTAGCAGGATTGGGTGGGTTGTGCAATGCCCATTCTGCTATATTTTTAGATACATATATATTTATATAGTACATACAAAATAATAATTATATATAAACATAATAATTCATGGTGGTCGTTGCATCATCTCCATCCAGCAATGGCTCAGGGAGGAGTTAAGCCATTCAGAAGCAGCCAGGATGATGGTGTTGTTGGAACTCCTTATCCTGCTCCAGAAGCAGGCAACACGGTGTGCAATAATGCTGGGAATGAATGGACTCTGCCCTCCGCAAACATGTCAGATGCGCTAAAACATCTAGAGAGTTGCATAAATTGTCGACATGAATTATTATACGCAACTTTGAGCCCTTCCCACTCTCGTTTAGGATAGCTATAGTATAGTTCCTGACGGCCTTCCAAGACGGTGCGAAGAAAGGGCAGTTCAATACGTGTCTCAACCAGGTCCAACTTAACCTATTGATATAATGTAGAATAGAAGACTGTCTTGTACGATCTGTCAACTCGTCGTTCCTTGCAAAGTCAAACCATCTCAAATCCTATTATACGGCTGCATTGGCTCTCGGTGAGATGCCTAGATTTACAGCCGTAAAGAACAGTATGATCAACACGGTTGGGTGAGCCGCCTTTTAAAGATGAATAGTCCAGGCCTCAGGAGTATCGGGCTAATCACTCATTCTCCTTATGATGATGTTGTTTTAAGATATTATTTTTTTCTTTCAGTTTCTGATGTGTTTGCAACTCAGTTTGGCAAAGTCTCAAGAAGAATGCCAGACGACTTGTAGAGACAAATGCGTTGAAGAACAAGAACAAAAAGAACTATGCGAATACACTTGTATGGACTGGTGCCTTCCTCAGGAAGATTAGTTTCCGCATGCAGCGTTCAGACACCGGCAAAAACCACTTAGACACACCAAAAGAGGAAAAATAAGTACAATATTTTTCTCTAACTGGCTGTACAAGATTTTTTTGAAAAGCATGGAATTAGAAATATAAAATTATGTTTTTGAATTGAGAGTATTTCAATATATATATTTATGTAAAAATATATATGTTTCTGAATTAAATTTATTTTTTCAATTGTATATATATAATGTTTTCAATGTTTTCAGCATTCACTTTGAGATCCATTATAAATTAAAATTATTTATTTATTCACCTTGTTTTTACATGGATCACGTAAGATAATCTCTCTATAAGGAGACTGCAGTTTCGACTAACTCGTTGCCTTTTTCGATCCATCACTTGTCCATCAAGGTATCTATTAACAAAATCTTACGACTTTTGCAATTAATAGTTGATAAGGTACCTAATTAAGAATATAATGTTTCATTATTTCATAAATACCACAAAAAAGAAAGAAACACCCTATTTTTGGATTTGAAAGACACACCCCTACCCCCTCTCCTACATAAAATGGGTGAGACCACTTGTAAAGTAATATCGCAGCTCAGTTATCTCTTAACAAGAGAAGGGTTGACAAAGGCTACGAGTTGGTCGAAACTGCAGTCTCTTAATGGATAACTTATCTTACGTGATTCATGTAAAAACAAGGTTAATAAATAAATATTTATAATGTAAATATTTATTTTTTACATACATTGTGGAAGGCAGATGATCAAAAAGGATGAAGACTCACGAAAAAGGCTGATGATGACATACATACCGGTGGGTATAACTAAGCGGGTTCGATTGCCGACGGATATTAAAATAAAATAATATTGTAAATCTCTTTAATTATATATTTGGTGTGAATTTGATCTATCACTCGTAAAATACCAGTCATAGCCTATTAATTATAAATGGTGAAAGACGAAATACGACCCGTAAATACCACCTATTCAAAGTTTATCCCTATTAAAAATGTACGGTCCAAGAATCCAAAAATTGGATTTTTCATCGACATCTGTTGGTTTTTTTGTATGTGCAATTGTCATACGTAAGAAAAAGTATATTTTATGCAATTGTTGTAAATTAAAATATACATCCAATAATTAGGAGTTTGTTATTTAACTGATGACTAAATAAAAAAATATATAATCGTTGAGGAAAAACGTGTAATAAAATATTTCTTTTTATACAAAAATTCTCAAATATTTCTAATATAAATTTAGAAAAACAGATGGCGCTATTTTACGTAAAACATCACCTAACGAGTTGGATCTTTAATAAACAGATGTCGTCTTATTAAAATAAATGGAATTTTTATTTAAAAATTTAATATAAATTAAGCTGACTATTTTGAAGGATCCACTCATGGAAAGTGACACAACTATACAGATTAGTAGGTTTTTTTTCACTTCAAATAGAATTTTGTTTAATATTGTAATACGAAATCTGGTATCTCTCGTGTAGGTTTTTATGAGAAGCTACAACCATACGATAGAAGGTATGAAATATAAAAATATTAAAGATAAAAAACATGAAAAGAAAACCTTTTTTGATCATTTTTTAAATGTTTTTATATAGGTATATAGGTAATTCGCCAGCGGTCATAGCTCAATGATTAAAGCGTTTGCTTTCCATCGATCCCCGACCCAGATAAGAAAAAAAATATTAAATCGATTTATGAGCTCTAAAATACCCCCGGTTGGTGTGAAATTGATCTTGAAATTGAGCCTATTAATTCAAATTGGTGGTAGACGAAAGTCGTCCCGTGTAGACCACTAATTCATAGTAAATTTCTGTAATAATAAAGGATGATGCGTGAATCTCGGGCTGTAGTCTATGACGAAGTCGGATCAACACTCCACATGCAGCGTTTAGTCATATACACCATGTTAAGCGTCATAGAACTCCACAGATGAGACTTCAGAATTACTATCACCATCTGTCGGTATTCTCCTGTATGTGTTTACATAAAAAAAATAATTAATGATCGAATAATTAGTCTTTGCGAAACTTTGCACGCAATTAAATTGACACCAGTATGATTATAGCCCTTGCCGACTGGTACCGAAAACCTCAATATACTTTCGTTTCTTAATTCTGTTCGCTTGTCGTTCATGTATGTGTCGCCATATTGGCATTTTGGACAAGTCCGGTCACGGGTGTGAAGTAATTTATACAGATCGCCACTTGCAGCGCTGGGCGATAGCCAGTCACGAGCGCGTTCAGTCATGTGCCAACTGCGAAGGTCGTATTGTGGCCCAGCCTGAATATTGTCGTCCGGGCCAGTATTTTGTAAAGTTATCGAAATATAAATGTCAATGTGCTTCAAAAAAAGTCTGTATATTATTAATCTGCTCTTAAGCCTGCCACCACGCGACTGAATAACACCTTTGAAAGAGGAGGATGTTAATACAAATAAAAAACAATGCTGTTGTTCAGCAATTGAGATTTTTTGGCATAAATTCGCATGACCAGTTGTTTAGAAATTTTGTGTGACCGCAACGAAAGAATTGGGTCGTGGAGCGCGTAGCGGCGAAGCCCCATTATTACTGTTTTCTTAGTCAATGTTATTATTATATTTCTAAAGAGGCCTTCATGAATTTAAAAGATTTTTGACGCAGTTATCTATCATTGACATAGTTTTAAAAAATGTATTATAAACCTTTAAGAAAACTTTTGAAGGAAAATTCAATCAAAAAGTACAATTAGCTCAGCTTTTTCGTTCAATTTTATGTTCCTTCCAGAATGCCTATTAACATTTTTATTGAGTTTCCCAATTTTCGAGCGAAAAATGGTTTCCAAGTTTCCCTGGAATCGGCCATGAAATTATGCAAATAACACAAAGGCTATCAGGAATCATTTTAAAAAGGCAACTAATTACTTTGAAAGTATTTAATTCGATTGATAGCCAGTAAATGTAAAAAAAATGGCAGTAAAAATACATAAAAAAGTCAGTAAAAAAAATAAATAGGCGGCAAAAAATATTCATTCCTTCTTCTTCGCTTTGCAATTCACAACCCTTGGATTCTTGAATGTTTTAACTTCTACGTTCCAGGTAAGTATATCCGCGCTCGCAGCCATCCATTGTTTTTGTTGCCAGTTGATACTTGTGGAGCTTTGAGCACTCAATTTAGTACAACGGCAATGGCGCTCCTAAATGACCTACCAGCACACCTCGATCCTTTTCTTACATCATTTTCCTCTTTTGTCGATGGTATTGTTCTCCTAGATATCTGTGATCTTTGACACGTGTCATCTTCTTCTTTTATGTTATTTTTCTCTTTTTTATGTAGTTCATGTTTATGTATACTCTATGTTTCTTATTCTTTATTATTCTATGTACCATGCAACTGCGGTTCTGTTAAATAAACAATGTGGTTTAAGAAAAATAATAAATTGGCTGTAAAAAAAGAATGAATGGTAAGGTTAGGTAAGGTTTCCGTTTAATGTGCTTATTATTAGTAGTCCTTTTTTTTTCTTTTGGGGCCTTAGGCCCCCGGGCCGGTTGCCTTGTACCTGCCCTCCTTGGGAGCACTTACCAAGGCATTGTTTGCAGAGTACTTTTTTATTATGCAAGTAACGGGTTTTGGTGAGCAACACCAAACGTGGGTGTAAAAGTTAGTAGTTCAAACGTTAAAATTAATATTGGTAGTCCTGGTCATAAACTTGTAAGTTACGTCCATTTACTCACTAGTTGTCGAACTAAAAAAACAGAAATGTTATAATTTAATTGAAATATCTAACATCTTATATTAACAACTGACAGTTTTAAAAAAATGTAAACATACACAATAGAATACCGACAAATCGTGATAGTAATTCTGAAGTCTCTTTTGTGGAATTCCATGACACAGCGCTGCATGTGGAGTGTTGATCCGCCAACGTCGTAGACTACAACCCGAGATTCACGCAATATCCTTATTATTACAGGAATTTACTATGAATTGTCTTGACGGGACGAATTTTGTCTACCACCAATTTTAATTAATTGGCTATGATTAGCATTTTACGGATGAGGGATCAAATTCACACCAACCGAGGATATCTTAGAGCTCATAAATAGTTTTTTTTTAATCTTCCTCGGGGATCGAATTCACGATCTTTGGCTTGCAAAGCAAACGCTTTGACCATTGAGCTATATCCGCCGGAAAATGCTCCAGTTAAGCGAGTAGACATGGTAATAATGAAACTTAATATTTTTAGATTCTTCGCTCTCCGCATTCAGACTACTCCCATTATTCTTTTGATGTCGTCAATTCATCTTACGCCAGTCTTAGGTCTATCTTAGGTCAGTAAACTCTCCGTTTGCCAGTTATCGCTAGCACTTTTCCTTCCCATTGACCGTCATACCTTCAACAAATACGTAAATTACCATTTGAGTGTGCGTATTCGTTCGGTAGTCTCCACTACTTGAGGTCTTTATTGGATATTCTCGTTTCGCATTCTATTTTTTAGAGACACTCTATGTTCCTTATTTTAGTGTTTTCAAGTTTGATTTGTTTCTTTCAGAAACATTACAAATACAAATATTTAATACGATCCTGAAATAAGATATAATGCAAGAGAAACAATTAGGTATTTACATTAATTAACAACAATAATTAAAAAGTTCCGTAGCTCGCAAAATAGAAGACTCCACGAAATTACTCTGATAAATAAATTCGTGGAGCTCATGTCGAAACTGGGCGTTTCTCAAGTGGAATATATCAATATTCGAGACGATATGGTTGAACAGTCTAATCACTCTCCCAAGAGTCATAGTCTCTGGTAGGATAGTTTTGCCTCTAGAAAGAACAAACAATCTATGCATTAAATAACTTCTTAGGTTATCACGACCAGATTTGATATTGTGGCTTTTGGGCTAAGCCGTGTGTGGCGAATTTCTCTTAACCAATTTTTCAACCGCCATTGCAATGGTCTTTTTTAGGATCCTGAAAATCCTGAAAATTTACAATATCAATCTATGCATCCTTATCTTTAAATAATTGTCGGGGATAAACAAACTGATTTCCAACAAAATATCACGATTTCTGAACACGCCGCGCACTAGCCGAAAGAAATGCATACTCAAGCACACATCTCTTCTAGTTCTCAACTCATTGTATCTCAACATACCCCGCTATAAAATTAGATGGGTACAGCCACGGATAATATCCATACATCCTCATGTAAAGAAACCTCAAAAATTTCTTCTGAACTCTCTCCAACATGAGGTTGTCCAACTCTCACGGATCTCTCCATGGCACGTTGTGTGACCTGTATTATATGTGTATGACCTGCTGTTAGATTTTAGTTTACTACGCCATAAGTTGATCTCGTAAAGATACACTCGTTATTTATTTCTTACAGGAATTGTAACAGGAAAAAAAACAAAAAAAATATATATTTTTGGTGGAGTTTATTGGCATTTTTTTAAACTAAATTTCAGTTTTTAAAAATATTAAATGATCTAATCTAAGGTGCTGCAGTATTCCAAGCAGGAATTTCTGCAATAATTTCTGTTTCCACAGATTTCTCCACAAGCCATGGAGCATGAACTCCACGAAGAATCCCACTGAGCAGTAGCTGGCTGAACTTCCACAATGATCTGAAAATAAAGACAAAAATTTTCATGTTAATTATATTTGTGACGGATTGATCATTTATAAACTTTCTGCTATCGATGACTCGCTATTAATGTTTGTCTTAAATGTCCCATAGATGTCGCATCAATCCTAAGAAAACGTTACCTTGTTGGAGTGAGTGGGTAATTTATACGAAGGAGAACCACATTGGATCAGCTCTACCTATCACAACTCTCCGACCTCCGTAAGACCGCTCATTAGTCTACTGCACATGCTGTCCAATCATCGCCGTTCAACAACTACCGACGTAACTTCACGACTCGCTGTCAAATCAATTCTAGTAATTATTTTAGATAAGCGCAGCATTTTAAGTGATGGTCTTTCAACGTCATAGAATGTAGCCCAGCATTAACTCATCATCCATTTTTGCGGTGACACACTTTGAATGGGTGGTGTTCACGGGACGACTTTTGTCTAATGAAGTGATCCATCTTTAACCTGTTCGCATCGGTAGCCGATAAATGAGGTGTAAGATTCCCCTAGCGTTGACATCAGTAACCGTGATATATCGTGTTGCTACTTTCTTGGAATAGTTTTGGCATCATCTGATAGCTAAAGGATACAAGAACCAACGTGATATATGAAAAAAGGTCAGATAAGTACATTTATGCTTCAAATACTAGTTTTATAATTGACAGTATAATTTGTATTCCACCGAGCCGTAATGAAAGGGTTAAAAGAAGGTATTATATTATGATGAGTATTTGATCATGGCATCTAACATATTATTTTGACGGTTATTTGTGGCAGCCATATGCGCTAGGTGTTGAAAATAAAAGGGGGAAAATATGGCGAAACTCACCAAAATGGCGCAGGCCAAGAATAAGAAGAAAAATTTTAAGGAAGCCATTATTTTTTTTCTTGCTGTTATAGTAAAAAGTAATACACCTTTTCTTAGTTTTTTTGCACTATGCTTGCCTTATATATATCTGAAAAATATAATGAAAGAGCAAATGTTTATTTTGAATATTTTCCTACATGAATAAAAATTATACGGGCTGAACTAAGAATTTTGTTGTTGTTTTTAAAAAAAAAAAAAGCATTCACTTTGAGATATATTTTAAAGATAAAAAAGTTAATACTTCCTGCATTCAACAACTGTTACACACATAAAAATTCACAGCAAACATCTTCTTATATGACATTTATCTCATCAAAAATCGGAGAATAAAAAACGGTAGACGCGGGAATTTCCGCAAAACACAAATATTTGCAACCGTGTTCATTTCGTTACTCGTCGCCAGACATTATGGGCATTTGCGCTACCTGACAAGTCGAGAAATTAATACGTTTTGAATTATTATTGATACGCATTATTTATACATGATACTTGTTCTAAGCACCGTCCTCAAAATATAATAAAAAGCATTGTTGATTGGGCTGGGTTATGGCATCTCATGTTCAGCCGCCTTTTATGACCAAGCGGTCCAGTCCACCAGAGCGTTAGTATCTTCTGATCTATTTTTAAAAATGCGATTGAAATCATCTAAAATGTGCTTAGGATAATACATATGAAATTTCAAATCATTGGTCTTCTACTATGGCGCAGAGACGTTGAATCTGACAGGCAAGTCTTACCCATAAAATAAAAGTCACCCAGCGTGCTATGGAGAGATCCATGCTCGGAGTGTCACTAAAAGATAGAATCCGAAACGAGGAAATACGCAGAATAACTCAAGTAGTGGATGCTGCCCAACGAATAGGCACACTCAAGTGGCAATGGGCACGACATATCTGTCAAAGAGACGACGGTCGATGGGGAAAAAAAGTACTGGAATGGCGCCTAAGAACTGGCAAACGAAGCATTGGCCGACCCCCTACAAGATGGACTGACGATATAAGAAGAATAGCGGGAGTGACCTGGATGCGGAAGGCGGAGGATCGAAGAGGATGGAGACTCATGCGGAAGGCCTACGTTAAACAGTGGACGGACACAGGCTGATGACTTCAATTATAATTACTTAAGGGGATTAGCTATGAATGTTCTTATTTTTCCGATTTAAAATCGCAGATTTTTGATTGTCTACTGACTACCCAACACCGGAGCGCGCGTTTTTTTTTTGAAGGAAAATTTAATCAGCCTCTGTACTTGTAAGTATGTTTTTATTCACTTGAATAATTAATATCACAACTAAATCAATATTGAATTTATTTATTGATTTTTCATATAAATGGACATTCGTTCTGCAATGGCAATTATGTTTGTTTATTAATACAAACTTACCATTTACTAAAAAAAAACGATTTCACGTCACCAAGATCATTATTAAAACCCGTGGTGGTGAAATGAGGAGCAGATGAGCAACACAAAGACATTTTTTTGCAAGCACATTGACATAATACGTATTTCGGAAAGAAATGTCAATTTTTTGCGTCAATTTGACGTCAGTTTGTCGACGGTCGTCGTTGAGTTAGCACGTCGTGGTTGGTATCATTTTAAAGCTCTATTAATACTATTTATAAAACGATTTTTTTTACCAATGTAGAAAAATACAAAAGCCTGGAATTAAAGAAACACATTTGTGCCATATCATGCTGTTTTTGTTTGATAAGGGACTGAAATCCAAAGTCAAAATAAAAAGAGTACTAATAAAGATTTAAAATGATACCAACCACGACGTGCTAACTCAACGGCGACCGTTGACAAACTGACGTCAAAGTGACTAAAAAAATAGTAATTTCTTTCCGAAATACGTAATATATTGAATTTAAAAATTAACAAACTTTCGGTCCGGGGAGGAGCGTATGCTTTCAGGCCTCGACCGGATCACAGCACGCTACCGGTCGCAGTCGGGGGACTGCTTACTCGCCACTTAAACGCTCGTAGTGGGAGACAGCCCAGCGCTACAAGTGGCGATCTACAGAACTAGTCCTGCCAATGGCCTGACAATTAATTACAAAATGGTGACACAGCACCAAATATTGTTTTACTCCTTAAATCTAGACTTATACTAACACCTTTTATGTATGCAAGTCAGACGGGTGCACAAAAATAGGAGACGAAGGATCGTTTTTCGAGGTTTATAGCACAAGCCTGTTTTGACAAATAAAAAAAGAACATTTTAAGTTTTATTATTTATATTTATTTGAAAATAGGTCTTATTCAATTTTCAATTTTGTTTATTTTGCCTTTCAAAAACATTACAAATTATGTTAACTCAATGCATTTCTGAAGTACAATAAAAATACAAATAAAAAATACAATATATACAAAATTAGGTACTTATGATTAAGTACTATGAACAAAGCAATAAAGACAAGCAACAGAAGGTCCCTATGCTTATCAGACAGACGAAGCCAACCAATTATCCCTCCAAAGAAACTCTTGGAGTTCTTGTCTGAATTGGGCCTCTCTTACGTGAAATATATCAACATCCGAGGCGATTTGGTTAAACAGTCTGATCCCTGATATATAATAGTTATACAAAATCAAATTACTGAAAACAGGTATATTTTAAAATGTATTAGTAATTTTGGGCAAACATGTAAAACATTACAAATAACAATAAATATCAATTACTTAGGAAAGTGACAGTACAGTATGTTTGTTCCGGATTATTATTGCGTATATTTGACCGTTATTGCATTATTATGGACCGGTTCCAGTCAGCATGAAATTATTACTGGTTCGATAAATAGCGTTTTGAGGACTAGAAGTAAAGATTTGTTCCTTATCATGTAGTGTTGTAGAAATGTGAATGTTTTCGTGGACCGTTATTTACTTCTTTTGGACCAGTAACGGTCTAAATAAAATTAATACGGTTTCGAAAGAAAAATATTTAGTGTTCTAATGACTGGATTTAAGGTTAAATCCCAAATCATGTAGAGGTGCAGATATGTGAATGTTTTCGTGTACCGTCATTGAGTTCTCGTTGACCGGTTCCGGTCTGCAAAAAAATGTTGCCGGCCTAACATTAAATCATCTAGTTTTCTGTGGACTGGATGCAAGGGTTTCTTCCAAATCGTGTAGTGGTGCACAAATGTGAAAGTTTTCGCTTCAAAATTTTTTTGCCGGTCCAATATATACTGATTTAACGTTCTGACGACTGCATGCATAGACTCATGCAGGCGTAATTGCAAAATCTATTGGATCCACAAATGTCTCTGCAATCAGACATGCATCCAATATTCATTGCAAGTGCTGGATGAATTTCAGCCATAATCTGAAAATAATGAAAAATTTTTTTTAAACATTAACATCCTCCTCTTTTTCAAAGGATTCTTCCCACAATTCAGTCGCGTGGTAGCGCGAATTAGGAGCCGATTAAAAACACACAGACTTTTTCAGGAGCACATTGATATATACATATATTTACGATAAACATTACAATCTGGTGGCCCGACCTAGTCACAGCATTCGGCCGAGCCACAATGCAATATGCTCTCGCCGAAGGGCGAGACGCAAGTGCCACGCTCGTGATAGCTCTCGTCCAGCGCCACAAACGGCGGTCTATACAACTAGTCCCAAATGTCAATATGGTGGACACATTCATGTACAACAAGCGAACAGAAATAAGTTTGTATATCGAGGTTTCGGTGCCAGTCAGCAAGGGCTATATCATGCTGATGTTAATGTAAATACATGAAAGACTGAGAAAATTTTTCAGGCGAGTATGGCTTAGTGACAAAACGTTTGCTTACCACAGTAAAGATTGTTGGTTCGATCCTCGAATGAGATTAAAATAAATAATATTTTTTATCGATTTCATTTAAGCACATACAGGAGAATACCGACAGATGGTGATAATAATTCTGAAGTCTCCTCTGTGGAATTCTATGAGGGTTACCATAGTGCATACGGCGCTAAGCGCTCCATGTTGAGTGCTGATCCGCCAACGTCATAGACTACAGCCCGAGATTTACGCTTCATCCTTATTATTACAGGAATGGGTGGTCTTCACGGGACGACTTTCGCCTATCACCGAATTTTAATTAATATGCTATGACTAAAATTTTACGGATGAGGGATCAATTCACATCAACCGGGATACTTTAGAGCTCAGAAATCGAAAAATCCTGATATGGTATGAGGTGAGGATCAAGGCGACTGACAAATCTTTATTGCAGCAGCTTGTGATGTCCATATGCTCCAGTTAATATGAAATTAAATGAAATATTTAATAAAATATGTTCTTACCAAAAATACGCAGACCAAAAGAAGGAAAAATACTAGAGAAGCCATTGTGTTGTTTTTCTCAGATGAATTATTCAATATGGATGGAATATAATTTGAAATATGGAATGCCATTATATATACCGCGAAGCCATCACATATAATTTTCAAACAAACATGTTTATTTTATTCACATTAACATGTTTTTAATGATTCCTAAGCAAACAATGAAAAATACGAATGCGTCTTCTTTCAGCTGAACAAATAATATCACAGCTATATAAATGTATAAAGTATTTGCTGAAAAAAATATTAATCGTTTCATGAAATAATTGTCAATTTAAAGTGATGATGTAACATATATATTTTTTATGTCATTAAGGTTATTAAGTGGCAATACTTCTGACACTGCATAATTATAATTTTAAATTAATTTAAATTAAAAAAAATACAAATTACAATTATTTATTAGTAATTAAATAAACACATACAATTATACATCAATTTTTTTTTTACGCATCTATTCATTCAGAAAAAATATCGGCAGACGTGGGATTCGAACCACGAGCCTTGGAACCAACCTTTGCTGGTGGTTCGAATCTCACAATATTACTCATAATATTGAAATATAGTCAACGATCTATAAAAGAATATTAGACTATGGAATAAATATTCTAATACAAATTTAAATACATGTAATTACAAATATTTAGTTTTGATTCATATTTATTTTACAAGATTACATGTTTTGGCTCCTGGAGATCATCTTCAATAATGGTTATATTATAAACTGGCAGTGGCTTATATAGGTATGTAAGTATGAGTATTTACAGATTGTAATCAAAAAGGGTAAGCTCTTCCTGCATGCAATATTAGAAAAAAAAAAGATTGTTTTTATTTCTTTTAGATGTTTTTATATTTGCACGTATTGTTGTGAAATTGGTGAGAATGTTAGAATTTTTTAGGACAATGCATGTACAATGGCAACTGCCCGAAAATAGAGTGGCGGCAATTTGTGGTGATCTTTTTTTTATAAATATAGAACGGATCATCATCAGCCTTAGTCCGTCCACTGTTGAACGAAGGCATCCCGCATGAGTCTCGATTCTTCTATTTTCCGCCTTCCGCCTGGATGCGGAATATAATATAAAACATATAGAAATAAATAAGATACAAATATATTAAAATTTTAAATTAATTTTAATTAAATAATTAACTAATTAAAAATATTTTTTTAATGTTTTCAGCATTCAGTTTAAGATTCATTAGAAATAATAAAAAAAATATATTACCTTGTTTTATACATGGATCACGTTAATAACAAGATAAGTTCTCTGTTTAGGAGACTGCAGTTTCGACAGACTCGTAGCCTTTCTCGATCCATCACTTGTCCATCCAGATATCTCTTAAAAATTCTTACGACTGTTGGAATTAACTTTGATGAAGTACCTAATTAAGAATATAATCAAGAGTCTAGACAGTAGTCCTGAAAACGTAAATAATGTTTCATTATTTCATAAATATCACAAATCAGTAAAAAATCAAGGTTAATCTCACTTATTTGCCACTTATCTAACATTTTTTTATGAACATCCTATTTTTTTCTGACTGGGTGGCGTCCAGTGGTAAAAGCGTTTGTTTATCATTCAGACGATGTCGATTGAAAGTACCGACAAAGATAGATTTAAAAAATATATTTTATCGAATCTAAGATCTATACATGCCCCCCGTAAAGTAGAGCTAACCTTTAAGGGCAAAAAATGTCAACATTTCTAGGTATACAGGTGTTCTAGGATAAAGGTAAAGACAATCTGAGCTTACAAAACTGTGAAACGGTAATTCGCGATGTCCATATCTTCGAAACATGAAGCGGATATGACAATTTTTTTTTTTTTACCTAGTTTCAGTTTTCGCGATAATCTATGGAACGTATGTAGGTATAAAACAGAAATTGGTGTACTTTAAGCTTTTGTTGTACCCATAGATATATAATAAAGCATTATATAATATCCTTTTCAAAAATAATGTTTCTCATTGAGGATAGTCTTAAACAAGGAGACACTCAGTGGAATGATATATATGAGAACATTCGGCCTTTGTCGAGGTTTTAACGCATTTCCTGTGCATACAATATAATAATACCATCCCCTTAACAGTGAATATAAACATTTATTAGGTAATATAATAATCAAAAATAATGGTTTGATTTTACATTTAAGTACAAGACAGCTTTCCATACTACAAGAATTTAAGAGCCAATAGCATAAATTATAATTTCATACAAAATATGTTGGAGTTTTTCGAGTTGCAGAAGGCAATCGGTTTCAGAAATTGGTTTATATGTCCCTAATAATCATATAAGGATAAAGAGGCACATATTTTTCGTACTGCCAAATAGTAATACTTAAATACCAGATATTATGTCTCTTGGGAAAAGAGGTGATAATTGTTCAACCACATCGCCTCAGATGTTGATATATTCAAAGAAAGGGAGGCCCAGTTCAGAAACGAGCTCCCCGATTGTTTGTGGGATAATTCCTGAAGCTTGTTTTGCTTTTTTTTAAAATTAATAAAAGCCAAATGTTTCGTATTTCTGGCAAAATGTACGTAATTTATGATCATAATAAATAAGTGCTTGTGGAGTTATATTCAATTGTTATGATAATTAATATTTAAATATAGAATTAAGCAATTGTTGATGGAAAGGTAAAATTTAATTTAAATGTTGGAAAAAACACTTT
The DNA here is from genome assembly GCA_022606575.1 of Glossosoma conforme. Taxonomy (NCBI): domain Eukaryota; kingdom Metazoa; phylum Arthropoda; class Insecta; order Trichoptera; family Glossosomatidae; genus Glossosoma; species Glossosoma conforme. Next base: position 297,111 of record JAGTXR010000044.1, read on the forward strand.
TTCATTTATTTTTATATAAAAATAATAAATTGAGTTAATGAATTTATAAATTAAATAATTTTTGTCGGAATATAGTATTATCATAGTGTCTGTATGCGAGTGTATAGTGTGATCAAGAAGGGAAGGTGTGAACATTAAAAATGAGAATCTTTCATCGGATTCCAAAAGTCATAGGAAAATAAATAACGCTGAATATTTATAATTTCATTTATATTTGTTTAAGAAAGCAATATATAAAATTTATGATCATAATTGGTTGAGTTATTGATGAACGGATTAACGGGTTCTGTTAACACAAGATATGTACGATTTAAATAAATTAGAAAATTCAATAATCGATTGACAGCGGGTCGCGAAGTGACGTCGGTTGTCTGACAGCGATATTTATGTAAATATGTAAAATATCCGCTCCATATTTGAAGCATAAAAACACCGAAAATTGCTATTTTTCAGTTCTTTAATCTTAATTTGTCTATGCCTTGTCCCGGAACACTTGTATACCTGGATGTCTACATATGAACATATATGGTTCCCGGAATCTTTTTTTCAGGATTTTGTTTAAGCGGATCGAATGATAGGTCAGATGTTCCCGAGGTTTGGACATATTTTTCCTCCACCAAAAAGTTTACATTTTATTATCATAATGATGTATTTAAATTGTTTCATGACCATTAAGCCGTAAATAAGTTTATATTTAAGAGTAACTACAATTGAATCAACAACTCAGTTTTTTTATAACAATTTATAGATATTTTACTGTACACGCACATATGATATAAGTAAATAATTGCCTTTTCAAGAATTTTCCAACATTTTCAGTTTTTCAGCAAATTCATTTCAGACGAAAACTTCAAGTTCACTTAGCCAGATTTAACTTCTTCAGGAATAGTCGCTAGTAAAGTGGTATTTGGCCGTACCTAACAAAAGCACGACCGCCGTGTATTTGTTAGCGTTCGCCCACGGACGAATTTCCTTTTTCTCTTACATTCGATTCGACAGCTCTGATATCTGAGCACTTAGAGGCAAACCGGCCAAGTCTGCTTCAGGCAAAGGAATTTATACCATTTCATGAAATTCAGGAGCAAGAGCGTACCTTTTTTATCACATCAATATCTTATATAGAGTACCTGCTATTTAAGAAAAAGAATATGGTTGTATATACGAGTATGTACTTGAGATAAACTTAGGTGTTCCACAGGGTTCAATGCTATCGCCCATTTACTCTTATGCACATGAATTATTAAATTACCAGTTCTATTTGCCAGTTCTTGGACGCAACTAGAATTATTTTTTCCAAATCGACCATTATCTCTTCGACAGACATGCTCTGCCCATTGCCACTTGAGTGTGCTTATTTTTGGGTAGCCTTCACTACTTTGATTATTGCACATACATTATTTACATTATTTTGCATTATCATATTTGAATACGAGTATTACTATGCAAACGATGTTATTGTTTATGATAGTGTGTATTTTCAAAAACATACTGGGGAGCCCAACTACGTCTTCGTCGTACCTCAGCATTAACACTTTATTTCTCAGCCAAAGAGTATACGGCAGCAGTATGGGGTCGATCAGCCCATTGTAATCAAGCGGATACTGCCCTGAATGATGCATGCAGAGTCGTCACAGGCTGCCTCAAACCAAAACCCATTTCAAAACTATACCCCTTGGCTGGTATCGCACCACCAAACATGAGACGCTGTCATATGCGCCGAAGAAATGGGTAAGGAAATCAACCAACCATCGCACTGCTTGTATAATCAGATACCCCAAACATAAGTCGTGAAGAAGCTTTCTGAGATCCAAATAACCTCTCACATCCGGCCGTGAAAATGAGAGACTCCAGCTATGGCAAAAAGTTGCATCAGAGGTTTTCATTACTCCAAAGGAAAGCCTCCCAACTGGCAAGATCCTTGACTGGTGGACCTAGAAATCCCTGAACAGATTAAGAACTGGAGTTGGTAGAACAAAGGACAACCTCGAGCGGTGGGGAATGTTTTGGCAGGGAAAGTCACTATTGTGCGACTCTGGAGACCGCCTCACACCTAAGATACTGCTCCATGTGCCCAACAAGCAACACATCTTAAGACCTAATGCTGGGCAACACACGGGCTATCGACGTTGCCAGATACTGAACAAAAATTATTTGACGTCGCTGACAAGAAGAAGAAGATTAGGGATCATACTTAGTTTACACGAGAGTAATTTTAATTATAAAATAGTAAAAAAAGCAATAGTTAGTGTTATTTAGAGACTAAGCAGATGTCTTTACGTAAACGCAAGAGATAAAACGCGTTCAGTTATTAAGCAAATGTAAAATAAAAATATAACCTTTATTCCTTCTCATATTTATTTAATATCTAGAATAAATGATTACCATAAATTGCCGCCATTTTTCTAGTTTAAGTCAGCTGCCATTGTGCATAGTTTATCCAATACATCTTTGGTCCCAAAAGTCAACTTGTGAATATATCTGGTTCTTGACGACTTCCAGGGCAGAAGTCCGAAGATTGAATGTACAGCTTCTTTATCCTGGCCCTATCCCATTAACTTTGGGGTCGGCGCTTCTAATATCATTTTTCCAAGATGCTCGATCAAAGATTAGTTCGTTGTTGACTCCAAGACGTTCCATGTCCTTCTTGACTGTCTTGAGCCATGTTGCAAGAGGCCGAACCGGTCCCAGCCTTCCCGCCTCCAGCTGAAGGGCTGCGCTCACAATGTGTTTGTGGTATCCTGCCTACACACATGTCCATACCAGCCCAAGCGGCTTTTTGTCGCTTTGTCCACAATGGGGGGCTACTTTGAGGCGCCTCCTGATGCGCTCGTTTTTCACTTTGTCAAGCATAGTCACCCCGGCGGCCCACCTCAACATCCTCATATCTGCTACGTGCAGCTTCTGCTCCAAATTGACTATACAGTATCTGTAGTATACTAAACATTTTTGATTTTCTTTTGCGTATTTTAATCCTTCTCTCCCGATACCTGAACTATTTGATTCTAAAGAGTCTCGACTAAAAGAGACGCAGCTGTTATATGCGACACACATTTTTGGGCTATCCGATACTTTTTTGAGAGGATCCGATGATTGGTTTAATGCTTTCGAGAGGTGGAATATTTGGTTCTAAGGATAGAATAAACTTTATAGTGCTTAAATCTTTTTTTATTTTTGAAAAATTTACGTTACGTCACTGCTTATCAAGTTCGTTCCAGGCCCGAACTCATTTGTGCGACTCGGGACAAAGTTTGCGTAATGAAATCTTTTCGATAGTAGGCCGCGCAACTTTTCTAATAAAATAAATCGCCCCCCTGCGGCCCTGATATCGGCTCTATTTGAAGGGACGCCCACGAAAAGGCTGCAGAGACGAGATTTATATAACACAGTGAGAAATCTGCAGATCTTATGACGCTTGCCATTTTTAAGCATAACTATGCTCTGTGTAAAACGACTATACAATAACGTCATAAGAACGCAGCTCAATAATCATTTATCATTATTTTCATGTCGAATCTTTTAACTAGAGCATATGGACATCACAGTCAGCCGTCACAAAACTCTGTCAATCACCATGGTCTCCCGAAACGCAGGCCGATGCGATCCCGGAGGGTTAAAAAAAGGCTGCTGTAGTGTTTTCTTGTCGAACCGCAGTACAACTCCCAGCCAGGTCGCTTTTCATATCTTCAAAGTCTGTCAAGCGACGAAGGTGGACCAATCTGATTTGTGAGCTCTAAAATACCCCCGGTTGGCGTGAATTCGATCCTTCACTCATAAAATGACAGTCATTGTCTATTAATTAAAATTGGTTCTTGACAAAAGTCATTCCGTGAGCAACACTCATTTACTATGAATTTCTGTAATAAATGGATGATGCGAGAATATCTATGACGTTGGCGGAATAATCATTCCACATGCAGCGTTTAATCATATATTAAACGGTCAAAAGCGTCATAGAAACCAAACGTTCACCGGAGGGTATAGCTCAATGGTCGAAGCGTTTGCTTTGTAAGTCAAAGGTCGTGGGCTTGATTCCTGAAGGCGGTTAAAAAAAAGATTTTTAACCATTTTATGAGCTCTTAAATACTAATAATGGTGTGAATTTGATCCCTCACCGTAAAATGCCTGTCATAGCCTATTAATCAAAATTTGTGGCAGACGAAAGCCGTCCGGTGAAGACCACCCTTTCATAGTAAAATCCTGTAATAATAAGGATGATGTGTTAATGTCGGTCTGTAGAATATGACGTGGGCGGATCAACACTCTTAGTGATATATTAAATCTTAGATCACAGCGCTTAGCCATATGCAGCATGGTAAGCGTCATAGAATTTCACAGATGAGACTCCAGAATAACTATCACTATCTGTCGGTATTCTTTAGTATGTGTTTACGTAAAAAAAAAAAACTGCGTTAATTGATGCTTTCGTGACATAATTATTCGGAAGTACTTGAATTTTGTTTAAATTTACCCTTTTAGAATTAAATAGAGTAACGTTTACTGAGTTTGGTAAATGTCTAACGAGTACAGAATATTTCAGGAGCTTTTTCAGCTGCTTCAGGAAGGGTTTTTTTTATTTTTAGAATGGTCTGAATTATCTTATTTAGTGATTTGGAGCTCCCCAAGCAACTGTGTGGATAGGAAATGTACGGAAAACATCCGGTTGTAATCTCCTAGGAGACAAATGAAGGGAAGATATTTTTACTATACTATATACGAATCTCGGCTTACAACGAGGATACCAAAATTTTTACATATTAATTGTGTAAGAAATACATGACTTCTGAAAGAAAATATAAACAAAATAAATGCTAAAAAACGTTTTTTTTTTGTTATATATGTACTTGTATCTATTAACATCATCCTCTCTTTCAAAAGGTTGTTATTCAGTCGCGTAAGGGCATGTTGAGGAGACTGTTTCTGAAGCACATTGACATATATTTACGATAAAACTTGGTTTGCCTGTTGGCGTTACTTTCGCCGCGATCGATCGGGACTTAACAATGCGATCTTGCCGACGGACGGCACACGACTGCCGTGCTTTCGTGATGGGCGATCGCACCGCGCCCCAAGTGGCAATTTAAGTAACTAGTCCCAAAATGCCAATAAAGAGAAGAAAGATTTATATCGTGGTTTTCGGTACCAGTCAGCAAGGACTATATCATGCTAATGTCAGTGTAATACTTGGAATGCTACTTGAGAGCCATTTAGACGCAATTATAAGATGAACGAGTATAACTTAGTTATGAAGCGTTTGCTTACCGAACCGAAAGTCGTGGGATCGATATCTGGCGGAGTTTAAAATGGTTGTTTGTTTTTTTTTTGTTTCTATTATATCCGCTCCATTATTGGAGCATATGAACACCGCAAATTGCCATTATACACTTATATAAGCTCAGATTGTCTACCCTTTGTCCCAAGTACTTGAACACCTGAAAATTCACATAGGAACATAAATGGTTCCCGGGAGCCTCTAGGGCAAGAAGTCGCGATCTTGTATCGACTGCGATTGTTGTACTCTTGTCAGAGAAATATTTGTGAGTTCAATAAGCAGCGTTTTTAAAAGAGATCGGATGATTAGCCTGATGCTCCCGAGGCCTGGATTTTTTTCGTCCTTACAGAATTGCTCAACCCAACCAAGGGCATGTATAAATCTTAGATTTGATTAAATTATAAAAAAAAAAAATCTTTTAAAAATGAACGAAACTTATATGCTAGTACATTGTCTAAGAACGCCGCGGTTTCGCTTGCAATGAGAGTTTCGTCAGTTGAATAACTGACAGAATCAATCTTTATTACAGATTAGTGCAAATATAAATTTTTCAGCATAAAATTATTTTTTAAATTACCTGGGCTCCAAACCCAGCAGCCTTACTCCCTCTGGAACTCGGCTTCTGCCTGAAAACGGATTTGTATGAAAATTATTTATTTTACCGGAAATTGCTATCAGGATCTCACGGGACTTATAATTATCAGCTATGTTTAGAATATTCATACTTTTACAGAGTGAGACTGACCTAGTAGGGATTATGCCTCATGGGAGGGCGGTAAGTCTGTTAAGCATTTTATTTGACCACAATATAGATAGGCTACCGCCTGTTGCTTTCCGCGTATCGTTAGTTTGGTCAGCTACAAAATGTCAAATATTTTTTATTCTACTTCAACACCACATTGACGCTTTGGGATGCTCTCCCACCGTCACTGTTTTTTTTTATGTTAAGAAATACAGCCGAATACCGACAGTCTGTAATGAAAACATCGCATCTTTAGATTTTACTATTACAATTATAAGCATGACTCAGCACTACATGTGGATCGATGATCCACTAATATAAAAAAAACAGACCGGCATTCGCGCATCATCCATTTTTACTCTTTTCGAATGGGTGTTGTTCACGAGACGGTCTTCCGACTCATATTTTTAGATGATTTATTTATCGTTTTTTTGGCTTGATTGTTTGGTCCTAAAAAAATACTCAAATCGACCGGTGACACGTGGTTAACAACATAGAGTGACCCATCCAAATCGTGGTGCGCGTGAATAGTTGTTTAACTTCAATGATCTAACGACAATTGCTTTTACAATATGCCATTGTAGCTGTATTTTTTTATTTGGTTAATTTTCTTATCCATTAAAAATCGACTGTTACAATGCTCCAAAAATAAGTAAAAGAAAATTTGAAGCCACTTTTGAATAAAGTCATTAATCATTAATGAAGCCAGACTATCCCCAGGAGTCTCTCGAAAATCGAAAGTCGAAACATGAAACTGGAAAGTCGAAACTTATGGAAAACCTATCGCCGATACGATTTCCCGAAGGATTACTCTCTTGAAGTTTGTTGTGGGTTTGAACCCACAATATCAAGTATCATATTTTGTATAATCGATTAGTTGTGTTTTTGGATAATAAGGCTTATTCGCAATGTCATTTTTGTAAATAATCGTAATCTAATTTGATGATAACACAAAAATCCCAAGAGACAAATATAGAAGAAGCTTTACATTGAAAACACTTAGTTTCTATTCATTAGTTTATATAACATTAAAAATTCTATATTTAATGGATATAAAATAAAAAAGGCGTATATAATTTTTTTCTAAGTATATTTTAAGAGCTGATCGGTGGCATTCAGGAACGATTTTTGAAAATTTCAGTTTTTGTTAGAATTATTTCAACCATGTATGGATGCTCTGCAAGTCTGAAATAACTGTCGATTATTGGTGAGTGCGAAATAATTATGTTTTTAAGAAAAGAGAGCCTTGGTTATAATGGTAGAAAATATAAAAAAAAACTTTTCTTCTGTTTTTCAAGGATGACAGGCTTAACGTAAGTTTGTCATCCTTCTTCGTAGTATCAATCTGGTGGATTGGTTTGCAGCAACAGAATCTTGCATCTCGATCTCCATTCCTCTCGGTCCTCCGCAACCCTTTTCAGCTCTGCATAAGTTTGTCATTATTTATATGATAAACTGCACTTTTTGAGTCGATTAAGTCCAGAACTTATTAAGACTCTCCAATCTAAAGGTGACTGCCGTATTCAAAGATAAGGTGGTTTTTTCATTTAAACGTGATATATACTAAAATAATATAATATTATATTGACTTAAATGATATATAGTTTTTAGATGTGAAAACAGCGATAATCCTAAATAACTCGAAATATTTTTATTTTACGAGTAAAACAATGTATTTAATTGTTACAGTAATAAAATATAAAATACAACACAATGCATGATCTTCAAGTGAGGTTTTGTCACAATCTGGTGTGCCAGCAGCTTCTTTGAAATCCTTTTATATCACAAATGTTGACTGCACCTAGCTGGCATTTTTGCAACGGGTACAATAGCGTATCCACAGCTCGCACGAGATATTTTGTAGGGGTGTAAATAATGACATCTTACAAAAATCCAATGCAGCTGAATAATTATTCTTACATCCGTTCCTCATCTTCATTACATAGTCACTTCTTTACCGCCACTTCAGCTGCTATTGTCGTTTTCCCGTTCTAGACTCTGCTCTTGAAAGTTGACTTGGGAACATATATAGTACTCAACAACCAGAGCGGACTGACTAAATGTGACTGCGGCGTAGAGCAGACCCTGTCACACCTTCTGGAGTGTGCGCTGTGTCCGAGTAGCTGCACCCAGGAAGGCCTGATGATGGCCGAGATTAACGCCATCGACGTCGCCCGCTTTTGGGTAGACAGGATCTGACCCTGTTGTTTCCGACACAATTATTTATATACCAGAGCGGAAGTCTGAATATCTGAGTATGAGGTCATTCGTCAATCGGATTAATTTGGAAGATTAAGCTGATGCTCCCAAGTCCTGCATTATTTTTCCTAAGGGGTGGCTCAACCCGATAATATTTTATAAAACAAATGTTTGCACAGGTAAATAGGGGTAATCTGGTTTCACTTTGTAAAGAACAAGGTAGGAAATCGGAAACTTCATGTTAGTACATGATTTTCATATTTTATTTTACCATATATTTTCTATATTTTGGAGCATATGGGCACCACAAAATGACGTTTCACACAGTTTTGTAAGCTCACATTGTCTGTGTCTTGTCCCAAAACATTTGAATACCCGGAAGTACACATGGAAACAAATATGGTTTCTGGGAGCCTCCAGGATAAGAGTCCGTGAACTTGCATAGACTGCGGCTTAGGTGTGCAAATATTTAGGTGTTCAATAATTAGCGTCTTAAAGGAAAACGAATGATCAGCTCAACGCTCCCGAAGCCTGGAGAATTTTTGTTTTGTCCTCAAGGGGTGGCTTGACCCTACCGAGGAATGTAAAGGGCTATAATTTGATTAAATCGATTTTAGAAAATCAAGCTTGGTCGGGATGTAAACCGACGGCGTCTGTGTGAGAAGCAAACGCCTTAACAACTGGACTATGCCACTTATATGTCTAGGGAGGTGTAAGACTTACCGATATTCATTTTGAAGCTTCTCTCATTCTCGTATCAGATATAAAGCCCATATTTATTAAAATCCTCCTCTCTTTAAAAGGTAGTTATTCAGTTGCGTGGTGGCAGGATGAGGAGCAGATTTACAACACATATACTTTTCTGAAGCACATTGACATATATATTTCTTAACTTTATAAACTTCTGCTCCGGACCTACTCACAGCATACAGGCCGAGCCAACAACTATGCGATTTCACCGAAGTCGGCACACTACTGATCGCGCTCTATATAACTAACGTCACACCCGTGACCAGGTCCAAAATGCCAATATGGCAACACATACATGTACGATAAGCGAACAAAATTAAGAGAAGAAAGACTGTTTATCGATGTTTTCGGTACCAGTCAGCAAAGGCTATATCATGCTGATGTCATTTTTAAATGTACATTACTTTTGAATAGGCTTTGAACAGATCTTTTCGGAGTTCTTCTTCTTCGTGTCAGTGACGTCAAAATATTTTTTTTCCAGTATCTGGCAACATCGACAGCTCGTGTGTTGCCCAGCATTAGGTCCTGAGATGTGCAGCTTGTTGGGCACATGGAGCAGGATCTTAGGTTTGAGGTGGTCTGCAGGTCTCGGACCAGGTCTTTTCGGACTTCTTATATGCTGTAGATGCTGGAAGAGATTAGAAATAAGATTGTAAATGGAGCTATCATTAATGAGTGTGTTATATGTAAGGTGCGCCACTGATGATGCAAGGACTGTGCAAGTAAGATAAATATAGTTGTGTCAGTGGCGGGTCGTGGGAAACACAGGGTGTTTCAGAGCACCTCAGATCTAATAAATATTAATGGCACATCGTCGCCTGAAACCGTGTAAGACGACAAGAGACCATGAGCATGCATTAAAGAGTAATTATATTTTATGCCCTCCTGAAGCAACCCCTTTCCATTGTCATTCATTAAATTTTATTTAATGCTGAAGGTGATGACTTTCAACGTAAATATAAGGCAGTAATTAAATATACAGATACTATACATCAAATTCTGTATACGCATCAATTCATTCAGAAAAATATCGGCAGAAGCGGGATGCGAACCGCAAGCCTTAGAACTACCTTTGCTCAGGTGTATTCAATTACTAGTAATATTGTAATATAGTTAATGATCTATCAAAGAAGATTAAAATATTGAAAAAATAAAATAATACGCTAAAAAATATTTAAATACTTGTAAATATAAGTCAACCAAAATAAAAAAAAATGCATTTAAATCACCTGTATTTTAGATTGAGTGGGCAGACTATTTGCTACTTTGATATTCCATCCACAACTGACAAACTCGTCGTGCACTTACCAAACGTCCAAACGCAATTATTGTGTGTCGCACAAGAACGGTCAGCTTCCAAAATTCCTTTCTCAATGCTCTGAAATGGTTTATGTTTCCTCTTTCATGCTATCTAGATCTCTTCAAGAGACAGATAAATATACAAGTGCAATTGGAATCTCCCCAACACACACACAAAAAACAAATTTCCCAAATGGAGTGTCCAGTCGTCCTGAACGTGATAGAGCCCACCGGTTTGGACCGGTTGTGCTCTTCTTTTTTTCATTATGTAAAAACATACCGGAGAATACCGACAGATGGTGATAGTAATTCTGAAGTCTCATCTGTGGAATTCTATGACGCTTACCATGGTGCGTATGGATAAGCGCTGCATGTGGGGTGTTGATCCGCCAACGTCATATACTACAGCCCGAGATTCACGCATCATCTTTATTATTACAGGAATTTACTATGAATGGGTGGTCTTTACGGGACGATTTTCGTCTACCACCATTTTTAATTCATAGGCTATGACACACATTTTGCGGGCGAGGGAACAAATTCACACAAAACGGGGGTGTTTTAGAGCTCATAAATCGATAAAAATCTTTTTTTTTAATCTCCGTCGGGGATCGAACCCATGACCTTTGGCTTGCAAAGCAAACACTTTGACCGTTGAGCTATGACCGCCGGCTAGTCATAATTATATTAAGAAGGTTATTGAGAATAAAATTAAAATAATTTAAAAAATATAAATACAGCTGTAGTTTATGCTGATGCAACGACCGTAGAGAATTGTACCATGTCCACTAACTGTAGTAAGGAAGGCTACTTAGTCCGCTCTTGCACCTCGTTATTCCTCACAAATTCAAACTATCACGCCTCCAGTATTCTACGTAGATATCTTTGTTAAATGAAAAAACCCATTATACGGCTGCATTGGCTTTTACTGAGATTCCCAAGATTGACAGTCGTAAAAGAGAAAGGGGACTCTACCGGCGCTGTTAAACAAATATTAAAACTTTTTTTTACAATGTTTTCAGCATTCACTTTGAGATCCATTATAAATAATAAGTATTTATTTATTTAACTTCTTTTTACATGGATCATGTAAGGTAAGTTCTCTGTTTTGGAGACTTTATTTTTATCGAGTATAGCTGCTAGTATTAGATATGTCGCATAGAATTAAAAAGTAAATATTGTTTTACAAGTTTGTTTTGGGTATCCGTATGTCATTGTTAATACTTGGTGCAGAGCTTTTGCTGAAAAAAGTCTGAAAAAGGGGAAAACAGATGGAATAAGAGATTGTCTTCTACTTGTTCAGATAAGCTTAAAGCTCACGGGGTTATTGCAGGACAAACAAGTTGTTTCATTTCTCTCTGTGTACATAACAGGGATCAGAAAATATTCTATATTGTGTATAATTTTTAAAATAAAATAATTTATAGAATGTTTATTATGCACCATTTAAGCCAAAAATATACGTTATAGTTAAACAAAGTGAGAATATTTAAAAATATAAGACTGACTTTGAAAAAAAACTTCGCCATTGTAGTTGGACGCTTCATGTTTGAAGAAACAAACATGTTAAATGCGAGCAAAGTGAGACAATTTGATAGGTAAGAAGATATGTTTCGCCAACACTAAACTTGCAAGCGAGGTGTCATTCGCAAGACAAGGTGGATGAAGATCAAAAATACGCGATACTGTTGCAAATTTCGCGTAGCGCTACGTGTGACGTCACGTGAGTCTTGGAGTCCTTACGTAGATAAAGTAAATATACAAAATCTTTGTTTATCGCTTGATTATTATATATGATATCGCCATGAAAACACCTGAAACTAAAATAAAACTCTTTAGAACCACAGTGACGAAGACTATACGATATGTTGCAGGAATGAAAATACGAGCAAAGTAAATAAATGTGTAATATGAAAGGCTTAGGGCGTCGAAATAAGGTTCCGAATAATAACATTGAATCATTATATTGTAACCTTCTTTTCTCTTTACAGTAACGGGTTGAGGAAAGCTACGAGTTGAAACTGCAGTCTCCTAAATAGAGGCCATATCTACGATTTATGTTAAAAATAAGGTAAAAAAATAAATACTAGAAAATTAAATCAATAACTTTACGGTTTTTTTTTACTGTAGCGCAATTCCCATGTTTTCTAATTCATCGTTGATATTCGACTTGTGAAAATTCAGATATTTAAATTTCAATACAACCAAATCTGATGGTTCGAAAAGGCTGTCAACAAACAATAAAATATTGTCTGTCTTCCAAAATATAAAGCAATTTATAATTCAGGAGTTAAACGAAACCGTCGCTATCAATTTTAATACCAAACGAGCTTTGTACTCTCAGTGTATTTCGATTCAATTAAGATTAACTTAGAAATAGGTGCTTTGAAAATGAGGCATATTTTTAATTGGTTTTTAAATCACTAATGTAGTATTTTGTAAAATTTTAACATTTTTGGAACATATATCCATCAAAAATTACAGTTAATTAACTTATAAGATACTTGTGACATCAGATCCGATATAGCAGAAAATCGATAAAGCCGAAAACCTTGATATACAATCCTTCGTCTCTTATTTCTGTTAGTTTGTCATACATGTACGTGTCGCCATATTGGAATTTTGGTCATGGGTGTGACGTGAGTCTGTACATGGCTGCTGTAATTGGTGCGCCATTGATTCGGTAGATCGCCACTTGCGACGCTGGGTGTCACCAACCGCGACACCTGGTGTTCAGTCAGTTGTGTGCCGACCGCAAAAAGGTCATGCTGGTGTTGGCCCGGCGTGAATCCTGTGACTAGGTCCAAGCCAGAAGTTTGTAAAGTTATTGAAATAAATTTGTTAATGTGCTTCAGAAAAAGTATTTGTGTTGTTAATCTGCTCCTCATCCTGCCACCACGCAATTCAATAACTAACATAGAGAGGAGGATGTCAGTTTCTTTTTTTTTCGCTCTTGGGACACGCTTTATGAAAATGTAAGAAATATAAGACGTAACGTTGCGTCACCATTTTCCTTGTTGTGACAGATCGTTACATATCACGATGGTGCTTCCTCACGTCATTAGTTCTATAATTAAGCACTATGTTAATTTCAGCGCTGTGCTGTCACAACTGCTTCAGTGACAGTAGTGAGTTTGTCTGGGACCTTTGCGGAACGCAGAATGTTTTGTACCATTTAGTCCTCAAAAACAGGTCAATCGGAAATAACATGATAGAAGAGAAAGTTTTATGTACAATATCCATCTAAAAGTAAAAAAATAACAAGTACACCATATAAATATTTATTTATTTACCTTGTTTTTAGAACGATTACGTGAGATGAGTTCTCTATTAGGAGACTGCAGTTTCGACTAACTCGTCGCCTTTCTCAATCCATCACTTGCAAATTGAATGATGAAAACATTGAAAAAAAAATATACCATACGTTTTAATTTCTCGACACGACAGGCTGAGCAAATAGACGAGCGATATGTGTCGAGTAGTGAAATGAGCAAGGTTTTTAAGGTTCGTGTTTCGATTCGCAGCGTCTACTGTTTCCTTTTTTCCCATTTTTTAATTAGATAAATGTTATTTAAGTAACCTCAAAGTAAGAAGTAAAAAAAACCCTCAAAAAAACCATGATGCACGATAAAAATGATAAGTTGAAAAATGAGATTGGACAGAGTTCGAAATGAGCATATTCGGGGTTCATTTCGGGTGGCCCCTATACCTGAAAAGATAAAGGAAAACCACCTAAGATAGTATGTGCATTTGACACGAAGGGATGAGGACCACATGCTGAAGAATGCCCTCGACATACCCATGCTGAGAAAAATAACTGGAAGACCACAGGCAACCTAAACTGCAACAGTAGACAAGGATCTGATAACTCTGGGCTTGACCGAGAATGCAACGCAGGACAGAAAGACATGGCGAATGTGCACAAAGAGAGCCAAACCCAGATGATGGGAAATGGCAAGGCTAAAAAGTCATTAAAGTAACCTCAATTTACTATCAAAATAGCCTTAATATTTATATCGGATCTGCAATTTAATTACTGAAAATATTTTCATAGATGCCGAGAAAGTTATCGCATGCGACAATCGTATTAACTGATTAAAAAACTTTTTGATTAACAGAGCGATGTCAAGGGCAGAGTTTTCAGCTGAAAATTCACTGAAACCTTCGCCTATTATTTTTACGTTAACATATGGAGTTGACCACCGCCAGAAAAGCAAGTAATTACGAGTATGTAAATCTACTATTTTGTATAGTAGTTTTAGCAATTGTAAGCATTTATAGTAAGCAATTATAGTATGTGAGGCTTCAGATTGAATTTTCTTATCACTTCATTACTTACGAATTCCAAACAAATTACTCTCAATATTCTACGCAGCCACCTGTTCCCAAAACTAGAAATCTACAACAGAGATTACTAAATGAAGTTTAGTTGATAGTTTAGCATTCTAAAAATAAAGCATTAATAGTTCAATTAGACTTAGTAATTTTTGTTCACTGGAATTAGAACCAAAGATGTCTCGTATCACAAGCACTTGGGATGAAAAACGCTAATTTGTTTTTAATTTAAAAATATATCACAACTGACCTCATAAATTTGCCATCACAAACTGCAGCCTTGTGACACATCTTTGACCTTAAATCCATCCAGAAGAGGCAAAATTTGGCATCAGCAACACATAATGAAAAATCCATTGTGACCTATTATTTTCAAGGATTCTTCTGCATCTTATTTTCTGACCAAGCGCTGATATCTTTGAAGTTATACATGAAAAAGAAAACATAATTATTAGAAAGAGAAAATATATATGCTGCATGTGTTAAAGAGCAATGCAAAAAAGAATTAAATAGTGAATAAATATATTACGGTTGATGGGGAAGAAATGTATTGAAGTGGCGCCCAAGAACTGATAAACGAAGCATTGGCCCCCTGCAAGATCGACTGATGACATAAGAAGAATAGCGGGATTGACATGGATGCGGAAGGCAGATGATTGAAGAGGATGGAAACTGTTGCGGGAGGCTTACGTTCAGCAGTGGACGGATATAGGCTTATGACGATGAAAGATTACCATTTTTTCTTCAAACTCAATTGTATTTAGCACTTAATTTAAATGGAAGTATTTCATTCAATGAATGGGTAGTAATTATTTAGTAAGCGGTCAGTAATAAGTAGCTAAAAAGGTTATATAATAAATAGTCATTTTGTAGTAGACAAATATCAATCGGCAGTAGAATAATAATACATTGGCAGGAAATAATGAATGAATGGTAATTAAGAGGTAAGGTTGGGTTTCCATTTTATAAGTTAATCATTCTTTTTACATTAATTTTTACCAATATTTAAAATAATACTGATATTTTAATTTATAATCTGACTACACTCATACTGACACAGTGGATAATATCAATTTATTTAGTCTACTGCCGATGAAATTTATTTACTGCCAATTCATTTAACTAACTGCCAAATTTTTGAATTAGTTACCGAAGAAAAAAATTCAAGCCATTGTATTTTTACAGCCAAATTAACATTTAATTCGTATAAGTATTACAAACCGAAACAGCCGAATAATAAGGATTATTTCTGAAAGAATTCAATTGATTTGATGCAGTACTTTTTGATTAGTATCTTTTCATATCTTCTTCGTAGTATCAATCCAGTGGATTGGTTTGCAGCAGAAAAATCTTGCATATCGATATCCACTCCTCTCGACCGTCTACAGTCCTCTTCAGCTCAGAAAAAGAGATACAACTCATGTCCTTGAACACTTGCTGCTAATACTCCCGTCTAGGGTGCTCTCTATAGTTTCTACTCTTAACCATCCCTTCCACAATGTCGTGAAGAAGACCTTCGTGGCGCATGATGTCACCGATCCATTAGGCTCACCTCTCTGAGATGGTTCTTACTAGGTGCCTATCCATCTTGATTATGCTGAGAACCTCATTGAGAACCTTTTCATATATAGAATGTGAAATACAGCATTTTTGCAATACTTTATTTGTTTTTTATCAAAAAAGTATTTTTTTTTATTAAATATGATGTCGGTTAAGAAAATTTATTATGAGACGTTAATCCAAGAATGGGTTCCCAAAATTAAAAAAAAGTTTATTAAATACCTGGTTGTGTAACGTCGTGGTGTATTAACATAAAAATGATTCCATTCAGTTTATAAGAAGTTTAGAAGTGACCCAGAGAGTCACTTTATAATATATTATGAATATTTATTTATTTACTTTGTTTTTGCATGGATCACGTAAGATAAGTTTTCTATTAGAAGACTGCAGTTTCGACTAACTCCTAGCCTTTCTCAATCCATCACTTGTTAAGAGGTCACTGAGCTGCGATAGTACTTTATAAGTGTTTAAACCCATTTTATGTAAGAGAGGGGTAGGGGTGTGTATATCGGAGAACTTATTTACGTGATCCATGTAAAATCGAGGTAAATAAATAAATATTTATAATTTATAATGGATCTTAAAGTGAATGCTGAAAACATTGAAAAAAATAAATATAATATATTGTAGGAAAGAAATGAAAATACTTATGAATTCAAATTAATTGCATGAATCTTAATAAACTTAAGCACAATCATCAAATGATAATGTTTACAGCATGTTTATATGAACTTATCAATTTCTTACTAAAAATCGTTAAGAATACACTTAAAAAATACCAGTATTACAAGCTAACAAGTTTTACTGTAGTAAAATAGATGAGCTCATCGCTTGGTGGTTGCGGATGCTTACTTTTAGGCTTTTGCGCAGGCGCAGGACCCTTCAGTGGCAGCTATTCTGCAGAATAGAAGGTTTTCAGCTAGTATCCGAGCTTTCAGCGATCTGAAAGGTCGTGCGGTGAAGATTTTCAGGAACGTGTGCTTGCATGAAAACGTAACTTTAAAACCATATATCTTTATGAATACAAATAAATTAAGAAAAAAACAGACGTTATGTGCTTTTTAAGTTTATTAAAAATAATATTTTTAATTTTTAAATAAATGTGTTTTTCTTAAATTTCATAATAGTAAAACAATTTTTTAATTATTCGCGATGTAAACATGCATTTAAATATTAAACGAAACAAAGAAATAAAGTTTCTTTTAAATTGAATAAAAAAGCAATGGTAGATAAATATTTATAATGTAAAACAGAATTAAATGATTAAATAAAATATATAAACATACAATATATTAATAAATAAATAATTTAAAAAATGGCAATATTTAATGAACTTTAAATATTAAGTAACTTTATATAAGTGATGTATTTTAAATGTGTTTAGATTTAATTACTTTGGTGTTGTAGTTAAGTTTCAAAGTTAAACTTAATTGTTAACCATAATTAACTGTGGAATTTAACAGAGTTATTCGTGACAAAGTTAAAGCGTTCTTAAGTTAGTTATAAATGAATGTTTGTAACTTATTTTAAGCTGAAATATATAAGAAGGTACGTTTTTAAAATTATTAGTTATGTAAATATGATTGTATGATTATTTTAATAAAATAGGTTAGAATTGACTATTTATGAATATTTAAATGATTATTTATAATTTTTATTAGGTCTTGAACTGATCATCGACTCTTCTACAAGATCCTCGGTCTTATGCTACGATTCTCATATTATATTCAGAAATCTTATCACATTTTTCTTCTTGTGAGGGTGACTTATTAACAGCCAAAGTATATTGTGGCTTTTGGGTTTGTAAGACTGAAGAGTGTTAATCCACCAGAGTTATTATATTCAATCATCTATGTCATTTTAGGCAAGCCAGAAGAAAATTGCTGGTTCTTGAGCGCTATTTTCATATCTTCCTTTACTTCAGATTAAGCCGATTCTTTTTGCAATGTTTTTTAATGGTCCTATTCATTTGCGATCATCTCTTGTGATAATATTATTATCCGTAGTAAATTATTTTTCTGCATTTTTTAAAATTGGAAAACGTGTTCATCATAAAATACAGCTATACAGTTCTGTTAGCTGTAACGATTTTTGATGATACTAAATTATATTTTTACTCAGAGCTCCGGTGAGTACATTTTATGAATAGTTTCAACAAACCAAATTCATACCAACCAGGGGTATTTTAGAGTTCAAAAATCGATTAAAAATGTTTTTTTTATCTCCTTCGGAGATCGAACCCACGACCTTTGGCTTGCATAGCAAACGCTTTGACCATTGAGCTATACTTGCTAGCAAAGTGACTAACATGGATCTCGTTAAGCATCAATTTATCTCCCAACTAAGACCAAGGTTTTACGGCGGCTATAATGATTTACCAGTGTATGACTGAAATGTTTAAATGAATACGAAACCGTGGTCTAATTAAAAAATTAAGTTTTTTTTTTTATGAAAACTTAAGGTTAGGCTTGCCAAGGAAACGCTTTAATCACTGAGCTATACCCGCCGGCAAATATAAATGAAGAGTTATGAAAAATACTCACGTTCTGCAGTGAACAAACACAAGTTGCTAGTTTATGATAAACATTAAATAAAGAATGTATATAAAATCTTGATTTTTTGATACCTATAAATTTTCAGTGCAGAATTGCATTTTTCTGCGAATTTTATTTTCCGTGCTCTGTCACAGCGTTTGCTGCGGCCGTATTACGGCGCAAATTTTTCCTATTTTCTTCTCTGGAATACTTGCATACATTTTCCTCACGAGGTAATGAAATACGAGGCCAGACTATAAAAGTGAGAATGCCTCGCGAGAAATGAACGAGCCTTTCATTTTTATGTTAGACGGAGAAAATTTTTCAGCCAACTTATGCTGAATAAGATGAAAATATTATAATATACAAGTATAACACATTATTACTTAAATTATGAAATGTGTCGGTAAAAATATTATTTGTTCAATATCAATTTCATTTTTTTTCCTTGCAGAAACATTACAAATTTGAACAACGAAATTCGTTCGCTATATACATACAGACACTGTATAGTCGATTAAAAATCGTCTTCAAAAAATCATTTGAAAATACTTATATCAAAAATAAGCACATACATTTTTCTCACCGCTATATACTCGTACCAACATAAAAGGTCGCTTATAGATGGACAGAAGTATCTGAAAAATTGGAAAGTAAAAAATCTCGCTTATTAATGGACTATTTAAAATTCACTTGCCACTTACCGGCCGTGTTCGCACTTTTCAATCGACTCGCAAACGTTAACGTTCTGAACGCTTTCACTTTTTTTCAGTCTTTCAGCTGCGCGGGAACTGAAAGCTCCCGAAGCGTGAATTTAAATTCCTAATAAGGCGCCCGAAGAACCGCGTTCTAATTTCCGACTTGAGCTACTTTCCTGAAAGAGTTAGAGAGGAGTTACGAGTTTTTTTAACCTCTCAAATCCACTTAAGCGGGGCTTTCGGCGGCGTGCTGTACGTCTAAAAGAAAACTCTGTTTTTACGATGACGTTTAAACTTCATTTTCTAATGAAATAGTTTTAATTTTAATATACTGATACAAAGAAGTAAGTTATTTGAAGCCAGGACTATTGAGTTTACTCTCATTTTCGTTCACCACTTGTTTTTAAGTGATTGGTCTTAATGCGTAAAGGATCAATTCGAACAAGCCGTCCATCACTATTTTTGTTTTATTTTTAATCCATGATCGAATTTAACATATTTGGAATGGTAACTAAAATCACTGTCTTAAAGCCACACAATATGACGTGGGCTTCCAATGTTGACGTCCATTCAAGAACAATACGTTTCCAACCCTCTTTAACTTGGTTATAGGACGACAACCAGTGTTTCAATATGTAATGGATATTTCAGTATGTTTTATTTACTGATAGATAAGTGCACAATTAAAAATGAATTTTTTAATCAATTAAATCAGTAAATTATTCTTGTAATCAATAATACTTGTACTTTGCCGGCGGATGAAACTTAGTGGTTAAAAAGTTTGCTTATCTAACCAAAGGTCGGGCTTATTACGTTGGAGGATCAACACTCTACATGCAGCGCTTTGTCATATGCAGCATGTTAAGCGTCAAAGAATTATACAGATGAGACTTCAGAATCACTATGACCCTCTGTCGGTATTCTTCTGTATGTGTTTATTAAAAAATAAATTCAAATAAATTTTCATGGTCGAAAAAATTCATAATTTTTTTTTCCGACGTATTTATTTTTATATTTACGGTAACTATCCATTCAATTCATTTAATTCCGAACATTACCCAACTCTTTTTCTTCTAGGGATGCTTTCTTTCCATTCGCTAGAGTCCCGGAGGAAAATTGCTGCAATCAAACATTCATTCCTTCTTCTTCGCGGTTCAATTCAGAACCCTGGGATTCTTGAATGTTTTAACTTCTATGTTCCAGATAGGTACACCCGTGCTCGTAGCCATCCATTGTTTTTGATCCCAGTCGATGCTTGTGGAGCTTCAAGCACTCAATTTGGTACAACGGCAATGTCGCTCCTAAATGGCCTACCAGCACACCTCGATTCTTTTCTTACATCCTTTTCCTCTTTTGTCGATGGTATTGTTATACTTGATCTCTGTGATCTTTGACACGTGTCATCTTCTTATTCTTTTGTGTTATTTTTTTTTTATTCTTTTCTCTATTTCTTGTATATTTATGTATACTCTATATTTCTAAATATTGGTAAAAAAAAAATGGAATTTCCATTCTGTATTTAAATAAATAATTAAATAAATAAAAAACTTGGCTATTAGAAGAAAATTGTAATTTTAACACGTAATGGATATTAAATACAAAATGCATTATTTATTTCACTATAAATGCCAAATAAAAAATTAATTTATTTTAACAATTAAATAAATCGTCGATTCTTACAATCAAAATAAAAATGAACATTTTTTATAAAAGTAACAAATATTATAATATCACAAAGTGACATAAGCAGTATTATAAATATTTATTTGTTTACCTAGTTTTTACATGGATCAAGTAAGATAAGTTCTCTATTAGGAGATTGCAGTTTCGACTAAATAATCAGTAATTTATTCTTGTAATCAATAATACTTGTACTTTACCGGCGGATGAAGCTTAGTGGTTAAAACATTTGCTTATCTAACCAAAGGTCGGGCTTATTACGACTTATTATGACTAAACCTTCTCAATCCATCACTTGTTAAAAGATAACTATCTATAGATCCACAACTATCTATAATCCATCACTTGTTAATAGTTATCTCTTAACGAGTGATAGATTGAGAAAAGTTTTGAGTTAGTCGAAACTGTAGTCTCCTAATAGAGAACTTATCTTACGCGATCCATGTAAAAACAAGGTAAATAAATAAATATTCATAATGGATCTCAAAGTGAATGCTGAAAACATTAAAAAAAATTTACAAAAGCAGATTTTGTTTCGCCGAAAAAAAAGCTTGGAAAAATTTATCATATCAATTTCAGATGTCAGAGTATTTGAATTATTTCAGGTATGATGATGTATTGTCGACTGAAAAAGAAAACGTATTGACAAAAAATATTTGGTATTTTTGATAGAGAATATTATGTAATATATTTGATTTGACAAGTTTTTTTTCGCGAATAATTGAATCAATCACCGTCTAAAAATGATACATTATTTTCAGAGAGTCTGTACATATTTATATGAGACTAGATATTACAGCGTACTCCAATATAGGCGATCGAAATTTTATACACGAGTAATGGAAGAGTACGCAATATTGTATGAACTGAAATATCAACCAAAAAGCATATCGTTAGCACATTTTTCAAAAGTTAAGATATTTTTTTTATTAACCCTTTCGTTACAGCTTGTTGGAATACAAATTATACTGTCAATACGGCGTGAATTTTACTAAACATTTTTTTACTTAAAACTAGTATTTGAAGCATTAATGTACTTATCTGGTCTATTTTCATATATCACATTGGTTCTTGTATCATTTAACTATCAGATGATGCATAAAAAACTATTATATTTAACAAACGTTCATTATGTAATTCCATACGTGTGGTGGCATTGACACATGTGATTTACAGAAAAATCACTCCTGTGATGAAACCTTACGATATTTATCTACTTTACAGATTCCTGTAAATAATACAAGTAGGTTGATAAAGGGAATGACTGTACTTCCAATTTCTTACTGTAGATGTCACAATGAGTAGTACTAAAAGTAGTAAAACGATATATTACGGCTAATGATGTCAACGGTAGGAGAATCTTAGATGGCATATATAGGCTACCGATGCGAAAGGGTAAATATAATGTAACATTCTCCTCTCTTGAGGCAAGAAAAAATACCGACTTTACTTTACTAGGATATTTATCGGATCGCGTGGAAACGTATTGAGGAGTAGATGAACAACACACACATTTTTTCCGAAGCAAATTGACATATATTAAATTATAAGATAAAGTTTGCCAAGCTTTGGAATTCGATAATCAACGATCTACCTTCGTCCATGAGCCGAACCGAACTGACGGCGTGCTTTGAAACACCGCAACGCCATTTTATCACCTGTCGGCCCTTTGTCAAATTATCTTCTGTCAAAACAACCAAAATGGTGACACTTACATGTCCGACGAGCGAACAAAAATAACAGACGAAAGATTGTGTATCAAAGTTCTCGGCTATGTAATGCTGATGTCAAATACGCCTGCTGATTATTTTAGAGTTATTTTGTCCTAGTTGGACTACTTGATTTGTGTTCCTCGTGTGGCTTACAGAACTGTGAAAAGGAAATTTGTGGCGTTGATGTGCTCCAAATATGTGAAGGTATAATAAAACATGAAATTAGTATTAAAATTTGTAAATAAAAAAATTGTAATCGTTAGTACCCTTCCCCGGCCATCATACATTATGGGGGAATCTGTCCAAATTTGTACCGTCCCATAAAAACATGGAAATATTGTGAATGGTGATCAATCAATGCGGGAATATGTGAAATATTGCCAACGGCTGTTTGTAGCAATTTATTGTTAAATTAATAACGCGGATTTATCATCGCCTTTAACAACGATAACCAGTGCCTGAAATGGAATCTCGAAAAAAAATATTGATTTATTTATTTTTATTACGAAACGAGTACCAAAATCGGATGACAAATTTATTTATAATTCTATTAATATTTCAAATGTCAATATTTTTGTGCTTAATTGGAGGATTAGGGCATGTTGGTAACCTATTGTGCAGCGCCTGTATCGTTCCCATTTTTTTTTAAAAGCCGTGAATCGTGGTATTTCATTTTAGTCTTAATTTAGCCGTATAGTGGATATTAGATAAAGATGCTTGTGTAAAATACTGGGGTTACGATGCTTCGAAAGATTTCAATTCCGTACTTGGGAGTAAGAGAGCGACTTTTAATTCCATGCGCAGTATCTGGGACTTAATCCATTTCGACTTTAACCCTTTACGTGCGGAATAAGATTTCACTCAAAGTCACGAAATAAGTCTAATCGACTTATTCAATGAAAAATAATGTTGAATATTTAAGGAAAATTTTTAGTACATAATAGAACATAATAGTCACTATAATGCAAATGGAAAAGTGTTCTCAGTCTTTAAAATAATACTATTCACTTTTTAAGCTAAGAAGTAGCTTGATTATTATAATTATGCATACATTACCTTTAAGTTTAACTTACGAGTATTTTCCACACTGGATTAATTCTACGAGTATGTAATTAGTGAAAGTGAAGTTTAATACTCAACACTCCTATAGCGTCGAAATAGGAATAAGCTATATGAAGTTAGTTTCTGCACCGTATATGTTTTATAATTGCCAAAAAATAGATGCGTCGTCATTATCAATTGCTTTGACTAAGATATTTCTGCATCTGAAGGTTAACCTGGGAACTACAAGGGTTATCCGTAAAATAAGTTTCCCAGTGACTATCACAGGGTAAAACATGTTTTATTCCATGAAAGCGTACATTTTTTGAAAGTTCAGACTTTTACCTTGACATCCTCCTCTCATATTTAGATATCTTTTTACTTGATGAAGGATGCAGAATCAGGTTCACAATATAAAGAACTTGATTTTGTTTCACTATACACGTTTATTTGTCAAACACTTCGCATTCGGCACACGCCATATAGGCGTGCCCATAACGGTCGCGAGCGTTGTCAAACTGACAGCTCACGGCGTGTTCTGATATCTCGGTGGTGCCAACTGTCACTGCAGAAAAAAGCGAATTCAAGATGACAGTGGTATTAACAGGAAATGGGGCCACTGTCATAACAGATATTTTGGCGTATGAAAACACCGTTTAACATTCTACAATTAAAAACATTAGATTTGCATGTCAGGCGAGCGAACCAAATAAGAGACAAAATATCGATTTTTTGAGGCTTTACGGCATCAGCCTAAAGGAGTTATATAAAGATGATATCAACTTATTTTTCGACATAGTCGCTACTGAAGTCAATGCATTTTCGCATGCGGTGTACGAGCTTTTGAATGCCCGAGTCAAAAAAATCTGTCGCCAAGCCACGCAGATACCTGAGAACCACTTCACTCAGCTCTTTGTCGCAAAAATTCATTTATGGGAAGAGATGTTAGTCACTTGGGGCTATGTCTGGGCTGTAGAGTGGGTGTTTGATAATACCCCATAATATTAAACACATTAAATGTAGGGTCGACTTGGTTTTCGTTTTAAATTGAAACTCAATTATTTGTTTTTATAATATTATGACGAAGCTTCCCGAAATGTATTTTAAAAATTCATACCTCTTCTCGGCGAGTAGATTGCGAAGTGATTACTTATCTTTATGCCTCGGCACTTATAAGCCTTTATTACGACCATTAGTGCCTTTAGAGTGGTTTAATATTCTAACCGAATTTATTATTATGTGCGTCGAAATGTTTGGGAAGCACTGTAGATGGTTAATTGAGGTAGTACCTAAAACAAACATATATAACATACATTATATACGAGTAAATAGATCGTATAGAGATACATTTAATTAATATAATTGACATCCCTCCTATAAATAAAAAACGACTCCGCTTCGTCGGGACCGTCATCAGGTCACGTGCTGAATTGATGAGGAGCAGGTCACTCAAACAAAGAACTCGTCGAGTGGCCATGAAAAATTTAATTTTAAGTAACATAACTGACAAAATTCAGTCGTATGCGTGGAACGGCACATTATGTGTCCCTCACAGGTCCCGGACAGACTCCGACTGCATGGCTAGCATCCATATATGGATCTAATTGCGGCCACATGACTGGTTATATATTTAAGCGACATGTCTTATGGCTACTTCAATCTATAACGTAGACTTATATTTTTACATATATTTATTTAGAATTTGTTATATTTATAAAGAGAGAAATAACGTAAAGATGATGTTTGTTAACTTCTTAGGTTTTCACGGCCAGATTTGATATTGTGGCTTTTGGGCTTAGCCGTGTGTGGCGAATTTCTTCTCTCCGATATTTCGACCGCTATTGCAGGGGTCTTCTTCAACAAAGTCATCAACCCTGAAGAATACCCCTGCAATTGCGGTCGAAATATCAGAGAGAAGAAATTCGCCACATACGGCTAAACCCAAAAGCCACAATATCATGATGTTTGTTGTATATTTGAATGTATAAAAGCCTGTATTCGGAGAGTCAAAATTTTGAGAGATGAATGAGTAATTATAACATTTCACAGAGGCTAAGAATATTTGTCCAGGAGCGGAACGACGAACGTCTAAAGGTTAGTTCAGGTAGCGAGAAAGAACCGTCTGCCATTAGCAGCGGAAACAAAGTACCCGAAACAACTGTCTATTCTCTGCACTATTGTGTGAGAGTTAAAAGGGGGTTGTGTATCAAACGACATCTCTACTCACTCGGTTAGGTAACCATTCTAATGAAGTCAATATGACAGAACATTTGCCGCGTTCTTTTGGTGTATTTAATCGTGTCGGAAACAACAGGGTCAGATACTGTCTGCCCAGAAGTGGGCGGCGTCGATGGCGTTACTCCCGGCCATCATCAGATCTTCTTGGGTGCAGCTACTCGGACACAGCGCACACTCCAGAAGGTGTGACAGGGTCTGCTCCACGCCGCAGTCACGTTCAGTCGGTCCACTGTAACACTGCCAGGCTTTCATTTATGTCCTCGTCTTGCATACTCCAGTCCGAAGTCTGTTAAAGGAACTCCATATGGAGGTTCTTTTGTATATAATATAAATATAAAATAAAAATATACATACTTTGAATATATACTATAGCGACATCTTTCATACGATGATAACCTTATATAGAAGATCCGAAACGAGTCAGCTCAAGGCGGAAGAAATGGCCGGTGGCCGAGCAGTATAATTACCTGGGCAAAACGGTTGGTTCCAAAGGTCCGCGGTTCGCATCCCGCTCCTGCCAATATTTTTTCTGAATGAACTGACTAGCTTAAAGAATCTTATGTATAGTATATGTATAATTAATTAATTATAATTTTATTTTGATTTGTGATCAAATCGCTTAAAAGCGATGGTAAGTATACTTCTACGTTGGAAAAATCGAAGATCGTATGCAATACGTAGCGGCCTCGTTCTATTACACAATCCATACTGTTCGAGGAATGCAATCATTTTCAGCCTAGAACCGCAACCGTTATTCAAAATGAAAGCATGCAAGCAAAAGGTAATTTTAATAAATTTGTTTTTTTTTTCGTTCCTTATATATAGAAGCATGGAAAACTTTCGTGAGCTAACAAGATTGAACGTTTCACTTTGATGCATATATTAAATGAAAAAGACGTAATGTTAAAAGCAATAAATTTCATCTTAAAAATGGCGAAACGTGTCGTTTTCAAATAAAAGTATTAAAAAAAAATTAAGAGAAAAATAAATAATTTTAGTTTACATAAATTATTCCTTAAAATTTCATACGAATACTTACGTCTAACCTGCCGACACTAAAACACAGACGTAACATTGGTGTGCTTTATATTTTTTGCCGTTATTACCTAGGTCAGTGTTCCTCTGAATTATTAAATTAATTTATCTTGCACTCGCTCATAACCGAAAGATAGCCACACGGATCAAATCAAGAAGAAGTTTCTTACAGTCGACAAAGGAACTGGTGATACCTGAGGCCACCCTGCGGCTGAACATGTCGAAAGGCGCAACTAAGGGGAATACTTAGATTGCCTAAAAAGAGGACCTAGCCCCTGGACTCAACCAGGGGTGGAATATATGGAGTTCCCTTAACAGACTTCGGACCGGAGTATGCAAGACGAGGACACAATGAAAACCTGGCAGTTTTACAGCGGACCGACTGAATGTAACTGCAGCGCGGAGCAGACCCTGTCACACCTTCTGGAGTGTGCGCTGTTTCCAAGTAGCTGTACCCAAGAAGACCTGATGATGGCGGGTGTAACGCCATCGTCGTCACCCACTTCTGGGCAGACAGGATATGACCATGTTGTCTCCGACACGATTATATATATAACCGCTAAACTCGTCTTAATTTTTTCAAACATCAATACACGGTTAATGTATGTCAAATAGGTACTGGCATTTAACAATATTTATTCTTAAATGCCACTGGTAAGCTCTGGAATGCTATTCAGCCTTTTACGAATGTGATGTAGTTCCGAGTTAGCTCTGTGTGACATTTTTTATTTTTTCGAGACTGAAGAGAGAGCTGAAATGACAATATTAGAAGACCGTGAAAAACATCCAAAAATATGTTACAACTTTCCTGAAAGATATTCCCATCGAGGACGGGACATCGAAATTCACGGTGACTTTTATACGTAGCAAACACGTCTTCACAAGTGAATTGACGCAGAGGAAGAGTATTTTGAAGTTTTTAAAGTATTTGTATTTTTCTGAACAAAAAATACATATTTACCACAAAATACAATTTTATTTGTAATGGACTATGTATGTCGTGATATATGTTTTTTTGCTGAACGACCACGTTTATTCCAGACCTTACTTTTTGGAAATAAATAAAGAAATACATAATATCATGGAATACTTGTTTATTTCAAACTAAATTTCTAAGAGAATAATTTTTGTAATCTCTAATTACTTAATTGACTAAAGACTTTGATAAATTTTACCGCCATCTTGTCAAGTAATAGAACATTGACAAATCACCTTGGTTTCAAGTGTAGAGAGTTTCTATTCAAGAATTTAACAATTAAAAGTTTCCTCCAGGGAACTATCGCTGAAAACTCCACTATGTTTCAGACAGGTACTGTATCTTTCAGTACGGACATCTGAAATGGTTATTTGTAACACACAGAAAACTGTTTATTTGTTTTAAAATTTCTTTCCAAAAATCACTTGCAGCAAGCAGTCAAAGGATAATATTAAAAATCACATATACGATCATATTGGCTAACAGATCATTGAGAGAAGTATCTTTCAAAAGAATGGTTGATTTTTGTATATGAAAAAGATAAAAAAATATAAAAATATAGGGGTTATTATAATTAAAGATATTCTTTTTACTTCTTCGTAGTATCAATCCAGCAGAATCTTGCATCTTGATCTCCACTCCTCTCAGTCAGAGAGCATCTTTGTCTCAACACTTGACGTATTTTTGCTTCCTTTTGGACATTTTCAAGTGATATTATGGCAGCTTCTTCATTGTAAAGTGAAAATATGAGTCTTCCTTCCTTGTATTTGACTCCAATTTCTTTTATTACATCGAAGAACTTTTTCTAATTTACTCTATCAAATGCTTTTTCAATGTACGCGAAGGCAATATTTGTATTTTGGTTTAATTTTATCCTCTTTTCCAAGATCATACGTAGAGATAAGATTGCTTCTCTGGCTCCCATTCCTTTTCTGAACCCAAATTGATTGCTAGTGAGAGTCTTTTCGATTTTTGGTTTAATTATATGTAAGATTATGTTGGTCAGTAATTTGGATGCTTGAGATAGAATACTGAGTGTTCGGTATTGTTCACATTTCGTTATTCCGGACTTTTTCGGCAGAGTTACAATTAAAGATGTATGGAATTTTTATTATTTATTTGAAATCAAAGTCGTCTCTAGCATGAGTTCACAAAGCGGCGCTAATATTTTTCTTCGTTCAAGCATTTGAATACTAATTATTTGCCATGCTTTAACAGAAAATTTTGAAAATTTTGAAAATGGAAAATTGATAGTTTTTACGACCAACGTTGGGGTTGTGGCTTTCGGGTTGACCCGACTGCAAATTACTTAATTTTTCCGATATTTGACCACCTTACAGTCACATTCATAATGGATAATTTATTCAATCACATAGTTATGAGAATATGCTGCTATTATGGTAAGCTTACATTATTCATGTCTCTTTCACAAGACACTTTTGCGTCTAACGCCTCACCGAAAACATGATATGATTTATATGTGTAGTACCTTTAAACCTTCCATGTCTACACAGTTAAAAAGTTTATTTTACTGTCATTTTAAGAATGATCTAAAAATCGAATAAATTCAAATGTAATTTTAAAAAAATCTGTATACTTAGCGTTTGCTTGCCAAACTGAAGGTAGTGAGATCGATCCCTGACGGAGATAAAAAAAACGATTTCTGAGCTCTAAAATACCCCAGATTTGTGTGAATTTTATCCCTCACCCATAAAATTCTAGTTATAGCCTATTTATCAAAATTGGTCGCAGACGAAAATCGTTCCGTGAAGTCCACCCATTCATAAAGAATTCCTATAATAATAAAGATGGTGCTTGAATGTCGGGCTCTCATCTATAACGTAAGAGGATCAACAATCCACATGCAGCGCTTACCCATATGTAGAATGGTTATCGTCATACGATTCACATAAGAAATTTCAGAATTATTACCAGCATCTGTCTGTATTCTTCTGTATGTTCTTTTTGGTTAAAATTATTATTAATATATCTAAATAATGAGCTAGAAAGAAGTTTCATAGTGCGTAAATGCTGAAATAAAAAATCACTTGTTCTTTGAAATTTTCAGCAATTGTACAACCATTTAAAGCCTAACATAAAATGCGCATTAAGAATTGAAACGTATATTTAAAGTGTGTTCCATAACAATTTACAGAATTCGAGAATTCATTCTGTCACACGAGAGATTCTGGCAAAAGTTATTTGTGAAAGTTTTCACGATTTCAGTCAAAGTTGCTCAATTAATCAAACGATGGAGTCGCATTAATGAACACCACAATTTGAATTCTGTTTTATCAGGGCGATACTTCATTTGAAGTAATCTAATTTATTTAACTGAAAACTAAAAGTGAAACAAAGTGTAAATTTAAATGCAAACTTGATTTGGTAAATAATTAGTTACTCTCATGTTTTAAGAGTCACTTGTGGTAGAACATCTTCGTATTTTTTTTTTTATTTTTTTTATTTTATTAACGGCCTAGGCCAACACACACGGTTTTAAATTAAAAATACAATTAAAGAAGATGGTAATACAGAATAAATACATAAACTAAGACAATACATATGGACAAAACATAAACATGAGTAAATAAAACAGACATCATGCACATCAGTAGAGGGATCTGCGAAATGCCGAAAGGTCCTGCCAGAAAAAGTCAAAGTCACTAGAGGAGTTGACTAGTCTACATATTCTCAACATAGGAGAATAGTAACCGTAGTTGGTTTTGGATGTCCATACATGTAACAGCGTACTGCTTCTAGTGAACCGGGAGGGAACATTGAACGTAATTTCCTGCAATAATGTTGAGTCATCGATTATAGAATTCATAATTTTAAAAATAAACAGCAAGTCAGTCACTGTTCTACGTCTCTCTAATGTAGACAAATTAAGTGACCTCTCTATATCTTCATAGGAAAAGCTACCCCTCTCAAGGTCGATCAGTCGTGCTACTCTTGA
Source organism: Glossosoma conforme (assembly GCA_022606575.1). Classification (NCBI taxonomy): domain Eukaryota; kingdom Metazoa; phylum Arthropoda; class Insecta; order Trichoptera; family Glossosomatidae; genus Glossosoma; species Glossosoma conforme. The sequence goes on from JAGTXR010000044.1 coordinate 328,135, forward strand.
CAGAAAGCGATGTTGGACTGACTCAATCCGGTCGATATGACTTTGATAGTAGCGAGACCATATTACGCTAGCATATTCCAGCTGCGGACGAATCAGTCAACAGTAAAGGGCCTTGATGGAGCTCAGGTTCTTAAAATGCTTAGTGATTCTGTTGATAAAACCAAGATGTTTAAGGGATTTGTTCACAATATTATGAATATTATTATATATCATATAATCGTGTCGGAAACAACAGGGTCAGATCCTGTTTGCCCAGAAGTGCGTGACGTCGATGGCGTTACTCCTGGCCATCATCAGGTCTTTCTGGGTGCAGCTACTCGGACACAGTGCACACTCCAGAAGGTGTGACAGGGTCTCCTCCACGCCGCAGTCACATTCAGCTGGTGCGCTGTAAAACTGTCAGGTTTTCATTTGTGTCCTCGTCTTGCAAACTCTGGTCTGAAATCTGTTAAGGGACCTCCATATATTCCACTCCTTGTTGTGTCCAAGGGCTAGGTCCTCTTTCGGGGAAATCCAAGTAATTCGTGTAATTGATACGGTATGATTATTCTAAATCTTAAGTCCTTTTTATTGATGAACACTAACCCGTAGTGCATTTTTTCCTATAACATTGTAACATCCCCGTTTACTAAAGGAACGACTTCACGTCGCCGGGATTGTCATTGACAGATGGAGAGATGCGGATCAAGTCACAAACAGTATAAACCTTTTTAGAATAAATTGTAAATTATTTAAGACAATAGATTGACAATTTCAGTATTCGGGCCGGGTCACAAACAATGAACGATTCATCTCCGTGGACACCCGAGCCGAAAGTGAATCGGAGCGCTTTGTAACTCCGTAGCGCCCTTCTATCACCTGTCGGCCCTCTGACGAATTATCTTTGTCAAAGCAAGCAAAATGTCGATGCAACGCCTATTATAATATCACAAATATTTTTATATATATGCGTGTCCGACGTGCGAACAAAAACAAGAGACGAAAGATTGTATATTGAAGTTTTTTGGCACCAGTCTGCATGGGTTTTATCGAGCTGATATTAATTGCAACATAAGGCTGAAAAATTATAAACCATACCAAAAAATATATTTCTTAAAAAAGCACTCTGCCAGCGGGTATAGCTCAATAGTCAAAGCGTTAACTTTGCAAGTCAATGGTCATGGGTTTGCTCCCCGACGGAAATTAAAAAGAAATAAAAAATCATCGATTTCTGAGCTCTAAAATACTCCCGGTTGGTGTGAATTTGATCCCTCACCCGTAAAATGCCAGTCATAGCCTATTAATTAAAATTGGTGGTAGACGACAGTCGTCCCGTGAAGACCGCACATTTATAGTAAATTCCTTTAATAATATGGATGATGCGTGAATCTCGGACTGTATTCTATGACGCTGGCGGATCAACACATGCAGCGCTCAGCCATATGCACCATGCTAAGCGTCATAGAATTCCTCAGGTGAGACATCAGAATTACTTCAGAATTACCATCTGTAGGAATTATCCTGTATGTGTTAAAATAAAAAATACATTTTGAATGAATTTTTATTCTAACAAGATTCACCTACATTTGCACAAACAATGGAGCTTATAATTTTCATTGAATTTATTTGATTGAAGTAATTTTTATATATTAAATACCATTCGTATTAAATATAAATATAATGGAAGAAATAAAAAAGTTTTCATTCTAAACAATGATATTCTTTGAATCCCACATAAATTGTTTTGAATTAATTTCCTGAAATTGTTTTATAAATATTTCTTGGAGACGTCCATACAATAATTGAAAAAATACCTTAAAAATCAACCTCCATTATTATTTTTATTCATTTAACTTATCTAGAAACAAGATTATTAAGAGCTAGTCACTTGACACTATCTTAATTGAATCTTTATACTCTATTTTTTTTGCCAAGTTCATATAAAGTATGATTCCTAGGCTTTAAAATAGATAACATCGTATTCGTGGCATATTTTGTCATTTTTGATCTCACGATATTGAAGAAAATAAAATAATTAGTTCAACAATTTCTAGGCCTGAAGTTTTGGTAGTAAAAGGCGGGTTCTCCAAACAGTGTATATAACAGTCAAGTGTTAGGAGTTGATAAGAAATAATGTTTTGATATCAGCTCGATTATAGCTCTTGCAGACTGGTGCCGAAAACTTCAATATACGATATTTATTCTCTGATTTTTGTCTGCTGGTTTGACATACTCGTATGTCCAAATATTAGAATAAGTTTAAGATTTTTAAAAAATTGAGACGCTGTCGGTGCCATTTTGTTTGTTTTGGCAAGTTTTGTCATGTAGAGCGCCATGTTCGCCAAGTGGCCTCTAGTAGTGCTCGGCGCAACGACTGTCACTACCACCGAGTTACTTTCTGTCTGCGCGTTGTTTGTGGCCCGGGTAGAATACCGAAGTTTGTAAGTTATGTATTTAAAGAAACGCCAATGTGCTTATCGACAGATTCATTGATATGTGACTTGCTCCTCATCCATTCACCGCGCGTTCCGATAACGATCCCGGTGACATGAAGTCACCATTGATTAACGCGAAATGACAGTTTCAATATAATGTGGTCAATGGTAACACTATTCTCAACTTAATCGATATAAAAATACGACTTCTTAATACGAAGTGGGTGGAACGCATTTCGGCGATAGAGATGACCTGGAAGAAGCGGTTCTCAGGTATCTGCGTGGCTTGGCGGCAGATTTTTTTGACTCGGGCATTCAAAAGCTCGTATACCGCATCCAAAAATGCATTGACCACAGTGGCGACTATTTATAAAAATATATAATTGGTATAAGTCTAAACTTTCCAAAAATCTACGCATTCATGGAATTAAACATGTATTACACTGTGAAAAATCACTGGGAACCTTATTTTACAGATAACCCTCGTAATATTAATTGATTTTGTGAGTTTTATAAAAATGATGTCCATACTTCATAACGATGATATATTTCATAGCATAATCGCGTTATTCGGTCTATTCTTCTTCACCTTACTTAGTGTGATATCCTTTATAGCTGCAATAAAAGTACAAGTTAAGTCTATTTATAACCTGAAAGAAAGTCCTCGGGCAGGTGCCTTGTTATATGGGTGCAATAAACATTTTATGAAGGAGAAAGTGCTTGGTTAGTTGGCTGAAAGTTTTCTCGAAGAATGTAAAGTTTCAGACGGTTTCAGAGAGACGTAAATTTTTCAGCACTTAGATGAACATAAAGGTGATTGTTTCTGATTGGACTGCTACAGTAATTAAAACTTTAGAGGATCCATCGGGCTTGGAATATACTGTGATATGTGATCTAAAGGGTGTATTTTTATTACTTAAATATACATATACTAAACATAAAATTCTTTTTTCAACGCGTCAATCCAAGCACAAAAATAACGGCAGAAGCGGGATGCGAACCGCGGACCTTTGGAAACATGCCCAGGTATTCATACCGCTCGGCGAATCACGCCATTGCTATGCCTAGACTGACTGCGATGAAACTAGTATTTATATCATTGTTATTATCGTACGACAGATGTCGCCATAGTATATATTCAAAGTACGTATATTTTTATTATTATTCCATCAGTATGCATTTATTATTGTATGGTGTATTTTTAAGTGAAAATTGAGTAAAAGAGTAAAATTTGTAATAAAAAGTCTGTACTTTATTGTGGAAATATAAATCTTTTAATAAGCTTATAAATAAACTAATTAAATTATAATTTTAAAAAAATATTCAAATTTCGTGACAAATAGCCTCATATTTCTACTATTTTGCTTGAATTTATGATCAGACCATTCACGATTAAGATGATATCATTGAAGTGACTAGAAAAATTATCTTTAAAATAATTGTCGTAGGTGAAGTCTTAAAAATATATTAAACAGATATAATAAAAGAAAATTCAGTACTTAATTTCTTTGAATGAAAAATTATTTTCGTATATATATATTTTTTTTTAATCAAATATAAAAGATACATTTTTTACATAGTAATTTACATTACAATCTTTTTTTTTTTTTTTTTTTTTTTTTTTTTTTTTTTTTACATTCGCTTACCACCACTTAAAGATAAGATCTTGTGTGTGGCGTGGGATTCATCTATGTTATTTTACAGTTTTATATACAGAGTATTACATATTTATACATTTACATGATTTTGATATAGAACTAACATTATATGATTAAAGTTTTAATATACTATATGTTGAATTAAATTTAATGTATATATAATTTAATAATACATTTTACATTTTTGGTACATTTCATTATTTCAATTTTTTATTCAGTGACGTCGGTTCTGTTCGTAATTCTTTGAAAGTACTGTTTTCACCTTCTCAATCAATATTTTGATATCGCTGATCTCTTTTATTTCCCGAGGAAGATTGTTAAAATTAACTATTCCGTTATATTTGTAACCATTTTTTGCAAGTTGTGTGTTAAATTTTGGTATTAATAAGTTGTACATATACCTAGCAGAATGACAAGTGTACCAGTTTTCAATTCTCCTTTCTTTAATAGTCTGTAAGATAGTGTATTTTTGGTATAGTGTATCTACCGTTGGCACTTTGAATTTCTTGTATAGTATCTTAAAATTAAATATGCATAAAAATGCACTTACATAGGATAAAATAACGTTTTTTAATGATATTAAGGAGCTTTTAATGAACGTTTATATGCTTTATATAAATATAAATGATACGATTTTTGGCTTATTTTTAAAAATAAACCTTTTCAAATTAAATAAGTGATAATTTTAATTATTAAAAAAAAAACACTTCCGGAAGCAAGAGTTTATCTGTTAGCGTAATTAATTATATCAAATAAAAATTCTAAGAAATCGATTCAAAATATGTATTTATTTTTTTGATCTCTGTCAGGGATTGAACTCAAGATCTTCAGTTCGAAGCAATACCAACCGGAAAATGTTGATGAAGATAATCTTTAGGAGTTGATAAGAAAATCTATTTTGGCATTAAAATGAATCACAAAAATTTCGTATGTGAAATTTATATTGACCACAATGTATCACCCAGTCAAGTACGAATCTTTCAGTCAATAATATTGAAATAATTTTCAACACTTGTCGTTAGTTGATCGTTAGCGGTCGCAAGTCGATAACGGCCGTTAGTAATAATCGTAATTGGGGCGTCGTTATTATGGTCGCGCCGGAACGTAATCATTCGACGTGAAGCAATTAATTTCGGTCGTTAAGCGCGTCGGTCGTAACTCGGGGTGTGAGAGCGAGGAGGCTGCGAGGGACGACCCTCGGGAAATCTGAGGAGAGCTTCCAACACTTGACGGACTCTAGAGTGACAATGCACTCCAGGCTTTGACGCGAAACGAAAAGACGAAAAGACGCGAAAAACAAAAAGGGTGACTGAAACATTCAGGGATATCATGAAAAAATGCAGGTAGCCGAAAATACATAATATTTTCAGATTATTAGGAATTAAATTTACATAAATTTGTTATCACTCGTGTTCAACGCAATCAAATTCTATCACATTACTTCGACACTATTTGAATTTTAAACTTAAATTATTATTTTCGTATAACCTTTCAGACGAGCGAAAAAAAATAAGTGACACAAGATCGCATATCTTTTTTTTTTTTTATGTAAACACATACAGGAGAATACCTACAGATGGTGATAGGTAATTCTGATTCATCCGTGGAATTCTACGACGCTTACCACGGTGTATATGGCTAAAGACTGCATGTGGAGTGTTGATCCGCCAACGTCATAGACTACAGCCCGAGATTCACGCATCATCCTTTATTATTACAGGAATTTACTATGAATGGGTGGTCTTCACGGGACGACTTTCGTCTACCACAAATTTTAATTAATAGGCTATGACTGACATTTTACGGGTGATAGATCAAATTCACACCAACCGGGGTATTTTTTGGAGCTCAGAAATCGATTGAAAATCCTTTTTTTTAATCTCTGTCGGGGATCGAACCCACGACCTTTGGCTTGCAAAGCAAACGCTTTACCATTGAGCTATGACCGCCGGCTATATCGAGGCTTTTCGGCACTAACCTTCAAGGGCATTATCGAATTGGTATCAAAATTTATTTCTATACGACTACATTCACGTATTTATTCGTTATCCGTTAAATATAAAGATAGGTGTAAATATATTGATTGAACTTTTTTTCGACAACCCTAAAAAAGAAACATCTCTCGAGCTACTGTTTTCGATTTGATTTACCACTCGAGAATAATTCGAGTATTGCACTCGAGTCTCGAGTTTTCTTTCAACTTTTGTTTGATGTAAGAAAAATTTCGCCACTCGAGCTCTGTACACACAAAGTACGAGCCGAACTAATTGACTTTTAACTCTCGAGCGCTTTGCTTTTCAAGCGTCAAGTGTCTACAGAGCCGTTAAGATAATTATCGTTTTAATGCGTTCTTCACGAAAGTAATTTGATTATGGTTATAAAAAGTTAATGATAGTCTTTTAAATATTTACTTATATATTTTAAATTACTTGAAATATGTAAATTATTATTTTTATTTAGACTAAGCGTCTATTTTTGTGATATATTGTAGTATCACCATCATTTCATAGTCGCTTACTATATATAATCGTGTCGGAAACAACAGGGTCAGATCCTGTCTGCTCAAACGTGGGTGATGTCGATGGCGTTACTCTCGGCCATCATTAGGTCTTCCTGGGTGCATCTACTCGGAAACAGCGCACACTCCAGAAGGTGTGACAGGGTCTGCTCCACGCCGCAGTCACATTCAGTCGGTCCGCTGTAAAACTGCCAGGCTTTTATTTGCGTCTTGCATAGTCCTGTTGCTTACTATCTGAAGGATATGGTTGTCACTCTCTGCTGACATATAGTTCAGTTAAGTGCCATGTTTCGCACTTCATTGTAAGCTTGAACTGCCTCCCGACTCCTGAAGGCCTCCCAAGAGGGCGACAGTCCGTAGAACTAAAAAAGCAACTGTAGGTAATGCTATCCTTAAGCATCCGAAATACAGGCTCTAACCAGATCCACCTTTGTTTCTCAAACATTTTCACTCATTTCATCATTCATTACAAAGTTGAAACTTTTGTATTCGAATAAAATTACAGCATCAGCTAACTGGTGATGCTGGAATACCGGAACAAGGTTCCGGCACTGAGGATAAATCCAATGACCAGAGTGGAGATGGTACGAATTTATTTAATACAAGTCCTCTTTGTATACCCTAGTTTACAACATGAGTAAGCAGTTATGAAAGTAATATTAATAAATTGAATGTCATACACTGCACATTCTTGATACCGTTTTCGGACCTTGATCTCTTCAATCCACATAAAGTGGCAGATTATTGAGATAATCCATGCTCCGGATCGATGCGTAAGCATTCCTTTTTAATATTAATGTTACTAATACATAGTATTTCGAACACCGCAAGTTCCTCGATACTTGTTGTTTTGGACCTTGATCGTACCTGACTGTATGAATCTAAAATAAAGAGTTGATTATAACAAAGACTTCTGGATGTTTTAAACAAAGTATGTTTGCATGAATTTGTTCTCAAAACATTATACACGTCTGCATTTTTTTTTTTGAGATTTCGTGATTCTTAGCTGTATAAAAAAATTGATAAAATACAGGTGCTGTATAGTCGGTACTTTTTTTGATCGAGTATATATCGAGTCTTGAATATTTCGCATGGGATAACGAGTAAAAGACGCTGTAGAGTTCCCAAGCCAAGAAGTGATCTCTTTCAAACTAATGTGCTCCCAGTATTTTTCCCAAGCATGTTTTATCACGAAAATAATAAAAAGAAAAAATCTTTTATTACTTAAAAAAATAATATTTTTTCATCTGATAAATTAAATCCAGTGCTGTTTGTGCAAAAAGTTGACTCAAAATGATGAAATAATTTTCTCATAATAGTATAATATGAAAAATATGGATCATGCGTGAAATATCAACTTTTTTACAAAGCGGATAATTCAATTCTCACGTTGCCCGTGACAGAAAAAAGAACGTGATTTACGGTGTCGATACTTGAAGAATTTTTAACATTTTCAATTTCCTGTTTTTAGGCTGAATCGGAAATCGCTACAGTGGAAGGCTTTAAATCATCGGGACCCACCAGTGGCGTCTCAATTTTTTTCTTACACTTACATACTTATCGGTTTTATGGGCCAATAATGGAGAGATAATGTTGGGGGAAAGTATTCTGAAATAGTGGTGAGTAAAGAAGCCGATGAGATACTAATAGATTTTAATTAGGAAATTCACGTCGAAATTCTCGCTGTGCTAACACCAATGACCGATTATTGGTCAAAAAATTGACATGGTTATTCCACGTTCTTGTGGAGCATAACGCTTTATTGCTTATTGCAAACCATTGCTCAGGATAGACTTGATGGGGTCCGAAACATAAGCACTAACTTAATACTAATGAGAAAAAATTATAATGCTTGTGAGTAATTTTATTGATAACTTATTAAAGATTTCTATTTATGTATTTTTAAAAATAAAAATAGATATTTAAAAACGAGTATATGTGCTTTTTCTCTCATATAATTGAAAACTCTTAAAAAATCAATTTTTTGTTATCAGTCAGATAATCTAATGCAATACTCGTTTATACATATTCTTTTTAGCTTTGCCATTTCCCATCACCTTGAGTCGGCTCTCCTTACTTACCTTAATGTACATTCGCCATGTCTGTCTGTCCTGCGATGCATTCTCGGTCAACCCCAGAGTTTTCAGATCCTTGTCTACAGCAGCAGTCCAGGTTACCTGTGGTCTTCTAGGTCTTCTTCTCAGCTTGGGTATGTTGAGGGCTTTCTTCACCATGTGGTCCTTATCTCTCCTTGTCACATGCCCATACCATAAAAGACGATTTTCCCTTATCTTTTCAGGTATAGGGGCCACCCGAAATGAACCCCGAATTTGCTCATTTTTAACTCTGTACACTCTGGTCACACCGCCCGCCCACCTCAGCATCTTCATCTCTGCTAAATAAATCCTATCCAAGTCACGTATCAGCGGGGTCTTACACTCCTTTCCGTAGAGTATAGCAAGCCTTACAGCATTCACATGCTCTCAATCAAAAAACTCTGCATCGGTTAAGTAAACTGTTTTTTCACTTAAAAGATCCGCCTTTGAAGCGTCCTTTCACAGTCTTCACGCCTGATCTGCTCATCCATTTCAGATTCTACATACAACGTCTAACTTCCTTAATCCACAAATCTATTATCCCCTTTCAGGTCGTAAATAAATCGAGTTTTTTTCATTAGCGTTTTGTTTTCAGTTACAGTTGCTGCTTATTACACGTTAACGCACTTAGAATGAAATGTTTTATATTTTGTATTGCACCAATTCTATAAAATAAACAATATCTTAGAATTCAATTATTTTTTTTCAAGCCCAAAATAATCAATAGCGGAAATCGAACAAATACATTTTCATAAAGCGAGTATTATTTTTAGTCAATTTTAATTATCATTTTAACTTTATCTACTATAGAAAATATTTTGAGATCAATATATTGAGTGTGTTGTTCGGCAAGTTTTTGTAAGACGATTTATTGGTTGTGGGTTAGTGCAAGATAAATAATTTTTTTAAGTTCAGAAGAGCAGTTGCCTTGGTAATAACGGTAAAAAAGACTGAGTGAACTTATCATACGTCGAGGTTCCAAGTGTAGAAATAAAACGTAAGTGTGCCATTATTTATTTCAATTTTGTTTTTGTTTATTTTTCCTTTCAGAAACATTACAAATTATATTAACTCAATTCATTTCTGAAGTACAATAAAAAATAAAAATAAATAATACAATATATACAAAAATAGGAACTTATGATTAAGTACTATGAACAAAGCAATAAAGACAAGCAACAGAAGGTCCCAATGCTTTTCAAACAGAAGATGCCAACCAATTATCCCTCCAAAGAAACTCTTCGAGTTCTTGTCTGAATTGGGCCTCTCTTACGTGAAATATATCAACATCCGAGGCGATTTGGTTAAACAGTCTGATCCCTCTCCCAAGAGGAATAGTCTCTGGCAGGTTAGTGTTACTCTTAGGGAGAGCGAACAATCTATGCTTCCTTATTCTCAGATATCTATCGGGGACACACAAACCGATATTCATCAAAATTTCAGGATTCCCGAACACGCCACGCAATAGTTGGAAGAAATGCATACCTAAACATGTATTCCTTCTTGTCCTCAACTCAATGTACCCCAACATACCCTGTATAAAGTTAGTTGGATACAGCCACGGATAGTATCCATATACCCTCATGTAGAGAGATCTCAGAAATTTCTTCTAAACCCTCTACAACATGAGGCTATATTTCAACTCATGGGGTGCCCAAATAAAAGATCCGCTCTCGAGTATGCTACGGACCAATGAGTTAAACAACACTACCATTACGTGCGTGCTCGAGAAAACCCTGCCATTTCGTTATACAAAACCAAGCATCTTAAGTGCCTTGCCACACACAGCTTCAACGTGCGCATGGAACGTCATTCTGCTCTCAAACTCTATACCAAGGTCTCTGATGGAGGACACTCGTGATATTCCTATGTTGTTCATAGAGTACCTATGATATACAGTTTTCAAATTTCGAGTATAGGACAGAACGTTGCACTTAGCTATATTAAACTTCAGCTTATTACGCTTACCCCAGTCGAATATATTATTTATATCCGATTGCAGAAGCATACAATCATCCAAGGTAATTATGTCCATGAATAGTTTCAAGTCATCAGCAAATAACAAAAACATAGCGTGATTAATGACATCAGCTATATCATTAATTAACAATGAAAACAGCAGTGGTCTCAGGTTGGATCCTTGCGAGACTCCCGAATATGTATAAAAACTGTATGATCGATGAATGCCGTAAGTAACAAACAGTTGTCTGCCTCTAAAATAACTCCCAAGCAAAGTTATAAGACCATGAGAAAAACCCAATCCACTTAATTTCTTAAGCAGAATGTCATGGTCTACCTTATCAAATGCTTTTGAAAAGTCATTATAGGAACAGTCAACTTGTGCTCCACTATCTAAAGCTCCGACACGCAGCTAGTAAACACCATAAGATTCGTGTCAACCGAGCGACCCAGCCTAAAACCATGCTGTTGATCAATCAGAATTGATTCAGTTCCCCAAGCAATGACTTTATGAATCATCATTTCAAAAACCTTAGCCGGGGCCGACAGTACCGCCACAGGTCTATAGTTTTCAACTGATGACTTTATGCCACTCTTGTAAGCAGGAATCACCTTGGATATCTTCCATTGGCTTGGAAGGCGAAATGCTCTTCTTTAATTATAAACTTTTGTTATAAATGACATTATATGTAATAAATATTTATTTATTTACCTTATTTTTAAATTGATCACGTAAGATATGTTCTCTGTTTAGGAGACTGCAGTTTCGTCTAACTCGTAGCCTTTCTCAATCCTTCACATGTAAAACAAACAACTGAGCTGCATGAGAGGGTTAAGGGGTGTCTCTATCAGGGAATAATAAGAGAGGGAGAAATATAGGGTTGTATTTAATTTAACGTTAATAAAAAAAAAGAACTGATAAATTAAAAAAATTTGAATATTTAGAAATACTATGACGAGAAAATAAGTCGCCGGGGAAGAAAAGTATTGGAGTGGCACCCAAGAACTGGCAAATGAAGCGTTGGCCGACCCCCTGGAAGATGGACTGACGACATAAAAAGAATAGCGGGAGTGGCCTGGAAGCGGAAGGTGGAGGATCGAAGAGGATGGAGGCTCATGCATAGCATTGGACGGATATAAAAAGCGATATTTCCCACGCCACACACAAGATCTTATCTTTAAGTGGTGTGGTAAGCGAATTAAAAAAAAAAAGAAAAAAAAAGAAAAAAAAAAAAAAAATGTAAATTATTGTGTAAAAATGTATCTTTTTATATTTGATTAAATAAAAAAAAAAAAAAAATATATATAAAAATTTAGAAAGCGTCTGAATGACAAACAAACGCTTTAACCACTGGACTATGACGCCCGGTTAAATTCTATCTATTAAAAACTAACGCACTATCAAAGCGATAATTTCGCAACGAGTGTTCAGAACACATAATATTGAGCTATCATAATATTGGAAGAGGCAATATTAATCTATGCTGAATAAATAATGCCTTATACCATTAACTCCCACTGAAACATGTTGACTCAAACTATATTAGTAATGCACGAAGTGTTAGATCGTACGTAACTAATAACTTGTATCGATTACCGTGAATTTGTATCGCTTAGTTTACCGTTGAAATTGACAGCCAATTCAAAATTAGCAAACGGAATTTATCATACATAATATGTACGTAATATATCGATAATTAAATGAGTACAGCTTACGATAATTTCAATACAAATTTATAATTTCGAAAAATTTCATTTTGGGTCAAATCAGTTTCATAGATTGTTGCTCTTAATTCATAATGCAACAAAACTGTACATGTAAGTACTTTTTATTCTTCTTCGTAGTATCAATAGTGATACAAAAGACTAGAGGCCTTTGAGATGTTGTCATGCAGAAGAATTATCGGAATTTCCTGGAGAGACCACGTCGCGAACAATGAGGTTCTCAGCATAATCAAGGAAGATAGGCACCTAGTAAGAACCATCTCAGATCGGCGATCGGTCACATCATGCGCCACGATGGTCTTCTTCACGACATTGTGGAAAGGATGGTTGAGGGTAGATACTGTGGAACGCCGTAGACGGGAGTATTTGCAGCAAGTGTTCGAGGACATGACTTGTAGCTCTTATGCTGAGCTGAAGAAGACTGCAAAGGATCGAGAGGAAAGAAGATCGACATGCAAGATTTTGTTGCTGCAAAACAATCCACCGGTTTGATACTACGGGGAAGAAGACACATCCCAATTAAAGCATATGATTGTCAGATTATGTATTATGATATATTTTATCAAAATAATTAGTCACCATAAATAACTTCTTAGGTTTTTAAGGCCAGATTCGATATTGTGGCTTTTGGGTTTAGCCCTGTGTGGCGAATTTATTTTAACCAATATTTCGACCGCCATTGCAGGGGTCCTTTTTAGGATTGATAATTTAGTTGTGAGTTGGTGTCAGATTATATTTTTACAAGCGTAATTGATATCTCCATGGCAACTACATACTCAAGTTTCATTGGTCCAGTGAATTGTGCGTATGTTCAACCAAAAGCCAAAATATCAATTACAAACCATCATTACTATCCTTCTAAGGCTGAGGTTTGTAGTTTTAAGCCTCCTAGTTGTGTAAAATGAGTCTTGATCGGTTTCAAAATATCAGTTTGTTTCTTCACCGTGTTAAACAACAAAGTGTACAGTTTCGCGATTAGTGTTCAGCGTTGTGGTGCTTATTGTACGTGTCAGTTTCTTGGCGGTTGACAACTTACAGAAGCGGTTCTTAACTTAACCGAGAAGTTACATAGTAACTGGACTCGAGATATAGAAAACAAGTCAGCGAGTGTTATATTTCGTAACAGAATGTAAGTCTTTTAACACCATTCTAATTATTAATTCATTTACTTATTTTTTCAACAGAAAATATGTTCCAAATTTATGATGTATAGTACAGACATTAATAAATTGAGCATAAATATGTCATGACAAATAATTAAAAAATATGTCGAGATTATTCAAATCAAAGATTAGGTTACACAATACAGTATAGTGACAGACATGAAAAATTAGATAAAAAGAGACGAAATAATAACAGTGGAATACCGTAAAACTACAAACATGGAGAGTAGATTAGTAGTGTAATATTCACTAAATAATTATATGACATTATTTAAATCAATTATTAAAACGAAGAACTTTGTCATCATTCCATATTAAAAAATAACGTGTTTTACCATTTTATTTATTAAGTGTATCTTTTTCTGTATTGACCAAATTATAAGGTTTTTTATGTAAGAACATATAAGAGAATATGTTTCATACTATAGTTAGAAGACATCAACTTTTAAAATAGCATTAAACAGTACAGTGTGGCAGCAAATGGTAAATAATTCAGCTGAAGAACGGATGTGGAGAATATAAAAAATGCTTTTGTTTCGTATACTAGTAAGAGTACGTCAAGCATATAAATATTTTATATCTTTTTATATTTTTTATATAACTGAGAAATTCAAATTATATGAAACTTTTACTTGTCATACGTACTTACACTGAATAAGTATCAGGCTAGCAGAAGTCTAGAAGATATGTTGTTCATGATGCCTTGTAAGAAGAAGAATGACGAGCGTTGCGGTGAACTGCCATCAGATCAGTTGGGTGTTTGTTTAGAGTTTACGCTGACGTATGATATAACGTACACGGGTGTAAAATACACATTGTATACCCTTCACAAAGTGCTGCTATTCTGGTATTAGACAAAGTATTTTAATATTTTTTGTTATCTTCTTCGTAGTATCAATCCGGTGGATTGGTTTGCAGTTACAAAATCTTGAATCTCGATTTACACTCTTGTCGATCCTCTGTAATCCTCTTTAGCTCAGCATAAGAGCTACAACTCATGTCCTCGAACACTTGCTGCAAAAACTCCCGTCTAGGGCACCCTCTGTAGTTTTAACCCTCAACCATCCCTTCCACAATGTCGTGAACAAGACCATCGTGCCGCATGATGTGACCGATCCATCGGGCTCGCCTCTCTGAGATGGTTCTTACTAGATGCCTATACTTATTGATTATACTATATTGTTTTGAAATTCTTGTTATATTTGTAAATAAAGGGGATTTTTTATTATGTAAGGTTGTTGACTTTCACGGTTAGATTTAGAAATATAATAATTTTTACTTTAAGCTTAAGCCGTTTATGGCAGTTTTGTATTTTAAAACGATATTTTAACTGACATAGCGAGATTGATAAATTTATATCTTAAGGTGCTTATCTACCATTATATATAGTCTTTGAGTAACCTGATTGTTTCTCTTCAAACCTCATTTATTGTATTTGTTGATCTATATTTTAACATACTCCTCTCTCTCAAAAATATGTTATTCCATCGTGTGAAGGCAGGATTTGGAGCAAATTGATAACACAGACAATCTTTTAGAAGCACATTGATAATGTTTGTGTAAAAACTTTACAAGCTTGCAGCCAGGTGGAATGACAGGCCGCTGGCTGTAATGCGACCTTCTCTTTCGTCAACAAATGACTCGCTCGTGATCCGACTCTCGCCCGCGCCCCTGGCGGTGTCTATAATTTACACACCCGTGAGAGGGCAAGTGAACAGAAAATAAGAGACGAAAGATTGGATATCGAGGTTTTCGGTACCAGTCGGTAAGGGATATATCGTGCTGATGTCAATTTGTTTATGGGCAAGGTGAAAGTTATGCTGCTTTGAGGATCGGCCGTTATCCCTATTGATGTTGGAAGATTTTCCGAAATAACCAACATCTACCAATAAAAAGACTGCAGTAATGAAGTAGCTTTTACAGATATAAATATTTTTTATATCCAGAATTGAGACTGATAGATTCCTGCTTTGGTATCAAATTGTTCCATTAAAACTTCAAAACAGAGTCTCTCTACTGGAAAAACATGTAAGTCACCAAAAAGATTGAGGATCGGAGTCTTTAAACTACGAGACAATCTGAAGCTTAGTCTTTTTGTCATCGGGGAAGATTCAATTTTGTAGTGCATATATTTTCAATTTATGGGATCTATCTGAAGAACTTTAAATGTATGAAAATACAGTCTCAGTAAAACGGAAACAATATTTTGATTTTGCAAGGGCAGTGCCTGAGTTTTATTTATTTTTATTTTCATATCCAAACCAATATACATTGTGAATATGAGTCAAATCGGAGCATGAATACAATTACTAGTTTATTTTATTTTACAACCATTCTGTATTGGGTTTTTGCTGTAATTTCACATGTAGTCAGTTGGGGAGAAAAGGCGGGGGGATAAGCATAGCATTTGTCGGGAAAACTTTGCCCCCGTCAGTTTCCCGACAAAATTTTGCAAATTTTCCCCGACATTGGGGAGAACTAGAATAAATTCCGACGCGTCCCGAAATTTCCAACTTCGCAATAAAGCGCCTGAAATTTCTATGAAAATTTAAAAAATAGAAAACGTTTTTGGGTTTTCGAATGACACACCCAAAAAAAATATTAAAGGTTCATCTTTCGCAAAAATAAACACTGAAAATAGCAAAAAAATGTATGAATATTGGTTTCTTGTGGCAATCATATGTTTTTGATAGGACTAAAAAAAAATCATCAACGTCAAGTTGTATTTTTTTCAATGTTTTATAATATTTAAAATGTATATATTGACATCCTCATCTCTACGGGAGAAACAATTTCACGGGATAATTATCAGATCGCGTGGTGAAAGTATGAGGAGCAGATTAACCACACACACGCAATTTTTCCGAAGCACATTGACTAAATTTTCGATAAAGACTTGGTTTCCCCGATCAACCGTAACATGACTTTACTTTCGCCTCGGTTGAACGGGACTCAATTCACGACTAAGACCGCTCGTGATGGACTGTCGACGCTGCAAGTGGCGATCTACAGAATCAATGGTGCACCAATTACAGCAGCCATGTACTTACTAACGTCACACCCGTGACCAAAATGCCAATATGGCGACACATACATGTACGACAAGCGAACAGAAATAAGAGACGAAAGATTGTATATCGAAGTTTTCGGTACCAGTTAGCAAGGGCTATATCATGTTGATATCAATATATTTATAATACTTTTGCTACGGCACTTCATACTTTTTTTAAATATTTACACATTCGATGAGAATTACAAATTGAAATTCCATATGAGAGGCTTAAAACAAAAGAGGAAATGTATGCGTTCGATTGATTTTTATATACTTTTTATACACTTTTGTATGAATTATGGAACGACTTCGTACCGCTTTATGGAAAACAGATATCACAGCGTGTCGCAGGAATTTATTTTTTACCGTTTTGAGCATTATTTAAAAATATTTTACAAATATTTCGGAATAAATTAAGACCATTGCGATGCGAGTACTGTAAGTGCTATCGTATTGTGTACATTTACATTTACTTGAACCTTTTTTAACTGAATTGTTTTACAATATAAAAAACAAATCGAGAAAATGTATTAAACAAGAAGGATAAACAGTCTGCGAATCTCGAAGAATGTCGACTTCTTTGATATTTTATTTGAAGTAGTTGAGATTCAGGGTTCTTTTAAGAACCACTCCTCTTGACCTTGTGAATCTTTTTTATGAAACAAATTAAAATATTAGCCGGCGGTCAAAGCTGCCGGCGGCCATAACTTTTCGGCTGTCATAGCTCAATGGTCAGAGGCTTTGCTTTGCAAGCCAAAGGTTGTGGGTTCGATCCTTGACGGATATTAAAAAAAAAGTATTTGTAATCGCTTTATGAGCTCCGAAATACCCCCGGTTGGTGTGAATTTGATCCTTCACCCGTAAAATGCCAGTCATAGCCTACTTATTAAAATTGCTTGTAGACGAAAGTCGCCCCGTGAAGACTACCCATTTTCCCAAATTCCTGTAATGATAACGATGATTCGTGAATCTGTAGTCTATGACGTTGGCGGGTCAACACATGCAGCGCTTAGCCATATTCACCTTGGTAAGCGTCAGAGAATTCTACAAATGATATTTCAGTATTTCTGTCACCATTTGTCGGTATTCTCCTGTATGTGCTTACATAAAAAAAACAATGATTGGTTCCTACTTTTACCTTTCAATCAGTTTCCAAGGTATGTTTACAATATATATTTAAATATTATTTTAAACTAACGCAATTCCACGTTTTATGTCGATATTAATTGCTTACAAAATCAAATTAAATTAATTTATTAATATAATATATTCTGAAGCGTATAAAATATTTTCAATCGGCATGTGGATTTATCCTTTATGTGTCAGTAAAAATATTGAAAAACACTTGACCGCGAATTCTCATTTAAATTTGAGCGGTTCTAGAGAGCTTCCGGCGCTGACAGTCGTTTTGGGATCCCATTTTGGGCAGCCCACTCGAGCCCAGCTTTTGTTAGAAAGTTTTCAGCATAATAGAAAATGGTCGCGTTATTCTAATGCTTTTTGAGCCACATTTATAATATAAAACTGAAATTAAATGATAAAAAAATGTATTTGTCACAGACGTAAAAATATATTACAACTAATTTTTTTGGCAGAATTCAGTATTTAATTCAATTAATGGGAAGTAATTATTTAGTTTAGTCGTCATGTAATGGTCTGTGATAAATAACTAAAAGGTAATTGAAAAAAAAATTTTTGCAACAGAAAAATAATAAATTGGCAGGAAATAATTGATGAATGAAACCGATTAATTTTTTTTTTTTAAATCTCCATCGGGGATCGAGCCCACGACCTTTGGCTTACAAAGCAAACGCTTTAACCATTGAGCTATTCATCATTCATCATCAGCCTGTGACCGTCCACTGTTGAACGTAGGCCATCCCCATGAGTCTCCATCGTCTTCGATCCTCCGCCTTCCGCATCCAGGTCACTCCCGCTATTCTTCTTATATCGTCAGTCCATCTTGTAGTGGGTCGGCCAATGCTTTGTTAGCCAGGTCTTGGGCGCCATTCTAATACATTTTTTTCCCATCGACCGTCGTCTCTTCGACAGATATGTCCTGCCTATTGCCACTTGAGTGTGCCTATTCGTTGGGTGGCATCCACTACTTGAGTTCTTCTGCGTATTTCATCGTTTTGGATTCTATCCTTAAGCGACACTTCGGGAATGCGTCTCTCCATAACACGCTGGATTTATTTTATTTTATGGGTAACACTTGCTGTCAAATTCCACTGAGCTATACTCACCGGCAAATTAAATTACTAGTTATTGCATATAATATTTTACCTAGGTTATGTTCCGTTTCGATTTGTCAATTTGTCATGTACAATCGCTTGGTTCTCTCGCGTGATTGCTTAGAAATTCGTTTTGTGGTCAGAATTCAATAAAATAACAATACAAACAGTTCTCTTGTCGGCGCCAGAACAGAGTTAGGCTAGGCTAGGTTAGGTGGAGTGAAAAAATAAAATATATGCCATTAACTACCCAGCCTAGAGAATTTTTTTATGAATACACCAAATCACTTCATGGAAAATACTACCAGAAAGCAGTGAGTATCGTCGCATATTTTAAATCGTGAGCGATTACTGTGGATAATAATAATTGTAATTACGCCATTGCATGAACAAATCGTTATTTCAAAATCGTTTTTTGCCTCGTCACCTTTGGATTGGAGCCCCGAGAAATCGTCTAAGCTTAATTGACTCAGTTCAAGGAAGAGCAATTAGTTTGATACACAATGACACTCTTACGTCTAACCTGCAATTAAAGGGTAATTAATTGTAAGGAAATATATATACCAAGTCATTATTTTAAATTAATTTGAATTAAAAAATTAACAAATTAAAAATATTTAGTTTTGATTCACATTTATTTTAAACGATTACATGTTTCGGCCTTCCTGGAGACCATCTTCAATGTGAATCAAAACTAAATATTTGTAATTTTTTAAATTAAAATTATAATTATGCAGTTTCACCGAATATTGTCAGTTGATAACCTTAATATTATATATCAAGTCGTTAAAAATTATTGCAAACATTAAGCGTAGATAATTAACCATAATTAAATATACAAAAAACTTATTTATCTATATTACGATAAATAATGACATGATTTTTACTCATAAATAAAGCCATAAGACACAAAAATAATTACACTAGACGTACATATAAAATACGTATACGCAATCAGAATATTGCTCAAAATGTTTATTTGTTAAGTGTTCTCAAAAAATATACTCAGAAGATTTATTCTGAAGATTAATTACCCGGATTGGGTTCAGTGAACACTCGCATCTTAATCTGAGATGAAATGGACTTAATTTTTCGCATAAACCGCTGATTCCTTATTATTTTTCTCTGTTTGCGCAGCCGAGTGTTCGGCGTTCAGACCTCTGAGAGGTCGAGTGGAGAGGGACCTTTAAAATAGAGCCTTAAGTGGAAAAACGTTAAAACGATCAACTTTAATGCAAAATGTAAAGTGCTTAATTCCATATTTTTTAAACCTAATTCTCTCCTGAATGAAAGGCAAGCTAATCATCTAATATTGTGGCTTTTGGGATTAACCGTGTGTGGCGAAATTTTTTCTTCCAATTTTCGACCCCCATTGCAGAGGTCTTTTTCGGAGTTGTTAACTTTGTGGTGAGTTGGTGTCTGAAGGTAGTTTAGCCGTCAGCCTAACGTACTTCCACGAGTTCATAGCGGAGAGTTGTGTACGGTGGGTATATTTGAAGGAGCGTACCTTCATGAGCGACATGATGAGTACGTTCTTGAGGAGCATATCTCCACGATCGTCTTGTCGGACTGTAGTTGTCCTTGCTTGTCCATGCAGGGTATTGAGTATGTGCTAGAGGTGGAAGCCATGCTGTTTTGAGAATCAAACCGTCATCCCTGTTGATATTGATGGGATGTCTTTTGATTTCAATGGCTTCCTTACTAGGCGTGAATGTTTATCTTTCGTTTGAGCCACTGAATGAAAATTTATGTCCCGTGTTAGCCAGATGCTCAGATGTGAAACGAATATGGGAAGAAAAAACTCTCAAATTGCCAAAATTTGTAAAACTACGCTTACACTACCTAGCCATCCTTACAAATGGCTCCCATTGAAAGCGAATTCGCAATCTTTAAGTTAAAATAAACAGAGGTCAACGTTTCGACGAATTGATACACAAATAAAAATCTACATCAAATATCTATTTAGTAGTCTATTAAATTTTTCTCGTCAATATCGATAGAAAAGAAACGGCAAGCGCTGGGATATACGATGTAGATTTGTAGGTGTATATCAATCTTCGATTATCTTATCAAGTATTAGAATATTAAAATATATTCTAAGAAGTCTAATTAAAATTTAAGTACCTATATATAGAACCACCACTCACTTTACTAACTGACTTGAAAATGGCAATTCGACGTGGCTGAAACATGTCGTCTACAAATATATTGTGGGATAAATTCAAAAACTTCTTTTATTTATATCAAACAATTTAAGTTCTCAACATGTTCATCAATAAAATAAGTATCAAAATATTAATATATTTCTTAATAAAAAGATAATATTTTGAGCATAATTTTATATAGGAATCACTTGAATATTTAACAACCGCAATCAAAAAATGAAAGTTCATTGACAGCTGACAGTAGCGGCTTCTTTATGCAGCGTCTAATAAGCAGCCTAGTGAAACCAACGCTAAAGAGTTGACAAAGCATTTGATCTCTGTCTGGTAGCATTCTTCTGTATGTGTTCAATCGAGAATTCGGTATTCAGACCCCTATAAATTGTTGGGAAGGGGGCAGGGAGTTTTAAAATGGAGGCATTCATAAACTGTATAATGAATGGATGAAATTCATTTCTTTACTGCCCGGCCAGACCTAAACACTAACTGCGACCACACGTTTTGTATTTTGAAATTTAATTAAATGCTAACCAATTACCTTACAAGTTTGAATGTTTTGGTTTGTGTGTTGTTTAATCAACGATTTTTATGATCCACTTTCTTGGTAGAATTCCAGCATGAGTCTCCATTAAATTCCATCCTCCAACCTCTGCATCCAGGCCACTCCCGCTATTCTGTTGATGTCATTCTATCTTGCAGGGGGTCGGCCAATGCTCCATTTGCACGTATTTGGAAGCCACTCTAACTTTTTCCTTTCCCATTGATATCCTCCTCTCTAATTTGGTAGTTATTAAGTCGCGTGGTGACAGAATGAGGAGCAGATTAACAACACAAATAATTTTTCTAAGGCACATTGTCACATATATTCCGATAATTTTACAAACTTCTGGCCCGGACCACAACATTCAGGCCAGGCTACAAAACAATGCGATCTCGCCGCTATCGGTGCAGGTTTTTCCACGCTCGTGACGGGCTATCATCCAGCGCTGCAAGTGGCGATATATATAAGTAACGTCACACCAGTGACCGAACTTGTCCAAAATGCCTATATGGTGACACATACATGTACGACAAGCGAACAGAAATAAGAGACGAAAGATTGTATATTGAGGTTTTCGATACCAGTCAGTAAAGGCTATATCATGCTGATATCACCATCGACTATCATCTCAACAGATATCTTCCGACCATTGTATCACTTTTCTATTTAATGTCTTATTGTTTACATTGTTTAAACAGCTTATGTTTTTTCAAATCAGAATATTTGTTTCAAATTTTAAATTATGGAAACACTGCTTATCATGCATTGTAACACCTTTATTATTTTTTCAATAAATTATTCGATCAGTTCTAAGCAGTTTATTTACTACAGAGCTTTAAATAAAATCCAATTACACTCTAGCGAGTCTATAATTGACTAGATATCAATGAGTTTATAATTAAAAGTAATCTTTGTTTTTAAATCCATTTCAAATCCGTCAAATTCAAATAATTGAAATAACAAAGTAAGCTAAATTTATGTTACAATGATTTTAGAATTGGATTTAATACGTGAGCTTGCAATTTTAAAGCAAACTGTCCCACTTTTTAAAGGGTGATTTTTTTATTAATAGCTATAGGAAATTTTTCCAAAAAAAGACACATAACATTAAGAAAAATGCATGAAATCTTCATTTGAATCGATAGAACACTCCATATAATTTAATGTTTGAAGATTATTTCATTCAAATGTTGACCGCGGCTGTGCCTCAAATGGTCCATCCGCTTAGTCCAATTTTGGCATACACTTTCCAACATTTCGGCCGGTATCTTACGAATAAATACTTCAATGCTGTCTTCCAATGCGTCAATCGAAGCGGGCTTGTCACTATATATATGAGCCTTAACATAGCCCCACAAAAAATAATCTAAAGGTGTTAAATCCTTCAATAAATATTTTTATGGAGTGGAAATAAAAAATGTTTTTTTTTCCATTCGTTAAAGTATTTCCTAGATTTAAATTCAAACGAGATCATAGTCACCGCTCAGCTGGCGTAATGAACATTTTTCCTCTCGACCAATTGCGACTCGCGGTAGGGGAAATAACTTTTGCTTTATGAGACATCATTACGGCCGCCCCGGGCAGCGCACTTGTGGGGGCACCGAGAATGCCTAGTGCGGTACTGGAGATCATGACCGTAACTTTATACAAAATCAGTCATCGATCTTTTAAAATTTTCATCAACATATATTTATTACCCAGAGTATAAACTTGTATCCTTTGAGATGAGGTCATACAGAAGAATTCTCAGAATTTCCTGGAGAGACCACGTCACGAACAATGAGGTTCTCAGCATATTCAAGGAAGATAGGCAGCTAGTAAGAACCTCTCAGAGAGGCGATCGTTTACATCATGTGCCACGATGACCTTCTTCACTACATTGTGGAAGGGATGGTTGAGGGTAGAAACTGCAGAGGGTGCTCTAGTCAGGAGTATTTGCAGCAAGTGTTCGAGGACATGAGTTGTAGCTCTTGTGCTGAGCTAAATAGGATTGCAGTTGGTCAAGAAGAGTGGAGATCGAGATGCAAGATTTTGTTGCTGCAAACTAATCCACCGGATTGATACTACGAAGAAGAATTTCTTCAAAAATGCATTTTTTTAAGATGATTTTTATGATGAAGAAAAATTATTATTTACGCGAATTTAAGGGGGCGCCAAATATTTCTAGTGTCTCACTGGAGGTCATGACCGTATCTTTATATTACTCATCGATCTTGAAATATGTTCATCCACTTATATTTATTAGCTAAAGCTTTTGCCCAATAAAAATTCACAATTTTTTTAAGGTCAGAAAATTATAATTTTAGCGGATTTATATATTCATATTAAATTCCTATTATAATAAGGATGATGCGTGAATGTCGGACTGTAGTCTATGATGTTGGCGAATCAACACTCCACATGCAGCGCTTGGCCATATGCGCCATGATAAGCGTCATTGAATTCCACATATGAGACTATAGAACTACTATCATCTGTCGGTATTCTCCTGTATGTGTCTACGTAAAAAAACATAAAAAAATGATTTTATTCAGAAGCAGATACCGCGTTGAGAAATAATAAAACGTACAAAAATAGATTCAATCTTTTAAAAATATATAAAACCCTGTTCATACGATGAGCTAAATATTTTATATGAATTCTCGAAGACATTGTATCACGAAATACGCTATACAACGAATATAATATTCACTCTTCCCTTGCTTCATATTGGTCGTACAATTTAATGTATTAGAGCAGCGAAGGATTCAAAATGCATGACCCTGCCTCTGTGAGTAGTGCTGTCTCTATCTAGCGCGTATATAATGTCGATAATGTGTCCCTTTCGCACTTACTTTACTTAAGGGGAAAGTGAATTCATGTCACCGGGATAGTTATCGGAGCGCGTGAACATCACACAGTCTCTTTTAGAAGCATATATTTATATATATATATTCAAGTTAAAAATTGACAAGCTTTGGTATCTAATCAACGATCTACCTCTGTTGAGAGCCGAGTCGAACTGAGACGGGGCGCTTTGTAACACCGCAGCTCCTTTCTATCGCCCTGTCGGCCCTTTGACGAATTATTTTCTGTCAAAACAACCAAAATGGCAACACATGCATGTCCGACGAGTGAACAAAAATAAGAGGAAAAATATTATATTTAGAGGTTTTCGGCACAAGACTGCAATATCGAGCCAATATCAAAATGTTGTATCAGATAATGTTTGATGTAAATTTGTATGTACGAGAATCTTTTGCTGATTATCTTATATACTAGTCATCAAAATTATGTAACTTTATAAATATACAAAAAAAAATATATTTTGTAAGCTATTGTCTACCCGCATTGTTTTTCAGAATTTTTCAGAAAAAAGACAAATAAAAAATAAACTTATATCAACTGCTCTGAAAGTGTTGGATCCACTCTCGGGCAGTGATTGACGACCTTTCTGACTGGCGTGTGACAAGCTGATTTGCATAAAGAGGCGCAAGGAATACGTAAAACTGGTTTCTCACACCTGCTTGCTTCTCCCTTCTATCCATCTATCTTCCATCTATCTGTATACCCAAGCAGATTTGTCTATCTATTTTTTCAGCTTCTCAAACTTTCGTTACGTGTACGTCAAATAAGTTAATTTATTAAGTGTTTGTTAACCACGTAAAGTTTTACGATATAGCACAATTAAGTTCAAAATTAATTTTGAATTGGAAAGCTTTCTTTTTAATTTACATAAATGGAGTAATTATATATTTATCACATTTTTGATATTTTTTTAACCACATAATAATAATTATATCAATGTTCATCAATTAAAACAAATAAAAACTCACAAATATGAAGTCTCACATTGCCTTTTCTCTTATTAATAAACCGTAGAAAAATAAACGGGGGACTTGAGGATTCAGCCCAAAATGAGTTCTGATATCCTCCCATCTGAATTTAGATATCGAATTTTCATATGACAGGATACAGGATCAGGTTCACATTGCAAAAAACTTGTTTTGGTTTCACAATTCGCGTTTATTTCTCAAACCCTTGCTATTTTTCGTCCACCCGTTATGGTGAACTCCATTAGGTGTTCCCATGAGCTCCAACTGACGGCGCGCTCTGATATCTAGCACTGCCAACAGTTTCGGCAGAAAAAGCTTATGAAAGATGACAGTGGCACCAATATGACATGGGCCAACTGTCATAACAAATAAAATGTTGTATGCAAACACCGTTTATTATTATATAACTAAAACTTATATTATCAGATACGCATGTCAGGCGAGCGAACATAAATAACATACAAAATATCGTTTTTTGAGGCTTTACAGCATTAGCCTAAAAAAGCTATATTAAGCTTTGATATCAGTACACAGTGCCCAGTTCTATATCATAATTAAAAAAAAAATGTTTTGTAGCTATAGTGTATATTCGTCATTAAGCTACGTCAACTGCTATGGTCCTCATCTTATGTCAGCTCTGCCTCACACAACTCCGACGAGTACATTTGATGTATAAATCTTGACAGCATTCAAAGACGATAAGAGCCTGTGAGATTGAAGAAAAAAAACTTTAGTTTATGATTTCCTGCGGCATCCGAAGATCATATATATAATCGTGTCTCAAACAACAGGGTCAGATCCTGTCTGCCCAGAAGTGGACGATGTCGATGGCGTTACTCCCAGCCATCATCAGGTCTTTCTATATATATATATGTGGAGTGGCATAGTTCGTCAGGTGGCCGCTATGAGTGTTCGGCGTAGTGACTCACTACCACCGTGAAAGTCGCTGCCCGGGGTTCGTGGAGTAAGCAGAATGTTTTATCCCAAGCAGCGGACTGAATTTTGTCAGCATTCTTTTACATAAAATAAATATCAAGGGGCATCTCGACAAGTAATTTGCTTTGGTTGTGCCTCATGCATCCAACACGCATCCCGATGACGATCCCGGCGATCTGGAGTTGGCTTTATTAGACGGGGGATGTCAAGATACTGGTTTATATTTTTGTGGTGAAGAATATTCATACTGATATCAGCTTGATATAGCTCTTTTATCGCCTGACATGCACATCTAATAATGTCAGATGTGCATGTCACAATTATAGAATTCTTAATTATAGAATATTACAGGGCGTTTGCATACGACATTTTATTTGTTATGACAGTTGCTCCATTTCATGTTGGTGTAACTGTCATCTTTAATTGCTTTTTTGCCGCGATTGTCTTGGAGGCGCTGGATGTCACAATGTTCCGGGAGTGGTCAGTTAACTTTTCGTCCGGTATGGTAAATACCATATCGGTCAGACAAGATAGCAAGTCTGTAATAAAAAAAATAAGAATCGTGCTTCATAAACAAGATCTTTATATTGTTAACCTGCTCCTGCATACCGTCATCCAGTAATTCAATACCGAACTTAGAGAGAAGGATATTAATATAAATAAAAAACATTTTGAGAATCTTATCTCATCCATCTCTGCTCTGGATGTGAAAAACGTTTACGTGACTGATGCGAAATTGATTATTTCGTACCTGAAGATGTTAAGATTCACCTGACGTATCTTACATGCATAAATTACGGTTTTCTGAAGGAAAAAACCCTTTCAAGGCAAAACGTATGTGATGAGATAGATAGATAGAAAGGAATATGAAAACTATTTTAATTTTTTTAATTTTAAATGAATAATTGAACACTATTATATCATGAATGATTTATACTCGTAGATATAAAATTTTGGATACATATAGGCTTATTTTAAATGCATAAGTTACAGTTTTTGAAGGAAAAAACTCTCTTAAGTCAAAATGTATGCGATGGGAATGATAGGTAGGACTATGAAAATATTTTTATATTTATTTACATATAAAGATGTAAAAAGTATTTGAATACAAAATCCTGTGTCCATCCACTGCTCAAAGTAATCCTCCCGCATGAATCAACATCCCTCTCTATTGTCCTCCTCCACATCCAGGATACTCCCGCTATTCTTCTCGTCGTCAGTCCACATTGCAGGAAATTGGCGTACACTCCGTTTACCAGTTCTTGGACGCAACTCCTCACAATTTTGCATCGACCCACATCATTTCGACATAAATATGTTCTGCCATTGTCACTACAGTGTGGTCATTTATTGGGTAGCCTCTATTACTTGTGTTCTTCGGATATCCTCTTTTCGAATTATATTTTTTAAAGATACTTATAAATATAATTATGTTTGCATAACGATTAAATAATATTTTCATTCAATAGGAGGCGTCTTGTTGGGGAGGTAATTGCTCTTTAAATAAGTGAAAATTAATTAACTTCAATCAAGTATTTGGACGGATTAATTAATTCGCCATTAAAATTTCACGGGAACATTTTCGAGGTGCCGGACCTGAAAAAAAACAACTCAACTCAACTCATGAAAGGAAGAGATTCTCAAATGTAGCTAACTTAATATACCTAGCATTTTTTTTGAAAATACGCAAAATCACTAAAAATGTTGAGTCCGGATGGAATTTTATAATGTCATTTAATTAGAAATTGTATTCGTCAAATTATCAACATCATAGTCATCATCATCATCATCAGCCTGTGTCCGTCCACTGTTGAACGTAGGCCTCCCGCACGAGTCTCCATCCTCTTCGATCCTCCGCCTTCCGCATCCAGGTCACTCCCGCTATTCTTCTTATATCGTCAGTCCATCTTGTAGGGGGTCGGCCAATGCTTCGTTTGCCAGTTCTTGGGCGCCATTCCAATACTTTTCTTCCCCATCGACCGTCGTCTATTCGACAGATATGACCTGCCCATTGCCACTTGAGTGTGCCTATTCGTTGGGTAGCATCCACTACTTGAGTTCTTCTGCGTATTTCTCGTTTCGGATTCTATCTTTTAGCGACACTCCGAGCATGGATCTCTCCATAGCACGCTGGGTGACTTTTATTTTATGGGTAAGACTTGCTGTCAGATTCCATGTCTCTGCGCCATAAGTTAATACAGGGAGGACGCATTGGTTAAACGCCTTAGTTTTAAGGCATTTTCGCTTTAAAAATGTACTTTAGTTTTCCAAATGCTGCCCATCCCAGTTGTATGTGCCTGTCGAATATCATAGTATATATAGATAAAAACCGCTGACGTAAAATACATTAAAAGATTTTAACATCCTCCTATCTTTTAAAAAATGTGTTACTCCGTCGCGTCAGGGTATGATGAGGAGAAAGTCAGCAAAACAAAAACTTTTTCAGAAGCATATTGACATACATTTATGATAAAATTTACAATAGTGTGGCACGGACCGGAATTTCAGCAATAATCTGAAAATAATGTTTTTTTTTTTTAAATATTAACATCAGTCACGTGGCGGTGCGAATTAGGAGCAGATCAATAAAACATAGACTTTTTTAGAAGAAAATGAATATATTTATGATAAACTTTATAACCTTGTGGCCCGACCTAGTCACAGCATTCGGCCGAGCGACAACACAATATGCTCTCGCCGAAGTGCGGGACGCAACTGATCACGCTCGTCGGCGCTGTCGCACCGTCACTAAAAACGGTGGTCTATATAACTAATGCCAATTGGCAGACAGATAAATGTATGCCAAGCGAACAGAAATAAGAAACGAAGGATTGTATATCGAGGTTTTCGGTACCAGTCAGCAAGGGCTACTTCATGCTGATGTCAATTTAAATGATGGTTATAAATTTATATGAAAAATTAATAAACTATTATCTAAATAGATGATTCTCTTCTTGATCTCGTATGTTCTAAAATGCACGACCGATATATTTAAATAAATTTAACAATTGAGGTTTATATAAACCTACACAAATTTTAATTTAAGTCACATGCGTTGATAAAAATGAAATAGATATACACATTTCGTACGTTGATATTACTTGGATCAAACTGAGCTTGCTGAAAGACCGCAGTTTCGCTTTCAATAAAGGTTTCATCAGTTTCTATCGCGTGTAGTACTTGTAAGAAATATTTAACTATTAAATATTGAAATGGATCTCAAAAAGAATGCTAGAAATATAAATAAAATGGCAAATATTAATTTATAATTCGAAGACAAAATTAATGCAATGAAAAAATATAAATATTGGCATCAACACGATGTAGTCCTTGCTGAATGGTACTGAAAACCTCGATGAACAATCTTTCGTCTCTTCTTTTTGTCGCTTGCCATACATTTGTGTGTCGCCATATTGGGACTAGTTATATAGATTTGCCACCGACGGCGCTGGTGACCGACCACGGGCCGCAGGAGTCTAAGCGCCGACGAGCAGCAGTGATGTGTTGAAGATTCAGAAGGTCACAAGACGGCCAGCGGCATGTCCTCTCGCTTGGCTGGATGCTTGTAAAGTTTATCATAAATATAATCAATGTGCTTCTAAAAGAAAGTCTTTGTTTGCTGACCTGCTCCTCATCCTACCCTCACGGGACGGAATAATACCACTTTTGAGAGAGAGAAGAATGTTAATATATATTAAATTAATGGTATATTTTTATTTTTCGTACGCAGTATAAATGAGTATATTTTATTGGTATTTTATGAAAATAAATACAGTAAAGCACAACAGTAAAATAACGACTTAAATACTAAGCTCGACTAGATTCAATTGCTCGCGTTTCACTTTTAAACGTGATACATTTTACTCATTGCTGCGTGTCCAAGAGAAATTACATTCGAAAAATGTTTGTAAAACGCTGCTACAGAGAATGAAGTAAATGGAAGGGAAAAATTTATCTGGCTTAATTAAAGGTATTATGAAATAAAATTAAATTCCCAGGTGACTCTCGAATTATTCCCGGCCACCAATCAATTAATTAAAAAGGTAGAATTGAAGAAAAAAATGCGAGATAAGGTAATTAATGTGTATTTTTAATTAAATCGGATAGGAACACTAGATTTATTTGATGTTTTAATTTTGGCCTGGAGACGGATTTTTCCGATAATTATATTTTACATAATAATAAGAATTTTAATTACCTTGCATGATTCTAAGGTCATGGCTATTGGATGTCATATCAACGAATCACCGCCGTCTACTATCGGTAATTTATAGTTTTCTTTGTGTCAGGTATTCTCGTATATCATATGTTTACATATTTCATTCCATCTATTCAAAATTTAGAATATTTTTTTTATGTTATCACATACATGAGAATACCGACAGATGGTGAAAGTATTTCTGAAGTCTGATCTGTGTATTTTAATGACGCTTATCATGCTGCTAAGCGCTGCATATAGAGTGTTAATCCGCCAAAGTCATAGACTACAGCCCAAGATTCACGCATCATCCTTAATTATTACATAAATTTACTATAAATGGGTGGCCCTTACCGGACGACTGTCGTCTACCATCACTTTTGATTAATAGGCTATGACTGGTATTTTACAGGTGAGGGATCAAATTCACACCAAACAGGGATAATTTTAGACCTCAGAAATCGATTAATTTTTTTTTTAAACCTCCGTCGGGGATTGAACCCACGACCTTTGGTTTTCAAAGCAAACGCTTTGACCATCGAGCCTTACCTGCCAGCCGTAATGTTTTTTAAATTCAAAAATTATAATTAATGTATCAAAATAAAGTGCAAAATTTATATTCTTCCATAATTTATATGCATATGTATTTTTTGCTGAAAAATGGTTGTAGGTACTGAAAATATTTAGCATTTTTATTTTGCATTACTCCCTAAATGTCACCTTGCAATTTGTTAATGTTGACACAGATTAACGTAGATGTTGGATATTCCAGGCGAGATCTAGATTGACAAAGACTCGGTCGATGAAAAGAGAGGCTCTAGAGCAAATCAATACAGCCTGGTACTGAAAAGTTGAAACCGAGAATGCGTCAGCCTACTACTGAAGAATAGACTCTTAAATAAAAGTTTTGAGCCAATATTGTACTACATTTACTGATATGCATTATTTTGATATATTCGGTATAAGTTCTTGACATTGATTAAACAGGTTGTTACTTTATCAAATAACATATTTAAGATTCAATCAAATTTTTCACAGAAACGCATACATAATCAGTTGAAACCATAATTTTTTTCATCATCATCATCAGAGAGAATACATTGCAGCTGACTTGTATTCAAGCCCCCGGACTCGAAAGTAGGTGCTTGCGTAGAATACTAGGGGTACGATGGTTTGAATTTGTGAGGATTGACATATTAAAAGAGCAGATAAGGCGGCCTTTCATACAACAGAGAGTTAAGAAGCAAAAGTGGACCTGTTTGGGATATGTTTTGCGAATGCCGCAGGAGAGCATAAACTACAAAAACTTTACAAAAAATATACTCGGTGGAATTGCGGGAAGCCTAGCTGACATGAGATGAGGTGAAGAATATGTTTTTTTTAAATTTTTATGATAACACATACAAGAGAATACAACATATGGTGACAATGATGCAGTCTATGATGCTTACAATGTAACATATGGTTAAGCACTGCATTAGGAGTGTTGATCCGCCAACGTCAGAGCCCGACATTAGTACTCCATCCTTATTATTACAGGAATTTACTATGAATGGGTGGTCGTATTCCAGAACGACTTTTTTCTACCACTAATTTTGATAAATATGCTATGACTAGCATTTAACAGTTGAAGGATAAAATACACACTAACCGGGAGTATTTTAGAGCTCAAAAATCGATTAAGTTTTTTTTTAAGCTCCGTTGGGGGTCAAAGCCAAGTTATTCAGCTTAGCAAGAAAAAAATTTAACCACTGAGCTATAATCGGTGGCTTTGTGGCGGCAGTTTGTTGTTCAACACTTATATACTTCAGGTTAGGCAGAAACTGAAAGGACAAACAAAAAATAGTTTTGACGAACGTTTATATTTTACTTTTTCTGAAAACTGATTGATACTCGAAAGATTTATAACAAAATAGCGTCGCAATACCACTAGCAGACGCCGAATGAAAACTTGTTTGCTTTTTCTCCATTTTGCGACACCCCTTTATTCTTTACTTTGGGTTTTCTATACGCTACGAACGTTACGTATCAGAAATACACTTTTCATCACAATTCAAAGTGTATGCTAAAAAGGTTGGGTATTTTGAAAGTTGTGAAAAGCGCACTTTGCGCTGAAAAATTTCTGAAAAAATAACTCATAATGGACGCACATGAAAAAAGTTCAGTGACATTGTTGGTTATTTAGCAAACAGCTATATATTTATGATCGATAACTTTTAGCCAAAATTTAAATTTTAATACTCAAATTTAACATCCTCCTCTCATTCAAAAGGTTGTCATTCAGTCGCGTGATGGCAGACTTAAGAGCAGATTGATAACACGGACTTTTTCAGAAGCACATGACATATATTTATGATAAACTTTACAAATTTAGGGTTCTATCTAGTCACAGCATTAGGCCGAGCCACTTTACAATATGCTCTCGCTGACGGGCGTTACACAACTGGCGTGATGGGCTGTCGCACCGGCGCCACAAGCAGCGGTCCATATAACTAGTCCTAATATGGCGGACACATAAATGTATGACAAGCGACCAGAAATAGGAGACAAACGATTGTATATAGAGGTTTTTGGTACCAGTCAGTAAGATCAGGTATCAGTAAGGGCTATATCATCCTGATATTATTGCATATACGAATGCACAGAAAAATAATATTTCGCTTGTGGTTATCATAGTGATATATAACCAATTGATTACCAAACCGAAGATCGTAGATTCGGATCCACGAAGGAGATATAAAAAAAAACCATTATTATTCGTCATTGATTTCTATGTGAATTCTATGAATTCTATTCTGATACCTTCAGTTGGTGTTGATCCTTCATTTGTAAAATGACAGTCATAATATAAAATTAGTCGGAAGAAGAATGTCGTCCCGTGAACACTACCTATTCGTAATGGATTTCTGTAATGAACGCATGATGTATGAATGTCGTGCTGTAGTCTGTAACGTTGGCGGATCAACACTTCACATGTACCTTTACCAAAATATATCAGATAAGTATATTTATGCTTCAAATACTAGTTTTATAACTGACAGTATAATTTGTATTCAAACCAAGCCGTAATGAAAGGATTAAAAAACACATGGGAAAAATATTGGTAATGCAATGGTTTGATTTTGTGACAATGGCAATGTGTGGATACAGGAAAAATAGCGTTTCATCATACAGTTGCTTAGGATATGAAGATGACGTATTTCAAGATGCTGTATGAGACCATAAACTACAGTTTTTGAGGCCAGAGTGGATCAAGGCGGCAAAAAGAGCTTAGTGGCTTAAGTTTGTTACGACCATATGCACCAAATAAGAAGCGGATATGGAATAAATAAAAAAGAACAATTTCATTTATTTACCTGAGAAAGGTTAGGTTAGGTAAGGTTAGGTTATATTGAGTTTCCCATTGGCTGTCGACTCTTCGACAGATATGTCCTGCCCATTGCCACTTGAGTGTGCCTATTCGTTGGACAGTATCCACTAATTGAGTTCTTCTGCGTATTTCCTAAGAAAATAAAAATATTGGAATGGCACCCAAGAACTGGCAGACGAAGCATTGGCCGATTCCCTGCAAGATGGACTAACGATATAAGAAGGATAGCTGGAGTGGCCTGGATGCGGAAGGCGAAGGATCGAAGAGGATGGAAATTCATGCGGCAGGCTTACGTTCAACAGTGGACGGACACAGGCTGATGATGATGATGACTAGAAACAATGATTTTATTAGCTGTATACAAATGGACGGGTATCTCAAACACTAATGGATAATTTGATGTGTTATTTGGCACAGATGTCGTGATGGTATTGCTATCACCATGCTATCCTTCTAAGGAAACTAAGAATACATTACGGTATATCTGGAAAAGCCCGAGACTGGTTTCAGTCATACCTAGAAAACCGTAAGCAAACCATCTGTCTACAGAATAGAATGTCGAGACCATCTACTCTATCATGTGGTGTCCCACAAGGCTCAGTTCTCGGCCCATTATTCTTTATTCTATACACCAAAGAAATTGAGGAGATTGCTGAGATATGGGAAATAAAAGTACACTGCTACGCAGATGACTGCCAGCTCTACTCTTCTTGTGGACCTGAGGAAATTGGCAAGATGAAAGAAAAGGATGGTCGGCTGTATAGAGGAGATCGGTCAGTGGATGTCAGCAAATAGGCTCGCTCTTAATCCGGAAAAGACGGAAATACTCTTTATGGCCACAGCTCGAAGACAACATCTATTGGACTTACAACCCTTGGCCATTTGTGGTAATGATGTCATTCCTTCT
Source organism: Glossosoma conforme (assembly GCA_022606575.1). NCBI lineage: Eukaryota > Metazoa > Arthropoda > Insecta > Trichoptera > Glossosomatidae > Glossosoma > Glossosoma conforme. The sequence goes on from JAGTXR010000044.1 coordinate 362,883, forward strand.
ACAAGCGTCAAGCTGCTGGGAGTAGAAATTGACCAGTTCCTCAATCTTAGCGGTAATATCACAAAAAATGTGAAATCTGGATTTCTTAACCTGCGGCAGATACGGTCGGTAAAAAGATGCTTACCCAGAGACGCTACAAAGAGTTTGGTAAATGCGTTCATAGTCTCCAAAATGGACTACTGCAACGCACTACACGCAGGCCAGCCAGCCAATCAATTAAATCGATTGCAGTCATTACAAAACGCAGCGGCACGACTAGTCTACAACGCGCCCGAATTCTGTCACATTACTCCAATACTACACCGACTGCATTGGTTGAGAGTTTCGGCTAGAAACCAGTATAAATTATGCCTCTTAGCTTACAAGGCACTCAACGGAACTGCACCGGGCTATCTGACAGAACTTATCAAGCCTTCAGAAACAAGCGCGCGTGGAGAGACACTCAGATCGGCAAGAGCAAATAGAAGCACCCTGCAGCTGACGGGAGGTAGTCCTAGCACGGTCTTTGGCAATCGGGCTTTCAGCTACCCTGCATCAATGGCCTGGAACTCACTACCGGAAAGCATAAGAAAGCAGACTCAAGACCCACCTTTTTACTCAGAGAGGCAAAGAAGCGCTTTTGGAATGATCATTCGGTCATAAAAGAGCGCTATACAAATACTAATATAATAATAATAATAATAACACAAAAAGTTTAATTCGAATCAATTACCTGCGAACTTTAAATTCAAACTTCCCGGTATTACTAATAAACGGTAACTACGAGTATGTTTAACATGAAAAATAATGTCAAATGAAAATATTTTTATTTTATATTCAGAAAAACGAAATATTAGCTTAGACTAAAAAATTACTAGCGAAAACTTATAAATATCGGTCATCTGTATAGTTATTTATTATATGTATAAATTATATGTACATATATTCTTTAAGTACGTCTGCGACACTTTATTTATGTATTGAAATACTCCATCTAACCGGATCGTCTCTAAACCACAACCCATCGGTTAAGTCCTCCCGGAGGTCAAACACAGAGCCTGTGGATAGGCTTTATCTCACCCCCTTGCCATGTTTGCAAGGATACTACACTGGGGACTGCTTGTTGATACAGGACCCCACTCCAGCAGTAGTTGAGGGGTGCGCCGATGTATTTTCTTACAAAACATCTCCAGTTCAAAGATCGCTGTAGACATTTGTATTTGTTAAGGGCGTGGTATTTCACAATGATCAGTGTTTACTGTTAACGATTTGGTCAAACCGATATAAGCTTTTGTTCAATTTATTTTAAGATCTTCATTTTGTTTGGATTCTCAATTTTTATTACTATTTTCAATACTCTTATCTTATTTTATAGATCATTGATGATCACCTGGGATGGTAGAATAAAAAGAGAAGTCAACAGTCGCATACATCAAGCAAGGTTTGCTTTCAATAAAAAAGCAAAAATCCTTGAGTCAAAGAATATTAATTTAAGGCTCCGCAAGCAACTTGCCAAAACATTTGTTTGCAGCATCTCGATGTACGGCTGTGAGACATGGTGCTTATCTGAAAGTGATAACAAAAGACTATAGGATTTTGAGATGTGGTCATACAGAAGAATTCTTGGAATTTCCTAGAGAGACCACGTCACGAACAAGGAGGTTCTCAGGATAATCAAGGAAGATAGGCACCTAATAAGAACCATCTTAGAGAAGCGAGCCCGATGGGTTGGTCACACCGTGCGCCACGATGGTCTTCTTCACGACATTGTTGAGGGGATAGTTGAGGGTATAAAACTGTAGAGGGTCGCCCTCGACGGGAGTATTTGCAGGAAGTATTCGAGGACATGAGTTGTAGCTCTTATGCTGAGCTGAAGAGGATTGTGGAGGACCGAGAGGAATGACCAAGATTCTGTAGCTGCAAACCAATCCACCAGATTGATACTACTACGAAGAAGATCTACAACTCAAATCTTCGAACACTTGCTGTAAACATTCCGATCTAGGGCGCCGTCTGTAGTTTATACACTCAACCAACCCTTCCATAATGTCGTGAAGAAGACCATCGTGGCGCGTGATGTGACCGATCCATCGGGCTCGTCTCTCTGAGATGGTTCTTGCTAGATGCCTATCTTCCTTGAAATTTTCCGAGATTTCTTCTGTCTGACCACATCTCAAAGGCTTCTAGTCTTTCTTTATCACTTTCAGATAAACACCATGTCTCACAGCCGTACATCAAGATGTTTCAAACAAATGTTTTGGCATGTTGCTTGCGGAGCATTAAATTAATATTTTTTGAAAAATATATAGTGGACGATATAGTTGCCTTATTTGCGCTTTCACCATACCCCTCAAATTTCGATAATACTCGTTAATTTATCAAATTTATTATATTTTTGGTAGTTTTATTCTCTATTCATATTAAATATTACGTCGCTGTCAAAAGAAACCTCATTTTTAAAACAATTCTCCAATTTTGGAGGCAATCTCCATTTGACACTTTGTCACTAGCCGTCACGAGTAATGACAGAAATATTATTTTCTAAGAAATGTCAGACGATTTCCTCCATCTGGCGTGACGGGATCTTCAGCTAAAGTATGAAGATTTGTCATTTATTATTAAAGAATGACATTCAAAAAATAGAATAAATTCAAATCCACAAACGTTTGATTTATTGCAATAATTACACTTTTATTCTCAGCGTTCTCATATTTCAATATTTGAAAATCAGTATTTTAAAGACGATAAGATATCTACCCTAGTGACGCTTTGTTTCTAAAATTATTGTTGAATTAAGTTGATATCAGCATGATATAGCCCTTGCTGACTAGTACCGAAAACCTCGATAAATAATCTGTCATCTCTTATTTCTGTTCGCTTGTCGTACATGTATGTGTCTTCATTTCATAATGCCATTAGGAGGATTAGTTACTTAGATCGCCACTTGCAGCGCTGGGCGACGGCTCATCACGAGCGCGCTCTGTCGTGAGTCAAGTCCCGAATGATTGAGGCGAATATAATGCCATGGCACGATCGATCGGGGAAACCAAGTCCTTATTGAAAATGTATGTCAAAAGTATGGAGAATCATGCGGGAGGCCTACGCATAAAAGTAAACGGAAACAGTCTGATGATGGTATAATCATGAGCGTAATTTAGAAAGAAAATAACAACCATTTGACATCAGCATGATATAACCCTTGTAGAATGATGCCGAAAATCTCGATTTACAATCTTTTGTATTTTATTTTTCTTCGCTCGTTGGACATGTAAGTGTCACCATTTTGATTGTTTTGACAGAAGATAATTCGTCAAATCGTGACAAATTGGCGTTGGGGTATTTCAAAGCGCGCCGTCAGTTGGGCTCGGCTCATGGTCAAAGGTAGATCGTTAACTATTCATGACCAGAGCCGAATACCAACGTTTGTCAATCTTTATTTTATATTTAAATATATGACAATGTGCTTCGGAAAAGTCTGTGTGTTGGTAATCTGCTCCTAATACGTCCACCACGTTTCTCCCGTAGAGAGGAGGATGTTGAAATAAAAAATGTATGTTTAAAGTCAAACTATTGAACATTGATGAAAAACTACCGCTGAAATAATCACGAGTGATCGATTTTCATGAATTCGCTACGGCTGAAAAAAGCTTTCAGTCTTTCATTACGTAACCGGTTCTTATCCGCGTGTTATTCCCGGCTCCTGAAGCCTTGACCTCCACCGACATTGAATATCATCAGTCGATAGCAACCTGCACGAGGCTTTGAATATTAACACATGCAGGAATGTGATGATGAAGATTGCATTTAGAATTATTGATACGCTTAAAAATTCAAAACCAACATCTCTTCATATAAGAATTCTCTCATCAATAAATTGGAGAAAAAAACGTGAAATAAATTTTAGTTTTTCAACTTAACGTGGCGGTGGATATGGTAAATTAAATTCGTATTTCGAACTGCGCGCGTACTGTTTATTTTTTTTTATCATTGATTCAAGGATTTTTTCAATTTTATTTATTTTATTTCATTCATAAACATTACAAATTAAATTTAATACGATCCTGAAATAATATAAAACACAAACAGTTTATAAATGTAGGTATTGATGATTATTAACAACAATTATTAAAAAGTCTCGAAGCTCGCTAAACAGAAGACCCCACGAAATTACTTTGATAAATAAATTCGTGGAGCTCATGTCGAAACTGGGCTTCTCTCATGTGGAATATATCAATATTCGAGGCGATATGGTTGAACAGTCTGATCACTCTCCCAAGAGGCATAGTCTCTGGCATGTTAGTGTTACTTCTAGATGAGAGATGTACATAGATGATGGTGCTTGGTGTGAATTCGTTTGTGTCTTATTTATTGAATTTTAAGTAAATCTTCGCTGTCTTATAAATATTGAAGAATATTTAAAAAAACCCAAATCGTGTTTATATTATTTATTTATTAACATACGAAACTGTGTGAAGATGCATAAATATATTTTTAAATTTATTTGAAGTATCTTTTAGTCTGTAAAAATTGACATTTATTAATGAAAAGTCGTTGAAATCGTTTCTTGCGATCATCTTACTCGTTGGGTACAGAAATGGAAACAATGTACAAAGTTCTTGGTTCGAATCTCAGCATCTGCTGTTTGTTTTCTTCAATTCATTGATCTGTCCTACAATACTGCGCTCTTTGTAAATTTGTATATATCAGTTGCTGAATATTTACAGTATTTTTTAAAGTTAATCTGATCTGGCAAATCCAATTTGTATATTTCAACGATTGTTCTCTTTTAAAAGCAAGCTTCATTCACAGCGACAAACAACTTCTTCTTCTATATAAATGACAAATCTAACATATCCTTTAATTCAGCAAATTTAATTGACTCAGTTTAAAGAAGTGCAAATCGTTTGATAAACAATGACACTCTTATGTTTAACCTGCAATTAATGGAATACAGGAGTAAGATTGGTTTAATTAGTCTTTTCTTCCGTCATTACGTCGCTGCTCTTCGGAACTTACAGAACTAATTCCTCCTGCACCCAACCACAACCGAAAAACTCGTCTTATACTTGCCGAACATCCATAAACGTTTAATGTGTGTCAACCAAGAACTGTCAGTTTCCATAATTCCTTTCTCAATGCCACCGGTAAGCTTTGGAATGCTCTTCCAGCGTCTGTGTTTCCTTCATCCTACAATCTGTATCTCTTTAGGAAACAGATAAATTTACATTTGCAATCTCAATCAATCCAATTCAAACACGAACACAACACACGTTACTCACATGCAGCGTCCAGTTTTCCTGGCTGAGCGTCATAGAGTGCATGGGTCCTGACCGGCTGTGCTCTCCTGCATGCGATTACATAAAAAAACCCAACCAAAGACATGCTGCGAGCGATATGCGGTTACCCATCCAAATTTTGACTCATCTTCAATCTATGTTTAATTCTTTAATATAATAAGAACCACGGTAACATCTTTTTAATATCAATGTTCAAGTTGTTGTGTACATTAAAAACTTTGTGTTTAATGTATTTCTATATAAAAATTGCCCTTGACCGAGCAACTCTAACCCTGAATGGACAGTCGATACTGCACGAGGTCGCAGCATATAATATGGGGGTATTAATACCAATGGCTTAGGTAGATTACAGAAATTGAAACTATCGTAGCGGATATCGATCCGGTATTCTACTGCAACGTAGGCGCATGGGCTTAGTGGTGCTTTCAAAAATTTAAATTAAAATATATATAAAAGAAAAAAAGCTTTTTTATTTGGGAATGCAAGAACGTGTTTTAATTCCATGCACAAAATCTCTAACTTACAGCCTTACTCGATGAAAACTAAGTGCAGATTTTCCATTGCCTGTATTGTCCTAATCTTTTTATTTACTAGCAAGTCTTGATATATCTTCAAAAACCGATGCTGTCGTTTAGTGGGTTTCAAAAACAGATGTTTGCATAGATGACTGACAATATGATTTGATTTTTTGAAGAATGTAAAGATGAGAGAGTGGAAAAGGCAGTCTTTTATCTTATACATAGTCGTTAAAAATGCAAATGTGGATCAAGATTGGATATTTACTTTACTGTATAAACTACATTTGTTTTTAAGTGTTAAATGATCAATCCGGTGGATTGGTTTGCAGCAACAAAATCTTGCATCTCGATCTCCAATCTTTTCGATCCATTTGCTGCGACCCTCATTAGCTCAGAATAAGAGCTACAACTCATGTCCCCGAACACTTGCTGCATATATTCCCGTCTAGGGTGCTCTCTGCAGTTTCTATCCTTAACGGTCTCTCCCACAATGTCGTGAAGAAGACCATCATGGCGGATGATATGACCGATCCATCGGGCTCTCTTCTCTGAGATGGTTCTTACTAGGTGTCTATCTCCCTTGATTAAGCTGAGAGCCTCATTGTTCGCGACGTGGTCTCTCCAGGAAATTCTGAGAATTCTTCTGTATGACCACAACTCAAAGGCCTATAGTCTTTTTTTATCACTTTCACTATGTACTAGACATAATTATTTAGATTAGATCGATTTTGTAGTAACTGTATGCTCTAAATCAGAAGTATACTTGTATATGAAATTAAACAAAGCAAGCATATCAATTGAAACATAAAAATACCACAAGAATCTTTTGATAGTGTTCAACTTCTAAAGCAGATGTTTAAACACATTTCAACTAAATTTATTATTAATGCAGATCTTTATTAAAGATCTTTTTTTTAGTGGTCTTATATTTCATTTTGGATCTAATATTACAACGCAAAAATAAGCAAACACAGTACGTGAAAAGCTTAAAAATAACTTCTAAAATTTTCAGCAGAGAGAGAATCCTGAAACAGATAACTAATTCAGGTTTTCTTGCCTTCTCAGCCATCGATTTTCCATTTAGTCTGATTGGTCAGAAAGCAACTGCACCCTCAGCATATTAAGTAAGCGTTGGTTGCTGGCATTTTTTTCATGCAAACACATATAAGAGAATACTGCAAGATTGTATTGAATAAATCTCATTTACTAATTAATTCGCATGATATTTTAAAACGCTTATACGTCTAGTATTATTCTTCTTCATATTTTTTACTATATCCACTCCTAATTTGAAGCTTATGATCACCGCGTGATCCAAACGCTGCATGTGGAGCGTTGATCCACCAACGTCATAGACTACAGCCCGAGATTCACGCATCATCCTTTATTATTACAGGAATTTTCTATGAATGGGTGGTCTTCGCGGGACGACTTTCGTCTACCACCAATTTTAATTAATAGGCTTTGACTGACATTTTACGGGTGATGGATCAAATTCACACCAATCGGGGTATTTTAAAGCTCAGAAATCGTTTAAAAATCCTATTTTTTTTTAATCTCCGTCGGGGATCGAACCCACGGCCTTTGGATTGCAAAGCAAATGTTTTACCATTGAGCTATGACCGCCGGCAAGAGTAAGTGCTTTTATTGTGTATCATCGCTTTCAACTGGGTCTTCGACGTGGTCATCTTCGACATTAAAATTGCCAAATATCAATTTTTAAACCAGATTTGGCACTGGTATTTTGTCGATACATATTTTATCTCCAATACAAGTTGAATAATATAAACCGAAAGTGCTGCCTTTCACGTTCAATATTAGAAATGACACTAGCCGAAAACGAATGTGTACAATCAATATATTTTTCATGTAAGCTGGTGGATATAGCTCAATGATCAAAGCGTTTGCTTTGCAAGTCAAAGGTCGTAGGTTCGATCCCCGACGGAGATTTAAAAAAAGGATTTTTAAGCGATTTTTGAGCTCTAAAATAACCCCGGTTGGTGTGAATTTGATCCCTCACCCGTTAAATTCCAGTCATAGCCTATTAATTAAAATTAATGCTAGACGAAAGTCGTCCCGTGAAGACCACCCATTCATAGTAAATTCCTGTAATAATAAAGATGATGCGTAAATCTCGGGCTGTAGTCTATGACGTTTGTGGATCAACACTCTATATGCAGAGCTTAGCCATATGCACTATGTTAAGCTTCATATAATTCCACAGATGAGACTTCAGATTTATTGTGACCATCTGTTGGTATTCTCCTGTATGTGTTTACATAAAAATAAAAATAAACCTTGCGATGGTAACATTGAAAATATGTAAGTGTGGTTTTTGCTGTAAAAAAATATAAATAAATGTTAAATATATTTTTATATTAATTTCACATTCATGAATTTTTGTTGTTCTATCGGAGGTCGATCCCACAACTTCTCTCAACACAGTTGAAAATTATTCTATTATCGCTTCTCGACTATACTACTTCATATATACAACAATCTAGGGTCGTCGGTGAAGCCCAGGGGATAACCTTAACCCTCGCAAGTCCTACGACCGAAAAGCACTATTTTTAGGTTTTCCAATCCATTTTCCTAACTAACGAAGATAAGCCAAATGAAATATAGTATGACTCTTTTCACCGACATTTGTATGAACAGTTTGAATAAAAAAAATTCAAACTTATAGTTTTAAAAGGGCAACGATCGCTTCAATGTAAGCTGTTCTTTGACTTTGACGATCGTAATTGGGCAATTGTCAATGGTCTCTAAGCGATACAAATTACGTCATAGTTGCTTGCGAGTTTAATCGAATATAATGAGAACGATAAAAATAATTGATAAAATAAACGTCGATTACTGCGCAATGAGACACGCAAGAATGTTTTCAATAACTATACATATTACGTTATAACTTGACCCAGTACACTTCAGTAGCGGATCTCCACCATTTTTCAGCCATCATATCATGAAAATAAAGATAAAATACGATGAAGAAAGTATTTTAATGAGGAGTATTTTGATTCGTAGATTTGCCTATTGTACTATAAACGTTAAGCTGACGCTTTTTAAAGCCTTCTGTCAATCTTTCTACACGTGCGGCCTATAGGCTGCCTATACTCAGAAGGTATACAGTGTACTCCTGGTCCAGTATAATAACGCCTTCCGAATGTTGTTGGGTCTGCTGCAATACTGCAGTGCCTCAGGCATGTTGACGGAGGCGCGAGTGGATGGCTTCCATGCCACAATAAGAAAGCGTTGCGCTTCTCTGTGGGCGCGCATACGCGGCAGTCCCAACGCAATGGTCACTGTGTGGGCGGATAGTTGGTACTCCCGGTTGGAGGGGTACTGGATGCGTCTTCACGTGGCCACCCAGAGGGGATCCAGCGCTCTACTCACTGAGTAGTACAACAGTAGTGTACATGCTGATTTATATTTTCTTTCTATAGTTATATAGTATAGTTATTTATGAAATACAACGGTATGATTTGGTTTTCACTTCTTTTCACGCAATAAACGAAAAATTCCAGAATTTTGGAATGTCTCATCTTAATAATGATTTCAACCTTCTTTGAACACATGTTGCTACAAATCATTTCATCTATTTATTTGTTTATTAATATACATTAAGCTTCTAAGGTCTAGTATTTATAAATACTTCTAAGACTTTGCTTAGACTTGTATTATACTAAAATTATCTGAAGTAAAATAATTATATTTTTGCGTTTTATTTATACTCGTGATCCGCCAATGGCACGTGATGTATTTTCGAGTTGTAGTCTACTTATCTAGAACACGCAATATGGAGATTTAGACAAAAATAATTCTAAAGCAGTCAGGGTTAATGTGTTTCTGTGTAACGTATCACTCATCATCAGTCTTCATCGATCCACTGCTGGACAAAGGTTTTTGCACGAGGTTTGCATACATACATTTCTATACAAAAACATTAAACTTTCACAGTTATGATACAGTGTCGATATAATAAGTTCTGGGCTCGAATGACGGCGAGTCACGAAGTTACGTCGGTAGTCTGACGGCAGTGATCTTGCACAGTAGTCTGGCGAGTGGCAGCCGAAAATCGGAGAGTACAATCGATCAATCCGCTGCAGATTTTTTAGTTAATTATGAATCAATTTGATAATTTTATATAAGTTGAACCCTTTAAAGGCAAAGATAATAAATTTGATTATTTTTACACAAAAGAAAAATAAAAATCATTCAAAGTTTCGTTGCAACAACCCATCAAAGTTCTGCTTCACAAACTTCTACCGAATACATCTTCATTAATTTTATTATTATTTCAGTAGTTTACACATAATGAAAGAAGATATATGAACCTTCATCAAGAAATGGAACTAAATGCAATGGAGTTTCTTTTTAAGGCGTCTCTATTCACGACCGAATCAGATATGTGGAGATTCTTAGTAGGACAAGAGTTGCTGACTTAGCGTGTATATTGACGAAAAAAATGGGAGGTGGTAGGTATCCAGATAGAATATGGTGAAGAAAAAAAAACAGTTGCATCAAAATAGGCCAACAATTTGATAAGTGGGCAGATGATATCGCTAATACTACCGAAAAAGTTAAGTTGAAGTAGACTTGAAATCGTATGTAACAACAATCGATGAACTTTAACAGATTTAATTGTTGTAAGTACAAGAGTTTTTAAATTTATTTTTTAAGATAAACACAATTTTGCAGATCATATAATTGTCATAAATTAAGGATAAATAATTGTTTTGATGCATAAAGAGCATATGGAGCAGCTGTGGTAAGAAAATATGGATTTTATAAGCATTTTATTTCTAGATATGATACAGTGTCGATTTCATTAGTTTGGAATCGGATGACAGCGAGTCGCGAAGTTACGTCGCTAGTCTGGCGACAGGGAAAGCTGAAATAAATGATATTGTTAAAAGGAAAGATAACCAAATTGTTTTGAAAGTTGAATTGTAAATGTTACAAGCAAACATTACTCAATATAAATTATTTATAAAATCAATTAAATAAGAATGATATAAAAATATTTTCTGAATGTATTTTATTATAATTGTACTAATAATGTTTGAATAACGCAGCTGAAAAAAAGACGAAAATTCAATGGGCGCTCGTCACACGTTCACCTCGTTATTACAATACAAAAAAACGGTATTTTTCCATCTGTTCTATCCTAAAGAACGTGATCAACTCGACTTTATCTCCCGCCCCTGAAAAATACTGAAAATACTGAAAAAACTTCTGAGGTTCTTAGAAGCAAAGCAGTATAATTGAAAAATCATGAAACTTTTAGATAATTTTTGACTTGACACTTTTTAGGAAGCTGAAGTTTTGGATTAATTTCTTACTGCATATAGTATAATGTGAATGAGTAAATCTTTAAAAAACACATCAAAATACACTCGCAATCCCACAAACTCTTAAAGTATAAATAATTTACTTAAAGTAATATTGCCTGCGGGTATAGTTCAATGATCAAAGCGTTTGCTTGGCAAGCCGAAGGTTATGGGTTCGATCCCCGATGGAGATTAAAAAAAAACAAACGATTTCTGAACTCTAAAAGACTCCCGGTTGGTGTGTGTGGTCCCTCACCAGCCAAAGCCTAATAATCAAAATTGGTGGTATATGAAAGTCATCCCATGAAGACCACCCATTTATAGTAAATTCCTGTAATAACAAGGATGATGCACGGATTTCGAACTGTAGTCTATGATGTTGGAGAATCAACACACATGCAGCACTTAATAATATGTAACCAAAGCGTCATATAATCCACAGATGAGACTTAAGCATCACTATCACCATTTGTCGGTAATCTCCTGTATGTATTGACATCAGCACGATATAGACCTTGCTGATTGGTACCGAAAACCTCGATGTACAATCTTTCGTCTCTTATTTTTGTTTGCTTGTCGTACATGTATGTGTCGCCATATTGGCATTTTTCATGTGTAGATTATTGTTAAGTTGAGTCCCATAGAGAAAGTTGAAAAATATTGTCAGTCATAAATATATTTGTGTATAAATCAATTAATTGAAACATGCAAAGTAATATAAAAATTTAGAGATTTGTCACTTATACCCATTTGTTTCGTAGTGCGTCACATATCTGAAAATAATCGGAGCTTTCATTCAGATCACGTAAAATATTTCTTCACACATTCATCGCAGATCTACGCAAAGGTCTTTTTTCACGTTTTTTCAGTTTCTCTATCAGATCGATAAGACAAGACCTAGGGCGGAGTCCCTCAGTAGACAATATAAAGGATAATTTAATAGACGCGCAAATCTTGTCCAATGACAGTTTTTATCAAAATGTATTATATTTTTGAAAATATTTCTTTCACATACTACACAGGAGAGCTTTTGTAGAGATTTGATAGTTAAATGACTCTATAGCGCTATACTAGATTTTTTATGTAAACAAATACAAGAGAATACCAACAGACGGTGAAAGTAATTCTGAAGTCTCATCTGTGAAATTTTTATGACGCTTACCACTGTGTATATGGCTAAACACTGCATGTGGAGTGTTGATGCGCCAACGTCATAGACTACAGCCCAAGATTCACGTATCATCCTTAATTATTACAGGAATTTACTATGAATAAGTGGTTTTCACGGGATGACTTTCGTCTACCGCCAGTTTGAATAATTAGGCTATGACTGGCATTTTGCGGGCGAAAGATGAAATTCACAAGAACCAGGGGTATTTTTGATCATCAATCAATATGCAACGCTTAGCTTTACTAAGAGCCCGATGGATTGGTCACATCAGCGCCACGATGGTCTTCTTCACGATATTGTGGAGGGGATGGTTGAGGGTAGAAACTGTAGAGGGCACCCTAGACGGGAGTATTTGCAACAAGTATTTGAGGAAATGATCTGTAGCGCTTATGCTGAGCTGAAAAGGGTTGCGGAGGACCGAGAGGAATGGAGATCAAGATGCAAGATTCTGTTGCTGCAAACCAATCCACCGGATTGATACTACGTAAAAGAAGCTTTACTAAAAAATGCCAAGCGTCATAGAATCCAAATATTAAATTTCTTCATGACACACTGTCGGTATTATGCCGTATGTGTTAGCATGAAAAAGCGTGATATGAGTACACGTTCCATTATTGAGCATGATCATTTTATGACGCAACTGTCCATGGCAGGGCAGTAAAAACACTCGGAAAATGTGTCATCTAGTACTCTTTATATAACTTTGTTATTGGTAATGTGAGGAAAAAATGTGAGTGTGTTTAATAATTAGGGCTTTTTTTCTAACGATTCCAACGCCGTTGTCGCCGGGCGTCAAGTAACGGCAGATAACGGCGGATAACGGCGAGTAACGAATAATAATAATGGTGATTATTCACGCCAATTAGCCGGCCGTTGTGTGCTTATGAACGGCGGCGTCGTTAAAAATAATTGCGGCAAAACTTTGCTAAAGCTCGAGACCATAACATAGAGGGAGCTTAAAGCTTGGTTTTGTTCTCAGTAAAAGGGTTGTTGGGAGGTGAGAATTTCACTCAGATATAAATATATCAGCTTATAAAAATAAGAAAATAAAATATTTATAAATAAAGTTACAACAAAATTCTGCCCAATAGCTCTGTCACCTACTGCTATTATCCATGTCTTGTACCAAAACATCTTTGCACTTGCACGCTAACCTGGAAACAAACTCAAATAACTTCTTAGGTTTTCACGGCCATATTTGATATTGTGACTTTTGGGTTAAGCTGTGTGGCAAATTACTCCTTTCAATATTTCGACCGCCATCAACTAGTCAATAAGTCATCAACCCTGAAAAAGACCCCTGCATTGGCGGTCGAAATTTTGGAAAGGAGTAATTCGCCACACACGGCTAAGCCCAAAAGTCACAATATGAAAACATACTCATACGAATATGCTTTTTGAAGTTGTCTTAAGCGGAAAGACTGAGGAATAAAAAAAAATGGGAGATGTAGTATCATCTGGGTTCTGAGGTATATCGAGTAGTTGTTATTTAGAAATGACAATTGATTTTTATGTAAATATATATAAATTATATGTATAGTTTATATGTATTTTAATAGATTATATGTATAATAATTATAGTTTATATATGTGTATACGTATTGAGATCCTCCTCTCATATTGAGGACATCTGTTTACTTGATGAAGCATGCAGGATCAGGTCCACAATATAAAGAAATGGTTTTTGTTTCACTATACACGTTTATTTGTCAAACACTTTGCATTCGGCACACCATATAGGCGTGCCCATAACGGGCGCGAGCGTTGTCCAACTGACAGCTCACGGCGCGCTCTGACATCTCGGCGGTACCAACTGAAATAGGCCCACTGTCATAACAAATATTTTGGCGTATGTACAAACCGTTTAACATTCTACAATTACAAATATTAGATATGCATGTCAGGCGAGCGAACAAAATAAGAGACAAAATATCGTTTTTTGAGGCTTTACGGCATCAGCATTCAGGAGTTATATCAAGCTGATATTAATATAATAATAATTATAAACATCCTCCTCTCTTTCAAAAGGTTGTTATTCCGTCGTCTGATGGCAGGATTAGGAACAGATTGATAACACAGACTTTTTCTGAAGCACATTGACATATATGTACGATAAACTTTTCATGCTTATAGCCCGGACCTAGTCACAGCATTAAGCCAAGCCACAATACAATATGCTCTCGCCGAAGGGCGGGACACGACTAGTTTGCTGGTGATGGCTCTCGCCTAGCGCTTCTAGCGGCGGTCTATATAATTAGTCCCAAATGCCAATATGGCGACACATACATATACGACAAGCGAACAGAAATAAGAGACGAAAGATTGTATATTGAGGTTTTCGGTACCAGTCAGTAAAGGCTCTATTATGCTAAATCATTTTTGTACCTAATTTCAAAAAAATAATTAGAAAAAAGAGAACAGTGTAGAATATAGACAGTATAGAAGAAATATTGCAACCCACAGCTTACGGTATCACTTCATCGTAACATGTTTGTAGAAAACATTTGACACCATCTCTTGAATATCTCCCAAGCTATCGAAAAATATCGATCTTCTCTGGTTTGTTAATATTTTTAAATATTCATGGATGTCGTTGTAAGAAATTCGGAATTAATTTTGAAATACATCTTTCGAATATTTGGAAGCTCGTACAACTGCGCTTATGACGATCGTCTACGTAGAGCGCAAATGCGTGCTTACGGCGATCGCTGGGTAAAAACAAGATAAATAAATAAATATTTATTACAACAAAACTAACTTTACTTTTAATTCTGACAGGGATCGAACCCATCTTATATTTTCCAATTGACAAACGTTTGCTTTAACGAAAATTACGTTTCCCACTCTGGGACATAAACTAGTTTAACGATGTTTCTTTTCGGACAAAAACAGCTAATATCGAACTGAAAGTTAACATTGAGTACTCGGGTACAGAATTAAATTGAACGAAACTTATTCAAATGAAATAACTACCCGAATTTCCAACTGTAATTACTCTGAAGTAGAAATTTTAAATGGGTTAATATTGTAGTAATACTGTTTTAATCGTATTTTGTACCGTAAACGTATAAAAGCATTGGGTCACAGCGATACTGAAAATATGTTTACGTATTTCAGTATTTTAAATAAATTTGAATTGATATTGTGGCCTTTGAGTTAAACCATGTGTGGCAAATTTTATTTTACAAATATTGTATCATATATGGCGTCCGAACTGGCAGAGCATCTGGCTGATACGAGACATAAGTTTTCATTGCAACCCGAAATCGTGGCTCGAACGCAAGGCAAATATGTACGCCTAGTAAGGGAAGCCATTGAAATCAAAAGACATCCCATCAACATCAACAGGTATGACGGCTTGATTTTCAAAACAGAATGGCTTCGACCTCTAATCATACATATTCTAAAACCTGTACAGACAAGCAAGGACGACCACAGTCCGACATGACGTTCGTGTGGATACGATTCTTAGAACATACCTACCGTACACGATTCTCCGGACCAATGAAACATGAAAATGTAGTTGCCATGGAGATAACAATGCCGCTTATCATAAAAGATAATCTGACACCAACTCACAACTAAATAATCAATCCCGAAGAAGACCCCTGCAACGGCGGTCGAAATATTGGTAAAAAGAAATTCGCCACACACGGTTAAACCCAAAAGTCACAATATCAAATCTGGCCGTGAAAACACAAGAAGTTATTTAGGTTGGAATTATTTTTTAAATATATTTTTGAATAAATTACAAATTTTTTGTTATATATGGTTTATTGGTTTGACAATTGACCTTTTGTAAAAAAGTTGATAGTAATTCTGATGTTTCACGTTAAGCAACAATTTATCTCCAAAATGAGGCCTCGGTTTTACGTTCACTGTAACGCTTTACCAGCGTATGACTGAAGTGTTTCAGTGAATACGTGAACCGTGATCTCATTAAGAAAAGAATGGTTGGAGATTTAAAAAATTTAAACTCACACAGGAGAATACCAACGATGGTGATAGTGATTCTGATGTCTCATCTGTGGAATTGTATGACACTTACCATGCTACATATGACTAATATCTGCACGTAAAGTGTTGATCCCCAACATCATAGACTACAGCCCAACATTAACCCGTCATACTTATTATTACAGAAATTCATTCCAAGAATGGGTAGTCTTCACGGAACAACTTTTGTCTACCACGAATTTTGATTAATACGCTATGACTAGGATTTATGGGTGAAGAATATCAAATTTATACCTACAAGGAGTATATTAGAGCTCAGAAATCGATAAAAAATTTATTTTTTTATTAAGACTAGCAAAGGCTTTAAGCACTGAGTTATACCCACTGTATTTAAATATATGTTTTTGACTTATGATGGATGTTTTTGGTGACCATATGTTCCAGCTAGGGTAGCGGAAATGTACATGAACTTGTTATATACATATGTTTTGACATTGTGCAATTTTTTTTAAGCTGATCATTTATCCTCCTATATAATACTTGCTGACCTGGAAAACTTCGTACCTTTTTTTTTTTTTTTTTTGTAAGCACATACAGGAAAAACACATAAAGTTCGAAATGAGCATATTCGGGGATCATTTAGGGTGGCCCCCATACCTGAAAAGATAAGGGAAAACCGCCTAAGATGGTATGGGCATGTGACACGGAGAGGTGAGGACCACATGGTGAAGAGAGCCCTCAACATACCCATGTTGAGAAGAAGACCTGGAAGACCACAGGCAACCTGGACTGCAACTGTAAACAAGAATCTGAAAATCATGGGTTTGACCGAGAATGCAACGCAGGGCAGACAGACATGGCGAATGTGCACAAGGAGAGCTGACCACAGTTGATGGGAAATGGCTAGGATAAATAAGAAGAATGTAAGCACATACAGGAGAATACCGATAGATGGTGATAGCGATGCTGAAGTGTCATCTGTGGAATTATATGACGTTTACCATGGTGCACATGGCTAAGCGCTGCATGTGGAGTGTTGATCCGCCAATGTTATAGACTACAGCTCGAGATTCACGCATCATTCTTATTATTGCAGAAATTTATTATGAATGGGTGGTCTTCACGGGACGACTTTTGTGTGCCACCAATTTTGATTAATAGGCTATGACTGGCATTTTACGGGTGAGGGATCAAATTCACACCAACCTGGTTAAATTTTTTTTATTGATATATTTTAGAGCTCAAAAATCGAGTAAAAATCCTTTTTTTTTAATCAGGGATCAAACCCACGACCCTTGGCTTGCAAAGCAAACGCTTTGACCATTGAGATATACCCGACGGCTGAACCAATAAATCTACCTTATAAATGTTGTGTTTACTTTACCTGATTTAAATTCATTTTGTTATGAAGTTCAAAAAAAATCTCAAAATTATTTGAACATAGATGGCGGCTTATGCAAAATGGTTAAACATACAACGCCATCTACTGGAAACACCAATAATATGAAAATCCGTTTCATACAAAATATATATGAAAGAATAACTAATTTTTTTAAAGTTATTTTTCTATTCGAGTTCAAGATAAATGCAACCTATAAAAAAGCATGACAATCGATACAGCCGTTCTTGAGTTATACACGGCGTAACTAACACCACTTTCTCCCATACATAAAGATGTGCTGAAATTTAATAAATAAAACATAAAAAGTATTTATTGGTGGTTTTAGTACTCTAAGCATATCTGCCAACTTCTATTTAATATATTTCGTTATAATTTTGATGAAAATCCTTCACGGACTGGCAGTTTTTGCAATATTTCCATTTATTATAAATTGCAAACATTAACGCTGGGATAATTTTTCTCGGTATCGAAACCCCGAGGGAGGTTTTATTAAAAACTTTAGCAAATTTAAATAAAGGCCTCCTGGACCTTCAACGGCAAAGCTTTCACGTTTAAAATATTGAACATACAGATATCTCCATTGCTTAATGGAAATGAAAATAGTTGTTGAAATATGAGTTATTTTTTACATAAAACAATATATAATAGAAGTGTATACATATGACTAATGTACTCTATTTTTATTGATATCAGCTTGATATAGCTCTTTTGGGCTGATGCCGAAAAGCCTCGAAAAACGATCTTTTGTCTCTTATTTTTGTTCGCTCGCCTGACATGCACATCTAATTGTGTTAGTTTTAATGGTATATTGTTGCACGGCATTTGCAGGCTGCATTTTATTTGTCATTAGAGTTGCTCCATTTCACGTTGGTGCAACTGTCATCTTTAATTTGCTTTTTTTGCCGCAACGGTCTTGAAACGCTAGTGTCAGAGTGCTCCGCCAGTTGTCAGTGGACTCTTCGACCAGTATGGCGAATGCCATATCGGTCGGACAAGAAAGCAAGTCTGTAATAAAATAAACGAGAATCGTGTTTCGAAAACAAGTTCTTTGTATTGTTAACCTGCTCCTGCATATTGTCATCCAGTAATTATATACCCAAATTATAGAGGAGGAAATCAATATGTAACATTTTTTAACACATCTGCCCATATTTACAGCCAATAGATACTACAGATTTCTTTTTCATAATTCTGTAAGCGCAGATTGCCTATGCCTTGTGCCAGAACACCTGTTTACCTTGAGGTCCACATGGAAACATATATGGTTGCTGAGAGCCTCCAGGATCAAAGTAATAGACTGTATAGCATAGCTGTAGTACCATAGAAATATTTGGTTGTTCAAAAATCATCGTTTTTTAAGGAGATCAGATGATGAGTCCGACGTATCCAAGGTCTGTTTTTTTGTCCTTAAGAAGTGGCTCAACCCTCTAAATGGCACGTAAAAAGTTCATATTTGATTAAATAAATTTAAAAAAATAAGTTTGATTGCGTTTTGAACCGACGGCGTCTAAATGACAAACAAACGCTTCACCACTGGGCTATGCCACACGGCACATGTATACAAATGGTTGACACAAATTGCAGCCACATATATCTGTTAGTACTCCGTATCCAATATCATTGCTTCATCTTAAGACATCTCTTCAATTAGATATCTTCCAAAAGAACATAAATGCCTAGTTTACGACGGCGGGAACTTAAAACAAAGGCATCTATAGTAACCGAGATGTAATTTGTTGTTCCATGATGAAAATTTATCCTTTTATTTAAACAAATAATCAAGTAATCAAACTGTGACAAAATAACTTCTAAAATTCAGTCAACAGGCGTGTACAACTGGGATGGGTGTATTTAGAAAACTTAAATACATTTTAATAGTGAAATATCTGTTTCAGAGTAAGGTGTTTAACCATTGTATCCTCCCGGTATTAACTTATGGCGCAGAGATGTGGAATCTAATAGTAGGTCTTAAACATAAAATAAAGGTCATCTAACGTGTTGTGATGGAGAGATCCATGCTCAGAGTGTCTCCAAAAGATAGAATCCGAAATGAGGTTATCCGAAGAATAACTCAAGTAGTGGAGGCTATTCAACAAATAGGCACACTCAAGTGGCAATTAGCAGAACATCTGTCGAAAAGATGACGGTCGATGGGAAAATAAAGTGTTGGATTGGCGCCAAAGAACTGGCAAACGAAGTGTTGGTCGATACCATGCAAGATGGATTTATGTCATTAAAATAATGGCATGAGTGGCCTGGACGCGAAAGGCGAAGGATCGAAGAGAATGGAGACTCATGCGGGAGGCCTACGGTCAAAAGTGGACGGACACAGGCGGATTATGATTTATAATTGTATTCAAGATATTTGTACAAATTTTCTTTTATTTTTTTTTATTATATATTATGAAATAGAAATAATAAAGAAGACAGTTGAAATTTTTTTTGCGATACGAATAAATAAGTTTTACATTTTCAAAAGGCAGAAATAATGATGTTGCCAAGTTTTAATTTCTTTGCGGGACTTTCTCCCCATCTACGGGGAAAATATAATTACCATTTTTGTGCAAATCCTCTTAGGGGACCGGGAGATGGCCGTCTGCACAACATTTTAAAGTATTTCGCTCTCCCACGCGGGGGAAGTTTATTATGTAATATCTGTCGAGATAAATGGGGAAAATTTCTCGGGAACGCGTAATACGGCAACACTAATTTGTATTGTTCTACATTTTTATTTATTCAAATAAGGAGGATTAGGTGTTTTTTTAGACAAAAGAATGAATACACAGAGATTATTCTGCCAGTGAAAGAAACTTGTTATCTGTGAGTTCAAAGACGCATACTTCCTTCATTATACTTTATATACTCTTTTCTTCAGTACTGAGAATATATAATACGATATACTTATAATATATATTAAGTATAAAGCCGGTCTCGCTTCCAAAAAACTAAGTGTATTGTATGGATCACGTTAGTATTTCAACGATATGCAATTTATTCTTCTGTATAAAGGAAAAATTCGATCTATCCTTGAATACGGCAGTTACCTTTGGATTGAAGCCCCAATATACTTTCTAAGCTTAATTGACTTAGTTCAAAGAAGAGCAATTCGTTTGATAAACAATGACTCTCATAGGTCTAACCTGCAATCAATGGAACACAGGCATAAGATCGGTTAACTTAGAATTTTCTAACGTTATTATCACGGTCGCTGCTCTTCGGAACTTAAAGAACTAATTCCTCCTGCATCTGTTGGCCCTCCTTGAACACATTGTCTGCCTGTCCTGCGCTTCATTCTTGGTCAAGCTCAGATCCTTGTCTAAATTTGGAGTGCAGATTGCCTGTGGTCTTCCAAATATTCATATCAGTTTGGGTATGTTGAGGGCTTTCTTCACCATATGGTCCTCATCTCTTCGTGGCACATGCTCATACCATCTTAGGCGGTTTTCCCTTATCTTTTCAGGTATAGGGGCAACCCAAAATGAACCCCGAATATGCTCATTTCGAACTCTGTCCACTCTAGTCACACCACCCGCCAAACTCAGCATATTCATCTCTGTTATATGAATCCTGTCCAAGTCACATTTTAGGGGGGTCCAACACTTTAATCCGTAGAGCATAGCTGCCCTTACAGCACTTTTGTAGATCACACAAAACCCCAGAGAGAGACCTCCATTTAAGCCATCTTGTGCTTATACTATGCTCCACGTTGGATTCAGTTTTTGCTCGTTTATACATATAAAAGACGACAAGTCGCGGGTTCGTCACGTGGCCGTGTGGAGGAAGGATGCAGTAGCAGATTAACAACAAAAAGAACTTGTTTTTGAAGCACAATTTGCATTTATTTTTATTAAATACTTGATTTTTCATCCGACAAGTATGGCGGTCGCCGGCCGGATGAAAAGTTAACTGCCAACTTCCGGAATACTGTGACATGCAGCGCTGCCAATGATCGAGGCAAGAAAGTAAATTATAGATGACAGTTGAACCAACATGAAATGGAGAAACTGTCATAACAAATAAAATGACGTATACAAACGCCGTGTAATATTATATAATTAATACTAACATTATTGGTTTGCATGTCAGGTTAACGAACAAAAATAAAAGACAAAATATCGTTTTTCGAGGCTTTACGGCATCAGCCTAAAAGAGCTATATCAAGCTGATATCAATATGTATATTATATTTTTTTCAACTAGTGCTTATTTCGTGAATGGTTACTTTTAGCTCATGTCTGATTTGACAGATACTTAGTTTGATCCTTCCGCTAAACGAATATGGTTGTGTATACGCTTGAACAATGCTGGGAAATATTGTGACATTACTTTGAAAATTAAGCCATTTTTCTTCGAAAATGAGCAAGGAGTGGCCGTTACAGTCAATGGCGATCGTTATCGGGCCATTTTTGTTCACAAAAATTGAAGAGGAGGATATTGGCAACATTTGGTTTCAACAAGACGGCGCTACGTGCCACACAGCCGAAGCTACACTCGATGTTTTGCTCCCCATTAAAAAAAAAAAAACTTATTTGGCGGACCCGTTAGTTAATTATTCTCAATTTGCTAATATATCTATTCGTTTTGGACTACTAATGCTTTGTATATATACGAGTAAATTTTCTCATTAACTTCTTAAACTATGTTCATTTAAAATTAAGAGTTTCTCCAAGTCTCCCCGTCTCCCTCGTCCTTTGATCTCTTCTTCGCCTAGTCCCGATATCACGTTATTATTACTGAACTGGGAAAGTTGTTGGCAGAAAGTTTGGGAACAATGATTGATTTCTGGATGGGAAATTTCCTTAATGAGAAATATTAATAAAAATAGATACTCCCATCACTCTCGGCTGACCGGCAACGGGGTGAGAAATATCTGCGTTTTCAGGATAATTTCAGGAAAATTAATCAGAGTACTAAATACTTAGAAAGTTCTGTGATTAATATTAAAAATAAAGCGTTCGATTTTGAAGATAGAATTTATAATTTTTAACGTAGATTTAAATCTAAGTAATACGTAATTTGTCACTATTTTTAAACTATTTAACTGTCAAATAATACTAAGCAGTTTTTGGTCAAATTGAGGAATACAGATAATAATTTAAGTTTTATTAAGTTGCTCGATAGGTAAAGTTAGGAAAAGCTGAGTTGGATTAATATAACAGCCAAATAATTTTGCAAAGCAACTTTGCACACCACTCCTCTCTGTAAATATAATATTGAATAAAATATGAGCAACGAATACTGATATTTTAGGTAATTTGTCGTTGTTTATAAGCAATTTTACTGTTAAATAATGACTTTTTTTTTATGAAAACGTATTCAATATATAAATATTTCTTTATTTACGTTGTTTTTACATAGATCCCTTAAGATGAGTTCTCTGTATAGGAGATTGCAGTTTCAACTAACTCGTAGTCTTTTCAATCCATCACTCGTTAAGAGATAACTGAGCTGCGATAGTACTTTATAAGTGATCAAACCTATTTTATTAAGGAGAGGGGGTAGGGGTTAGTCTATCAGGGAATGATAAGAAAGGGAGACAGATAGGGTTGCAAGGATGAAGAAAAAAAAGTAGATATTTTTTTTATGATAATAATTAAAATTAAAAAAAAGAATTGCTGTAAGGTCATGAAAACTGGTAAATGTCTACAAAAATAAAAATTGACTTTTGTAAACAAGAAACGAAACAAAACCAAAAGAGTTCTCGGAATTTCCTGGAGAGACCACGTCACGAACAATGAGGTTCTCAGAATAATCAAGGAAGATGGGCAACTAATAAGAACCATCTCAGAGAGGCGAGCCCGATGGATCGGTCACATCGTGTGCCACGATGGTATTCTTCACGATATTGTGGAGGGGATGGTTGAGGGTAGAAACTCTAGAGGGCGCCCTAGACGGGAGTATTTGTAGCAAGTATTCGAGGACATGAATTGTGGTGCTTATGCTGAGCTGAAAAGGGTTGCGGAGGACCGAGAGGAATGGAGATCGAGATGCAAGATTCTGTTGCTGCAAACCAATCCACCGGATTGATACTACGAAGAAGAATCAGAATGGATTAATTGGATAGACTTTAGTTTCGTTGTTTAGTATAACCTGAGGTTTTCTTGTGTCAGGATACATTTTGTTGTCGAACAAAATATAACGTATAAACAAAAATAATCTTTTGGGTTTCTAATATATATTTTCTTATCCTCATTGACATTTTAACAAAAAACAATTCACTTCCTACGATAAAAGAGACCGTAAATATTTCATCAGCAAAAATATCTTTCTAGTCCATACACCTCGGGATATGCAAGTACATAAACATGTCATAATATTTCACAACTCGTACAAAAGTCCATTCGTAAAAGTCACCAAGAAAATGTAAATTTTTCTTCGGGAAATTCTTTGTTTTGTTGTAAGAATAGAAAAAAATACGTCTCATTGTGGATGGAATAGCAATTTGTTGCATATAACATCAGGACATATGAAGTGTCTACAAATAAGAACAGATTTGCTGAAGTTATTTTCCTCAGGTAAAAACTTGCACTGTAGTGTATATTTGATGTAATATTTACATCAAAATGCACATTAGTAAGAATTATTACTTATGTGCATACCCATTACACACTTCATATCCAACCTTTTCACTCACTCTTTGCTTTATATAGAGCCAAAATATTTAACTGATTGACTTAAAAATGGCCACCTGACCTGGCTGAAACATGTCATCAAAAAAATAAATGTGGAGTAAATTCTAAAAAATATTTTATTTGTATCTGAAAGTTAAATGTTTATCCAACAAAAAATATCATTTTAATTTTTTATGCTTTTGAAAAAGGTAATGAAATAGCCAAAATCAACATAGGATATTTTTTGTAATTACCATAAAACCTGTTGTCGCACTAGGTTTGTAATTGTAGGGAGAGCTTTCGCCGTGGAAAAGCTCGAGCAAGATTAATTACTGGCAGCTTTTTGCTGCCGACTTGTTGCCAGGGCTCACGTGCTGTCATTAGGCTTACAGAAAACTGCTGACACATCCAACTTGCTGCCGTAAGGAAGCAAAAAACAACACTTGTCGATTGTTGCTGAAGATCCGGTTTGAAAAGAGCTTGTTGTGCTATCACGTAAAAGCTTTGTAAAGTTATGCGTTGAAACAACAACAAAAAAACAACGTTATTAATTAAATTATTTTTATTAATTAATAAAGTAATAATTTTGAAGTTCATTCGAATATTTATTTTTATCATTAATTTTATTCATAGAATTGGTCATCGTCTAACTAAATGACGCTTTTTTGAGTGAAAAAACATAATGTATGTTTAATTTTACCGACATCAGCATCATGCCTTTGCTGAGTGGTACCGAAAACCTCGATATACAATCTTTTGTCTCTATTTCTGTTCGCTTGTCAAACAGGGATGTGTCCGCCATGCCATATTGGCATTAGTTATAAACACCACTACTCGTGGCGCGGGCGAGAACCCATACCGAGCGCGGAGATTAGTAGTTGCCTACCGCTCTTCGGGAGAGCATATTGTTCTGTGACTCAGCCTACTCCTGCGCCTAGGTCCGGGCCACAAGCTTGTATAGTAATTTATCGTAAATATAATCAATGTGCTTCTAAAAGAAAGTCTTTGTTATGCTGACCTGCTCCTCATCATGCCCTCACGTGACGGAGTAACAACCTTTTTGAGAGAGGAGGATGTTTCTACATTTTATCATTTATAAGTTGTAAACACTGTAAAACATTATTAAATTCATATTATTACAACAATGAAAAACATATTAAGATTCCTTAAAATAATGTTATAGTTGTATTAAGAACCTCCCCTTTTTTTCTCTTCACATATTCTTTTCATATGTGGAACATATGGTCAACACGAATTGCTGCCACTGAAGTATGTCCCCGTCCTACTGCTTATTTCTCAATCAAGGACGTATCGGCATTTAAAGGTTCACTTGGAAGAATATATGGTTCCCGAAAACCTCTAAAGCAGAAATCCAAGTACTTGAAGGGGGTACTATAGTATCCGAGGCACATTTTTGGGTATATTTGTCTATCAGATTTTTTTAGGAAATCGCAAACTTAATTATCCAGATTCTTTTGAGTCATGGACCATTTTGTTCTAAAGAGTGGATGAACTGGAATATATTTTAACAGAAAAAATAAATAAGGTATCTTTAATGGAAACACAACTATAATAATATAAATATATATAAACTACCTACAGTGTATAAATAATATCACGAGAAATATTTGCAACAATATTAATGATAAAATGACGTCACTGCATAAGAAATTGAAATAATGAAATGAACTAAAGATGTATTATTAATTTATATATACTTTAGATTTAATTATATATATAGTATCTTAAAATTTTTATTATATAATGTTAGTATCATATCGAAATTATGACAATGTATAAATGTGTATATGTAAAATTCTGTATAAAAATATAACTGTACAATAACATAGATGAATCCCACGCCACACACAAGATCTTATCTTTAAGTGGTGTGGTAAGCGAATTAAAAAAAAAAAAATAATAATAAAAAAAAAAGATGGAATGTCAATTACTGTGTAAAAAATGTATCTTTTTATATTTGATTAAAAAAAAAAAAATAATGTATACATTTTATCTTCATTCAAAATGATTAAATCCTATTATTAGTTAATATTATTTATTCAAAGCAACCGTATAAATACTACTAAACATTTTTTGGTTAAATTGAGGAATACAGAGAATAATTTTAGATTTATTAATTTACTTGGTTCAGGTAAAGTAAGGTAAAACTGAGTTGGATTAATATAACAGCATAATAATGCAAGATAATATTTTTTTTATCCGATCATAATATATTTGTTTTGGTTGTAGTCAAAAATAGAAGCCAATAAAGAAAATGTGTTGATCTTACAAAAAAATATCTTTGCACACCTCCTTTTTGTAAATATAATATTGAATAAAAAATGAACAACAACTACTGATAAAATGAAAATCAATCCCAAAAAGTAATTTTCTTCCAACAGGTGTTTTTTTGTTCCTTTAACGTTCAATTAATGCAAACATTAGTTATTCAATGAATACGTCCATACACCCGTCGTACAGCAGGGCAAGTACTGCAACCGAGTGAATTAAACAGGCTGTAATGCAATTTGCCGATTGGCAGCGCCGGCGGCATTAGAATAATTGCGAAGGCTTCGCCGCGGCCGGAAGGTCCGGTCTGAATTATTCATTTCCGCCACGTATGCTGGTCACGTGACGCGAATCTCAACCAAGTTCAATGGCGCCGTAAACACAACCTTTTTTCAAGCTTTATTTAGAGCCAATCTCTAATAAAAAACGGATGCTTAGATGAATTATCAGATGCACTATTTTGTAAATTGTTTCTCACACTTCTAAAATTTAAACATATGCTTGTATTATAAATTTAAATTAATTTTAATTAAAAAATTAAAAATATTTAGTTTTGATTCATATTTATTTTGAACGATTACATGTTTCAGCCCTTCTGGAGACCATCTTCAATAATGATCTCCAGACAGGCCGAGAAGGTGTCCAGGGAGGCCGAAACATGTAATCGCTTAAAATAAATGTGAATCAAAACTAAATATTTTTAATTTGTTAATTTTTAAATAAAATGAATTATAAATTCTAATTATACAGTTTCACAAAGTATTGTCAGTTGATAACCTTAATGTTATGTTTGTATCTTTTAAGTTTACTCAACTAATCACGTAGGTATTACACTGTACAATTGTCCTGAATAATTATTTTCAGGGAAAAAGTAGGATAACATTAATTTCAACGTTTATATTTTATGCCTCAAATTTATATGTTTTGCCAGAAAATTTTCAACCCTGAAAATAACCTTTGCAATTGCGTTTGAAATATTGGTACAAAGAATGTTGCTGTACACGACTAAACCCAAAAGTCGCAATACAGTGTTTTGTAATTATTTGAGATTATTAAGATTGTTTTTCCTTATGTAATGACAAATAACATAAAATATTTGATTTATGAGTAAAATAATGAACTAAGCACGCAATATACATCAAGACTAGAACAAGTTCTTGACCCTTGAACTACTCTTCAATACAGCAATGACCATAACAGTTCAATAAATGGCTCATTATTCGCTATCTAAAGGCTATTTCCCAATACGGAAGGTCTCTCCAAATTAGTTTGTTTTCATTATGGACAAACTGCCGCTAACCCCGCGAACAGACAATTTGGTATATTACCTTGATGGCTTCTAGAGGCTCTACACCTGTCGATGTAGAACCTTTTATTTTCAATCAATAACGCTCGAAATAAACACTTTAATGCGGGATAATTTCCATTTTCAAGTTCATCTAATTTATTGATACTGATAACAATAAAAAACTCACGGCACTTTTGCAAGAACTTTTTTAAACATAAAATTTTGCACGCGGGTTTAATTCAGTGGTTACAACGTTTGCTCAGCAAGCCGAAGGTCGTAGGAAATATTTTCTCTAATTTTTATAAGGCTGTGTGCGCATAAATATTATATGGATTAAATATTTATTAGAATATTATTAATATATATATTTTTTCAATATTTTAATCTACTTTTATATATATTTGACTATATAACAATATAATAAGTAATTAAATTTACACATACTATACATCTAATTTTTTATAGGCATCAATTCATTAAAAAAATATCGGCAGAAGCGAAATGCGAAGAAAAAAAATAAATAATAATAATCTATTAAATATTTAATCCATATAATAATGTTACCTTGAGACAATGTCAAGAAGGTAAAATTGTTCATCAGTAACACAGGTAAATGACTAGTTGTAAAGTCCGCGTCGGACCTACAAGAAGTTGTTTCTCATCCATTCAATCTACAGTTCGGTTAGAGACCCGATTGGTACTTACTAAAATAAATAGACTGTAAGAAAGTAATAATAATAAATCCTGTGAATAAATGTTGACTGATAAAAATAATAATATACATACTCTGAATATATACTATAGAGACATCTTTCGTCATACGATGATAACAATGGTATAAATACAAGTTCTAATGCGTGTCAGCTCAGGCAAAGAAATAGCCGAGGTGGCTAAGCGGTATATAAAGACCTGGGCAAAGGTTGGTTCCAAGGCCCGCGGTTCGCATCCCGCTTCTGCCGATATTTTTCTGAATGAAATAATGCGAATAAATAATTTGATGTATAGTATGTGCAAAAAATATTGGCTGTGCGCTTTAAGAGAGTTTTTTTTGAGCAATTCACAACGCTATTTAGAACAACTGAATGAAACGGTTAATTTGTAATAATATCTTTAAATAACCACACTTTATAATGTAAATGAATAAAAACAGGAAGCGGCAAAAAAAGCTGACGGTTTTCGTCGGTGTTTTGATTTAAAACTGTTAGCTTTTTTTGCCACTTCCTGTATATATTTTTATGTTAATGAGTGTATGGTTAGCGCGCACTGTTTCAAATCATGTTCGCGTGCTTTGGGAGCTGTGTGTGAACATTGGTCGTGGGTTCGATCTCCGAAGGAGATTAAAAAAAGTTTCTTAATCGATTTCTGAGCTCTAAAATACCCCTAAATGGCGTGAATTTGATCCTTTATCAGTAAAATGCCAGTCATAGCCTATTAATAATATTAAAAATTGGTGGTAAAGGAAAGTCGTCCCGTGAACACCACCCATTCATAGTGAATTCATGAAATAATTGGATGATGCGTAAATGTCGAGCTGTATCTTATGACGTCGTCGATTAACACTCCACATGCAGTGCTTAACCATGGTAAGAGTCATGAAATCCAGAGATGAGACTTCAGCAAAGAATGTTAACTGATTGAATAATAAAAAATAATGATATGCATACTCTGAATATAAACTACAGAGACATCTATCGTTATACGATGTAAACAATGGTATAAATACATCAACATTCACGTATCTGCTCAGGCAGAGAATGGTCAAGTGGACTGCGCGATGTGTAGAATAGAGCAAAGGTAAAAGGCTCGTGGTTCGAATCCCGCGTCTGCCGATATTTTTCTAAATGAATTGATGCGTATAAAAAAAGTTGATGTTTAATTGTATGTGTGTTTTTAATTACTAATAATATTGAAATATAGTCAATGATCTATAAAATAAGAGTATTGAAAAATGTTCTAACGAGATTTAAAAAAATCCATTTAATGAGAATGCGATTAGTAATCTGTTTCATATCTTGAACATATGGTCACCAAAAATTGTCACCACTTGGTTTTGTCAATAGTCATTGCCCATTCCTTGTTCTATGACAATACTGCAACCAAAGGTCCATCTGGCTACATATTTAGTTTTCCAAGATCCAAGAACAGAAGAAAACTGCAGTTGTAAGTATTTAAAGTATATTTTATATCACATCGATTGATTAGCCAGAAGCTCTCGAGGCATGAACAATTTATTTACTACGCTGATTATAAATGTATATTCTCTAATGAACGGTATGATTTCAATACAAATTACCTGTTTGAGCTTTGAAAATGGCCGCTTCATTACCTTGAAAGCTCCACCTGTTCATGGAGCTTTTAACCTTTTATCGACAAAAGACACTTTAAAGGTTGGTGTTTCTATTCAATGGAAGGGGAATAGCGAGGGGTTAGGATACGCTTGATTAACCTTGCGGAATTTCCAAAGAAATAATAACCCGCCTCTATTTGATTCGATTTATTTCAAAAGCTCTGTCTTGATTAAAGCATTCAAAGTAAAAATAATAAAATTAAATGCCGGTTAAAACGAAATCCGCAAATAAGAAACGTACTGAAACCTTGGAACTTTGAAAGTTTTTAACGATTTAAATGATTTAGTATAATTTTCAACCAATGCAGGTCACTAAATAAAAACAAATTAGTTTCACAATTAGTGTTAGAAATATTTTCTTTAGTTTTACAATCATTTGATATATTATACGTACGTAACATCCCCTAAACTTAAGGAAGAAATAACTTCACGCAACTGGGATAATTATCGGAATGTGTGGTGGCGAAATGAGGAGCAGATGAATAACACAGTATTTTTTAGAAGCGCATAGTGATATTTATTTATTAATTACAGAACAGAAGTTCCAAGAAGAAAGTTACAGAGCATAGAATATACAATACATACATGCAAAAGATAATAAGCAGATAAAAATAACATAAAAGAATAAGAAGATGACAAATGTCAATGTCTAAAGATCTAGGAGAACAAAACCATCGATAAAAGAGGAAAAGGATGTAAGGAAAGGATCAATGTGTGCTGGTAGGCCATGAAGGAGCGACATTGCCGATGTACCAAATTGAGTGATATATTCAAGTTTAAAATTTACCTTTGTTGGTATTCGGCTCAGGCTACGGACAATCAACGATTTACCTCCGCTGAAAGCCGAGCCTTACTGAGACGGAACGCTACGAAACATCGCAGCGCCATTTAATCACCTGTTAGCCCTTTGACGAATTATCTTTTGTCAAAACAACCAAAATAGCGACACACGCATATGCAAAGAGCGAACACAAATAGGAGACGAAAGACTGTATATCTTGGTTTCCGGCACCAGCTTGCAATGGCTATATTGAGCTGATATCAAACGTTAATGCTACAATTATGTATATGTAGGTAAATTATATTTTATTTTGTTGTTTGGAGTTGGAGCAATTGGTCTCAGACCAGCGCTCAGTAATGAAATGCAAATATTTGCTTGAGTTCGTGGTTCGAATCTCAGCATCACTTGTTTAATTTTCTACGATTTTGATGAGACAAATTCATATACGATTATATTTGCTGAAAAATTGTATTTGTGTATCAAAATATAAAATTTATGAATGTCAGGCTGTAGTATATGACGTTGGCGGATCAACAATCCACATGCAGCGCTAAGACATACTTACAATTTTCAAATTTAAATCACAAATAAGATTTTTCCATTACTATAAAATCGTATTCTTCCCTACGTGCTTAAGAAATATAATGTACCTATCTTGTAATTAGTGTTATATTAATATTCAGATGCTTGAGATGGACCAGGTGTTTTACAAAATTTGTGCAACTAATTAAAAATAAATGTGGAATATACCTTTTGTAATTTGATAATCTTTCATGAAAAATAATTTATAATATTAGTATATTTTAATTTTTATTAGAATATTATTCAACATTATTATCTTATTTTATAGATCATTGACTATATTCCAATATTATTAGTAATTAAATACTCATGTAATTCTACTACGGTAACTAATAATATGAAAAGCTTGTGAATAAATGATGACTGATTTAATCATAAAAATAATAACACACATACTCTGAATATATACTACAGAGACATCTATCGTTATATGATGTTAACAATGGTATATTTACATTAAATTTCGCGTATCCGGCCAGGCAGATAATGGTCGTGTGGACAGCGCGGTGTGTAGGATAGAGCAAAGGTGCAACGCCCGAGGTTCGAATCGCGCGTCTGCCAATATTGTTTTTTAATGTATTGATGCATAAAAAAATTATGTAGAAATGTGTGTATTTAATTACTGATAATTATATTTTTGCAGTTTCACAAGTATTGTCTGTTAATAGCTTTCACGTTAATTTGTTGTAGATAAAGTGTCATTAACACTTGTTTGTATTAGATTGATTCAATTAATGTAGTTTAATGTAGCTTTCATAATGAGTTAATTGCTGTCGACAGGTGATTGGTACAGTTGAAACGATCATTTATTTAATTAATTAAATACAATAGCTGAAATTAATGAATTAATTAACAAAGTTTTTAATTATCACAAACAGATCTAAACATGTTTATATTATGTTTTACTTTATTCGCTGATATAATTATAAGAAGGCCCGTATTTCTTTTTTCAGTAACTTATTCAAGGTTAAGGCAGTGAGTTAAATCAATTAGCAGTAAATAAAATAAATCGGCAGTATCCGCTGTGTCAGTATGAAAAAGTCAGTTAAAAAATGTAAATTGCAGTAGTATATTCAATATAGGTAAAAAAATATTTACCACGAATGAATAATTAACGCATAAAGTGGAAACCTAACCTTACTTTCTGCCAATTTATTATTTTTCTACTGCTGATTGATATTTTTCCACTGCCGAATGATTATTACTTACTTAACTTTGTAGGTATTTATTACTGTCAGCTTAATAAATAAAAAAGACCTTTTAATTTAATTAAAAAGTGACAAAAAAATTACAAGCCTTATTAAAAAGGGAAAACATTTTATTAGAATTTAACCTTTCCTTCCCTGTGATGTGTATCTTCTACACATTGCTTCTAATAAGCAATCATCAATATCTCTATAAATTTAATAAATACAATGTGAAGATTGTAGGTATTCCTTTATTATATATATATGCACTGATTTAAAAAGTAATATTAATAAAAATCAGGAATTTATCGGGTACATCGGAGGTATTTTGTGAACATAGGAAACGAATTCGCGCTGTTAGTGCCTCGAACTTGGGTCTCGACGATGTGTGGAATATACGCAACACTATATTAGCATCTCACTATTTCGTACTTCACTGTGCAGGAAGAGGGAAGAGAGTGGGAGTGGGCCACTCCAGCCTAATTACCACTACTAGCGGCAGTTGCTTTCGGGTTTCAAGTCAGAGTGGACCAATGCCCGTTCCATGAGCGTGGCCAGATGGTTTTTTAATGTTTTCAGCCAATAAATCTCAATTATTTTAATTTTTGACTTCAATTTTAATTAGTTAAGTGGATTAGTTATGAATTTTCTTATTTTTACGATTTAAAATCGCTGGTTTTTTTATTGTGTACTGACTACCCAAAACCTGAGCACACTTTTTAATTTTAGCACCGTAAAGGATAGGTTAATGCATAAAATATAATTTTGTAAATTTTTACTGAAACTTTATTTCAATAACGTTTTATTTATTTCGTGTTAAAAATGTGCTAATTTACTTTATAAATCGCACACAGGAGAGATAAGTGGTCACAATCGAGACCACTGAGATCAATGAACCAAAACGGGTGGACGCTGCATTCGGAAAAGATGTTTTGGGTTTGTGTGTGTATTGGGAATATAACAAGTGTATATTGATCTGTTTCTAATCTAGATAGTAGAAGAAGAAAACGTAGGTAGTGGAAGAGCATTATATAGTTCAACTGAGGCAGTTTGAAAGGATATTTAAAAAAAAAAAAATCTTCAGCATTTGGGATCTCTACCGAGTATATTATTTGTATAGTTTCCGACGGATTTTCAAGACAGTGCGAGCACATGTGGTTGTAGAATCGGCAAATTAAATTTATACTTTATTATGTAATCCGGTTAACATGTTTTAACCATGTCCATCTCCGTATGTTGACCAACTGTAGTACGGAAAGCTGAAGTGAATATAAAAACTCTGGATTATACTTTTTTCATATTAAAAATAACAAATTGCAAATCGTCAATATTTGTTTTTTTAAATTTAAAAACATTGATAAACATGTTTTACTAAGCTCTTGATTTATTAATCCGTGGATTAAGAAACGTTTAGGTGACAAGTACAGTTAAATCCAAACTAATTATTTTAAATCTGACTTAAGTAATACATTAAGATTAAAACGGCCTATTGCGTTGATAGATTGTTTACTACCTTTATTTCACAAACCGTTAACGTATAATCTCAAACGTAACGAGGGTTACTGCGTACGCAAAATTTACGTTTATGTTTCGAAACGCCCTTTCACCCTTGAACGCTCTCTTGGAAGGGTTAATTTATCAGTTTTTTATGCTTATATTTATATTTATTTTATAACAGAAGCTATATATGTTTGAATTGTTAGCAAAAAGAAAGACCTCAGCAATATTTGGTACGATAAAATCATTTGAGTTTCAAGTTTGTCCTGAAGAAGGTGTGATGGAACCGAAATAATTAGACGAATAAATAATGAAAGCTCAGAGACTTAACAATGTTTATTATTTAATTTAAAAAAAAAACATTAAAGTTAACAATGTTAAAACAAATTGAACATAACTTTAAAGATACTTCGAGAACTATACGTAGAATGAACTCGTTGCTGGAAGCAGAAATGATATGGAATGTGGCGAAGACCATAGTGGTTGGTAAATTTTTGTGGCGGAAAGTCGTGACGACCATACGCTCTATTTAGGAGAGTGGAAATGGCGATGAAAAAAATATATAATTGAGAACAAACGTTAAAAGTTAATGAAACCAAGTACAGCAGTTCTGAAAAGAACCAAATAAATCCCGACTACTTTTGCGTAGTAACGTTGTAGTTGATACACTGAATATGCTTCAAAGTATTGTTTTTATGCGGACAAAGAAAAAGAGAGCGTGCATAACTTTCATTTCTTTCTTGCGGGATTAGTAAGAGGCTTAATCCCAACGTCTTTTATTAATTTTTCTCCGACTTATTGATTAAAAAAAAAATCTCATTAGATGTATTTGCTGTGAATCAATACGATTATCCGTTTTTGAATATTAGAATATTTATTTAGTGATCTATAATATTATATATACTCGTATTTATAGCATTCACTTTGAGATCCATCTAAATATTAAAAAGGTAAGAATTTCACACCTTGCTATGTTACCATGTTAAACATGGATCACATTAAGCACTGTTTCATTTGCTGAATAACCACACGGCTCAAATCAAGAAGAAATTTCCTACAGTCGACAACGGAACTAGTTATACCTGAGGCTATCCTGCGGCTGAGCATGTGGAGAGGCGCAACTGAGGGGATTGCTTGGATTGTCCCGAAAGAGGACCTAGCCCCACTGGACACAAGTAGAGGTGAAATATATGGAGGTCCCTTAACAGACTTCAAGCCGGAGTGTGCAAGACGAGGACGAAAATGAAAGCCTGGCAGTTTTACAGCAGACTGACTGAATGTGACTGCCGCGTAGAGCAGACCCTGTCACACTTCCAGGAGTGTGCGCTATGTCCGAGTAGCTGTATCCAGGAAGACCTAATGATGGCCGAGAGTAACGCCATCGTCGTCGCCCACTTCTGGGCAGACAGGATTTGACCTTGTTGTTTCCGACAAGATTATATATTTATATTTTCCGGATGATTTTATTGATAGATAAACTGCAATCTTCTAACCAGTGAAACAGTACTCAGTGTGATTATTTTGAAAAAAAAGTATGAAATACTCATCAATTCGATGAGATTTGAAATATCTTAAAATATTTAAATGCTTTACAAAAATCCCCCAGAAACCTTATGCATAAATGTATGAATAATTTGTAACTTATTATACACTGTTAAATACATACGTTTAATTCACGTGTTTGTATTAAATTTTCTTAAGATGTATCAGTGTATTCCTGTATAATATTTACCACGCTTCTACATACTCTGGATGCTTAAGTAATTCAGCAAAGGGTGTTCGGTTACCTTGTAAACCAATTAAGGCACAATACATCAGCCTTCCCCTAATAATAGGCCGCGAGCGCTGCGTACTTGAAGTGACTAAACGCCATTTAACAAATGGGTTCATCGTGCCTGAAATTCAGCGACGGTGAAAGTGTTACGGACGCGTATTCAAATCAAACATTCGTTTCAGCGAATTTGCGTCTGAAAAAGCAACAAAATACCTAAATTTATTTTGTATTCTAATTTTACGTTACTTACATTTTAATATACTAAAATTTCTCCAAAATATGAATTGATTACAAATATTAATTATTCTTCGTAGTATCAGTTCGGTGGATTGGTTTGCAGCAACTAAATCTTGCATCTCGAGCTCCACTCCTCTCTTCAGCTCAGCATAAGAGCAATAACTTATGTCCCCGAACACAGCTGGAAATATTCCCGCTTAGGGTGCCCTCGACAGTTTCTACCCTCAACCATCCCCTCCACAATATTGTGAAGAAGACCATTGTGGCGCATGATGTGACCGATCCATCGGGCTGAGATGGTTCTTATAATATTAATTATTAATGTTAAACTGTCATTAAGCTCACGATCTCTTGTTTGACAAGCAAGCAGCTTGCATCTATACTGTATCACATAAATCTTTTTATTTCATCCCATATACTTTCCATATATGGAACAGTTTATATGCCAGCGAGTATAGCTCAATGGTCAAAGCGTATGCTTCGCAAGCCAAAAATCGTGGGTTCGATCCCCAACGGAGATTAAAAAAAATATTCTTAATCGATTTAATGATCTCTAAAATTACCTTTGGTTGGTGTGAATTTGATCCCTCACCTGTAAAATTTCAGTCAAAGCCTATTAATCAAAATTGGTGATAGACGCAAGTCGTCCCTTGAAGACCACCCATTCATAATAAATTCCTGTAATAATAAGGATGATGCATGAATCTTGGCCTGTAGTCTATGACGTTGGCGGAATTACACTCCACATGCAGCGCTTAGTTACGTGCACCATGGAAAGCGTCATAAAATTTCACAGATGAGACTTCAAAATTACTATCACCATCTGTCGGTATTCTCCTGTATGTGTTTATAAAAAAAATTAAAAAATATATCACTAATTGCCGCCACTTAATTTTGTCTGTCACTGTCCATTCCTCGTTCAAGGACGTATCTGCCCATGATGGTCTGCTTGAGAACATACTTGGTTATCGACAACCTCCAGAGCAGAAGTCTGAGTGCATGAAGAGGGAGTATCTTCTTGGTTGTTTCCAAGACGTATTTTTGGGTGATTTGTTAATCAGATTTTTAGGGAAATCGTATGCTTGCAAGACAAAGCTCCCGAGGTCTGGATCATATTGCTTCATGCTGATCATAACCTGATAAATAAATGGCGTTTAAAAAAAGTGGGTTATTTCATTTACGTAAAGAATAAAAGAAAATTATTTTAATTTATAAAGAAAAAATCACGGTTACGCATACACTGAAGTCTTTGTCAGTCTTGTATCAACAATCAAAATATCGGTTTGATGGCTGAAAATTAATTATGGAAAAGTAAAATAAAAACCTTTCTTCTCGTTTTAAATAAACAGGATTGTATATTCAGATTTATTTCATTTTCTTCTTCAGAAGAGAAATCTTAGACCATAACTTGAAATAGCCGATAGAATCGCTTGAATTATCTTTGAATGTTATACCTGTATTTAATGGCAAACCTTTGTACACAAAACGCTTTAATTTATTTGCATTAGCCAGTTCCAAGTATATATAATATTACTTAGACTTTAGCAAATATAGACTTATTATACAAGGTTAAATTTAAAGTAAATAAAGGTACTATATTGATATCACCTTGATATATCTCTTATAGGCTGATGCCGAAAGGCCTCGAAAAACGATCTTTTGTCTCTTATTTTTATTCGTTCGACTGACATGCACATCTAATAATGTTAGTTGTATTATATAAAATTACGCGGCGTTTGCATACGCCATTTTATATGTTATGACAATTGCTCCATTTCATATTGGTGTAACTGTCATCTTTAATTTGCTTTTTTGCCGTGATTATCTTGGCGGCGCTGGATGTCACAGTGTTCCCGCAGTCGCCAGTTAGTCCTCGTCTGGTCCGGCGTCATGTAAATTCGGACGAGGATAATGCGTAAATGTCGGGCTGTAGTCTATGACGTCGGTGGATCAACACTCCACATGCAGCGCTTAGCCATACGCCACATGGAAAGCGCCATAGAATTCCACACATGAAACTTCAGAAACACTTTCACCATCTGTCTGTATTATCTTGCTTTTGTTTAAATAAAATTAAATTTTTTTAGAGGCCGTTTTTTACTTACAAAAAGTTAATTCTCAAGCAAATAAACCATTAATAACAAAAAAAATTGTTTTTTAATAAAAACACATTTTATAAAACAATTCAAACCTATCTACATTTTAGATGAGACTTCACCATCTGTCGGTATTCTCATGTATGTGCTTACAAAAAAATAAAAATAAAAATAAAAACAAATAAATTAACTTATCTATTATTGTAATTACAATAACATAAACATACTGAAAAATATCTCGACTTGTTATCCCGAAATGTTTTTATTTACTTGGTTTAGTAATAATGTTCTCTAAAGGTATAAACGCTTGTATATAAAGGGGCACGTAGAATAGCGCTTCACAGTATATAATAATTATATGAAATTAAGACAAACTTCCCGACACCAATAATTGGTAAAATTTATTAAAATCAGATTCAAATTTAATTAAAAGGTAAATTTGTAAATTCCGCAGTTAATTTTCGTTAACTTTCATTTATATTTTACACAGGAAATAACACATTGTAAAGGGAATACTTAATTATATTAGTATTGAGAAAGCCTCTCGTGGAAAGTAACAATTGTTGATGATGAATCGTTTTGAGATTTTTAAAATTAATATATCTGAATGGATGGAATTTAATTCGGAAAATATTTATTAAAAAAAAGTTAATTAGATTTCTTAGATTCCAGAGTTTTTGAATTTTTCAAAATACTTTTAAAATTTCAAATATGTACGTTTCAAGCTTATGACATTTACCAGAGATAAAAATATTTATTTTCGAGTTTAAATGAGTAATGATTTTTGTTTGAGTAAATATTTTCTTTGTTTCAGATACTAAAAAGAACATCAATTACAGAGTCCAGACATCAAACTAGAAGACATACAAACAATAAAAAGTGAACGATAATTACAAATTTAGTGTGC
Source organism: Glossosoma conforme (assembly GCA_022606575.1). Lineage (NCBI taxonomy): Eukaryota > Metazoa > Arthropoda > Insecta > Trichoptera > Glossosomatidae > Glossosoma > Glossosoma conforme. The sequence goes on from JAGTXR010000044.1 coordinate 402,135, forward strand.
TTGAATTAAATAATAAAAAAAAAAGATGTTTAAGCCTTGCAAAATGTCAGCTTATAAAACATAGTAAGAAGTGGTAAAAATGGTGCTGTATTTAAGAAAGATTTTTCCTCACAGATAAACCCAAAAGTGACCCAATCAGATAATCTTATTCCTACCAAGATGCTGGTTAATCTACTAACGCAGTTTCAGACCTCTGCGACCTTCGCAGGTGACCTTTTATCGTCACCTTCTCCCACCTTACCCTTTCACAATTTCACTTATCAAAACTTATCAAATGTAATGTTGACCCCTTCAAGTGCGTACGAGTTTAGATCCGCATCAAGGAACAGCAATCAATCGCATTTTGATCCTCAACACAGTCACAGTAATTCATTATTAAATGCTACAAGCGTTGAAGTGTTAAAACCTACTTGGACCGATTTGCTAGCTTTGGTATTGAAAGGTTGCATATTTGGTACTATTATAATAAGTGCAGTGTTAGGAAATGCACTTGTTATAATATCAGTGCACAGACATCGAAAACTAAGAGTGATTACAAATTACTACGTGGTAAGCTTGGCAATGGCTGACATGCTAGTCGCATTATGCGCAATGACGTTCAACGCAAGTGTGGAATTGACACAAGGAAAGTGGTTGTTTGGTTACTTTATGTGCGACGTGTGGAACTCTTTAGACGTGTACTTCTCAACAGCTTCTATTCTGCATCTCTGCTGCATTTCCGTAGATCGCTACTACGCTATAGTCAGGCCTTTAGAATATCCTATAACAATGACGCATAGAACAGTTTGCTTCATGTTAGCAAACGTCTGGTTGCTACCTGCTTTGATAAGCTTCACTCCGATATTCTTAGGTTGGTACACAACAGACGATCACCAAATTTTCAGAACGAAATACCCAGACGTTTGCATTTTTGTTGTAAACAAATACTACGTGATAATATCGTCTTGCGTATCATTTTGGATACCTGGAATTGTAATGATAACAATGTATTACAAGATATATAAAGAAGCGATAAGACAAAGAAAAGCTCTTTCAAGAACGAGCTCAAATATATTATTGAATGCAGTACACATGCAGCATACATCGCATGCAATGCATCATTCTCATCACTATTTGCATCCTAGTGATGGAGATATAGGTTTGACTATTCAGCAAGTTGGACAGCATTCTACATTAGGAAACGTAAGTCCTAATTATTCCACGTTTAATGAGACTATCGGAGAAGAACGTCTCGAAGAGTCTACATTAAATTCTGAGCCTGTTGTTAACTTCAGTGATAACTTGAGTGTAGTTCCTGCTCTTGCTTCTTCTGAGGTTAATAAGGAAGCTAGTCCTCACAAGTCAGTGAACATCAGTACGGATACGGCATCCAGTGGATACTACTCTAGTGGTTCAAGCAACAAAAGGAATTCCAGCGTAGGAGTTGTGGGAATGGGAGTCCACAGGAATAGTCGCCAAAGCACCAGTTCTGCCAGCACAACTGCTGGTGCGACTCTTCAATACAGAGACTACTCCAAAGCTGCAACGGAACTCAACGCAAATGGTGAGTTTATTCAAGCTTATAGCATAAATCACCAAATCAGTAGCTATAAAAATTTGTTAGTAATTCATTAACATTATAAAAGCAACGGTTGTGTATAATATTTTGAAATATAACTGATCATCATCATCAGCTTGTATCCGTCCACTGTTGAACCTAACCCTCTCACTTCGATTCTCCACCTTCTGCATCCAGGTAACTCCCGCTATTCTTCTTATGTCGTCTGTCCATCTTGTAGGGGGTCAGCCAGTGCTTCGTTAGCCAGTTCTTGGGCGACATTCCAATACTTTTCTTCCCCATAGACCGTCATCTTTTCAACAGATATGTCCTGCCCATTGCCACTTGAGTGTGCCTATTCCTAGGGTTGCATCCACTACTTGAGTTCTTCTGCGTATTTCCTCGTTTCGGATTCTCGAATCTTTTAGCGACACTCCGAGCATGGATCTCTCCATAACACGCTAGGTGACCTTTATTTTATGGATAAGACTTGCTGTTAGTTTCCACGTCTTTGGGCCATAAGTTAATAAAGGGAGGATGCATTGGTTAAGCCCCTTAGTTTTAGGACATTGCGGAATTTTCGCTGTAAAAATGTACTTTAGTTTTCCAAATGCTGCCCATACCAGTTGTATACGGCTGTCGATTTCTTTTGAGAAGTTACTTCGTCCTAGTTGTATTACTTGTCGTAGATAGGTATAGTCGTGTACAACCTCTATATATGACTGATATTCAGTCATAAATACTGCTCCTAGAAATTATCCTAATAACTCGTTTGAGATGCTCATATCCATGATAAATACTAATTTTGTATGAATAAAGAAGGCTCTTCATTGATGCTCTGTTTAAACAGTAGTACAATTTAAAAGTTTCAAAATTATTTCATACATAATAAGCTTGTTGTCTCGTTTGTATACATGTATTTTGTGGTTCTGCTTCCCAGTCAAATACAAATGTAAGCTTAAGATTGCAAGTCAAGTAATACTTGCAAACAAAATAATTTGCAAGTTTTGCACTAAAATTGATCAAATTTCTACACTTAATCAGATTAATATTTACTACATTCCTTATTGAAGAAAAAACAGTGATAGTTTATGCTCTCCTTCTGCATCCATGGTACATGTTATAGCCAGGTTTACTTTTATCAATGCAGTATGAAATGCAGCTGCCTTGTTCGCTCCAACACTTGGTGACCCTTCGCAAAGTCCATCAATCGTACTTTTGGTGTTAATATTACGTATCTGCTTTTAAAATCAATTGTACGGTTGAATTATTGATGAAATGCCAAAAATGCAGCTTATAAGAAGTATGAAGCTTTTTAACAGCCCTTCGTTTTACTACTGTGAATTAGAAAATTATTCCAAGCACGTGTGAAAGTTTATTACTCTTTTCATTAAATAAATTATTCTACAAAAAGAAGAGTATTAGGAAAAAAAAGTTTATTTTAATATTACGTAATTATATGTTACATAAATAAACTGAATCTGCTGCTTTTTTATGATCTATATACATTTTTCCAGCAAAAGGTTTCAGGCTAGGAAAAAGGCTCATGCGCATAAACTTTAAGCCTCTCGTCTCGTCTTTAATTAACGTCACGTACATATCCCCAAGGTCCAGAGTTGCTACGCAGATGGCTTCCACGCTTTCCGGCAGACCACGTAGATCGAGACGCACGGTCGTGGTCGACGTACACGTGAACTACGTGACCCGTCCGCAAAAACAGTGATGAGCAACTAAAAGATAACAATTTTATTCAAATATGAATTGATCTCTATTTTACTACAGTATGAGAGAATTTTAATAGTATTATGTTATTCGCATCTTTTAACCCGTTCATTACGGCTCGGTGGAATACAAATAGTACTGTCAATATGGCGTGAATTTTTTAAACAATTTTTTTGGCTTTAAACTAGTATTTGAAGCATAAATGTACTTATCTGACCTATTTTCATAAATCACATCAGTTCTTCTATCCTTAAGCTATCAGATAATGCATAAAAAACTATTATATTCAACAAACGTTCATTATGTAATTCCATACATGTGGTGGCATTGACACACGTGGTTTATAGAAAAATTGCTCCTGTGACGAAATCTTACGATATTTATTTACATCTTTTACAGATTCCTGTAAAGAATACATGTAGGTTGATAAAGGGAATGACGCAAACAATTTTATTACCGTAGATGTCTCAATGAGTACTTAAATTAACAAAGCGATATATCATGTCAACCGATGTCAACGGTCGGGGAATCTTTGATGGCATGCCAACAACCAATGCGAAAGTTGTAAACTCATACGCGATATTTGGGACTAACAGCTGTACTCGATCAAAAAGTGATGTCTATAGAGCGCCTGCATCATCTCCATTCTTTTGTATGGCTGTGAACCTTGGCATCGTACCAAGAGTCAATGTAGCCGTATAGTGGGATTCAAAACAGATGTCTACCTATAATAATGGTTCCAACGAGTTTAAGCTTTCTTCTTAATGCTTGTGAATTTTGTCATCTCACCAAGAGTCAATGCAGCCGTATGAGTTACAAAAACATATATCTGTGTACTAGGAGTACAGTTAATGAGTGTTTCATCGGTTCTAACGTGTACTGACTTGTAAATATTTTTTTTGCGAAATATTGCGCATAAGGGTAAAAGTGGGATAGGTGCAGTTAAGGAGAGTTAAGGGAGGATTTTTTAAGTCGGGAATTTAGGAGTCCTTAATAAAAAAAAAAAGTAATTTAACAAATAATTTAATGATATAATATTACGTACAATATTCAATTCATTAATAAAAAGCTATTTATTTATTGGAAGGTTTTCAAGAATAGGTGAATCAGTATTAAATATTTTTAGTTATTTATTATATATATTGCATTGAGATCAGCATGATATAGCCCTTGCTGACTGGTATCGAAAACCTCGATATATAATCTTTCGTCTCATATTTCTGTTCACTTGTCGCACATGTATGTGTCACCATATTGGCATTTTGGATGTAAGTCCAGTCACTGGTGTGACGTTAGTTATATAGGATCCCGCTTGTGGCGCTGGGCGACAGCCCATCGCGAGCGCGCTCAGTCGTGTACCGACCGTAAAAAAGGTCGTATTTCTGTTGTACCGACCTGTTCAATGCTGTGACTAGGTCCGGGCCATAAATATGGAAAGTTTATCGAAATATGTATATCAATGTGCATCAGAAAAACTCTGTGTATTGATATTGTGGCTTTTGGGTTTAGCCATGTGTGCCAAATTTTTTTTGACCAATATTTCGACCACTATTGCAGGGGTCTTCTTCAGGATTGATGATTTAGTTGTGAGTTGGTGTCAGATTATCTTTTTACGAGCGTTATTGCTCTCCATGGCAACTTCATACTCAAGTTTCATTGGTCCGGAGAATCGAGGGTATGTTCTAAGAATACGGTAGGTATGTTCTAAGAATTGTATCTCCACGAACGTCATGTTAGACTGTGGTCGTCCTTGCTTGTCTGTACAGGTTTTGGAGTATGTGCTACAACCTGATTAAATCTAGCCGTGAAAACCTAAGAAGTTATTTAGTCTGTGTATTGTTAAACTGTTTCCTAACCCTGCCACCACGCGACGGAAGTAACACCTTCTAGAGAGAGAAAGATGCTAGTATTTTTAATGCTTTATCTAATTCAAGATATTTTTAGATTTTTAAATTTTTTGACATTTTGAAATTATTTAGTTTCATACCACTGCAGCAGAGCTTCAATTTATTTCAGGACTTTCAGTGAGAATCGTGACTTTCGGCCACTGTGTATTTCAGACATCGGCCCCTTTTCAGAGATCTGCTAGCCGATACGCAGATAATTTATAGATCTATAACGTAATTATACGGTGTAAAGGCTTTAGAGAATGGCTCGAGTTTATATCGAATGGCTTTAAAGTTACCAAATGCCAGTAAGTATAATAGTCCCTTAATAGTTTAATAGCAGTGTTTGTTACCTAACCATATAATCGATAATTGAGTATCAAAATTGTCGTGCTTTTTATTCAGAATGGTGTTTTAATATTGCAAGAGAATTTTTTAAATAGGCGTTGATTTAAATTAAATGAAGTATCTGTTCCGGAACCGAGGTCATGGTACCGAAATTACATCATCAGCTTTTATGGTGATGCCGGAATACCAAGTATCCGGCACTTAGGATAAGTCAAAAGACCGGAGATGAGTTGGTACTAATTTATTTAATACGAGACCCTTTTTAATGCCCTAATTTATTCCACGAGTAAGCAATTATAAAAGTAATATTAATTCATAAAATGTCATACACCGAACATTCCTCGATTCCGTTTTTGAACCTTGATTCCTCATTCAACATACAGTGGCAGATTATTCGGATGGTCCACGCTCCGCATCGATGCGTAAGCATTCCTTATTAATATTACTAATACATATACTTTCGTACACCGCAAATTCCTCGATACTTCGTTTTGGACCTTGATCGTACCTGACTGTATGAATCTAAGATAAAGAGTTTAATTATAACAATTAGTTTAGGATGCTTAATACAAATTAGTTATGTTCAAAATATAATTTTGAGCCGTATCCTTTTACAATATCACTTACAGTCAATAAATTTTAAAATGTATTTTTGTCTACTAAATAACGGAATGCTAAATGTTCAGTAAAAATAGGAGAATGAATTAGGTGTTGTTTATTGCACCTACGACAACCAATGTTCTATTTACCATCCATGATAACTACATAAAAATGTTATTATTTGTATAAAGAAAACATAATTTTCTTCAAACCCCTGAATCACTTCAACGACCATATGATGAAGTTAAAGAAGCGGACAAAATTATCGAAACACACTGATAAAAATATTTAAAAAAATAAAAAAAAAGTTTTTTTTCAAATTTAAGATTCATTGAAATAACACTAAAATACATAATACAGTTTCATTTTACGCTTGGTTATATAAAAATTTGGTATCTAAAAAGAGTATTGATACTATAGGGTCCGCCATCTAACGTTTTTTTTTCAACTAGTGCTTATTTCGTGAATGGTAACACTTAGCTCATGTCTGATTTGACAGATAATTAGTTTTATCCTTCCGCTGAACAAATATGGTTGTGTATACGCTTGAACAATGCTGGGAAATATTGCGACATTACTTTGAATATCATGGTAATGTTGCAGAATGTGTTCGAAAATCTCGTACGGATTTTGGAAGAAGAAAATCACCGTCAGCTCTATATGTTCGTTATCTTGTGAAAAAAGTGAAAGAAACTGGCATCCTCATCGATAAACCAAAGCGTGAAAAGCCAAAAACAGTGCGTACACCCGAGAATATTGCTGCTATGGCAGAAAGTGTGCGTGAAGCGCCATCAATGGCGCTTCCATGCGGCGCGGCCATGTTGAACGAATTTTTGTTCACAAAAATTGAAGAAAGAGGATATTGGTAACATTTGGTTTCAACAAGACGGCGCTACGTGCTACACAGCCAAAGCTACACTCGATGCCTTGCGCCCTGTTTTAAAAAAAAAAGTTATTTGGCGGACCCTTTATATTCCAACAGACTTAACTAATGGACGTTATATATATATTTATATTTAATTTCTGTTAGATATCCAGCATAAGTTGAAATAACACCAAGATACTAAATACAGTTTCATTTTATGATTTTTAATAATAATGTGGACCACAGTGAAAATGTGGCAAATAAAATATATCGGAATAATATATTCAAACATACGTAACTTATGCATGTTATATTATTGCTCTTTGCTCTTGATGGAAATCCAGCATTAGTTAAAATAACACCAAGATCCAAAATACTGTTATATCTTGCGCTTGTTAATATAGTACAGTCAAGACTTTGCTTAAATTAAACATTTCGGTACAATATATTCAAACACACTTATGCAAATCATAATCCGCACACAAACCAGTACAGAATGCTTCACAGACATAGTTGGGCATAAAAACACAGAGGTTTAGTTGGGTAAGAGAATGTATTACGAAAAGCCACTGTTGCTGTGTTACGAAACAAAGTAAAAAAAAAAAAAAAAAATGCGGATCAAATAAAATGCAAATGTATAGTTAAACGAACTGACATCCCCCGTCTTTAAAATGACGAAAAGTCACCGGTTCGTCACGTGGCTACGTGGAGGATGGATGCAGGAGCTGGTTCCCAAGCAAAGTAACTTGTTTTTGGTTCACAATTCACGTTTATTTTATTAAAGCTTTTTCGCCTGACCGGTATGGCGTTTGTCATACCAGTCGACTCGTAACCGACAACTGCCGAACACAGTGACATGCCGCGCCGCCAATGATCGCGGCAAAAAAGAAAATTAAAGATTACAGTTGCACCAACATGAAATGGAACTACTGTCATAACAAAAAAAAAAGGCAAAATGTCCAAACGCCGCGTACTATTATATAATTAAAACTAACATTATTAGGTGTGCATGTCAGGCGAGCGAACAAAAATAAGAAACTAAATATCGTTTTCGAGGCTTTACGGCATCAGCCTAAAAGAGCTTTATCAAGCTGATATCAGAACATACAAGTTGAATCGTTATCGACATCGTCATTTCATATCATCATAAAATGACGCCATAAAGTTCACTCAACATGAAGATTTATCCTATGTCATAGTTGCCTTTCGGAGTCCATTGGCTAAGCGCTGCAAGTGGAGTGTTGATCCGCCAAGGTCATAGACTACAGTCCGAGATTCACGCGTCATACTTATTATTACAGAAATTTACTATAAATGGGTGATCTTCACGGGACGACTTTCATCTACCACCAATTTTAATTAATAGGCTATAGGTCGGCGTATACAACTATTGTTGGATTACGCTAAAAAATAAATGGGTGATCTTCACGGGACGACTTTCATCTACCACCAATTTTATCAACAGAGATGACGGCTTGATTCTCAAAACAGCACCGCTTCTGCCTCTAGGTCGGCGACACCCACCGAACTAGTCTAGGCCTCTGTTGGATTACCCTAAAGAGCCTTTCCCTAATTAACTCAAATATTAGGTAATGCCACAGAACGTGTTCAGCGTCCTGCACAATATCTCAAAATTGCCGTGACCAGTCATAAATTTATTAATCAAATGGCTTGAAATAAGCCATGGCATTTTCATTCTATTGTGATGTCATCAGTTATTTTATATAAGGAATCTGAAAATGTTCTAATAACCTGTTTATAAGACAAGCAAGACCTATCGTAAATATTCATAACCTGGCCAACAGTTTCCCCAAATGATAATACACAAATGATATTTAAGATATGGTACGGGTATGGTAAGGTAAACACATACAATCGTGTAAATTATACGAAAAAATATATTCATTCCTATGAATTGTAGCTTAAAATTGATACAAGTTTTTGAAAAAGATTTTACAGTGTTTCAGTGCCAAATTGAAATGTGTATTTCAGGAGGGCGGTTGAAATTTGACTGTTGCAGACCCCAGAAAGGCGAAACCTGCCCGAAGCGATTAGCATGATATTTGCAAGGCTAATACAAGACAGAAGACGGGAATTGATTCAAGCTTAGCTTAGAAGAGGGAAACTTTAAGCTGTGGCCCGCAGACCACTCGTGTCCTCTTTTGTATGAATAATCTTTTTAATAATTGTGGTAATAACGGTAGAAAATAGTAAGTGAACCAATTTTACGCCTGTGTTCGATTGATTGCAGGTTAGACGTAAGAGTGTCATTGTGTATCACACAATTTGCTCTTCTTTGAACTGAGTCAATTAAGTAAAGAAAGTATTTTGGGGCTTCAATCCAAAGACGACTGCCGTATTCAAGGATAGGTCGGATTTGGCCTTTATATAGAAGAAGAAGTTGTTTATCGTTGAAATACCGAAGTAGACTATGCAATACACCTAGTTTTTTGGAAGCGAGACCGGCTTTACATATAATTGACTCGTAATATTTGACGTTATTCGAAATTGATACTCCATGGATGTTGATGAAGGTTGCTTTTGAAAGTCGTGAGCTCGATCCCAACGGAGATTGAAATCAAAACGATTTTTAATTGATTTTTCGTCAACTTAAATATGAGTTACAGAGTAGATATTTCTTCCATGCATGATATATTATATATTTGCCTATATATTAACAGAATAGGTGTATTCAATAATTACTTTAATGTACTTTGATCACACTGATAATTAGCGTACAAGTGAAATGCTGCCATAAAAAATAATTTAAATGTGACTATTTATGTATACGTTCAAATTATTAACCAAAACATTTTTTCTATATAAGATTGCGATCCACGTTAAAAAAAGTTTAACAAGCCTGCTTTGGCTTGTAGCCTTGGTAGCCGACTGTAGCATTTTTTTGTGGATGTTCGGAATGGGTATTCCACAATCCCAACTAGCGTTACGACGCCCCGAGGAGATGAATAAATTTGTTCCAATTTAAATATATGAATTAATGGACTTAGAAATAAGGATACAACGCTACAACTTTCTATTACATCTAATACGAGGGTTATCCGTAAAATAAGATTCCCATGGCACTACAGTCCTGAAAAGCGCTGTAATTGTGGATCTCGTGATTCCGTAGTGTACCTTGGTCCCCTCTCTCCAAGTCCTTTCCCTAGCAGCTGACTGCAGAGCTCAGTCTTGGATTGCCAGCCGTACGTGATGGAAATCCCCCTCGCTTCACCCGCCAGGTGTGAGCTGCGCTCGGTGATCCGTCAAAAAACATTACGCCGGTAGAAATCCATTCCCAGATATGCGAAATCTATGGAGACAAGTGTATAAGCGTACAACACATACGCAGATGGTGCAGAGAGTTTAAGAACGAGTTTACTGATGTCCATGATGAGGACCGTTCCGGACGCCTATCTGTTTCTGACGAAACAATCGCAAAAGTGGAAGCAGTGATGCTCTCAGATCGAAGAGTGACGGTTCGTAAGCTCTCCAAAATCATCCCTGATGTCAACAAAACCTCCATTGACAAGATTTTCACGGAGCATCTAGGGTATGCTAAAGTTTGCGTGAGGTGGGTGCCAAGAATGTTGACCGAGGTCCACAAACGTGTTTATCGTAAAATTTGGATGGGGTATTGTCAAACACTCTACATCCCGGACTACCATCTCTTCCCTGACATGAAGAAACACCTGGCTGGAACGCGTTTCGGCGATAGAGAAGAGCTGAAAGAAGCGGTTCTCAGGTATCAGCGTGGCTTGGCGGTAGATTTTTTTGACTCGGGCATTCAAAAGCTCGTATACCGCATGCGAAAATGCATTGACCTCAGTGGCGATTACGAAGAAAATAGGTAAAAGTCTGAACTTTCCAAAAATGTACGCATTCATGGAATTAAACATGTTTATTACTCTGAAAAATCACTGGGATTCTTATTTAACGCATAAATCTCGTACCTGTAATAAATGGTCACCGTAAATTGATGCCCATTCAGTTTCAATACTTCACTTCAAGATATTTATACAAACGAAAATTTAACTGAATCTTAACTGGGTTCCGTGACTTTCATGGCAAAAAGACACGAAGAGAGTCCGTTTTAAGTGTGCGAGGTATATTTCGGGTAATTTTTTCGTATTTTTTTTTAAAGATATGACTATTAGTTGACTTGAAGCTGTTGAGACTTTTAGGTCTAAAAGGGTTATGCGCAGTTATGTAAAAAATACGTTTTTAATTACAATTCATTCATTTATATATTTTCGCTCACGCGTATTAAGTAGGAGGAAAGCGCGGTGTTGCTGTTTGATAAATTCTTTCAAATAAATCCCCAACTCTTAATTCGAATTAATAATTTAAAAGGAACGATGGATATATAATTTGGCCTGGAGCCCAAATTAATCTGTCTGGTATTAAATATTTCATTCAGATTGTCTCTTTTTCACTTTCTCTCTATCTCTCTTTCTCTCACTGTATACTTGTTTTGTTAGATTCGTTAATATTTAAATACATTATATTTCTTCTTTCCTTCTTCTTCTTTTTTTCATTTCATCATCATCAGCCTGTATTCGTCCACTGTTGAACGTAGGTCTCCCGAATGAGTCTCCATCCTCGTCGATCTTCTGCCTTCCGCATACAGGCCACTCCCGCTATTCTTCTTATGTCGTGAGTTCATCGTGCAGGGGTCGGCCGACGCTTCGTTTGCCAGTGCTTGGGCGCCAGCTCCAATTCTTCTTTTCCCCATTAACCGTCATCGTGACCATTGCCACTTGAGTTTGCCTATTTATTAGGTAGCTTCCAATAATTAAGTTCTTCTGCGATTATCCTCGTTTTAAATTGTATCTTTTAGAGACACTCCGAGCATGGATCTTTCCCTTTTCTACTTATTTAACTTTTACACTTTCTTTTTGTTTCTTTTCTTCTTTTCATCACCGCCTTCTTCTTTTTAATCATCTTCTTCTTCTTCTACTTCAACTTCTTTTTCTATGTATAGAAATGTGGATGCTTATATGCAACTCAAGGAACTTACAACTTAAACGCTTACATTTATATGGACGTAACTAAACAAGAATATATTTAAAAATTATCATTAACTAACAATGTTTGGTTAACTAAGATTCTTTAAACGGTCGTTCTCCGGTGCAGAGACGTCGTAAAACCAGCGGAGGACAATGGCAAGAGCTTAAAGCGGAGTCATCCTTCAGAAGCAGACTCAAGACCCACCTTTTTACTCAGAGAGGCAAAGAAGTGCTTTTGGAATGATCATTCGGTCATAAACGAGCGCTATACAAATACTTATATAAAATAATAATAATAATAATAATAACTAACAGAACTGAGAGGTGACAATTTATGGTAATAAACTGTAGCAGAAATATAACCAATATGTAAAGAAAAAAAAATAAGTATCTTCTATAAAATTAAAAATGAATGTCTGTTTGTTTGTCTGTCATTTATGCATTCCTACACCATTAACCCGATTGCAATAATACTTTGTCGAATTATTGCTTAGACTAGCGGGAAGAAGATGTGATACTCAAAATTTGATTTAATTACAAAAATTAAGTGAATTAGACAGAGCTGACATGAGGAAAAGCCGAAGAACATGGCTGCTGACAGAGCATTGTTTTGACAGTTTTAATGACCATATAATCCAGTACAGAAGCGGCTTTGGAATTATCATGATACTGATGATGATGATGATAGTAATAATGATCATGATAATAATGATGGTGATAATGATGATATTTTTTTAATCCACTGGTTGTGTATAACTTTTCTTAGAGACCGTCCTATTAAAAAGCAGAGACAGAGAGAGATTTCAAAGAAATTTAAATTCTGCCATAATTCCAATTCATAATGGCAATAAAAAAATACTGGGAATTACGAAAAATAAATACGTTTAAATAAACAATGATCATTTTCGTTAATTAAGGCGGTATCTTTTCTTTTCACACTTAAAAAATATATTTTTCCAATTTTAATCTCTTTTTTTTTCAGTTTGATATGAAATGATTAAATTTCGTTGAAATTTCGCTGAATGAAAAAAAAACAAATATCAACGAGTACTTAGACACCTTTAATTATAGCGTGGGCAGAGTTATTCAATGAATTCTTAAAAAAAAAGTAAAATTAATTATTTTTTTACTTGAGTAATACATTATATACACAATTAATTACTGGCGGGTATTGCTTAGTACTATATTGTTTGCTTATCACACATAGTCATGGGTTTGATCTCTTTACTGGCACTATAATAAAAATTAATCGATTTCTTTCACGCAAGTAATGACTCCAAACTGATTTTAGCCATTCTGCAGAATCCATTTCCTAACCTAACCATTTCCTCATCCATTCCCACGTATTTCATGCTTAGCAACGTGTCACCAATAAAGGCAATTCAAGACTCGCTGTAGTATACTTACTTCGTAGCCTTATACTGAGGTCTATTTAACATATAACTGTTGCACCTAAAATAAGAGATAGTTTTTCAGCCACTTTCTATCAAATAGCTTTTTGCGTGCGTCCAGTAACTGTTCTTTACCTAGGTCTCCAAAAACAGGACGGGACAGGGAGGGCTTATACCTAGCCAATCGATTAACTCGTCTATGCTCTATAAATGCTCTAAAATAACCTTGCTTGGTGTGAATTTGATCCCTTACTAGTATAATGTCAGTCATCGCTTCTTAACCAAAATAGGTGGTAGACGAGAGTCGTCTTATATTCACCACCCATCGTCAATTTCTGTTAAAAATTAATGATACGTGAATACCGTCCATGACAATACGAAAGTCGTCCATGACTATGGCGGATCAAAGTTCCTCATGCAGTGATTACCCTTATATAAAAAGGTAAGCCTTAACATCTTCCTATCTTTAAAAGGTAGTTAGTCGCGTGGTGGCAGGATAAGGAGCAGATTAACAACACAAAGACTTTTTCTGAAGCACATTGACATATATATTTTGATAACCTTACGAAATTATGACCCAGACCTAGGCACAGCATTCAACAGGCCGGGCCATCAACAATACGACCGTTATTGCGATCGTTACACGACTGAGCACCCTCGTGATTTGCTGTCGCCCAGCGCCCAAGTAGCGATCTATATGACTAACGTCACACCTGTGACCAGATGTTTCCAAAACGCCAATATGGCGACACAAAAATGTACGACAAGCGAACAGAAATAAGAGACAAAAGATTGGATATCGAGGTTTTCGGTACCAGTCAGCAAGGGCATGATTTCATGCTGATTTTTGCATCATTTAATTAAAGTAAATGAAATGACTCAGACACAATATTTATAGAAGGCTATAGTTATAAACTACGTGTACTATGTACTTTATTTTTGAATGTTTCATCAAATAAACTATTCACATATATTTATTTTTACCGACAAATTTATCAACCACCAAAATCTAATTGTGGTTTCGTAAATGTCAATTAACAAATTTAAGTTTCTAGGGTGTAGACAATAAAATACTCGAGAAATCAGATACGGAATGAATTTGCGAAACAACACAAGTAAAGTCTCGTTTTGTGTGAAATAAAAAAAATCCCAAGAATTTCGGAGATAATCTACAGGAAACGTTTTTCTTGTGAATAAGTAAGTAGAGGAACAACTTTGGGTCTTCTTGAAAGGTGACCGTTATTACTTCCAGCAACTAGCCATGAAAAGAAACTGCCAAGATAATAGTAGAATAGAATGAGGAAACGAGTGAAATGGGCAAGAATTCTTTTTATAACAAAAAAGCACTTATGGAATATATTATATATAAATTTCAGGAAAATCTTAATGGTGTTTAGAAATAAACATTTTGGGTAGAATTCCAATTGCGTGGTCTTAAAGTGAGATGAGTTTCATTGACATATTGAATTATTTTGCACGTGTACCAATTATTTAATAATTTGAAGTATCCTGGTGGGCAATTTTTGGTGCAAATGGGTACCTACCAATATTGTATCCATTATTAAATCCTTTATTATTAAACTTTGAATATCGCAAATTAGCATCAACCACAGCATTTTTTACTTTGTTTCCAAGCTGGTGCCATCCTGCAAGGCAAAGTAATAATAGATACGGTTTTTAGGAATTTCCGTGCATGTATGTAAATTATCAAATTAAATTAATCCGTTTGAGTAACCTAACCTTTAGTGACCTTTCAGCGCTTTGGTAATAAATCGGTTTAATGTTCTACGATAAAGCTCCCAGATACAATGCGTGAACTTTAAGCTCGGTATTATGTCACTAGGTAGCTTTACTATAAGCTCAACCCTATCTTACAAGAAGCTATAAAATATCAGCTGCCTTAAAACGTAGATTCATTTAACTTACAAGTTATTTTTAGAGGAATATTTTTTAGATACACTTGATTGTGTAAATGTATTTTATCGATTAAAAAATCTAAGAAGAATTATTAATATTTATTTTTTTATTTATTTCACAGAACCGAAGTTCCAATGTACAAATATTAAGAAACAAAGAGTAAACATAAATGTACAATACATAAAAAAAGAGAATAAAAAATAGAAATTTACATAAAAGAAGAAGAAGATGACACGTGTCAAAGATTACAGAGATCTAGGAGAATAATACCATCGAAAAAAGAGGAAAAGGATGTAAGAAAAGGATCGAGGTGTGCCGGTAGGCCATTTAAGAGCGCCATTGCCGTTGTACTAAATTGAGTGCTCGAAGCTCCACAAGTATCAACTGGGATCAAAAACAATAGATGGCTACGAGCACGGGTGTACTTATCTGGAACAAAGAAGTTAAAACATTTAAGAATGATCAAGAAACAATATTGATATCATCTCGATATAGTTCTTGAAGGCTGTTGCTGAAAAGCCTCGATATGCGATCTTTTGTCTGTAATTTTGTTTGTTTGTCTGACACGCACATATAAAATGTAAGTCTAAGTTCAAGAATTAATTAGTTAAAAGACACGGCGTTTGCATGCGCCATTATGTTGATTTTGACAGTCGCTACCTGTCATGTGGAGCGGCATAGTTCGTCTGATGGCCAATATGTGGTCTTCAAGGCCTGTGACTGTTACTGCGCCGGCGAGTATTTTTCTGCCCCGGAACCGTCAAGTACAGATCATTAATTGTTTGTGGCTTGGGCAGAATACCGAAATTTGTCAGTCTTATTTAAAAAATAACGTCAATGTGCTTCTCGATGAGTTCTTTGTTTTGTGACCCGAATAATCCAACCTGATCCATACATCCACGCGTCCCGATGACGAACTATATGTTAACCACTGTCTTATGATGATTTATTTCTTATACGATTCTATATGAGAGAGTACGTATTATATACTATTATTTGTCTGTTCATTTTAAACCGATGACAATAGCAAATTTTTAGTTTAATTGTTGCTTGATCAACGAAGTTAAAGGTTAATGTGTGTCGACTGAGAACTGACAGTTTCCAAAATTCCTTCCTTTATGCCACCGGTAAGCTTTGGAATACTCTTCCAGCGTCTGTGTTTCCTCCTTCAACAATCTGGATCTCTTCAAGAAACATATAAATATACACTTGCAATCTCCCCAACCCACAAACAAACACGAACACAACACACGCTTACGGCACGCAGCGTCCAGCTTTCCTGGCTGAACGTCATAGAGTGCACTGATCTTGACTGGCCGTGCTCTCCTGCATGCGATTACATAAAAATGTAAAACGTCTTTGCGCGGATCTAATTTGGAATAGTTACCACCGCTTGTTGCTAATATAGGATGTCGTTTAGGAGGCAATTTTAAGCCACCGCTTATTAGGACCAAATAGTCCAAATCTTAAGTCATCGGGCTTAATAAATTCCAAAAAATATGTTCATATAATTTAATAGTCTTTTTAATCAACTCTTCTTCTTCGTAGTAGTATCAATCCGGTGGATTGGTTTGCAGCAACAAAATCTTGTATCTCGATCTCCACTCTTCTCAATCTTCTGCAATCCTCTTTATCTCAGCTGAAGAGCTACTCATATTCTCAAACACTTGTTGAAAATACTACCGTCTAGTGTGCCGTCTAGCAGTTTCTACCTCAACCATCCCTTCCACAATGTCGTGAAGAAGACCGTAGTGGCGCATGATGTGACCGATCGCCTCTCTGAGACGGTTCTTACTAGGTGCCTATCTTTCTTGATTATGCTGAGAAACTCATTGTTTGTGACGTGGTCTCTCCAGGAAATTTCGAGAATTTAACTCAAAAACTAAAACAACCCTTCAATAGCGTTGCAATAGTCTGTGCTATAGAAAAATATGCCGTTAAAAATAATCGAACTAAAAATATTCAAAGCTTTTTTAAAAATGTATTATTTATAGAATTTAATAAAAAATACTGCAGACTCAGCATTGATGTTTGAAATGTATGTTTTCTCTCCAAACTAAAGAAAAACAAACATTCTCTATTCGAAACAAAGCGAAATTTAGGAATCATGTCACATGCGATTCATGCTCGCAAGTTTGAAAATAGCAAAAAAACACTATTTGGGCGAATCGATACATTTTGGTAACGTTTGGTGGGGTGACTTTGAGGCAAATTTCAATAACAAAATTGAACTTATAACATTTGTAATATAATATTTTTTTTGGGTCATTTTTATTTTTTTCAGTCAACGCTTACAGAAAACAAAAACAAATTTTAATGAGTCGGCTCTATGACGACTGGACAGTGCTGATATCAGCTTGATATAGCTTTTTTATACCGATGCCGAAAAGCCTCGAAAAATGATTTTTTGTCTCTTAGTTTTAATTATATACAAAATTACACGGCGTTTGCATACGCCATTTTATTTTATATGACAGTTGCTCCTTTTCATGTTTGTTCAACTGTCATTTTCAATTTGTTTTTTTTGGCCGTGATTATCTTGGTGGCGCTGCATGGCTTAGTGTTTCGGCAGTCGACAGTTAGTCCCCGTCCGACCGGCCTGCGGGAACGCCATATAAAGGTCGGACGGGGAAATCAAGTTTGTAATAATAATAAATGCGAATTGGTCTTCAAAAACTAGTTCTTTGTGTTGATAATCTGCTCCTGCACCCTTCCTCCAATAAGAACCCACGACTTTTTAAAGACGGGGGATGTCATTGCATACTGAAAAAAATCTGCTTCTTGAAAATATGCGGCCAGATCTGGTATTATAACTTTCTGTTTAACAGTGTGTGTCAAATTTCATTGCACCAATATTTCAACCGCCATTGCAGGGGTGTACTTCATGTATTAAGAAAGGAATTTTGTAAGCTGCCAGTTCTTGGTCGACACACATTAACCGTGTAAGACAAGTTTTTCGGTTGTGGGTGGGTGCAGGAGGAATTAGTTCGTTTCTATGTGGACCTCCGGGTATAAATATAAATTATTTTAGTACAAGATAGTCTAAACTTGAATCAGAACTATAAAAATTGCAATTTGCGGTGTCCTTATGCTTCAAATATGGATCGGAAATGGTTAAAATAAAATAATAATTGGCGTAGTAAGTTTAAAGTAACCCTAAGCAGACTGGCGCAGTTCCAAGTTGAACCAGTTTGCTATTATCGATGTTATTATATCTACTACATTACTACAGCAATATTATTATCGAGCCAGTCATTGTGGTCGAAATGGTACGGTTTGGTCCGCAGAGGTTCGCGTGTTCCAGTTCTGCGTTAGACGGCAACTTGTTTGCTGTATTAATCTAAAACACGTCACGACAACTCGATTTGCGAATAAATTCACATTGTTCTAGAACCTACACACAAAAGGATCGAAAAGTCCAGTGAGCAACTTAGTCGCTTGTTGTGATAAATGTGTCCGGTTAGATTTTAGGCGAAACTAATTATTAAATTATTTTTACTGAATATATAAATATTTCATAATGTTCTGGAACCGAGATCGCGGTCGTGAAATTACAGCATCAGCTAGGTGGTGACGCCAGAATACCAAGGTTCCGGTACTGAGGATAAGTCCAAAGACCGGAGTTGAATTGGTACTGATATATTTGATAACATATCCCTTTTTATTTCTTAGTGTACAACATGAGTGAGCATTCTATATTTTATAAAATTAATATTAATAAATTTATTTTCATACACCGCAAATTTCTCGATAGCTATCGTTTTTGAACCTTGATCCCGTTATCAGTCAGAGTCTGCCCGGAACCTGTAAGAAACGCAAAAAGTTTTGTCACGAGCAGATGAACGAACAAAGTCCATATTTAGATACTTTACAACAAATCGTCATCAAATATCATCTTATTTGAAATTTCACTCATAAATGGTGGGATTCGAACCATAAGCTATGTTCATTTGTGTGCAGGTCGTTAATTCGATTACGTGATTACATATTTTAATGATGTATTAATGGAAAGAATATTTATTTTAATTGAAAACACAAATACAAATATTTCGCATAAAAATCATACGGTGTAGTATAAAATGAAAGATTTTAATGTTTCAAGTTCGAATATTTTTTTTCTCTTTAGTAGGTGTTTCAGTGAACAGGTGGCGTGACTGTGATGACTTGACACATGATAAAAGTATGTCATTGCCAGCTGAGTGTGTTGGCAGGTTGCGGTGCCCATCCAGGAAACACCACCGCGCATGTGCGAGTGACAGATCGCGTGTCATAGAGGCCGGCGTGGGAAATTGTATATTTGTTATTAATCTAAATCAAGTCACGCCATTCAAACATATAAATAAATACGTAAGAGTGAAATATAACAAAACTATAGAGGTTGCTTGAAAATGATTATATTTTCTGATTTTAATACCGGATAATTAACTTGTAGCCCACTAAAAGTACTATAGGGCTCTGCAAAATGCCTTGTGATCACAGGTTCGATGAACGGAAATTCCTGACCTTTCTCCTTTTCGTGGTAGGGGGCGAGCGACAACATCATTTGGCCAATATAGACAGGGAACGAGTGTTGGCTGGAATAAGCTAACACCGAGCTAACCTCATCAGGTCAAGCTGGTTACGGCACTTTATTGTCCTGAATGTAGTAAATGCTCTCCAAAGGTGTATGAACCTTTATGGTCATTAGGAAGCGGAAAAAAGGGGAAAATACCACATTAAAAGTCTAAATGACATTCCATGTAACAGCAAAAATGATTGCATCACAAGTTAGGATCAAGAAGAGTGGAGATCGAGATGCAAGAATTGGTTGCTGTAAACCAATTCACCGGATTGATACTACGAAGAAGAATTAACTTGTTTTTTTTCAAAGACCACTTCATTCAAATTCACCTCGAATTGCCGCCATTCTGTTGTGCCTATTGTCATTGTTCACACCCAACCAATGACACCTAACCAACGTCATACGGTAAGCAACATACGGTAATATATCCATGTTTTGGTAGGAATCTAATTAACATTTGCTTAACATTGGCGATCGTACGAGAATGGCAATAACAGTGTGCTATTATCGTTAGGCGGTCCTTACCACGTTATTAAAATGTAATCTTTGTTGCGTGATGGAATGCTGTAATATAATTGTTTTATTCATATCTGTAATGGCATGCTACTTTTAATGCGATTTAATCAGTCTGTACGGAAAACGAAAACAAAAGTATTTCAGTTATGAAAACGTCTCGTTCTAATTTGCAGTTACTTCCCAATGTGAATTATTTCAGAGCTTTTAGTTCAGTTTTCAGCCAAACAGAGTATCTATCATTCGATGAAAGTTTTACTAACAATTTTGTAGCCTTATATTTATTTAATATTCTAAGACGAAACAAGGTTAAATTTTTGCAAGTGTTTTTTACGGAGAGATTTAAATATATTTCCTTATACTTTATATTTATAAGCCACGACAAAATTATACCAATATCATGAACGGATACAAAAATTTACTAAAATTAATAAATATATGCATAGTTTCAAATAGCGCCATCAATAAATAATACGTATCAATATGTGTTATATTTTTCATTCGACCGATAAAATAAATATTATTGCAAAATAGTTCGAACACCAGGGTAAGCCGTTTCTTTTTCTCCGATTTTTTGATAAGAGAAGTGTCATATAAGATAATGTTTATTTTAAATTGTATAAAAAAAAAATTGCTTGCATATATGACTTGGAGATATAAAATTTACTTGCCATACTGAAGGTCGTGAATTCAATCCCCGATGGAGATTGAAAATCAAAAGTGATTTTTAATCGATTTGTAAGCTCTATGAATACCTCTCGAATTATGCGAATTTCATTACTCACTCTTCAAATTTCAGTCATTGTAAATTAAATTAAATTAGTGGTTAGCAAAATTCATCCCGTGAACGCCATAAAATCACTGTAAATTTTCGTAAAAATGGATGATGCGCAAATTAACATTCCACGTACAGTACTGCATCAGCATGATATAGACCTTCCTGACTGGTACCGAAAACCTCGTTTAAAGCTCACGAGTGACTTCACAACAAAGATAAACAGTATTTGTATACAATTAACTCTCAAAGATGTTGTGTTCTTCAGTTTATACAGTTTAACTTGATCTTCAGGTGACATTTTCAGTTTGTCACAGAAACATGAAAACGACTTAACTCAGCCAAAGACACTCCGCCAGGAACAATACCCCAGAGTATCTCGGCTTTCTACCAATGAGAAATCTCTCTTAGAGAGAAATGCGAGGTTTCGTGGTACCTGCATTTAAGGCCAGAAATTCAGTGGTGGAACGCTAAGGTAATCATTGTGGTCTGAACTAGATGGTAAAAGCATTTATGCAACTGTAGCTAAGTCTCTGTTATAACTATGTGTATAAACAACTAGAGCTTTAACGTAATACATTAGGCGTATAAGCTAATTCGTTTTTCTAAATGTCGAGTACTGTATGACTGAGCATTGTATTTTTTTTATGTAATCGCGTGCAGGAGAGCACTGCCGGTCAAGACTAGTGTACTCTGTGACGCTCAGCCAAGGAGGCTGGATTCTGCATGCGGGAAACGTGTGTTTTGTTCGTGGATGTGTGTGGGTTAGGGAGATTGCAAGTGTATATTTATCTGTTTCTTGAAGAGATCCAGATTGTAGGAAGGAGGAAACACAGACGTTGGAAGAGCATTCCAAAGCTTACCGGTGGCATTAAGGAAGGAACTTTGGAAATTGCCAGTTCTTGGTCGACACACATTACCCATGTATGGATGTTCGGCTAGTGTAAGACGATTTCTTTGCTTGTGGGTTGGTGCAGGTGCAATTAGTTCTTTAAGTTCCGAAGAGCAGCGACCGTAGTAATAACGGTAGAAAAAACAAAGTGAACGTTCTTACGGCTGTGTTTAATTAATTGAAGGTTAGACATAAGAGTGTCATTTTCATCAAACGAATTGCTCTTCTTTGAACTGAGTCAAATAAGTTTAGAAGGTATTTTGGGGCTCTAATTCAAAGGTGATTACCGTATTCAAGGATAGGTCGGATTTGTTCTTTATATAGAAGAAGAAGTTGTTTATCCTTTAAATACCGACGTGATCTATATAAAACACCTAGTTTTTTGGAAGCGAGACCGGCTTAATACTTAATTTACTGGCAATATTTGATATTGATACTCCAAGGATGTTGATGGAGCTTGCTTTTGGAAGAGAACAACCGTCGAAAGATACAGAATCCATAGCAGTCTTCTTGGTGAAGAAAGTTTATGATCGGGTGCTGGAAATGTTGAAACTGACGAGGTTGAGAACAACCCATCTTGAAACAATTTCAAAAGACATGTTCATCCTTTTCACCAGAGATTCCCTAGCAGCAGAGAGTTCCGAATACATATAATAAGTCGCACATTACCACCAAGTTATTTCTTCAGTGCTTTAATTTATTTGTAAATGTATACGTCAATCAAAATATTGCTTTTCAATTAGATTTGTATCAATAAGAGTCAATGCACTTAGTAATATGCATAGTTTTATAAGACTATCACATACCTCAGTATGGGATTAAAGCTCCCCGTGGAGGACTAACATGGCTGCGGTCTAGACGGAGCAGTTTATCATATCAAGTATGTCGAATTAAGACAAGTACATTTTAATAAAAGCAGTGCATTGTGATTAGAATGTTTGAGCTTAAGAGAATGCATGGTATCTTGAACGTTTAAGGTTTGTAAGTGCAGTACATAGCAATAATATAATAACAATGAAACAGAAAAAATAGAAACCTGGGCAAGTTGGTTTAAATGTTAAACACTGCCGTTTATTAAATTCAAATAAATTTTATTTAAAAAACTTACGAATAACAAATATTTAGTTTAATTTTTTTATTATTAAGATTGCATCAATCATTGATTTGTATCAACATTGCATCAATTCGTTAATCGTTAGTTCCGGAGGAAAAATGCTGATCTGAAACATTCATACCTTCTTTACGGCAAATTCGCAACCCTGGGATTTTTTAATGTTTTAACTTCTACGTTCCAGATAAGTACACCCGTGCTTGTAGCCATCCATTGTTTTTGATCCCAGTTGATAAACCATCGAGCACTCAATTTAGTACAACGGCAATGGTGTCGAGCACTCAAATACAACGGCACAGCAAACCTCGATCCTTTTCTTACATCCTTTTCCTCTTTTTGTCGATGGTATTGTTCTCCTAGATCTCTGTGATCTTTGACACGTATGATCTTCTTCTTCTTTCATTTTATTTTTATTTTTTATTATATTTTGTATGTATTGTATATTTATGTTAACTCTATGTTTCTAATTATTTGTACATTGGAACTACAGTTCTGTGAAATAAATAAATAAAAATAAATAAATAAACAATGATATAAATATATCTAATTTGTTCAATTAGTGTGATAGAAGAATTAGTCCCTGCTGACCGCGCTGTGTTTATAATATAACTGAGGTGCATAGTTCGTGGTTTGAATCCTAGCATCTGCAGTTTCTTTTTTTCCACAAATTGGTGAAATGAATTTGGTGTAGGTGTGTACTAGTATGAATCAATTTATTGTAAATATCACTTTCGTACATCATCGATCTACCTGAAAAATATTAAAATTGTGTATTATTTTGATAATTTGCCGGCGGGTGCTCAATGATCAGAGCGTTTGCTTTACAATCCAAAGGTTATGGGTTCAATTTCCGACGAAGATTAAAAAAATATAATCCAAAGATGAGGCTTCAGCATCACTATCACCATCTGTCGGTATTCTCCTGTATGTGTTTATATAAAAATAAATAATAGAATGATGTTGCAAGTTAATATAAGTAAATATCAGTAAATATAATAAACATAAAGAAAAATATGCATTTGAATACATCGTTATAAGATAGATAAAAACAACTACGTTTTTCAGATGGTTTTGGTTTGTACTAGTAGTTTTTTTGCTTCTTTTCATGGAGTAAGAGCAATCTAAATGCAAAGTTCTTTGCAAACAGTTTTCCCGCAAGAAGCGATAAGTTTCATATATATAATCTTGCGTACAAATGGTTTACACAGCGAAAAAGGAACGCCAAAGTAGAATACGCTGAAGTCGATATTTTCAGTAAAATTCCAACCAATTTATTTCACATGCTTCGCTAAGCTTTTCTACAGTATAAGGAAAGGCATTTAAATACATTTTTGTATGAAACTATTGTTATACTAGAAATTTCTTTGTTTTTGAGCCCCTGCAATCTCATCGTGTTAAAAGGTATTTTCTTACAAGTAAATACACACTTTACATTTAAAATGTACTCGATGGAGTTGCGGAAGGCATAGCTGACATGTGATGAGGTGTGAACCATGGCGGCTGACAGAGCTTTCTGGTGGCAGTTCTTGGTAGCCATATGCTCTAGTTAGGAAGTGTATATGCTGATGATGATGATGTTGGCTCACTTACAAGTAAAAAAATGCTACTGAGTAAATAATAATGCAGACGGTGATAAAGAGAAATAATCTGTGGTTTCTAAGACAAATATTTTTTCAGTCAGAATTTTAATACAGTTTCGGTACATAATCTACAACTTTTTTCTGACTTATATTATTTAATCACAACAGTAAATTTTTTTTACCCTCGCCTTACTATGTTAAAAACTTCCGCGCGTTCCGATGGTGTGTACTCGTTACACTTTCTGATTTAAAGTGAATAAAATGAGTAGAAATTTGAAAAAATGAAAATATTCAAAGATACCGCTTAATTTTATAATAGTTGATGTCAATAAGCAGTAATAATTGAAATTTAATAGCTAAAAACATGAAAAACATCAGATGAAGACCTCAAACGGCCAGACGCACCTTGGCGCGTGAACTTCAGAGAGCTACTAACATTACTTAGCCTGTGGACATATCGATGAGCCGACGCGCATCGATATCATTTCGAACTAGCCGACCAACTAAGGTTTCCCGTCTCGCTCACTCATTTTAGTACGTCAGCGAGAGTGAGGAGTATAGATGCCGACGCATCTGGGTATTTTTTAATTTTATTTTTGCACACGCTTCCGACAGGTCGAATGAATTCATGACAGTTGACGCGTCTTGATTGTAGTGGTGAATTTATTCCGGATTTACAAAAATATTTCTTGCTCCCGATGAGTGCCTATTATTATAAATATTTTTTTTTCAATACGTAAATGTATTAAGGAGGAATACCTTAAATCTGAACCCTGTGTGTATTATATTTACAGAGATATTTAAGTTATTACAAGCAATGTGTAGTCGATAGACATCACCGGGGAGGTGAGGTTAATGGTTATGTGTTGATTATATGACAAACAGTTTACTGATTGCTAATCGCTACGTGTGCAGTGACTATAACCCGGTATTTACGCATTATCCGCTTTCACAGGAACTCACTGTGAATTCTTCTTTGTTCTCGATACAATTTTTATTAACCCCCTGTTATTTTGATCAATATCATATCTCTGATATTGTATAAGTGACAAATCAATTGAAAATCTACCAAGGGTATAAGAAGAGCTTAAAAATTGCTTACAAAACATTATTATTTCAGTCTCCGTTGGGAATCAAACTCATGCTTAACGCTGCACGTGGAATGATAACTCGCCGAACTCATTAGACTACAACCCAGTATTTACGCATCATCTTCTATTACAGGAGCTCATTAGGAAAAAGGAGTTTTGGTGTACCATTAATTTTGATTAAAACTGCCTGTCAGTGTATCAATTTCACACCTATAAAATATATTTATACATCTTGAAAATTGTTCAATAAACTACAATATTTTCTTCGTTGTTGGAGATCAAGTTCATACATTTTGTGGAAAGCAAACGCTTTGACAATGCGCCATATTAAGCATCCATGCAATAATGAAAAGTAGGAAATCATTATGTGTAGTCATAGCTTAAGACTACATAAATTTTCTGAATTAAGTTTTCTGTCGAACGTTATTTATTTACTTACATATAATTTTTAATTAATTCTCAATTTAAAAACTATTAATTTAAAAATATTTAGTTTTGATTCACATTTACTTTAGCTGATTACATGTTTCGGCCTCCCTAGAGACCAGCTACAATAATTATTGAATTGAATGAATTATTAAAGATGGTCTCTAGGGAGGCCGAAACATGTAATCAGTTAAAATAAAGATGAATCAAAGCTAAATATTTTTCATTAATTAAATTAAAATTAAAATTATTATTATGCAGTTTCACCAAGTATTGTCAGTTGATAACCTTAATGTTATTTATTTACTCGCTCAAAATAAAATTATAAGTAATCCATATCCTTCGAATCCTCTTCTGAAGCTTTCAGCATCCTTCAATGGTACTGCAACGAGTTACAGAGACTGCGTTTCTTTTGCGATAAGCTCAGTGCGACGTACCGTGAACTAAATAAATTGGAAATGCTTTGCTCCGTGGAGCACTCACTGTTGTGCGCACACAAATACATGTTTCGATCATTTTTGTTCGAGCTTAAGTTTAAAGCTGTCAGGCAAAGTGTTTATTTCACAAAAATTTAAAGGATAATGTCTTGCGAGAAATTTATTCTAGGTATTTTTTTTTTGAAATCTATGAGCTTTAATTTGGCAGTGCATCAGGTTTGTTAGTATCCACCTTACTTACTTTATAAATAAATGATTTATATTTTAAAATAAACATATTTTCGTATAAGAGCCTACCTAAAGCCTAAAGCATTTGCGGTGTTCAAAATGTTATTTTGAACATAATTATATTGTATTAAGCACACTAAAGTCTTTAAAGTAATTATTGTAATCAAACTATCCATCTTAGATTCATACAGTCGGGTACGACACAGGGCATTTTGCCTATGTAAATTGAGGAGACTAAGGGCCAAAATGGTACCGAGGAATGTGCGGTGTATGAAATTCAATGTAATAATACAACTTTTATAAATGCTTACTCATGTTGTAAGCCAGGGTAAAAAAAGTGGTCTCGTAGCAAAAAAATAGTACCAATTCAACTCCGGTTTTTGGACTTATCCTCAGTGCCAGAACCTTGGTATTCCGGCATCACCATTTAAACTGATGCCGTCGTTTCAAGACCGTGAGGTCGGTTCCAGAACATGCGGAATATACTCGTAAAAGTTTGCTAAGTAAAATACTGCTTAGACTTAATGTGAAGTGTTAATAACACAGTCCCGCATTCATGCGTCATCTTGAAGTTGATTTAGTATTTTGTAATGATTTAATGCATGGGTCGGCAACCTTTTGTTGTAAAAGGGCCAAATATTTTTCATGGGGATCAGTGCGGGCCGCACTTGCAGTAGGTATACATACAATATTTATGTACAAATATTTTAGTTTTAAAAATTAAACGCTAAGTGTATATTTTAACGACATTTATTGTATTTAATATCCCTTCACTTTCCCTTCGCTCCCTTTCTCGTTTCCTTTCATTAGATTGTGTATAATATCGTCTGTCATGTGCGTTGCGGCGAGAATCTCGCGGGCCGCACCAAGATGTCTCGCGGGCCGCATGCGGCCTGCGGGCCGCAGGTTGCCGACCCATGATTTAATGTATTTAAGTCGCATGTTACTAAATGTCAATGCAATCTTATATTAGGAAGAAAAAACAGATACAGTGGCACCTTAACATACGAGAGCCCCAAAATACAAGTTTCTTGAGATACGAACCGTCAAGCGAGCGATTTTATGTTTTGAAATACGAGCAAACTTTGAGATACGAGAAATCGGCTTAGTAAGTCGGCTGGTTGCAAACGAACCGTGCGTCATGCTTTTCCGCGTGGATCCCCCGGCCATGGTCAGAGAATCAGTTATCAGGGTGCTGT
This sequence comes from Glossosoma conforme, assembly GCA_022606575.1. Lineage (NCBI taxonomy): Eukaryota > Metazoa > Arthropoda > Insecta > Trichoptera > Glossosomatidae > Glossosoma > Glossosoma conforme. Next base: position 430,220 of record JAGTXR010000044.1, read on the forward strand.
CGCTGTCAAAGCATCTTTTTGTTCAATTATTTTCAATGGCGAAATTTGCTTTGAGATACAAGTAATTTGAAATAAGAGTAAGGTTGCGGAACGAATTAAACTCATATCTCATGGCACCACTGTATATAGGGGTACCATAGTTTGACTTTTTTTGTCAATGAAAATTTATAAGGCAGACTTTCATACTCGACTTTTCTCTCCTCACACTCGTATCACACCAAAATACACTAAAGTCACCTTAATGATGCGCTATTTCAGATTACGATCAGTTCGTAACTGATTAGTTTAGCGAGAAACCTCTCTGAACAATTGTAACCACTATTTTTTTAGCATTTATACGTTAAAAAGATATGAAAGATATATTTTGTCACCGAATATATTCAACAAAATGGTAAATGCGTGGAAACCATTTAAGAAGAAGGGCTTTTCTTGAATTGCATCAAAAAGGACCACTTCTTTAATCAGAAGAAATTGACAGTTACAGGAAATGAAGATCTAGAAGCAAGTACAATAACAAAGATAATCCTTGCTAAAACTTGATTTAGGATGCTACCTGAGAACAAAAACTACAACTGGCGTTTCGCCAGACCTCTGAAATCGCACCGTCCTGAAAAATCGTTGGGAACTGTACATATAATGTACTCGAGTTTCAAGAAGCAAAGCTAACATTGGATGAAACAAGGAATTTAGCAACTATTTTCAAGACCCACTATACAGCTGAATACGGTTTTAGTGAAATACTAAGATTCGTAGAAGATTGGGGATAATACAAGCATAGGCTCTATTTAATGAACCAATATGTCAGAAAAAAGAATATGCGTGGAAAAGTAACGTCACAACTGTATATCTCAAAAGCTCCTTCAAAGCGTTCAATTTATTTAGCTCTTCCTTGGAATGAACCAACAAAATGTTTTTTTTTCAAACGAAATCGTCTTAAATTCCCTTTGGAGCTTCGTAATTTGTCTGGCGAATGGTTGAGCTTAAAGTTCCTATTTTTCGTACTCGAGTTTATAGTAAACGCATGGTGAAAAAAAAAGTATCGAGGAATAAAAATACTTTTAAATAGTCGTGCTGTTTGAACAATGTTATCTGTTTTGCACTGTTTTTAAGCTGTATTTTTTGTTGTATTTCGTACAATTTAAACATTCAATTCAGTAAACTCTTATCCCAATTTTTTTAGTCTGAGTATCTTAGTATTAATGAGAAAATATCGTTTCATAAACATGCATTCCATTTTTTCGTGATGTTATTTTAAACCTTAAGATCGTTAAATAAGGCTCGAATGTACATACTTGTACTTAAAGTCATTCTATATTTGCCATAATACTTGATTCCTATAGAGTTTAGAGCCATCATTACAACTCAATTATTTTTTCAGTTGTTTTTTTGTTTATGTTTTGTACTGTAAATGACATATGGATTATGGATATCAATAAAATACCAAAGTTTCTTTGATTTTTTACGTATTATATATTTAAAAGTATGTTTATACTGAAGCACTGTTCAAATATTTTTCATGGTGTAAATGTAATAATCAGGGTATTTTAAACCGCCTCTTTAGACAAAATTACCCAAGCCTCAGGTTAATCATCGGATTTTCTTCCAAATAAATTTAAATTAATTCTCCAAAAATATGCTTTAGAAAATCCAAATATCCCTTCTTCAAGTACTTGAACTACTGCTTTGAAGGTTTTCGGGGACTTTCAAATGCAGAACGAGAAATGGACATTGAAAGTTGAAAAAACTAAGTTGCGGCTATTTGTGATGACCAAATGTCCAAGATATGAAACGGATATGGAAAGAAGAAAATGTAATAATCACTTTTAAAATAACTGTGAATATTTCATAAACACATTTGCATACGTATAATCTGATAACAATCAACATTAACTAACATTTTGATCTCTTCAATCCGCACATACTTAACTACTATGCATTATTATAGTAAAATTTATGTAAAATGCGATGTTTAAATTTGAGACAGCATTTAATTTTAAGCTCGCGGTTGCCCTGAAAAAATAATGTTTTCAGGAGTTTTCACGATATTCAGCACGTCGTTTTAAAAGAGTATTACCAAAGTCGGTCGCCCACGTAAATTTTAAGTAACGAGATTAAAATGTCGGCGTGGAGGAGGGCCTTGTTTACCGAATAAAAATATTCAATTATCTCGGGCACTTAGTTGGGAGTTTAGTACGACCGCCTGGAAACCCTGAAAGGGTTGAACCAAGAGAAAATTAAAAAAACGCCAAGTAGAAATGTTCTAATTTTGATTTAATTTAGTTAAAAAATGGCGAGAAATTCTTAAGTGAAAGTAAGTTAGTAATTTATTATTATGTACAATGTTTACAGTTCTTTTTATTGTCAATTTTGTAATTGATGAATCAAACATTAAGTCAAGTGGCTTCAGAATATTAAATACGTTAGCTTAGGTTTATTATTTGCTTTCCATATAAAATGTGATTTACAAACAACCTCAAAATATGCCTCTTTTATTTTTTATATGTCGTTAGGTATCATAAAATATGTTCGTAGCTAAAGTTTTGGATATATTGTCTTGCATCAAAAAAATGGGTAATGGCAATTATCAAAACTGAGTGACAGCAATTTCATGTTACCATTTATTCTAGGTATGGAAAGAATATTTGAAAAAAAATATGTTCAAAAAACAAGGAAACACTTCATTAAAAATTTCATTATTCACGTTGTGATTTATTGATAATATTAAGTAGATAAATTAATTTAAGTTTGTTTTATACGGATCGTGTTGAGTAATTGTTAATATCAGTAATAAGTTAGTGGTTTCATGCTCTTTGCGCACTTGCTCAATGATTCACTTGCCCAAAACTGTGATATCATTTTTTTAAACAAAACTCATTCAAACTAAGTCATATCCAAGGTATGTAATATTATACGATTAATTTAATGTACAAATAATAATTTTAATATTTATCAGAAGAACTCAAGTAGTGAATGCTACCCAAGGAATAGGCTCACTCAAGTAGCAATGGGCAGGACATATCTGTTTAAGAGACGACAGTCGATGGGGAAGAAAAGAATTGGAATGGCACCCAAGAACTGGCAAACAAAGCATTGGCCGACCCCCTTGCAAGATGAACTGATGACATAAGAAGAATAGCGGGAGTGACCTGGATGCGGAAGGCGGAGGATCGAAAAGGATGGAGACTCATGCGGGATGCTTACGTTCAACAGTGGATTGATACAGGCTGATGATGATGATAATGATTTGTAATGATATTTGGGGTAAAGAAAATAATTGGCGCTGTAAATTTTTTAAAGGAAATATTATTACTTCATAAACATATTACGTTCTATCGCTTAATATCTGTTTAGGATTTTCAAAAAATATTCTATTGCTTAGACGGCCAAATTTAAATAAAATTCTTAAATACAGAGTAGTTTATTTTAATTCATAGGATTTCTATTGAATAAAGAAGTTTCATCCCCTGATTGATATCTTCATCACGCGTGAAACCCGAAACTAAGTAACCCTTTCCTGGGTTCTTATCTACAATGGTGAAACAAAGTTTATAAAAGTATCGGTTCCGAGAACCCTTGGTCTGATACTCGACCATCACTTAATACCAAGTTGTCCGAACATCTCAACAGCACTTTACAAAACTCTATTTGTTACTAACTAAACAGTTTTTAAAGTGATGTATAGAATTTTGATTACTCATCAATAATGGGAATGATCTAAAATACGTAGAACTAGATTTTAAAGATTTGAATTTTATGCTTAACTACTGATTTCTTGTTTTTTTTACCATATTCATTCCATATCTTGACAACAAAACTATAGATGATAAATCCTCTTGTCTTTTTAAGGTAGTTTTTCAGTCACGTAGTGGCAGGATGAGGAGCAGATTAACAACACACAGACTTTTTCAGAAGCACATATACATTCACGATAAACTTTACAAACTTCCGGCCTAGGCGGAATAACATGCCGGGCCGGCCATAATGCGACCTTCTGACGGTCGACACACAATTGAGCGCACTCGTGATGGGCTGTAGCCCAGCGCAACAAGTGGTGAGTCTTAAAACTTACGTCACACCCGTGACCGGACTTGTTTAAAATGCCAATATAGCGACACATACATGTACGACAAGCGAACAGAAATAGGAGACGAAAGATTGTTTATCGAGGTTTTCGCTGCCAGTCAGCAATGGCTTTATCATGCAGATGTCAATGACTATGGAATGTAGCAAAATCATTCAAGTCACTTTAGAGTTCTGTCAGCTGCCATGATCTTCGTCTCTTTGCCAAAGTTCTCAAAAGTATTTCCGATTTCAGCGGAGTCCATTTTTATAAATAAACTCTTGATGGTTTTCAAAGGTTTCATAAATAAAAACAGTTTAATACGCTCTTATTATATCAACCTGTGTGCATCCACTGTTGAACGTAGGCCTTCCGTATGTTTCCATCCTCTTCGGACCTTCGTTTTCCACATCCAAGCCACTCCCGCTATTCGTATGATGTCGTCAGTCCATCTTGTGAAGTAGCCAACGCTCCGTTTACCAATTATTGGATGCGACACCAATACTTTTCCTTCACATTGACCATCATCACTTTGACGGATTTGTTATGTATGTCATTCAACTTGAGTGTGATTATTTGTTGGGTAGCCTCCACTACTTGAGCGCTTCTTCGGATATTCTCATTTCGGATTCTGTCTTTTAGAAATTCTCCGAGCATTGATCTCTCAATGAAAAATTGGATGACATTTATTTTATGAGTAAGGCTTGCTATTTTAATAATCAGATTCTACAAATCTGCACAATAAATTGATACTGGAAAGATGCATTGGTTAAACGCATTAATTTCAAGACTTCGTAGAATTTTCACTTTAAAAATATGCTCTCATGCATCAAAAAATTAGTACAACTTTAGTCATTAAAATAAATGTTGTTTATTTCGACAATTTGACAGTATCGACGTCTCCAAAAACTGAGAAACAAAATAATTCGCTTGGGCAGTAGGCTTGGAAATGTCCTGAAAAAATCTCTTTCAGGACCAAGTTCTGTAATCCCATTAGTCCAAGGGCGTAATACGATTATGTATCGCTTCGCTGAAATGTTGAAACAATGAAACTTTCAGCAAATAGCATTTCCGTGGCAATGTTCAGTATTGTCTTAGGTAATGAGATTTCTTTCAAACGTACCTATTAATTTGTATGATACTCTTCGAATCACTTTTAATTTTATTCTTCGAACATTTATTCCATGTATAGAATAAATGGATAGAATAAATGCGTTTGACGGCAATTACACTTATTCATATGCCATTGAACATGTTTTATAAGAATAAATCTCTGCACATAAAAATACACCTTGAAAAATAAACATGGTTTCCTTATGTCCTGCTGGGTGAGAGTCTAGACTCTAGAGACTAAACCCTTTCGCATCGGTTGTCGGCATATACCGTCATAAAATTCCCCGTGAATTTGATCCTTCAACCGTAAAATTCCAGTCAATTGAATCAAAATTAATGGTAGACGCAATTCGTCCCATGAATACGTTGGCGGATAAACAATTTACATGCAGCCTTTGCCATAGCATGATAAGCGTAATATAATTCACAGTTTTTTTTATGTTAACACATACAGGAGAATACCGACAGATGGTGATAGTAATTTTTGGAATTTCATCTGTGGAATTCTATGACGCTTACCATGGTGTATACGGCTAAACGCTGTATGTGGAGTGTTGATCCGCCAATGTCATAGACTACAGCCCGAGATTCACGCATCATCCTTTATTATTACAGGAATCTACTATGAATGGGTGGTCTTCACGCGACGACTTTCGTCTAACACCAATTTTAATTGATAGGCTATAACTGGTATTTTACGCGTGATGGATCAAATTCACAACAACCGGAGGTATTTTAGAGCTCATAAATCGATTCAAAATCCTTTTTATTTTAATCTTCGTCGGGGATCGAACCCACGACCTTTGGTTTGCAAAGCAAACGCTTTACCATTGTGCTATGACCGCGAGATGAGACTTTAGCATCACTATCACTATCTGTCTGTATTCTCATGTATGGTCTTACATAAAAAAAGTAACGTTTTAACTATGCTTGTAATTCAAACTTTTATACAATATTTGAATCACAGAAAGTAGATATAATTTACTAGATAAAATAAATGCTTCATACTATAGTATATGCTGCAAATTTTTCCACGTAAGAAAAATGAAATATCAGTCGTAAATTTAATTCAATAGCTTGGCACTAAGCACTTTTGGCTCTGGAATATTCTTAAGTTCTACTCGATGCATCTTCGCTTGTTCTGCTATTTATTTTTGTTAGACTTAAGCTGAAATTCACGTTACACTGTAATAAGAATACATTAGCTGTCATTATGTTATTCCCAGGGTGTCAGCCAAAATTTTAACGCTGAATTTTTTTCGTTTTTAGCCAATTCACGAAACGTTTTCAGTTTTTTCAGCAAGCTTTAGATAAACATTTCTCTGCAGCGTTCTTAAATATAACCGTGAAAAATAAATGAAAACACAAAATCAATTACTTTGGGGTCATGTTTGAAATTAAATCAATTAAAAGGTTGTAAGTGTTGTCCTGAAGGTGTAAAAGGGTGCTACCAAAACCAGCAGACAATAAACTGTACACCAAGTGTTTATAAACAAATTTTATTTGTTTTAATTTAAAAAAAAAATAGTTCAAATTTTAACGCAAGATTTTGATTTTTTTTATAAATTTCAGTTGCTCTCAAGATCCGATACAGTCCAAATAACCAGTTATATGTGACGTAAGAGTTTTTTTTTTTTAATTCGGTTTATTTCATTAAAATTATCCCATCATTCTTCTTCGTAGTATCAATCCGGTGGATTGGTTTGCAGCAACAGAATCTTGCATCTCGATCTCGATTCCTCTCGGTCCTCTGCAAACCTTTTCAGCTCAGCATAAGCGCTACAATTCATGTCCTCGAATACTTGCTGCAAATACTCCCGTCTAGGGCGCCATCTACAGTTTCTACCATCCACCATCCCCTCCACAATGTCGTGAAGAAAGCCATCGTGGCGCATGATGTCACCGATCCATCGGGCTCGCCTCTCTCAGATAGTTCTTATTAGATGACTATCTTCCTTGATTATCCTGAGAACCTCATTGTTCGTGACGTGGTCTCTCCAGGAAATTCCGAGAATTCTTCTGTATGACCACATCTCAAAGACCTCTAGTCTTTTTTTATCACTTTCAGATAAGCTCCATGTCTCACAGCCGTACATTAAGATGCTCCAAACAAATGTTTTGGCAAGTTGCTTGCGGAGCCTTAAAGAATATTCTTCGACTCAAGAATTTTTGCTTTTTTATTGAATGCTACCCTTGATGTATGCGACTGTTGACTTCTCTCGTTTCCCATCATTATCATCATCATAATTAGCCTGTGTCAGTCCATTATTAAATGTTGGCTTCTAGCATGCGCTTTAACCATTCTCGATATTCTACATTTAAACTCTTATACATCCAAGATACTGCCGATATTTTTCTGATGTCAAGCAGGGTGTCAGCTAACGCTCCATTTGCCAGTTCAAGAGGACAAAACTCATTCAAAAGCATTTTTTCTTCCCCATCGACTGTTGTCTCTTTTAAAGATGTCCTGCTCATGGGACTTGAGTGTGCCTATTTCTAGTGTAGCCTTATTTAATTGAGTTCTTCTTCGGATATTCTCAGTATCAGATACAATCTTTTGGAGACGCTCCTCCCGTGAATCTTTCCATGGCACTGTGGGTGACCTTTATTTTATGGGTAAGACTTGCTGTTAGATTCCACGTCTCTGCGCCATAATACAGGGATAATGATTTTCTTTAATGCTTATTTTATTATTCTTAGATAAACCAAATTTAATCAATTCAAATTTAGTCCCCAAAATACCTTCTATACTTAATTGACTCATTTCAAAGAAGAGTAATTTCTTTGATATACAATGACACTCTTACGTCTAACCTGCAATCAATAGAACACAGGCGTAAGATTGGTTCCTTAGTTTATTCTACTGTTATTACCATGGTCACTGCTCTTCGGAACATAAATAACTTATTCTTCCTGCACCCACCCACAACCGACAAACTCGTCTTACACTTGCCGAACATCCATACACGGTTAATGTGTGTCGACCAAGAACTGTCAGTTTACAAAGTTCCTTCTTTAATGCCATGGGTGAGCTTTGGAATGATTTTCCAGCGTCTGTGTTTCGTCCTTCCTACAATCTGAATATCTTCAAGAAACAGATAAATATACACTTGCCATATCCTCGACCCACACACAAACACGAACATGTTTCCTGCATGCAGCATCCATCCTCCCTGGCTGAGCGTCATAGAGTACACTGGTCTTGACCAGTTGTGCTCTCTGCATGCGTTGACATAAAAAAAGTCAAATTTATCAAGTCAAATTTAGTCAAATCAAATATATTCAAGTCAAATCTAGTCTAGTCAAGTCCAGTATAGTTGAGATTACTTGTTGCTCTGTTTGCTGGCGTATTCTACGTTTGTGAGCCCTGTCTTAGCTAACCTTCCATTGATGAAGGCTCTCATTGTTGGCTGGCTTCCACTTGGGGTCCAAAAGGTCAAGTTTATATTAGTTTTGGCCTTGTCTGTACACTCCAGGGTACAGTGCCGTGGAGTAACCTTTACATGCACCAAAACAATAGAAAAAACGTACAAAACTATTTATACAATATTAGTATTATCTAATATCTAATTTCTAAGTAAGCTTCGCAAGCAACTTGCCAAAGGCCTTTGAGATGTGGTCTTACAGAAGAATTCTCGAAAATTTCTGGGAGAGACCACGTCACGAACAATGAGGTTCTCAGCATAATCAAGGAGGATAGGCACTTAGTAAGAACCATCTCAGAGAGGCGAGCTCAATGGATCGGTCACATCATGCTCCACGATGGCCTTCTTCACGTCATTGTGGAAGGGATGGTTGAGGGTAGAAACTGTAGAGGGCGCCCTAGACGGGAGTATTTGCAACAAGTGTTCGAAGATATGAGTTGTAGGTCTTATGCTGAGTTGTAGAGGACTGCAGAGGATCGAGAGATCGAGATGCAAGATTTTGTTGCTCCAAACTAATCCACCGGAGTTATACTATAAAGAAGAAGTATTATCTTGGGAAAATATATGATCACAATGAAAGAAGAGATTTAAAGCTTTTCTTTAAAAATTATGTGTGTTTTTTTACTTAGCCAATAACTTGTTTAAAACAATAAACTAAAGTTATTTAAGACATTGTGTTAAAGTAGTATATATGGATTGCCCCGAAAGAGAACCCAGCCCCTGGACATGACCATGGGTGGAATAATGGAGGTCTCCTTAACAGATTTCGGACCGGAGAATGCAAGACGAGGACACAAATGAAAGCCTGTCAGTTTTACAGTGGACCGACTGAATGTGAGTGCGGCGTGGAGTAGACCCTTTCACACCTTGTGTAGTGTAGGCTGTGTCCGAGTAGATGCACCCAGGGAGACCTGATGATGGCCGGGAGTAACGCCATCGACGTTGCCCACATCTGAGCAGACAGGATCTGACCCTGTTGATTCCGACACGATTATATTTAGTAGTATATATTAGTAGAAATTAAGCATTTTATCTTATTATATTATGTCGTTTACTAATACGAGTTTATAAAATTGTTTTCATCGTTAAAATATGTACACCACTGAATAAGGCACATAAATCAAAAACCTTTTGTCCATTCAGTATTGCTTACACTGCCTCTTAAAGGGCCATGAAAATAATTCCTTTTTTTGAAAACGGCAGCAAATAAACGACTTTCATAGATTGAATTTTAAGGGTTCTATGTCCAACTATTTTGTCTATTATTATATTTAATTTTTAAACCAATTGAATTTATTTTAGGTAAATCAAAGTCAAATTATAATAAAGATTTTTTATATAAATTATATCGTAGTAATAGAGTATTTACACCAACGAATATTTTTTTGTGAATTTTTAATGTTATATATGCTTACATAAATTTCTTAACAATGATATTCTGATGCAATTTTAAAGTGACATCAAGGCGGTGGGTATAGCTTAATGATTAAAGCATTTACTCACTAGGCCGATAGTCATGAGTTCGTCCCCAAAAGAGATGAAAAAAAAAAAAACGATTTCTATGCTCTAAAATAACCCCCGTTTGATATGAATTTGATTTCTCATCCGTAAAATAGCAGTTATAGCCTGATAATAAAAATTGGTGGTAGGCAAAAGTCATCCCATAAGCACCACCTAGTGAATTGTTGTAATAATTAGTTAGTGCGTGAATTTCAGTCTGTCGTCTATGACGTAGGCAATTCAACACTCATTATGCAGCCCTTAGCCATATGTAGCCTTACTTTCGTCATCCGTCGGTATTTTCCTGGATGTGTCTACATAAAAAATTTTACTTCATTTATGACATTTCTCACATCGAAAATTTGGAGAAAAATAAGCACAGACGTGGGGATTGCGAATTTATGTGTGTATCAGTTGTAAAATATCTTCAGTAGTATATAATGTCTTAGAATATTGATATAATAAATATTCGTATTAAAAAAGGTCACCTAAAATCGTAAATATTTTTTGATCTTTTAACTGCTTTCAAAAATTGAATTATTTATTATTGAACACGCGTAAAAAATTAATATGTCATTTTGAATATTCAATAAAGTTTCTGTTTTCGGGCCACAAATTTTTAGTGGCGTCTTATGAATAGAAAGACATCCCCATAAATCTTTAGTACGTTTCGTGTCACTGGCGATATCGTGTCTACGGTAAATCACTTGCCTAATAGCCCTTGCCCAGCTAAACGTTATAGTGTATTAGAGAAATCACCAAACTAAGGCAGGCGTTCCAATCATAACCGACAGACTCATCACACTCTTCTTGAAACTCTTCATCATATTCACGCTTTGACCACTGAGCTATACAAATATATATTTATATATCTATATATATTCACAGCACACTGTATGACATTATATACATCAGAATTCTGGTCTAGCTATCCTAAACGAGAGTGGGACAAAGCTTAAAGTTGCGTATAATAATTCATATCGCCAACTTATGCAACTCCCTAGATTTTGTAGCCCATCTGACATGTTTGCGGAGGGCGGAGTCCATTCATTCCAGCATTATTGCGTCACCATGTTGCCGGCTTCTGGAGCAGGATAAGGAAGTCCAACAACACCATCATCCTAGCTGCTTCTGAATGGCTCAACTCCTCCCTGAGCCATTGCTGGATGTAGATGTTGCAGCGACCACCATGAATGAATTAATATATTTATATATAATTATTATTTTGTATGTACTATATAAATATATATGTATCTAAAAATATGGCAGATTGGGTATTGCACAACCCACTCAATCCTGCTGGAATAAAAAGCTTATTATGGTCGTGACTTCAATCAAGACATTTGGTTTTCTATTCTTTAGATTGATAATTATAATAATACAAAGACTTTCAAAATATCAAAATAAAATAATTTGTTCATTTTTTTTCTGCAAATTATCCCACAATTATATTACGAAAATTGGAATTTTTTTTTTAATAAAAAAATATTTTCGTTTTGAGAAAAAAAAACTATTAATACCCCCGATTGGTGTGAATTTGATCCTTGAACTCTTGTCATAACCTATTAAGTATATAAATACGCCATTAGGCATCCGCCATCAAGGTCGCGAGCGAGCTCCCACTGCCGGCGCGCTCTGACATCTAGCACTGCCAACAGTCACGGCAGAAAAGCCAATTAAAGATGACAGTTGCACCAACATGAAATGAGGCAACTGTTATAACAAATAAAATGGCGCATGCAAACGCCATGTTACATTATACAATTAAAACTAACATTAGATTTGCATGTAAAGCGAGCGAACATAAACAAGAGACAAAAGATCGTTTTTCGAGGCATCGTGGCATCAGCCTAAAGGAGCTATATCAAATTACATATTTTGAAAGGTTGGTCATAACCGTGTTATTATATTAAAACCCAAAAATAGGTCCAAAAGACCAAAAAAGAAACCCATTTCGGCGAGCGTGTAGCCGAAGCTTTTTCCATACGATTTTTTTCGCGGTCCGTGATTTCGGTGAAGTTTCTAAGTCTCGTAAAATTCGCCGAAATGATCCGAATAAATCATGAGAGTATGGCAGTTTTTGTACGAGGAACGGTGCGATAAACAAGGCATTGTCTGGTCGTGCGCTAACGTTATTCACTGAGTCGTACTTGTGTAATGGAATGGACTGAATAATTACTAAGTATTTTGTGAAATCCCTCTAGGCTACAATTTTGATAGTTTTCAGATTTTTATAATTAATTTTCAAACCATCACTTTTTGTTTATTTTTTTTTAACCCGGTGGTTATATGCCGCTATATATTGTATATAATTATGTATTTTATTTTTATATTAATATATATTTATATATTCATATATATATTTTATATATATTTTTTATAACCTGGTTGTTATATGCCGTTATATGCCGTTATATTGCATTTGCCGTCATTAGATTCCCCGACCGTTGATATCGGTTGATGTGTTATATTGTTTTACTACTTTCTTAGAATAGTTTTTTATATATCATCTGATAGTTAAAGGATACAAGAACCAATGTGATATATGAAAATAGGCCAGATGAGTACATTTATGCTTCAAATACTAGTTTTATAATTGACAGTATAATTTGTATTCAAACCGAGCCATAATGAAAGGGTAAAATTTTTCTCTTTAATTTGGAAATCAAAAGAATTATATGGATTTGAAAAATTAAGAGAATAATAAAGATGAAAAAAAAAAAATTCGTTGTAATCTGGAACGTGGAGTAGCTCATAGGCTTCTTCTTCGTAGTGTCAATGCGGTGGATTGGTTTGCAGCAACAGAATCTTGCATCTCGATCTCCATTCCTCTCCGTCCTCCGCAACCCTTTTCAGCTCAGCATAAGCGCTACAATTCATGTCCTCGAATACTTGCTGCAAATACTCCCGTCTAGGGCGCCCTCTACAGTTTCTTATAGGCTAGTTGTGTGCTTATATATAAAATAATAATATTTTTATAAATAAGGCGTTACCATCCTCCTCTCTTCAAAAATGTTATTATTCAGTTGCGTGGTGGCAAGATTACGAGCAGATTGATAATACATACTTTTTCTGAAGCACATTGACATATATTAACGATAAACTTTACAAGTGGTATGACATGCTGGCCGGCTGTACTGCGACCTTCTCGGCCGTCAGCACACAACTGCCACGCTCATGATGGGCTCTCGCCCAGCGCCACAAGCGGCAGTCTATATCACTAGTCCCAAATGCCGATATGGTGGGCACATTCATGTGTGACAAGCGAACAGAAATAAGAGACGAAAGATTTTATATCGAGGTTTTCGGTACCAGTCAGCAAGTTCTGCATCATGCTGATGTCAACATGTTTTTCAGTGGTTTCATACAAAATTCAACTTATTTTATATTTTGGAAAAAATAGTCATTTTTCACTGTTTCTTACATGATTTAAATAACAAGCAACTAATGTTTAAATTTGTGATGAGACTGCAAATATCCTAAGTTGAAAGTAGGTTGTTTATCAAAATTGTATTATTTTGTCTTTTTGCATTTTACTTGCAAATTAAAACATTTTCACGAAAATACTCTGTTTCTCAGTGTTTTTCCATGTACATTATCAAATTACTAGTTACAAAAAACACACATTATTCGTGGTGACAACGTTTCTCATTGTTTCATTGTTTGCCTGAAAAAGAAAACCTATAGGGAAGGAAAGCCTCTCAAGGTCCGGATTAAGAGACAACCCATTAGGAGCAGCGAAAACGACAAGTGCTAGTTTTCTTTTGACAAAGAAATGATTAACTCGGACATTATTTCCAAAGCCAAGGTTCTTCTGCTATTGTTATGAAGAAAATAATGTATTGTAATTTTCTTTCACTTTTCCTTCTCGTAGAAAGTTTCAGTGGCGTAGACAGATCAATAGAAAACATGTATTTTTTTAAATCAACGAAAAAATATGTTTTTAGTCTTCAGTAACAGAATTTGGTCCATTTGTAGCTTTTGACGTTCAATTAAGGGAAGCTGAACATTACATATGAAAAATATAAATTTATTTTTGTGTCTGTGTAATATAAATATTTATACCAGCTTGATATAGCCTTTCAAGCTGGTGGCGAAACCTTGATATGCGGTCTTTTGTCTCTTATTTTTGTTCGCTCGTCTGATCCGCACATATAAAAACATAAAGACGTGGCATTTGCATGCGCCAATTTGTTGATTTGGATTTGAGAGCCACTACCTGTCATATGAGAGCGGATTATTCGCCAAATGACGATATGTGGTTTTGGTATAGGTAACACTTGTATACTTGTAGGTCCACATGGGAACATAAATGGTTCCCAGGAGCCTCCAATGCAAGAGGCCGCGAACTTAAATAGACTACAGTTTTAGTACCACACAAATATTTTGAGTGATCACTGATTAGAGTTTTTTTTTTGGGAATAGCTATAGAAAATACTTGTGTGTGAATCATCCTTAAATCTGTATTTTATGAATTAAAAGTTACACGTTAGTATGCTATTATTTATGAAACTGCTTTTTTAAAGACTGAATTGATTTTGTCCAGGCGATGCGTGTATTTCTTTTTTTTTTTGTGTTTGATGGGCGGCATATTTGAGAAATGCCCTGGGCTCCACCATTTCAATATACGCCCCTGACTTCAACAGAAGAGACTGTTTTCATTTAAATCAACAATAAAAACAAAGTTATTCAGAATTGTGAATTTCGCCGCCTCAAGGAGCGGGAGCTGTTCATTTGGGGCGCCGAATTATCTCGGAATTATTTAAATTCGGCTTTCCCGTTTGCTGGGAATTAAGGCATATTTATACAGGACTATTTGCACGTCTTGAGGTGACGAACTGATTACAAGGGATGACTCCAAAAATAATATTTGACGTGAAACATTTTTAGAAATGCAACGAGAGTACTTATCCATTAAGACAACTACCGTATATCTATATATTTAAAAAATTACTTTTATTCATATTTTCTGTTACTTTTTCTTGTTTTATGAAGTATAAAATGCTGTTATTATCAGTAGCCTGTTCTTGTGATACGGATTGCTAACTGTTACACATTTTTAAAAAAAATAGTGTTTTTGGTTGACATACATCAATCGTATATAGTGACAGCCTTGGTCTTTAAAAAGGCGACAAGTCACGGGTTTGTCACGTGGCCGCCTGGATGAAGGATGTAGGAGCAGATAAACAACACAAATAACTTGTTTTTGAAACAAAAGTAGCATTTATTTTTAATAAACACTTGATTTCCTTGTCCGAATGCGTTTCATCGGCTAAACGAGAGTTAACTGATAACTGCCGGAATACTGTGACATCCAGCGCCGCCAAAATAATCACGGCAAAAAAAGCAAATTAATGGAGCAACTGTCATAACAAATAAAATGGCGTATGCAAACGCCATGTAATTTTATCTAATTAAACAAATTTTATCTAATTAACATTATTAGATGGGCATGTCAGGCGAGCGAAGAAAAATAAGAGATGAAAGATTGTTTTTCGAGGCTGTTCGGCATCAGCCTAAAAGAGGTATATCAAGCTGATATCAATACCGTATATATAATAAAAAGGCTAAAGAACCTGGAAAGGTTAATTAAAAAAATAAATATAAATCTTGCATCTAGTTTGATTCTCTGTTGGAGGAATGTGATAACTAGATGCTAGAAAATAAAAGTAAACAAAAACATTAATAAAAATAGTAGAGATAAATAAATAAAAAAATAAAAAATTGAAATCATCTTCATTTGCAAGTACCAGTCATGCTGTATACTGTATTGTTATACTCAAGCTAGTAAGAAGATCAAACGTTTTTCTAAGCAGTTGATTTTTTATAGATGTGTAGGAGCGTGATCAGCGATCTGCTTAGTGTAATGTTACAGAATAAAATCATAATTCGTTTTGGCAGTGAGGAATTGTAATGTTTTCTAATAAGCTGCTGTTTATTCTAAGAAATAGCTTTTTGTGACTATTATTATACAGGGTGATTATCATTTAAAATATAAAAAATAGCTGTTTGCTTGCTAAATTTATTGAAATAATTATATCATAGAGTATCAAAATAAATTCTTTATATTAGGTAATGATATACAGAATACTAAATAGATAAATACTTCATACTGACATCAGCATGATGTAGTCCTTGCATACTGTTACCGAAAACCTCGATAGACAATATTTCGTCTTGTATTTTTGTCGCTCGCCACACCTTTATGTATATGGCCACATTGTGGCGAGTTACATAGTTTGGCCACCGGCGGCGCTGCTGACCGAGCGTTCGCCACGGTGTAGACAAAGACAGTGGGTCTCGACCTTTCGGCGAAGTAAAGTCCGCGTTGCGGCCGCGGGCATCTCATACCGCGTAATCAGAAAGCTTGTAATGTTTTTAATTAAATAAAATCTGTTTGCTTCAACAAAAAAGTCTTTGTCTGCTTTTCATCCTGCCTCACGCGACGGAATAACGCCCCTCTTTTTGAGAGAGGAAGATGTAAATACCTTATTTTGATATAAATCACTTTTAGACTTGGAATACCGTTCAATGATAACTTCGTTTATTCTCTACGTCCATAAACATGCTTATATATGAAGTTAGATAAATAACCTACGAATGATAATATAATGTAATGAAGTGTTGTAAATATGAGTGTGGGTGGATCTTATGGAAGTTAAGGAACCGAGGATTTTCCTGAATTGCTGCTTATTTCTGACGGTCCCTTGCTGTTAAACTTCATCAGGGAAATCGTCGGGGCTACAAGAGCGGTTAACGAGGCTGACATGGAATAGGCTCTTACGTTCTTTCACTATTTCTCAGACGTATATTCTAATCTTGTGTGTAACTTGCAGGGTACAATACGCAATTATATATATTTTCTACATTTTTTTAAGTTAAGAAAAATAAAAAAATAAAAAAAAGTTAAGGAAGCGGTATAGTCCTGTGTTAGTTATCTACTAGTATAATATTTAAAATTTAAATTATCTATTTATCGTGTAAAATACATATATATACCTGTTTATGAAATTTATGTTATTTAATTATTTTTTTTTTAAATTTATTTCACAATAATAATAATGACCACACAAGTAAATAAAAAAAATAAAAAAAAAACGTTATAATAGAATAACTTCATGTAAGACATAAGTTGGAATTTGGGAGTGTAGTGGAAGTATTGTGATCTGTGGATTGCTGAGTAGTAATTGTTATGCGTGTTAGGAAGAGATCAATGGAAATACACGGACATTCCGGACGAAGAAAAAAAAAGAAATAAGAACACGGTAGACTGTCACGGGGAATTAAATTTCATTAAGTTAGCTTAACATTTAAAGATTTGAGTTGAATGATTAACGATATTTTATTGGTTATCAAGTTATAGAAGTCGTTTTAGAAAAGTAAAAGGTTACTAGTCGATAGTTCTGACTTATTCGTTCGTTGAGCGGGCACGTAACAGTGGTTTATCCAGTGGGCGGCGAGTGATTGATCAGATTACGAAGGCGTCGAGAAAGAAAAGAGAAGAGATCTGGTTCATATGGTTATCTGCTTATATAGAGCCTCCTCAACTCCAACCTTGATTAATGCAATAGTATTTAAAATATGTTAACATAATGTTTTATCAATAACCAATCTTTACGTTATATAAATACAATAACACTTACATAATAATGTTCTTCTAAAAATAAAAATATAAAATAATAAAATTAAAATAATAAAAAAATCTTCTAATGAATAAGAAGAAACCATTCCTAAGCGACGAATCGGAAACATGTTTTTTCAAAAATGAAATGATGAAATACTTACTAAGAAAACATTTCTTCATTTACATAATTAAAGTTGTGAAATTCCATTCTGAATTTCAGAAGAAAAAATGCGAAAAACATCAAAACAAAGATTTTCCAACTAATATTGTCAAGTACAAATACATGCTTAATAATTTCAGTGTA
Organism: Glossosoma conforme; assembly: GCA_022606575.1. Taxonomy (NCBI): domain Eukaryota; kingdom Metazoa; phylum Arthropoda; class Insecta; order Trichoptera; family Glossosomatidae; genus Glossosoma; species Glossosoma conforme. Next base: position 448,246 of record JAGTXR010000044.1, read on the forward strand.
AGTATATTTAATTACTTTAAAATCCACCGCACTTCATGACTCTTTCAGCGTTTTAGGTCCATCTTCAGTGGTTTTAGATAACCCCTGACATTAAGATTAAAATAGAACACGTCTACATTTGATATTACTCTAGAACTAAAGCGCTGACTGGCTTTACTGAAAAGTCAATTGAAATTCATCCAGGTACACCACAGCAAAGCGAAACTTGTAGTTCTCTTCAATTCGTATTCTCTTACAAGGCAACTTTGTAATACGTCAATGAGTAAATGGTGTCAGTGGTCTTCTTATTCATGAAATTCATGAAAACACGCCAAGAAGAATACCGCCAGATGAAGATTATGGAATGATTACATCAAATTCAGTGCTGGATGTTGTTTTTGGTGCTAATTATCGCTTGTTTCAAATACACATTCCGTATTTGGCTGCTTGAAATACTTTTTGAAGGTAAGTTTTTTTTTTTTTAATTTTTTACTAGCCAGTGGAGATGAATACCAAACTTATGACATTAAATATTATCGAACATAAATAGAGAACATTTTTGAAAAAGACAAAAAAACAGTAAAAATATTTTTTTTTATTTATTCTCAAAAAAAAAAATACATCATTTCTTCTTCGAAGCGTTGTATTGATAAGAAAAATAACACTTAATATGTTGTTTTCTCTAAATATTTATGTACGTTTTCATTTGCTTAATATTGGTCTTCTTCGTTGTATCAATGCTATCAATCTCTGCAATCCTCTTTAGCTCAGCATAACAGCTACAACTCTTGTCCACGATAACTTGCTGCAAATACTCCCGTCTAGGGAGTATTTGCAGCAAGCCCTCTGCAGTTTCTTCTCTCAACCATGCACAATGTCGTGAAGAAGACTATAGTGGCGCATGATGTGACCGATCCATCGGGCTTGCCATTCTGAGATGGTTCTTACTAGGTGCCTATCTTCCTTGATTATGCTAAGAACTTCATTCTTCGTGACTTGGTCTCTCCAGGAAATTCCGCGAATTCTTCCGTATGACCACATCTCAAAGGCCTCTAGTCTTTTGTATCACTTTAAGATAACCACCATGTTTCAAAGCCGTACATCAAGATGCTGCAATTAAATGTTTTGGCAACATGCTAATTAAATATTAAGAACTGATTAATCATTAATAAAAATCTGATACACATACATAGCAAACAACATATTTTATGATTTTTCTTTCGTTAATTAATCGGCAAAAAAAGACAGGATTAAGAACAACAAACTAAGTACATCATGTCCAGCGGGTGGTTTAGTAGTTAAAGCATTCCTGACGGAGATTAAAAAAAAAAAAATTTCAATTGATTTCCAAGTACTAAGTTGATGTGTATTTGATCACTCACCCGTAAAATTCCAGTCATAGCCAAATAATCAAAATTTGTGGTAGATGAAAGTGGTCCCGTGAAAACCACCCATTTATATTAAATTATTACAACTAATTTTAATAACTTATACACGTTTTTGGGATATTATAGGTCTTGTTCCAACCCAGTTCATTGATGACATTTGCACAACATATAAATAAAAAAAAATAAAAAAAACAGTTATCGGTGATACAACAAGTGGCCTATCGCACGAGAGCCGAGCACTTTAACTTCTCGAACATACCTTTTGAAGCCTACCTTTATTCTGTCTTGCATGCAAATCATTCGCGAGACGTATTTACATACGTGTGTGGCATTTTAGATGTGCAAAATTCATGGAAATTCATACTGCATATATAATACAAGTATACCTGTATATAGAAGTGAAAAAATTAACATACGAAGATTTTTCAAGTTATATGATAGAGAACAAAGATTCCGTAAAATCCTCGATATCCGATAATTCGTCAAAGGGTCAACATGTGATAGGAGGGCGCTGCAGTATTATGGAGCGCTCCGATTCGATTTCAGCTCAGGTCTTCACGGAGACAGATCGTTCATTGTTTGTGGCCCGAGCCGAATACAGAAATTGTCAATCTTTTGTCTTAAATGTTTTACAATGTGCTTTTTAAGCAATTTTGCTGTCTGTGACTTGCTTTGCATCCCTCACCTCACGTCCCGATGATTATCCCGATGACGTTAAGTCGTTTGATATTGTGGCTTTTGGGTTTAGCCGTGTGTGGCGAATTTATTTTATCCGATATTTCGACCTCCATTGCAGGGGTCTTCTTCAGGGTTGATGACTTTATTGTGAGTTGGTGTCAGGAGGTAGCTTAGCCGTCAGCCTAACGTACCTCCACGAGTGTCATGTCGGGTAATCGTGTACGGTGGGTATGTTCTAAGAAGAGCACCTCCACGAACGTAATGTCGGACTGTGGTGTCCTTGATTGTCTGCATAGGTTTTCGAGTATGTGCTAGAGGCGGAAGCGGTGCTGTTTTGAGAATCAAGCCGTCATCCCTGTTGATGTTGATGGGATGTCTTTTGATTTCAATGGATTTCCTAAGCAAAAATTGTCGTGGGTTCGATCCCCGTCAGAGATTATAAAAATACATATTTTAAATCGATTTCTGAGCTTCAAAATACCCCCGGTTTGCGTGAATTTGATCCCTCACTCGTAAAATTCTAGTCATAGCCTATTAATTAAAATTGGTGATAGATGAAAGTCGTCCCGTGAAGACCACCCATTCATAGTAAATTCCTGTAATAATAAAGGATGATTCGTGAATCTCGTGCTGTAGTCTAGGACGTTGGCGGATCAATACTCCACATGCAGCGTTTAGCCATGTGCACCGTGGTAAGCGTCATAGAATTCCACATATGAGAATTCAGAATTACTATCATTATCTGTCGGTATTCTCCTGTATGTGTTTACATAAAAAAAGCAATAATTGTAGCATTTTGTATGGAAAATATAGTTTCTTTTAAATATCGCGTGTTTTTGTCTAAAGCTTATAAGGTGACTTTATAAGAAATAGATAGCCACCCAGGGAATACTTTTAGAACGTTTTTTGTTACGAAATAATGTTAAAAATATTATTTTAAGTAAAGGCTACATTTAAAGACAATATATGGTAACAAATTTAACTTTTAATTTAAAACAATGTATTATAGGTATTTATAAAATGCGGAGAATTTTAAGCATACAAATAATTTCGTAATTAAAGAATATCTAAATTTAGAAAAATTGTTCTGGAAATATTGAAAACATAATTATATACGTTTTTGATTAAAATAATTATTTTTATATTGTAATTAAATGACGGTTGAGCTTTCGTTTATAAAATACTTATACATTTATAATAGCTAATCATTCAATCACCTTTACCCTTTCGTTACGGCTCGGTGGAACACAAATTATACTATCAATACGGCATGAATTTTTCAAAGTAGACGAAACCACGCGATATTTATTTACATGCTTTACTGATTCCTGTAAAGAATACATGTGGGTTGATAAATGGAATGACTGCAGTTCCAATTTCCTACTGTAGATGTCACAATGAGTACTTAAAGCAGAAAAACCATATATCACGGCTACCGATGTCAACGGTATTGGAATCTTACACGGCATATATCGGGTACCGATGCGAATGGGTTAAAATCCGATTTGAAAATCACAAAAATAAAAATATGCCTCACATACTAAAGCAGACGTCTCTTCAAGTGTCAAGCTCCAATGCTAGAGGTCATCGAGAATAATATATGTTCCATAGTAGATCTTTGGGTGTAGAGATTTCTTAAGTTCTTAAATCGGTGCGATTCGTGGTGACCATATGTTCCAGATATGTAAAAATGAATGAAATTATCATAAAATATAAAACATTTAATTTAAAAAGCAGTTTGCACATCAAATTGCTTATTATTGGTGAAAATTGACTAGAAGCTTAATAATATATTTCAAAAGCTTTTATAAATATACAACACATATCACAAAAAATATTCCTGAAAAGTTTTTACTTTCCACCAATCTTTTAAAGAATATTTACATTGTACTCTTGAGTTTCGAGTATGCAAATATACTCAACCTAACCGCTCAAAAATAACCAGCTAGTTAGTCCTGAAACAACTTAGTGTTGGTTTTAAACGCCGTCACCTCACTGAGGTAAACATTTTCAGTTTTTCAGCAGATTTATTGCTGAGTTTTGTAACGCTCGATTCTTATGCAAAATATTGTGGGTTCAATTAAAAAATAATGAGTTAATGATTCACAACTTTATATGTGCATAAAAAGCATAGATAGGCTGCTTATATAAAAACATTGAAATACTTCTTCTTCGTTGTAAGATATCAATCCGGTGGATTGGTTTGCAGCAACGATATCTTGTTCCTCGATCTCCAATCTTCTCGATCCTCTGCAACCCTTTTTATCTCAGAATATGAGCCACAACTCATGTCCTCGAACACTTGCTGCAAATACTCCCGTCTAGGGCACCCTCTACAGTTTCTTTCCTCAACCATCCCTTCCACAATGTCGTGAAGAAGACCATCGTGGCGGATGAATGTGACCGATCGCCTCTCTGAGATTGTTCTTATAAGGTGCATATATTCCTTCATTATCCTGAGAACCTCATTGTTCGTGACGTGGTCTACCAAAAATTCTTGTGTATGACCACATCTCAAAGGCCTCTAGTATTTTTTTATCACTTTCAGATAAGCACCACGTATATGTATATATACCTAACCTAAAAACCACAATACCGAATCTGGCCGGGTAAAGCTAAGAAGATTTTTTTCATGATCACGAGTGACTAACCTGACTCTCTACAGCGTTAAGTCGTTCTTAAAATGGGTAAATCATACTTGTAAGATGCTCCTTTTCATCGTCTGACGGTTTTTGTCTTTATGTGTTTACGTAAAATCGTAAAATTGTTTATTTTCAGGATTTGTATACGATTTTATCTCGTCTTTCAGGTGAGCTTAATACCGCGTTACTAATTCCAAAAACACGTTTTTTTTGCGTTTATTTTTTTTTTCTAAGACTCTAATGAACCGAATAAAATATTGAAACGTTCAAGTAAACTCCACCACGGCTCTTGAATATTTATTGTAAAAATAACTCTCTTGTTACGTTTTCATACAAAATGGAAGATAAACTTCTTACATCATAACAATCAACTTGAGAATCATTTTATAATAAGAATATTATTGACGTATATCGAAAAAGAAACAATACTCAAAGATAACTTTTAGGTTTTCACGGCCAGATTTGATATTGTGGCTTTTGGGTTTAGCCTTGTGTGGCGAACTTTCTTCAACCAATATTTCGACTGAAATTACAGGGGTCTTCTTCAGGATTGATGATTTATTTATTTTTGAGTTGGTTTTTCAGATTTTTATCTTTTTTTATACGAGCGTTATTGATTTATGTCTCCATGGCAACTTCATACTCAAGTTTCATTCCGGAGAACCGTCGGTATGTTCTAAGACTACGGCAGGTATGCTCCAAGAATACAGTATGTTCTAATAATTGTATCTCCACGAACGTCATGACGGACTGCAATGGCGGTTGTGTTTATTTTATATTAGAATACGCGTTTAAAACATAATTTAACAATTTAACAACTTTAAACGAAACAAGATTTGTTGAAAATTGTCCGAAAAAAATTTGTTAATTTTTAAATTAAAATTAATTTAAAATTATAATAATTTTCATAATTAAAAATCACATTACTAAATTTTCAATCGGTCAAAATTTATTTCAACCAAATGCTCATTTGGTCAAATATCTTTTTGACCAACAAAATCTTACCTAATCAAAACTTGTTCTTCAATAAGTTGTTGCTTTAGCAGTTTCTAATTATCTCTGTCGATGCCACGTGCCTAGAGTACTTTAAGCATTACAGTGGTAGTACAAGTGGGTGTAGTAAAAGCATTATAGTCGTAGTTCAAGTGGGTGAGGGGAGGACTTATAGGTAATTGAAAATTACAGTACCTGAGATATAGTCACGTAAGCTGCCAGAGTGAATATTGAATGATGTGACAGGTGCTCGAGGCGACAGGTGAGGCCATAACTTTGAACGGAGCAGACGTAAACTTTTAACTCAGTTATTTTATTTTGTGTTTGTACTACAAGCTTTGTGTAAGAACTCAAACACTGAGATAAACCACTTAGTTTAGTGAAGAAGGCACAAGTCAATAGATTTCTGAGAAAATAATATTATTTTCATTTGTAAATAATGAAATGTCTTACAATGCTGAAAACTATGATGGTTTCAGCTGAAAATGTTAATGTGTTACTTATAATATTAGTAGAGACCTGTATTTTTAGCATTTGCGAAATAAATGCGAAATAGATGCTTAAATTCGGAATATATCCTAATAAATGCTAATTTTTTAGAGTATGCAAATATATGCTAAAATCATCAATTTGCTTGTTTTATGAAATATATTTCACCTTTATAAATATAAAATGATAGATTTGTACATACCTATCTTACATGGACACACTTTACATCATCTATCGCAATATTTTTACACCGGTAACATTGTCCATACCATATCTTTTTTCGTACATTTATTATTGACAACATAAAACGGAGCCTACAAAATCATATTGATGGAGTTTTTTCTGTTGAATCAAAACAAATTATTTCATTCACTAGTGAAACAATAAAAAAGGAACTGGAATATTATTAACTGAAACTGCTAAAAAGTCTTCTTAAACTTGAGTCTCATTTAGTGAAAATAAGACCAATTTGTATTACGAGACTTTGCAAAATGTACCATCAATGTTAAACCAGAACTTGCCATTATTTAATTTATTTACAGAATCTCAATGTATAGAAGCATATCAAAATTTTTGAAATTGTAAAAAGTGATTTAAAACCAGATATTTTACAACTATGAGTATTATTGGCCACAAAAGTTCAGTATGAAAATTTTAGTTGCATTTCTATTACATCAATTTGGTGTCAAGTAAATAGTGTGTTGTTGAAAGATTCTTCAGCAAAATATTGCTTAATAGTAACTGATCGTCGCACTAATCTAAAAAATCCATCCATTGAAACATGTTCCATGATTTATTTTGAGAAATATTAGTTAGATATTATTGTTTGTAAGATAAATTTCAATAGTGTACATTGTAAACCTTTTTTATTCCTATTATGGAGACTAAGCAAACTTCTTTGTTAAACTCTCCGTTATCGGCTTCTTTTCAAATTTCCTATAAATGAACTTGGTGACTGTTAGAGTTCATTCCTGAAAATTTAGAGAATTGAATTATATTTAAATGATTGCGCTATTTTTGTATTATTTTGTTTAATTTCTTAGCATGTTTAATAATTATTTATAATATTTATGAATGTTTGTTAATATTTTAATTTAAAAAATCTTAAAACCTAGTGGAATTAATAATTATTTGATATTTGTGTCATACAAAAATAGATGCTTAAATAGATGCTAAATAGATGCAAAAATTTATGTTTTTAAATGCTCCATAGCGCTAATTAAAAAAAAATAGATGCTATAAATACGGGTCTCTAATTATAAGCATTCCTTTTGAGATCAATTTTAATTTTAAATACAAGATATACATATAATCGTGTCGGAAACAACAGGGTCAGATTCTGTCTGCCCAGAAGTGGGTGACGTCGATAGCGTTACTCCCAGCCATTATCAGGTCTTCCTGGGTGCAGCTACTCGGATACAGTGCACACTCCAGAAGGTGTGACACGGTCAGCTTCACGCCGCAGTCAAATTCTGTCAGTCCGCTGTTCTAGATTAAATATAATTTTAACCGTAATGATTATGAAATAATAAAATATGTGAGTGCCAACCAAAAACTACTGTTTCGTAAAATTTATATTGATGATGCTAACAATAAGTTTTCTTTTAATTTGCAGGTAAGACAAAATTCTCATTCAAAACTCAGCACGTGCTACGGAACACAATTAAGCTTCTTAATAAATGTAAGTAATTTAACTATCAGCTTTAAAGTTCTAACGCAAAGGTAAAATACGAACATCTTAAACATACACTGTTCTGTAAGCCTGCTAGAGACAATAAGTCTTTTTATTTGTTTTGACAGTTGCTCCATTTCATGTAGATTCAACTGTCAACTTTAGTTTCCGATTTAGACACGATAATTTTTAAGGCGCTACATGTTACTGTACCCGTTCGTCACCTCTATCCACAGTCCCCATCCGACCGAGGCCCACAATTCAACATGTTAGGTCGGGCGGGGAATTATGCCCACGTATTTCATGGTTAGCAACGTGTTACCAAAGAAGCCAATTCGAGACTTGCTGTAGTATAATAACTTCGCAGCCTTAGACTGAGGTTTATTTGATATCTAACTGATGCACCTAGAATCACGAGAAGGCCTTTAGCCACTCTCTAACAAGTATCTTTTTGCGTGCGTCTCCAAAAACATGCCTAGACAGGGAGGGTTTTCACCATGTCTTATATTGGAAATAAACGTGAACTTTGCTTCCAAAAAAGTTATTTGCTTTGCGACCTGCTCCTGCATCCTTCCTTCACGCTTCCTGCCGACGAACACGCGACTAGTTTACACATTTTTATGGACAGGAGATGTCAAATAATTAAAGTTTTTTTTCCTAGATCATAATCTTGAACAATTGTGTGAATAAGTGCTGCCATATGTAATATTATTTTCAGCCACTTAAAGCCAGTTAAATCAATAGTAAATGTATTTTATTTTAGTAAGCTGTTATATCGTAGCTTAAATTTTATAATTATGATAAAATAGTATTCTCCTAACCAGTCACTATTACATGAGTTCAATACTTGAATATTTCTAAGAAATATCGACAAAGAAATCAATGACTTGGGCCAAGTTAGTTGGAATTTTTTTCAAGTGCGACGTTATTTATAGTTTCAGTATATTAATAAATTTACGGTGTTTACTAATGTAATATTATTTTCACGTGAGGTGGAACGTAACCATTATAATATTGAGCACGAAATTTCACGTGACGTAGATAAGGAGATTATTTCAATTTATATTAAGTACTTCATCGCTTTATAGTGCATAATGTTTACTGATCGATTGTGTGAAATGTTTTTAATTGAAAGTGAGAGATTTCTCATTTTATTATAAGCCTGGATATTTTGGTTACTACAAACTTAAGCTACAATTTTTTTTAGAGTACATGCAAAATCATCCTGTTACGCATGTTTTTTTGGATTTGTAGCAGAGATTTTATCCCTTATTTAAATTTTCATTTTTCATCAATGATGTAACTTTGGGTTAAACCGCCCCTTAGAACTAACTAGTTTTGGTATCGATAGCATCGGGATAATCATCCGATTTTATAAACTGTTTAACTAAATAGAGACAATTTGTTACGACAAAATGTTCCAGCGACGGCAAACTTAGTATATTTTAAAAGCGGAGTTAAGCAACATTGAGCGCTAACAAAAACGTGGATGGGTTATCGCTGGTAGTGAACCGAGTAAAGTTAATCAAATTGAGCTGCTCTTTAGAACCAAATGCACCCAGCTATAGTACCATTAGGCCCATTAACAAATCACTGAATAGTAAACTTCGGATACTACAGTTTACAGCTACTTCGTTACATGATATAATTGGACTTTGTAAGAAAGCATATATTTTACCAAGTGGACGTTTGGATGTAGAGATATATTGTAACTAGGCATGCATGTTAGGTATGGTGCTTATCTGAAAGTGATAAAAAAGACTAGAGACCTTTGAGATGTGGTCATACAGAAGAATTCACCAGAGACCACGTCACGAACAATGAGGTCCTCAGGATAATCAAAGAAGATAGGCACCTAATAAGAACCATCTCAGACAGACGAGTCCGATGGGTTGGTCACATCATGCGCCACGATGGTCTTCTTCACGACATTGTGGAGGGGATGGTTGATGGTAGAAACTGTAGAGGGCGCCCTAGACGGAAATATTTGCAGCAAGTTTTCCAGGACATGAATTGTAGCTCTTATGCTGAGCTGGAGAGGGTGGTGGAGGACCGAAAGGAATGGAGATTGAGATGCAAGATTCTGTTGCTGCAAACCAATCCACCGGATTGATACAACGAAGAAGAAGGCATGGATAGTTGCAACTGATAAAGCAGAGTGGCGGCAATTTGTGTTCATCATAAGTTACAGATACGGAACAAATACGAGAAAAACTGATTAAAATTAATACGTTTCAACCATTATTTATTTCGACCGTAATTGTGTCACTTTTTCTCTGCGTGTTTCATTTTTATTGCCAATAACCGAGGTGATTCCGTTAAAAAATAATACAAAAATATACGAAAAAATGCCGAAATTGTCTGGCCTCTATAACTCACGATACAGCCTAGATACGGGTATTCGGATAATTTAAGGCTGGAAGGGAGAGCCCTCGCTAACTTACGACCAAACTTTCACCCCTTCAAGGCTTTCGGGGTTGGCATTTGATTATTATTGGTACCAGGAAGCATTGAAATTTATATACCTGCTGAATTTACGCTCATGCTTACCAAGGTGATGCGTGGAATGATAATTTATTTATTGAGGGCGGATCCCCATTTGATTTAAGTGCTGAACTATTGAAATACCTTAAATTTATTGAAAATTCTACCAACTAGGTGCTTCAATTTAAATCATATTGTGACCTTTAACAATTAAAATTATATTAACCCTTTCGCATCGGTTGTCGGCATATGCCGTCATAAGATTCCCCGACAGTTGACATCGGTTGACGTGATATATCGTTTTGCTAATTTCTTAGAATAGTTTTGTATGCCATGGTTCTTGCATCCTTTAGCTATCATCTTGATAGCTTAAGGATGCAAGAACCAATGTGATAGATGAAAATAGAGCAGATAAGTACATTTATGCTTCAAATACTAGTTTTATAATTGACAGTATAATTTGTATTCAAACCGAGCCGTAATGACAGGGTTACAACTTGGTAAACTTGTAACATCTGTTCTGTTGTAAAAACAGAAAAAGAAAAATAAAACATTTCAAACTACAAAAAATGATAATGGAGAAGGTGAATTGCCAGAATACCAATTCCAAAACCGGCTTCCGAAATTTATATCAACGAATTTTTACGGTGAAAATGCACAACATTCTAGAAGATCGGCGAATGACAACTAGAAGATTAAATTTATTCAATTCAACCTTTAGTTAGAACATGAAACGTGTTGGTAACAAACGGTGGATTATTTATTTTATTAAAAACGAATTTATTTTTCGAACAATCTTATATATATTGATATCAGCTTGATATAGCTCTTTAAGGCCGATGCCGTAAAGCCTCAACAAGCGATCTTTTGTCTATTATTTTGGTTCGCTTGCGTGACATCTACATCGAATGTTAAGCGGTGTTTGCATACGCCAAAATAATTGTTATGACAGTTGGCCTATTGCTGGTTGGTAGGACTGTCGTATTGGCAGTTGGTACCGTGGAGATGTGAGATCGCGCCGTGAGCCGGCAGTTGAAGTTTGACACGCGCCCGTCACAGTGCGTGCGTCCTGTGCGTTCGCTGTGGCGGGCGACGTTTGTGACAATAAACATGTATCGTGAAACAGAAACAAGTTGCTTATAATGTGAACCTGATCCTGCATCCTTCATCCAGTAAACCGATGTCTTAAATGGAAGAGGAGGATATCAAGTGGCGCCCCACGTTGGGCGCCAATTGATATCCTCCTCTTCCATTTATGGACATCGATTAACTGGATGAAGGATGCAGGATCAGGTTCACATTATAAACAACTTGTTTCTGTTTCACGATACATGTTTATTGTCACAAACGTCGCCCGCTACAGGAACGCACAGGATGCGCGCACTGTAACGGGCGCGAGTCAAACTTCAACTGCCAGCCCACGGCGCGATCTCACATCTCCACGGTACCAACTGCCAATATGACAGTCCTACCAACCGACAATAGGCCAACTGTCATAACAAACAAAATGGCGCATGCAAGCGCCGTGCAACATTATATAATTAAAATAAACATTCGGTAGATGTCAGGCAAGCGGACAAAAATAAAAGACAAAAGATCGCTTGTTGAGGCTTTACGGCATCGGCCTTAAGGAGCTATATCAAGCTGATATCAATATATATATATTGTATGAACACATTTCATAGCATACGTAAAACATTTGCAATACGAATAAAAAACTTTAACTTTCAAATTGCTTGAGACATTCCTCGGGGTTCGGAATTGTATCGTGCTTAAGATACATCGAATAAGCTCGCAAAATTGACTTACAAAACATGACAAATAGAGAAAAGAGTCAAAGGGAACCTTAACACTTAAACGCATAAACGAAAATAAATTAGAAAATATATTTTTTTTGTTTTTTTTTAACTGCTACCTAGTTCCGAGTCATTTCTGCACTTAAAGCTTTGTATAATACGTTATGTGCATAGTTTATTATAATTTATACTAACATCCTCCTCTCTTAAAAAGGTGTTACTCAGTCGCATGAGGGCATGATGAGAAGCAGGTTAGCAAAACAAAGACTTTTTCTTAAGTACATTGACATATATTTGCGATAAAGCTTTACAAATTTAGAGCTCGACCTAGTCACAGCATTAGACCGAGCCACAATACAGTATGCTCTCGCCTACGGGACCTGGCGGAACACAACTGGCGTGATGGGCTGTCACACCGGCGTCGCAAGCGGCGGTCTATACAACTAGTCCCAATATGGCGGGCACGTAAATGTATGACAAGTGAACAGAAATTAGAGACGAAAGATTGTATATCGAGGTTTTTGGTACCAGTCAGCAAGGGCTACATCATGCTGATGTAAACAGGTATCTAGATATACACAAAAAAGAACCGTAAAAACAGCAATTTGCAGTGTCCATATGCTCCGAAAATATGGAGCGTATGTGGTAAATTAAAATTAAACACACTTTATGACGTAAAGTATATTTTCTTGCAAAGAACCAAATGGTTTATTATTTTAATATTGCCATATGTTCCAACTAAATGGTAAAAAACCATGCTGACAAAATTCGTAATTTTTTGGTTAAGGGTTAAGTTAGAAAGGCGGGGAGATCGTGAATAAGGAAAAACGTTTCTCCCTCAGAGTATTACGAGATTCATAAAAAATACGTATATCGGATTTTCTTTCCTCGGGAAACGCTCATATCAGACCCCTTGGGACGGCAAGTGTATGGAAGCAATGTAAGTGTGAGAATTTCAGAAAAATAGATATGAAATTTTCTTATTCCCGCTCTTAGCTTGGCCGCAAAAAATGTTGTCTCGGCAAAATAAATGCGTAATAAGAGATTTATTTTTGATCAAGTTTTGTTTTATTATTTGAAAATAAATGATTGAATAGTGAATAGGTCATGAGCATTTTTTTTAGTACTATTTTGTTGGAACCTTATTGATATCAGCTTGATATAGCTGATTCAGGCAGATGCCGAAAAGCCTCGAAAAACGATATTTTATCACTAATTTTTATTCGTTTTCGTGACATGCACATCTATGGGGCTTGACTTGACAACTACCGTCGAAAAATGAATATAATATATACTATGATTTTAATGTTATTAAAAATAAAAATTCTTCATGAAAATCTGAAAATGTGCGAAAATTACCCATAAAATGCAATTTGGTTGGTTATATATATTATTTTGAGTAAATAATTTATCACAAATATTTATTAAATAATGTTCTCATAAAAAAAAAAACACCGAAGTGTTATAATATTATAGAAATCAATGAATAATATAATTTTGATCAAAATTTATTATCTTTATTTTTAAAAAATATGCAAAAATATTTTTGAAGGATAACAAAATACAGTCGATTCTGCTTAATTGGGACACATCGGGACTTGGACATTTTAACCCAATTAAGCGGCTGTCCCAATTAAGCGAATTTCACATTTTTAAATTAAATTTATTTGGTTTTGGCAACTAATAATAACTAATTCAATGCAAAAATGAGTCGTGTAGTCTGTCTTTTGGTTTTGTAACATTTCACTTCTACAAAACCAGCACAGATATTCAGTGGATGTAGGGCTCCCTTCATTTCCTTCCTGCATAAAATTACATTGTAAACGGCCATACATTTTTTTGCCTCCTGGTTAGTCATAGGCACAGTGTGACTCATCATTCTTCTACAATTGAATCCTCACTGTCTTCATTATCATAGTAACATGGTAAATTGTTACCTATTCTTGAAAATTGTTCTCTTTCTTGTCGTAGGAAACGCGATATGGTAGATTTTGGTACACCAGTTATCTCAGCAAGCCGACGATAACTTGTATTAATTGGCTGGCTTTTTATTTTATCTAGCAAAGCAATTTCACTGGAAAGTGTCAAATCATTTCTTGGCATGGTAAGGGTCAAATTTTTGAAAAACATAATGTGTGCTGTGATCTTAAATTTACTGTCCCAATTAAGTGGAATGTTGTCGCAATTAAACATATAAATTTACTATTGGTTTCTTGGTTTGGTTTCTGTTCTTTGAGATTTGTCCCAAATAAGCGGCTGTCTCAATTAAGTGGTGTCCCAATTAAGCGGAATCGACTGTAATATTAAAAATAACAAATTTGTAAATGGAAAAGCGGTCAAAGCTGGGTTTAGAAATGAACAATGTATGCAAAGATCGTTGTTCGAATGTCTTCGTCTGCTGTTTATTTTTATTCAATTTATAGTTGAAATAAATTTCATATAAGATGCTGCATGATGTGAATTTTGAAGCATATTAGTTACTAAGTAAATATTTTCATAAATTGAATAAAAAAAATTTGAATTTCAGCACAATCATTAGTTTTTTCAGCAGCTATATGCTATTAGAAAAAATAAAAGTCTGGACCAAAATAAAATCAGCTTCTTTTGTCGGTCAATTTATTTGCAAAGATGCTTTGAAAATTGTATTGAAGAGATGAAAATAACTTTAAGATTAATCATTATACTATTGAAGTCCTTTAACTGTCTAGGTTTCGATAATGCTCGAGATGAATTTTTAATGAATACTCAAAAAAATATGCAAATTTAATTTACAAAGTGAACCCTTCATGAGTGAATTTTTATTTCATTACAAACATTATTAGAATATATTTGTTCAATAAAACACGAGGTTTTTTTTTTCATTAAATAACTCATGCTATGTTCAATCTTGTGGGTATAGCTCAATGGTCAAAGTGTTTGCTTTACAGGTTTTAAGATTTAAAAAAAAAAGGATTTTTAATCTATTTCTGAGCTCTAAAATATCCCGGTTGGTGTGAATTTGATCCCTCACCCGTAGAATACTAGTCATAGCCTAATAATCGAAAAACGAGGTAGACAAAAGTCGTCCCGAAAAGACCACCCATTCATAGTAAATTCCTGTAATAATAAAGGATGATGCGTAAATGTGGGCTGTATTCTTTGACGTTGGCGGATCAACACTCATGCAGCATGGTTAGCGTCATAGAATTCCACAGATGAGACTTCCGATTCACTCTTACAAGAAAAAAAATAAAAAATGATCTAAGTGTGCTGTTAGTCCATTTACAAACAAGATCGCATTTGAAATGAATGTTAAAACAAGGTATAAAATATTTATCTATTATATTTAAACTCATTGCTCTCGTACTTGTCGATATTTTATATAAAATTTAATAAATGAACTGTTTACTTTTCATTAAAATGTTGTGATTTTACCTTTGTTTACAGTTGGTTGTATAACTTTAGTGTGATAGAATTATCTCAGGAATCGTTTCAGATAGCGTCCATCAATGGAAGTCAGAGACAGGCAGGCGCCTGAATGACTTTCCAGCGTCAAAGAGCCTGGAAATGATACGCGCTATTAACCAAGAACTAAGAGAAACTCTACAATATAAGCAGTGATATCGAACTGTTGTATACTCGTTAATATACGAGTATTTAAATAGTAAGTAGAGTGGTTACGCACTTTTTGACGAAGCAGAGTAGTGACGAGATTTGATCATATCACGAAAGGATAAAATAAAAAGTTAATTTCCTCGATTCAATCAATAGAAATCTAACATTGCCTGTAACATATTATATAGACAGTTATACAGAAAGTAACATAAGCGATTTATATCAGCTTGGTATAGCTCTTTTAGGTTGAGGCTCGAAAAACGATTTTGTCTCTTATTTTTGTTCACTCGCCTGATATGCACACCAATAATATTAGTTTGAATTATATAATATTACACGGCGTTTGCATACACCATTTTATTTGTTATGACAGTTGCTCTATTTCATGTTGGTGCAACTGTCATCTTAAATTTGCTTTTTTGCCATGATTGTCTTGGCGGCGCTGGATGTCATAGTGTTCCGCCAGTTGTCAGTTATCTTTTCGTCAGGCTGACGAACGCCATACCGGTTGGATGAAAAATGAAGTCTTTAATAAAGATAAATGCGAATTGTGCTTCAAAAACAAGTTCTTTGTGTTGTTATTCTGCTCCTGCATCTTTCCTCAACGCGGTCACGTTACAATGCCGTGACTTGTCGTCTTTTTAATGACGCGGGATGTCACCATGTTACATAAATATGCCAATAAACACCTGTGAAAGCCATTTTATGACAGAATATTTTACATCTGTATTTAATAGTAATATTTAAACGTTTTTTTGATCCGTGATTTTTTCGCAAGCATGTTGGATTTCCATCTTTCATAGATGTTTTCAAGATATATTGTAAGAAAATTCCTCTAATGGTTTTACTTATTTTCTGATGATGCTTGTCCATATTATCCCGAAAAACTTATTTGAAATATTCAATGATCTGATGTTTCATCCGAGAACAGGAGACATATTGTGTGGTTTTCCCATCTGTGAATTTCTATGGTTTTGCAGGTAGACCTAAGAAATCTACTGCTCAGTTCTGATTTCTGATGGTATTTCGCTGTTGAATTGCATTTAAGCTATTCTCGGGATATCGCGCGAAATAAACAAAGTCAAAACTGTAAAGAAGATTATTTTATTTATTTTTATTCCCTAAGCTCAACCTAGTCCATAGTTTGCATAAAGTACACAACACAATTGTTTTTGTTTTGTTAATTTTCATTATATCAAATAAATATCACGTATGATAGTCAAGTAATTCACCATTTGGATTTTGCTCTACAGCATATTATGGTTGCTAGTTTCTGGTTCCAGAACCTTCCCACAGGAGAGCGATTACGCTGCTTTCCTTTGTTTGTTCCGGATTATAATTCAAAGGCTTTAATTCTTCGACAAAAGCCTCCTCCCTGACTGTTCAAACGCCCAGGGAACGCTTAAAGACTTCTGCACCGAAGCCTTAGCAAAATAGACCATAATTAATACAATGTTCTACCAATCTAAACAAGCACTGTACTATACTGTATACTATTATTCAATAATAGCCATTTGTATCCTACTATCCATAGAACACTACACTTTTCACTATATTAGAGTCTTTAGTATACTACAGACACTTTCCTTCTTATTTAATTTTTCTTGTATGTTTGCATGTTCTTTTAATATCTGGGGCAATTGATTAACGAAATTTACCAATTTTATGTTTTGTCTGCTGTATTTTTTATTATTTGTCGTAAAATATTTCTGCAAATTATGAAAACTAATTTGGTTCTCATCGATCTCCTAAGTAGAAGTCTGAGGACTTAAAAAATCAAGAGCATTAGTAACTGAAGCTTTTTGAAGTTTTTTTTTTACGAAATTGGACAAACTTAACGCTACACGGCTAGCAAAAACCTAGAAAATAATGTGTATTTTGATCCGCGTCTAATTTTGCTTAACGTCAGCGAACAGACATGAACCGAGCTTAAAATGGGTTATTGTCGTTAGCTCATTATTATTTTTGCCTTTAAATTCCTGCACATCTTGGTGGTGTTTCAAAAAATGCAATTTTTGTACAGTAACTTTAGATATGTTGTATCGATTAAAGGGAAAATGTCGATGTAAGAGGTAGAACAAGGGTATAAAAAGAAAACTCTGCTGTCGCTGAAGAAAATAAGATTGGCGTGCATGGAAGATAGAATTGATATGTAGCAATGAAAACGAGAACTGTATGCTCTTCATGCCAAGCTATAGCTGTCCTAGAAAGCCATCAAGAACTATACATAGAATGCAGAGCTCCTAGAAGATCGATATGAGATTAGTAGAAAACCTTGACGAAGGGCAAAATTTTATGCTGGCGATTCGTGACGATCATCTGCTTGGGATTTTAGATTTTTTTCATTTCTATTTTTATTTATTGTAAGAAAAATTCATTTAATTTAATCCGATTTTGACGTTACAGCGTATTTAATTCAAAATTCTACATGCTGATACATTGTCATCTCTTTCATGGCGAAGAAGGGTAGAGGAAAAAAATAACAATATCGTGTACAGTGAAGGCAGCGGGAAAGAGATTGAAGCTCTTGATTTGAATGCGATATGTCTTGGGTTCAAAGAACAATATAAACGTAACCTGTCAATTAATTTTATATTGTTTATGGATACCAAAACGATATTGTCAATGTTAACTAATACAGAATGGTGATATAGGTATGTCGCACGTGAACGACATACGTCTACCGTGAACAGCACGTATTACAATAATGCGTGAATGCAGGATTTACGTTTTAGGTAATGTAAGATCAACTCTTTACAAACAATGATGAACTATCTTTGAAAAGCTGTAATCAAATATTTTAAAATGATAAAAAATACTATAAATTATATTTTGCTTAAAAAATGCTTATTAAAATATGACATAACGTATTATTTTTATTCGAATTGTTTTATTTTATTAGTATTTTTGTTTTTTCTTTACTCTGATCCTTTATAGATAATTAATATCCTAGGGTCTGCCGTTTCTTTTTCTCCACAAATTGATGCGAGAAATTTGATGTTAAATTGTATGCTTATATCAAATTATTATTGAAATCTTATTGTCATTAATATAAAATTAAATTACAATTAACATTGATAAAATAACTGCGGTTAATAAATTTACAAATTTCGCTATCGAATAATCAGTTAAGGCCTAAAAGAGGGTTAAGTTAGGTAAGATTTTAGATATTATCTAAGCGTGAGACCTTTCTAAAAATAAATTACTATATTATATATAAAATTTATCAAAACTAACTTTTAGTAAGATATTGACCAAGAGACGTTAGTTTTTAAATATTTATATTTTTTATGCAAACATATAAAGGAAAATACCGACAGATGGTAATGCTCGTAGTAATTTTGATGTTACATCTGTGAAATTTTATGACGCTTACCATGGTGCATATGACTAAGCTCTGCATGTGGAGTGTTGATCCGCCAACGTCGTAGACTACAGACAGTGTTTCACGCATCATCTTTATTATTTCAGGAGCTTACTATAAATGGGTGGTATTCACGGGATGACTTTAGTCTACCACCATTTTGATCATTTCGATTTATAGGCTTAGACTGACATTTTACAGATGAGGGATAAAATTCACACGAACCGAGGGTATCTTAGAGTTCAGAAATGGATTATTTTTTATTCTTTTTTAAATCCGTTGGGGATTGAAACTACGACCTTTGGCTTGCAAAGCAAACACTTTGACCATTGAGCTATACCCGCCGGCAAAATATATAGCACTTAGCAGTTCCTACTATAGTTAGTATTAAATAAATATATGAGATTTTTTGATCAATATCTGGCGGTATTTTCCAGTAAGCGTCTTAAAAAAAACACACACAAAAAAAAACATTCCTTCGATATAAGGATTTCAGTATTCTGAAAGCTTCAACTGAAATCTCACAATGCGAGATGTACTTTCAGACTGAAAGGAAATTTTCTTTACTCCTCCGCCTTACCCAACAATAGATACAGCTTTTTTAAGGAAAAGCTCTCCGTTGACCGTTCGTATTTTCTTTTAATGTGATTTAAAAATCGATTTTAAATTAAATATTTTTATATGTTGGAGACGTTACAATACTTTTCAATATAATAAGGAGTCTTTCATTGTGAGATAAAAATAATATTTTTGTACTTGTACAAAAGTATATATTTTTATTTAATATTAATATTGCAAAATATATATAAATATGGAAAATATAGAACTTTAAATTTAAATTTATCGAATAAGTTTGGGTACACATTATATGAAAATGACCAGGGCTTATTTTATAAGCTTCTAAATTCCGTTCAAAGAGTTGTTTCTCTTTTATTACTAAATCAATATTAACTTTTTTTATTAGCGCTTAAGATCACTGATGTTAAGCAACATTGGACACGAGCCAAAACATGGATGGGTAACCGCCTGTTGATAATCGCGTATAATGAATGCCAGCGGGTATAGCTCAATAGTCAAAGCGTTTGCTTTGCAAGCCAAAGGTCGCGGGTTCGATCCCCGAAGGAGATTAAAAAAAAGAAATTTTTAATCAATTTCTAATCTCTACAATACCCCTGTTGGTGTGAATTTCATCCCTCACCCGTAAAATGCCAGTCATAGTCTATATTTTTAAGCTGGTGGTAGACGAAAGTCATCCCCTGAAAACCACCCATTTATAGTAAATTCGTGTAATGATAAGGATTATGCGTGAATCTCGGGCTGCAGTATATGACATTGGCGGATCAACACTCCACATGAAGCGATAGCCATGTGCAGCAGCATATTAAGCGTCATAGAATTCCACAGATGAGACTTCAGAATTACTAGCACCATCTGTTGGTATTCTCCTGTATGTGCTTACAAAAAAAAAGGTTAGGTTGAGCTGCTCTACAGTAACAATTAGGCCACAACTCAGGAGCGTTGGGCTTATCACTTTGAAAAAAGCGAATAACCAAAAATATACCTTTAATACTACAGATACCTCCTTTTTAATTACTCAAGATTTTAGCTTGGAGGTAGTCGTGAAGCAAGTATGTTTTCAGGTGTAATTATGGGTGCAGATATACCTTGAGACGAGTAATAAGCAGTTGCAGCTGACAGAAATGGTGGCGATTTGGGAAGAATAACCATCTTCTTATCATCATCAGCCTGTATGCGTCCACAGTTGAACGTAAGCCTCCCGCATGAGTCACCATACTCTTTGATTCTCTGCCTTCCACATCCAGGTCACTCCTGCTATTCTCTTTATATCGTCAGTCCATCTTGCAGGGGTCGGCCAATGCTTCGTTTGCCAGTTCCATACTTTTCTTCGTCGGAAATATCTGTCGTCTCTTTGACAGATATGTCCTGCCCATTGCCACTTAATTGTGCCCATTCGTTGGGTAGCATCCACTACTTGAGTTCTTTTGCGGATATCCTCGTTCCAGATTCTATCTTTTAGTGACACTCCTAGCTGGGTATATTCATAGCACGCTGGGTGATCTTTATTTTATAAGTAAGACTTGCAAGAAAAATTTATTCTTAATTGAAAGAAAACAATGACTCCTAACTGATATCTGCCATTTGCAGAATCTATTTCTCAATCTCACCATTTCCTAATCCATTCCCACGTATTTCGTGATAAGCAACATGTTACCAAAGAAGGCAATTTAAGAGGTGCTGTAGTATACCAATTTCGCAGCCTTATACTGACTTCTATTTGATATCTAACTGATACAATTATAATCACAGGAAGGCTTTCAGCCAGTCACTAACAAGTTGATTTTTTGTGCGTCCAGTAACGGTTCCCCACCTGGGTCTCCAAAAACAGGATGGGATAGGGAAGGTTTTCACAAAGTGGGTAATACTTGCTGTTAGATTCCATGTCTCTGTGCCATTAGTTAATACAGGGAGGAAGCATTGGTTTAGCCCTTTCGTATCGATTGTCGATAAATGTCGTCAAAAATTGCCCGACCATTGACATCGGTTGACTTGAGATATCATTTTGCTACTTTCAGTACTCACTGTGACATCTTCGGTAGGAAATTGGAAGTGCAGTCATTCCCTTTATCAACCTAAATATATTATTTACAGAAATCTGTAAAGCGTGTAAGTAAATATTGTTAGGTTTCGTCACAGGAGACATCTGTAGACCACATATGTCAATGCCACCACATGTATGGAGTTATATAATGAACGTTTGTTTAATATACTAGTTTTTATGCATCGTCTGATAGCTAAAAGATACAAGAACCAATGTGATAATATATGTGAAAATAGGTCAGATAAGTACATTTATGCTTCAAATACTAGTTGTAAGCAAAAAAAAATGTTTGAAAAATTCACGCTGTATTGACAGTATTATTTGTATCCCACCGAGCCGTAACAAAAAGGTTTACGCTTTAGTTTTAAGACAGAGTGAAATTTTCGCTTTTGAAATGGGAAAATTAATATAAATATTAAATATATTATATTTGTAACAATATAATAACATCCTGCATACATTACGCATGCAGATACAAACTTTTGTATTTTATGCATTCACACAAATAAAGTGAAAAGCTGTTTTACGCTAAAACAGCAGTCCATTACCATTAACCCATTGAGGTAAAATTTATGTTCCACACAAAAAAGTTAAATTGGACGCTACACACAACAAAGGCAAGGTAAAATTAATTAAAAACCTTTATTATAAATTTCTCGTTAATTTATGGCCTTTTTCCATCCATAATTCACTACCTACCGATTCGCTAAACAGCCGTTGTCTATGGTCGGATTTTTTTGCGGGAAAATTATATTATTTTCGTTCGTTTTTTGAAATTAATATTTATGGGCACGTTTTCTCGTTCGAAAAACGAGAACTTTACGCGTAAATCGTTATTAACCTTGATATTATTAACAGCATTAACCATTTTTTTTTTAATAATATTAAAGCTTTAACATGATTACGGCTTGATGTGCGGCTGAGACATGGTGCTTATCTGAAAGTGATAAAAAAAGACTACAGACCTTTGAGATGTGGTCATACAGAAGAATTCTTGGAATTTCTTGGAGAGACCACGTCACGAACAATGAGGCTCTTAGGATATTCAAGGAAGATAGGCAACTAATAAGAACCATCTCAGAGAGGTGAGCCCGATGAATTGGTCACATCATGCGCCACCATGGCCTTCTTCACGACGTTGTGAAGGGGATGGTTGAAGGTAGAAACTGTAGAGGGCGCCCTAGACGGGAATATTTGCAACAAGTGTTCGAGAACATGAATTGTAGCTCTTATGCTGAGCTGAAGAGGGTTGCGGAGGACCGAGAAGAATGGAAATCGAGATGCAAGATTCTGTTGCTGCAAACCAATCCACCGGATTGATACTACGAAGAAAGGACATGATTATATTTTATTAAAACGCGTAAAACAGATATCACGAGAACTAGTATGATAACAAAATGCTTACAGCTAAGCCAAAATATTTTGTAAGCATATTAATTTTCTTCTTACCTTAAACAGTATCGACATATGAACCTAATTGTAATAAATGCACTTGAATTTGAGCTTCCTTAGCTAGCAATATATTGTTTTGGCTTGAATAAAAATATTCACAAATTCTGACGAATGTATGGCCGGTGCTCTTCCGAACTCGAAGAATTATTTATTTTTGCACCCACTCAGAACCGACGGACTCATCGTACATTAATTTAACATACATGGTTAGCAGTTTTCAAAATACCTTTCGTAATGACATGATTAGGCTATTCTTACTTTTTTATGTACAAGCATTAAGGAGAATAACGACAAAAATATTTAATTTCGTCATTGTAGAATATCCATTAATATTATTCAATGATTGACGAGATTTATTCTCATTCAATGACGTTGTTATCGATGCAAGTGAATTTTAATTGGTACAGCAATACTTTTTTTCTATTTCTGTGATATAAAACGCCGTCAATTTTCTCTTTAAAATATTGTATGGAAAATGCAATGATTAATAAAAATCGGTATAAAAAAATATATAAAATATTCAAGAAAAAAATTTTGTATATTTGTCAATGTGATAAGATTACAAAACGCATTTTTTTTAAATATTAATTTCAATACTAATAATTTGTTTTTTTATCTGATTTGTCTGTCATAATGGTGGGAGTGTTATGGAAGTATTGTGATCTTTGGATTGCTAAGAAGGAATTGTTTTGCGTGGTAGGAAGGGATCACAGGATATACTCGAACATTCCGAACAAGAAAGATAATAAATAAAAACGTTGTACGATTCACGGGAAATTTAATGTCAGCACGTAAGCTTAGTATTTAAGCAGTTTTAAAGGAGAAGATTTACAGAATATTTAAAATACATTAGCGTGAATGTGGGGCTGTAGTCTATGACGTTGGCGGATCAACATTCCACATCCATTGTTTAACCATATGTAACATGGTAAGCATCATAGAATCCACAGATGAAACTTGTGCATCACTATCACCATCTGTCGGTATTCTCCTGTATGTGTTTACAAAAAAAATTAAATATGCACAATGTTCGTAAGGCCAGGACTATTTGGTATGTAGAGGCAGCTCAACCCAAACAACAACTGCTAATTACAACATAGTTAGTTAATAAGAAATTAGTGTGTAGCGTAATTGTTTTTCTTAAATAAAATATATGAAAATTTACCGTTAAAAAAATATTCATATTAGTTCAGGTTAAAACAAAGCAACATTTTATTGTAATTAAGCTTAATGAACGTAACAAAAAATACGTAGAATTCTACAAAATAGCTTCTGAATTCTGAAATTATTTTTCACGTTACACTACAGCAGGAACCCTGAAAGAATGCTAAATAATTAACAGCGAAAGCAATTTTTCAGTTCACACGTGTTGTACAATTTATGAAATTTAAAAATACACTACATACAGTGGGTACAAAGTGTGCGTAGCACTTAAGCTGATGAAAAATCTCATATTAATTGGAAGCACATTCTATTCTCGGAAATTGCAACAGGAATGTGTTATTTTTCATTTCCGCCTGCAAATAATTTTGAAATAAGAAAGTGAATGAATTTTCAGGATTCCACGCTTCAGCGAAATATTTCAGTTACAATGAATAGAATGTAAAACATCAAATTTTGTATTAAAATAACTATACTAATATTTATTATTGATAAACCGAAGAGTGCGAAAGAAAAATGTATAAATTATATAATATTTAAGTTATACTTATTAATATAATCGTGTTGGAAACAATATGGTCAGAGCCTATTTGCCCAGAAGCGGGCTACGACAATGGCGTTATTCCCGGCCATCATCAGGTCTTCCTGGACGCAGCTACTCGGACACAGCGCACACTCCAGAATGTGTGACAGGGTCTGTTCCACGCCGCAGTCACATTCAGTCAAACTGCCAGGCTTACATTTGTATCCTCGTCTTGCATACTCCGGTTCGAAGTCTGTTAAGGGACCTCCATATATTCATTCGCTGATCATGTCCAGGGGCTTGGTCTTCTTTCGGGGAAATCCACATATACATACTACTTGAAAACAATGTCTAAAAATATAACAATAGTTAATAGGTTCATACAAGTTATTAATCCGTAAAAAACATATAAACAAAAAGGTTTTTTATCTCTTCTTTCATTGTGATCATATATTTTGTCAAGATAATAATAATATTGTAAAAATAATTCTGACGTTTTTTTCTATTGTTTTCTATATCGCAACTGAGGGCAATCCAAGTATTCCTTCAGTTCCGTTGTCGACTGTACGAAACGAACATCTCTTTGGCAATCCCACTTAACCCGCTTAAGAACCATTGAGTCTTTGCTCTCTCCAGAAGCTGTTACGTGAATTTATAAATACATGTTAAAATAAAAAATATTCAGTGAATCTCATTTTCACGTTTTGCTTTTTACCTTAACAAGAACAACAGCTTAAAATTGCAGCGTAAATTCCATATTTTCACGTCTTCGGGAGATTTTTCTTCCGACGAGAAAAATTAAAGATTAATTCGGTTTTGTTAAGGCACGTGAAAATATGAAATCAGATTTATATCACTCGCGCTTGGTTTCAGGATTGATAAGAGCAACGTACGTGTTCGCATGTGCGCTTTTTATGCCTCCATTTCATCTTGAGAATTATTAGCCAGAAAGATAGAATTTTTACTTACGTGGTGGAATGAGTGACGATTACTGAAGAAACGTACGATGATAATAATAAATGAATTTTGGTTTTATTTTGATGAAAATAGTTGTGATATTATAGAAAATTATTTTAAAATCATTGTCTTTCAGGAATAGTACTAATACTCGTTTATACTGACAACAGCATGATATAGCCCTTGCTGACTGGTACCGAAAACCTCGATGTACAATATTTCGTCTCTTATTTCTGTTTGCTTGTCGTAAATGTATGTGACGCCATATTGGCATTCTAGACAAGCCGGTCACGGGTATGAATTTCGTTATGTATAAGGCTGCCGCAATTGGTGTGCAAAAATAAGAGATGAAAGATCGTACATCGAGGATTTTCGGCACCACTTTCATAGGCTATATAGAGTTGATATCAGTAAGAACCTCATCTTGAACTTTCTCGTCACAAGCTATTTTTTTTTTCTTCCAAGTTTTTTGATGATCACAAAAATTGATAGAAGACAGAATAGAGGCACCATCTGGATTGGTATATGCTATATATGTATTAACATCCTCCTCTTTTTCAAAGTTGTTATTTCATCGCGCGATGGCAGGATTAGGAGCAGATTAATAACACACAGACGTTTTTTCAGAAGTACGTTGACATATATTTACGATAAACTTTAAAAACTTATGAAAACCTAGTCACAGCATTCAGGCCAAGCCACAATAAAATATGCTCTCGCTGACGGGTCGCACACGACTCCCACGCTCGTGATGGGTTCTCGCACAGCGCCACGAGCAGCGGTCCATATAACTAGTCCCGAATGCCTATATGGCGACACATGCACGTCGACAAGCAAACAGAAATAAGAGACGAATGATTGTACATCGAGGTTTTCGGTACCGGTCAGCAAGGGCTATAACATGCTGATGTCAATCAAAATAATACATTTAAAATATCTAAGATGAAATATTACAAAACCTTTAACAATGAACTAGCTCGTACCTAAAACGAATACATCTCATATCCGAAAATATACCCCAGTAATAATTTTGATCCCCGACCGGTTGCGATTGTGCTATCTTTATATTAGATGATTTGGGTCAGGGTCGGAGTCGAATAGTTCGAGGTCCGAATTCATCGAGAACAACAGAAATTACAGGGACATTTTTTGTCCGACTATTTTCAGAACAATGTTGATGAAAATGTCACTATAATTAATTGTCATTAGGGTTATTAGTATTGAACGAAACATTGTTTCTGTGGTCTGTAAAAATGGTTGATATTTTTTCACATAGTTCACAATTTATGGATTACTTAATCAACTTAAATATAAAAAAATTCATAAGAAATCATGTTATGCAACACTTCTCCCACTAATAAACTAGAAAAAATAAATAGAAAACACGGACATTCGAGCTATTAAATTTGAAGCATGCCAATTTTTGTACCTGATCTTATCCATTCTTTTAATTTTATTTAAGAAATAATTAATAGTTATTACAGTTAAGTAAATAGTACTTATTTAAAGAACTTGTATGTTAAATTGAAAAATGGCGCTTGCCATAAAAATCATGTTTATTTATTTTTGAAAGGTTCAGGCAATCAATTTATTCACGAATATTATAAATAATATTATTTGTACTTATAATGTATTTATATTCTACTGTGATATAAGCTTATATATTTCTTTCGATTTTTTCGATCGATATTTCTTGGAGGAATTCCATAATATCAGATATAAAATAAAATATTCTTTAGAATTTATTCCACGTATATTTTTTTTTGAGGCCATTAAAAAACAATTAACATTTACATCAAAATGCACTTAAGTAAGAATTCTAGATAATTTTACCAAAAAAATATTTTGGTGGATAATCCAAAAGTAGATGGGGAAGCTATACAATTCTAGGTAAAAATATAATTAATTTATGATACTGATGAAACCGTTATAACATTTATATATATATTTAACCGGACTTTAAAAATCAAGAATTCCAGGAATGTGAATTGCACCGCGAAGAAGAAAGAATGAATGTTTGAGAGCAGTAATTTTCCTCCGGGACTCTAACGAATAGAAAGATAGCATCCCTAGAAGGAAAAGAGTTGGTTAATGTTCTGAGTTGATTGAGATTGAATTGAATGGATAGTTACAATAAATATAAAAATAGAGAAGTCGGAGAATTTTTTTATAAATTTTTTTCGAGCATGATAATGTATTTGTATGTATTGGGATTCCAAACTAAGCTCCCATATTCCAGAACAGATAAAACAAGTGAAGAATAGAGGGTACGAGTGTAATTCCTGTATTAATAAAAGATGATGCGTAAAATCGGGCTGTAGTCTATGACGTAAATATAAAAAAATATAGATGGTGGTGGAGAAATTTCATCTGTTCATCTATCGAACATGTAGAATGTTGTTCCGCCTATTTGATAGATTACACCCTGGTATTCACGCATCATTTATTTAAACTTGGAATCCACCAATAATTATAAATTGTATAGTGTATACTTTATTTGAAATTTTACGGGTAAATGATCAAATTCACACCTTCAGGGATATATTACTTTACCAAATCCGCTCCATATTTCTAGCATATATAGACCGCTAATTCCCATTTGTTCTGTTCCACAGTTCTGTAAGCTCAAACGTCTATACTTTGTCCCAAAACACTTATACCTGGAAATCTACATGGGAACATACAATAGATGGTTATCGGGAGTCTCCAGGACAAGAGTCCACCAACTTGCATAGATTGCAGCTGTAGTAACAGATGAATATTTGAATATTATCTATCTATAAGATTAACCTGCTCATTGTTGAAAATGCTCCTTTTAGGAATAGACACATTTTGAATAAATAAATAATTTAAATTAAATTGAATATTTGAACATAGTTTTTTTTAAATAGTTTTCATCTAAAACAAATAATGTGTAACGCAAAGGCTTTGATTCGGCCCTAAATTTTAGGGTTTGGGCAAGGTGGTGTTTCCAGCGCCCCCTTGACCTTTGTTCGCGCCGCCAGTGGCAGGAAAACATTCGCTCCTGAAATTTATGATGTTTTCGCGGTCGCCAGGGCCTGAAATATATTGCATTGCGTTGTGGGAACTCTTTTTCAGGACAAATGACTAAAAGTAGTGGAGTCTCTGTGTACTCTGTAAAGGGAGATCTTAAATTGTCTTTGTTACATGAAAAGATGCGAAAATGTATACAGAATTTTAATATCAAATTTACTATGATCAATCGAAATACGTAGTTGACAAAATGATAACTGTTGAATCACACAACATATGCTTTTGGAATATTGAAATATATGTAACCGATTTTTTCAATGATCTAGGTTTTGAAATCGTTGGTCTGACTTGACGTTTTATTTTTATCAGTTGATTTATTTTTGGTTTAGCCGCTACTTTACACTTTCTCTACACATCAGGATAAAAAATCGCTTTAAAATTAGCCTCGTATACTGCAATTACCGTCTTTTCAAGACCTTAATATTATCTAATGATAGCGATCGGGAATTATGTATAGTATATTCACAGGTAGACTTTAATGATGCGAAGATTTCTTGGGAGCAATAAAGGTCAATGGCAACTGACAAAACTTAGTGGGGGCAATTTGTGCTGATCATATGCTTCAGATAAGGAACGGAAATGAAAAGAAGAGAAATTTACGACTAAAAAAAAAGTCCGATACTAAAGCTGAGTTTTATTGAAGTCTTCTAGAGGCCTTGAGATACGTTGTATAGCTTGTAATTGACGAAACTATTGGTGTTAAAATTACTTCAATCAAGTGAAAGTATGAGTATACAACATAAAGAATGATAATACTAAACACAACAAGTCTTCGGACCAGAGTATGCAAGACGAGGACACAAAAATTTGCCGGCGGTCATAGCTCAATGGTAAAGCGTTTGCTTTGCAAACCAAAGGTCGTGGGTTCGATACCCGATGGATATTAAAATAAAAAAAGGATTTTTAATCGATTTATGAGCTCTAAAATACCCCCGGTTGGTGTGAATTTGATCCGTCACCCGTAAAATGCCAGTTATAGCCTATCAATGCAAATTGGTGGTAGACGAAAGTCGACCCGTGAAGACCACCCATTCACAATAGATTCCTGTTATAATAAAGGATGATGCGTGAATCTCGGGCTGTAGTCTATATCGTTGGCAGATCAACACTCCACATGCAGCGTTTAGCCATATACACCATGATAAGCGTCATAGAATTCCACAGATGAAACTTCAGAATTACTATCACCATCTGTCGGTATTCTCCTGTATTTGTTAACATAAAAAAAAATGAAAGCCTGTCAGTTTTACAGCGGACCGACTGAATGTGACTGCGGCGTGGAGCAGACCCTGTCACACCTTCTGGAGTTTGCGCTGTGCCCGAATAGCTGCACCCAGGAAGACCCGATGATGGCCGGGAGTAACGCCATCGACGTCGCCCACTTCTGGGCAGACAGCATCTGACCCTGTTGCTTCCGACACGATTATATAAATGTATTATTATTTTTGATGTATGAGTATTTTCTGTGGAACTTTGGTATTCTGAGCTGATTTGAACAATGCCTGAATATAAATAAGAAAATTTTAAAACAGATTTAAATATTTCAAAAAATCATTACTTAATTCGAACAGTGTCACTCTGTGTATCAATTTTTAAATATGCAAAAAACTTTTTACTCGTAAAACAAAGTCGCATCAATTTTTTTGGAAATATTTTTGAATCGGAATCAAAAAGTTGAACAGTGTAAAAACTGTGTTAGTGACACGTGCCAAAAAAATAACCGGAAGTCCGGTACTCTCCAATGGAATGTGAATTTCATATTTGCGTGGACATGAAAATAATACGACGTTGATGGTTTTCAGTTTTCAGCAGAGCGTAATATTTTTTGTTTACCCTGATTTCATATTTTTTTTTTATAAATATGTAGACAATTTTGATGAATAAACTATCATATCTAAAAAAAAAAGTAGTTAAGAAATGGAGCTTATTATATAAAAAATCAAATGAAATATAGTTATATCTTCAAACAATTTATTATCAATTAATTGCCAAATATCAACTAAAGGCCAATTATTATCTTCCGTGGAGGCTCCCGGGAACCAACTATGTTCCTATGTAGTCCTCCAGGGATACACGTATTCTGGAACGAGGCAAAGACTAACTAAGCGGTAATATCACAAAAACGGTGAAATCTGGATTCTTTAACCTGCGGCAGATACGGTCGGTAAAAAGATGCTATGATACCCAGAGACGCTACAAAAAGTTTGGTAAATGCGTTTATAGTCTCCAGGCCAGCCAAACCTTTTGGAATGATCATACGGTCATAAAAGAGCGCTATACTCATATAATAATAATAATAAGCTTACATAACTGTGAAAAGGAAATTTTTGTGTCGATATGCTCTAAATATGTAGCAAATATAGTAAAATAAAAGAAATGGTCAGTAATAAATAAATAATAAGGTAATTAAAGATAAAAATATGTCAGTAGAAAAATATAAATTGGCAATAAATAATTAATTAATGAAAATAAATAATGTGTTACGTTAGGTTAGGTTAGGTTAGGTAAGATTCTACTTTTATTATTCTTACATTTAATTACTGGCAGTATTATACCTGTATTTTTTTATTTTTTTTTATTTAATCAAATATAATAGGATACATTTAAGATTTTATTGACAGTATTAAATTCATTTTTTTTTTATTGTATATTTTTTTGGAAATTCGCTTTCCACGCCACTTAAAGGTAGATCTTGTGTGTGGCGTGGGATTCATCTTTGATTTAAGTGTTGCATAATGTATATTATTATTTTTTCACACTTTTTACATAATAACATATTTTTTTTTTAGAATATAAAATAATATCATTAAAATTTATAAATTTTTTATAGTCGAATTGTTTTTACTGCATTTTTTTAATCTACTGCCAGGTTATTGAATTTACTACCAATTAATTTAATTAACAACCAAAACGTTGATTTCGTCACTGAACAAATAAATGAAAACTTTATTAATAAACTTAATATATCAATCGTTCCAAAACATAACGATTGAAACTTTGTTCAGCTTTCAGACAGTTTTGTGTTATGAATCATTTCATTACCTGGAAACTAAGCAGGTGAGTTAATATTCTCAAATGCGAAACGAATTTATGGGTTAATTATGACTAAGAACAGTTTGAATTTGCAACGTTTTTGATTTGAAAGTTATGATTTTATGGTACAATTTCAAATTATTTCCATTTGAACGACAATTGAACAATTATATACATTGTTTTTGAAACAGAATATTCTCTACAAAACTAGAATAATTAGCAATTATAAACTACATACAGAAGAATACCGACAGATGGTAATATTAATGCTGAAGTCTCAACTGTGGAATTCTATGACGCTTACTGTGATTCATATGACTAACCGCTGCATGAGGAGTCTTGATCATGATAAGATTCACGCATCATCCCTTATTTTACAGGAATTTACTAAGAATGGGTGGTCTTCACGGAATGACTTTTGTCTACCACAAACAATAGCCTATGAATGGCATTTTACAGGTGAGTGATAAATTTCAACCCAACTGGGGGTATTTTAGAGCTCAGAAATCAATTAAAAATCTTTTTTTTTATCTCCGCCGGAGATTGAACCCACGATTTTAGACTTGCAAAGGTAACGCTTTGACCATTGAGCTATACCCGCCGGTAATTATAAATGATCTTAATTTTTTTTTTACTTTACCAGCAAAATACTGCAAGAGGGTTATGGGATTTGTAAATTAACTAAACAATGAACTGGAAATGAATGTACAGAAACATTTATGCATTGTTCACAAATAGTAACGAATTGTTCATTATGCGACTCAATGTATATGAAACATAACGTTAAATGGCTTTATATTTATCCACGCAATTCATGGTGTGAAATAATGTAATCCATCAAAAAATACCCTTCTCAGTGTTTCAGGCAGATATTGTTACTAAATGGTGGTTTTGTTTGATAAAGTAATTTGATATATCTATTGTTTTTATTGTCTGTGAAAAGAGAAAAATATTTAAGCGTCCAATTGTTCTTTTTTGCTCAGACATGTTGTGTGAATTTAAATACAATAAACGATTCACGTTAATGAAAAATAACTCTACTATAATTGATTATGATTGAGTTTTTTTTATATTTAAAGGTTATCGTTATCTTTTAAAGTCCTAGGTAGTAAGTTTAAAGAGTATTATTAAAGTGTATTACCTTCCAATATCCATTCCTCTGGAACATATGATCACCACAAATTGCCGCCACTTAGTTCTGGCAGTAACTGAGGTCGTGGTAGGAAGTCACTACGCCAAACACGCATAGTAGCCACTTTTAAAGTAAATAGGCACATGCAAAGTTGCGTCTCATAGTTTTTCTCTTTCTGAATCTCATTTTTGTATATGCGTGTCTGACAAGAGAAAATAAGATAGACAAAATATCATATATCGAAGCTTTTCTTCATCAGCCTGCAAGGGCTATATCGAGTTGATATCAGTAGATATCACTCCTGTTTTTATCCGACTACCGTAGTTAAGCATATGGAACTTGGAATGTTTTTGAATGGTAACTTTTTAAGTTCACTGCGTGTAACTTGTTAGGCTGAGAAGAATATCAAGTAAATGATTTTATTTGCCGTTTTGCATCGATTAATGTCTTTATTGTGTCTAAAAGCCCGAGGACTTAAATTAAAGATAACTATAGAACTTCATGTAACAACTAAGTACAGTTTTTATTTTATTACTAACTGTAGTGTGGAAGTTTGTATTGTCCGCTCATATACTTTGTTATTCCTCACAAAGTCAAATCATCATACCCTAAGTATTATACGCAGACATTTGTTTCTAAAATTTATTAAGCGGCTGAAAGAGTAATATGACACGTTTCCTTAGCACAGAGAAGAATGAATACGATACCAGGTTCGTATAATCATAAAGGCTTACACGATAAAACAAATAGTAAATATTAATTCAATAGTAAACAAATATTATCATGCGCCACGATGGTCTTCTTCACGATATTGTGGAGGGGATGGTTGAGGGTAGAAACTGTAGAGGGCGCCCTAGACGGGAGTATTTGCAGCAAGTATTCGACGACATGAATTGTAGCGCTTATGCTGAGCTGAAAAGGGTTGCGGAGGACCGAGAGGAATGGAGATCGAGATGCAAGATTCTGTTGCTGCAAACCAATTCACCGGATTGATACTACGAAGAAGAAACAAATATTTAAGAAATTTCGCAAAGTGCAAATATCGTATCAGTAAATTTCAATAGAAAGCTCTTCAAATATGAATTCCGTAGACTATTAACGTTATTAAGGAAATAGTTTAGTAAAGCCTCTTGTTCTAGAAACTGAGTGGAGAGGCTCTCATAAAGGGATCGAATGCTTAACGACACCCTTAAATTTAATAATCGACATTATCCACGCAGAGTATATTTAATCTACTGTTGGGTACAAGGTTACATAATGCTATTTTAATAATCCCGATTTAATATTTTACACACCTTTTAACATAAAAAATGTGTTAAATTAAAAAAGTCTAGTGATTGTTTGGCATTCAGACGCGCTCGGTTCAAAACCTGATCTGAATTTAAAATTATTACTTAAATATACATATACTATTAAGTAATAATAATATTGTAATATAGTCAATGATCTATAAAAGTAGATTAGAATATTGAAATAATAAAATAATATTCTAATAAAAATTAAAAAAATAATTTAAAATTACTTTATTTAAGTCTAAGTTCCATACACACCTCCTGTGTATATAATGTATATTTTTCAGGTGCTATAACCGCAGTCTACGGCAGCTTACAAGCTTTTGCTCTGGAGGTTCCCGGGAATCATATATGTTCCCATATGGACTTCCGGGTATTCAGGTGTTCTGAGATAAGGCATATGCAATCTAAGCTCACAGAACTTCAAAACCACAGTTTTAGGTGTCCATATGATTTCACTAGACGGCTTGATTCTCAAAATAGCATAGCTTCCGCCTCTAGCACATACTCAAAAACTATACAGACAAGCAAGGACAACCACAGTCCGACATGACGTTCGTGGAGGTACTCTTCTTAGTACATACCCACCGTACACGATTACCCGACATGACGCTCGTGGAGGTACGTTTGGGTGACGGCTAAACTCCTTCCTGACACCAGCTCACAATAAAGTCATCAACCCTGAAGAAGACTCCTGCAATCTTATAACGAGTCATACTAAACACAATGGATTTAAGCAATGAAAACAAAATAAAAAACGACTGCAAATAATAAAATAAATGCGTGAATATAAACACGTCTCATGAACAGCGTATAACTGCACATGCATGTGGTGGCATTGACAAATGTGGTTTACAGAAAAATCACTCCTGTGACGAAACCTAACTATATTTATTTACATGATTAACAGATTCCTGTATACATGTAGGTTGATAAAAGGAATGACTGCAGTTCCAATTTCTTAACGTCAAATTCTCAATGAGTACTGAGAGTAGCAAAACGATATATGATGGCTCCCGATGTAGGGGAGTCTTAGACGGCATGTATAGGCTTCCGATGCGAAAGGGTTAAAATATTAAAATTAACAATTTATTTATATAGTCATTTTTGTAATCAAAACATTACCCTTTACATTATTTATTAATATAGCTGTTTTTTATAAAAAGAAAAAGCGAATCATTTAGCAAAAATACAAATACATTAAACAATATACGTAAGTGCATTCATTATCTTAAATATTGTATTAAAAATAACATATTTATATATATATTATATAATAATATTATATTATGGTACACTGAATTGATTAATATTTTCATATATTGCTTAAGGTCTGGCTAGTCTCCATACATTTAGTCTTGACCTAGCGACCGTCGCGGCGCCAGGCTAGCCACATTGACGCCTAAAGTATATAACCTTCAAACAAAGCTCCATTACTGGAAGTTTCCCTTTGTTTTGGACCGTACTAAATTTTTTTTTAATAAAATATGTATAAATAAAATATTAATAATATTATTAAATATACATATATTAGAGAGTACACTGAATATATAAATTTTCGGCTAAATGATATTTGTGTCTAAAAGATTGTAATTTATTTCACCTTGCAAATAAATTAATATATTTCATAATTTACGATACGTTCTATCTAGACATAATCACGTCAAATTCGCATCACGGTGAAGACAAATAAAAATACTTGATGATTAGATTATTTTTTACTTGATAAGTGGGTGTTTTTACTGAATAATTGTGGCTACTGTGCTCTTAACCCTTTCGCATCGGTTGTCGGCATACGCCGTCATAAGATTCCCTGACCGTTGACATCGGTTAACATAATATATCGTTTTGCTACTTTCTTACAATAGTTTTTTATGTATCATATAATAGTTAAAGGATACAAAAACCAATGTGATATATGAAAATAGACCAGATAAGTACATTTATGCTTTAAATACTAGTTTTATAATTGACAGTATAATTTGTATTCAAACCGAGTCGTTATGAAAGGGTTAAAGGAAAGAGGCAGTGATTAGAACAATATATTAGAATTGCAGTCATGGATAGAAAAGATACGTAAATGGAAAATAAATCTTCTAACTGAAAATACAAGTACGAAATCGATAAATGCTTGGATTTTTGTAGCCACAAAATCTGTATGACCCATAAAGCCACCACTGTCTTCAAATTACATCTCACTTAAGTCAAATCCACAGTCTTAGAAAATGTGATAAGATGAGCCATATATTATAATTAATTTACACAGCATGTATTAATTT
Organism: Glossosoma conforme; assembly: GCA_022606575.1. NCBI lineage: Eukaryota > Metazoa > Arthropoda > Insecta > Trichoptera > Glossosomatidae > Glossosoma > Glossosoma conforme. The sequence goes on from JAGTXR010000044.1 coordinate 484,828, forward strand.
CTCCACTCTTTATTGTTGGAAAGTTTGTGCAATGGTCAACGTTGAGCGTAATGAACAAGGTATGGGTATATTTTTGTAATTTGTACCTTCACATTTAAAAAAATATTCGATTAATAAAATGATGTATAAGATTGTATTTGATAAAGATTTGTAAATATATCGTTTAATAAATGTCGTTAAATATTCATTAGCTTACTAAAATTATAGAAATACACCCTATCAAATATTCTTACAAATAAAATATGTTTTGCTTCTTGACCCATACAAGTGCGATACAAGTTTTACGATAACTAATTTTTTAAAAAGAGACAGGATTATAAAAACTAAATTATTACTTTTACTCTAAAGCTCTTTACTAGCCGTGTTACAACGTTTTTCTGAGTTATATATTAAAGTCAACGAAAATCTAAATTGAATTCAATATCCAAAGACTTGTGTAATTGAAATAAAATGATACATTTGTTTATTACTTTACTAACAATATTAACAAAATTTTGCTATGGCTCAATGGACAAAGCGTTTGCTTTGCATGCCAAATGTCATGGTTTCGATCCCCGATGGAGATTAAAAAAAAAAAAATCGATTTCTGAGTTCTAAAATACCCTCGGTTGGTGTGAATTTGATTCCTCATCCGTAAAATACCAGTCATAGCCATAAATGCCGTCAAAATTTTTGGTAGCCAAAACTCGTCCCGTGAAGACCACCCATTCATAGTAAATTCCTTTAATAATAAGAATGAAGCGTGAATCTCAGGCTGTAGTCTATGACGTTGGCGAATCAACACTCCACATGCAGAGCTTAGCCATATGCACCATGGTAAGCGTCATAGAATACCACAGATGAGACTTCAGAATAACTATCACCATCTGTTGGTATTCTCCAGTATGTGTTTACGTAAAAAAAATATACAAAAAAACTCTTATTGAAAATATTTTCATTACATAAAATGTAAAGTTATACTCGTAATACGAGTAAAAATGCTAATTACTAATATTAATTACAACAAAAAAATATCCCGGCTATTATTTTCACAGTCACAAGAGTCGAAATTATGTTTTTCTTTAATTGCTGCCATAAAACATGGGAAACAAACGATGACCCAAATTTCCAACGAATACTCTGTGAGATAAAGGTTGTTTTACTCAAAACCCATAAATATCGCTTTTATTTAGGTCATGATCACCATAAAAACCATAACTAATACAGTTTCTGAAGCAGAGACAATTATGTCCATACATAACAATATAATATCTGATGTTTGAGGTTTATGGAGATTTTTTCGAATACGCTTTATACATATGTTAAATAATTATTCACATAAATGAAATTAAATTTATTGGTCTCTAAATTAAGTTTATTTTATTACAGGAAAATACCGACAGAATTTAATAGAGAAATCACATTCGTGGATTCTATGACGTTATCCATTTTTAAGTATAGCTAAGCGCAACTAGTAAAACGTCAACGTCTTTAATTCGGCATTCATCAGAGACTTATAATAAATGGACTGTACTTAAAGAACGACTGTTGTCTTCAAATAACTTAGGTCAATAGGCTAGATTTCACCTTCGTAGTATCAATCCGGTGGATTAGTTTGCAGCAACAGAATCTTGCATCTCGATCTCCATTCCTCTCGGTCTTCCGCAACCCTCTTCAGCTCAGCAAAATCGCTAAAATTCATGTCCTCGAATACTTGCTGCAAATACTCCCGTCTAGGGCGCCCTCTACAGTTTCTACCCTCAACCATCCCCTCCACAATATCGTGAAGGAGACCATCGTGGCGCATGATGTGACCAATGCATCGGGCTCGCCTCTCTGAGATGTTTCTTATTAGTTGCCTATCTTCTTTGATTATTCTGAGAACCTCATTGTTCGTGACGTGGTCTCTCCAGGAAATTCCGAGAATTCTTCTATACGACCACATCTCAAAGGCCTCTAGTCTTTTTTTATCACTTTCAGATAAGCACCATGTCTCACAGCCGTACATTAAGATGCTCCGAACCAGTGCTTTGGCAAGTTGCTTGCGGAGCCCTAAAGAAATATTATTTGACTCAAGAATTTTGGCTTTTTTATTGAAAGCTAGCCTTGCTTGATGTATTCGACTGTTGACTTCTCTTTTTGCTCTGCCATCCCAGGTGATCGTACTTGCAAGGTATACAAATTCTTTTGCATCTTTTAGGGGTACTCCTTTATTATCGTTAAAATTATTTTAATTTTAATTCATTAGAATAAACAATCGTTGTTCCTTACGATTAGACTAAGTACATACTTAGTATATATATACATTCATCAAGTATGATTATTTGAATGGCTTCTGGAACTAGGGTTATTTACTTACTATTTAAAATAGTATAAGATTGAGTTTGAAACTTATATTAATCATACAGAAACCTTTCCGGTAACGCATTTTTTTGCATGCAGGAGAGCACAACCGGTCAAGACCAGTGCACTGTATGACGCTCAGCCAGGAGGGGCTGGACGCTGCATTCGGGAAACGTTTGTTGTGTTCGTGTTTGTGTGTGGGTTCGGAAGATTGCAAGTGTATATTTATCTGTTTTTGAAGAGATCCAGATTGTAGGAAGGTGGAAACACAGACGCTTTTCATTCTAAAGCTTACCGGTGGCATTAAGGAAGGAACTTTGGAAACTGCCAGTTCTGGGTCGACACACATTAACCGTGTATGAATATTTGACATGTGTTAGATGAGTTTGTCGGTTGTGGGTGGGTGCAGGAGGAATTAGTTATTTAAGTTCCGAAGAGCAGCGACCGTGGTAATAACAGTAGAAAAGACTAATTGAACCAATCTTACGACTGTGTTCCATTGATTGCAGGTTAAATGTAAGAGTGTCATTGTTTATCAAACGAATTTCTCTTCTTTGAACTGAGTCAATTAAGTTTAGAAGGTATTTCAGGGTTCAAATCCAAAGGTGACTGCTGTATTCAAGGATAGGTCGGTTTTGTCCTTTATATGGAAATATTTTCATATTACATGATTAGATAAGCAATAAGGACATCCTCCATAAGAAAAAAAACCTAGATTCTTTTTTCATATTAAAAAAGATATGGTGACTGGCCTTACACTTCAATATTGATATAAATGCCCAATGAGGTAATATATCTTATTGAGTGATACAATACATTGAATCCATTTTCAGTGTTTTTCTCTATTTCCTTGCATGTGTTTACACATAAACAATTGTAGGGTTTTCATTTAGGTCACGGTCCCTTCACAATGCTGACTAATGTAGTTGTCCGTCCGAGACGCATAAAAAATAAACTGTGTTCTTCCCTTTGTGCGACTCAAGATCACGAAGAAAATTGGGTTAAGGTTGCAACACCTCCTTCCGCATCAACAACGTTCTCTTCCTGAAAGCGATCATCAATTACTGAAACTTCCTGAAACTCATAGATGTCTCTGTAAAAAATCTTTTTCAAGGTTTCGCTTCACGCTCCGAGATTTCCGCTGCAGAAAGCTCGACCTTGCTGAAAAAATCACCTGAAAATACGTGAAAAACAAACTGTGTTTTTATGACATCTTATTTGTGACATTTATCGCTTGGTTTTATTGCGTATAACTTGGAGTTTTTTTTCGTACGCTTAACAAGCTTTTTGACTGCTGGAGGTAGGTGGTTGGTAACGGCCAAATTAAGTACCTGATATGAAGTTTTATTTGTCATTTTAAGTGGATTTTTGCACATAATAGTCGGGCGTTTCAAATACTGCGTGAATTTATGATTTTCTGCAAATACATGGCAATTAAGACAAGTTTTTAATTTTATACAATGTAGAATTTGTTAAGCAAAAAAAATGCGTATTTTTTTATAATATAAAATGGTTCATTACTCAAAACAAACACTAAAGAGATTCATGAGTTGCGTAATATATGTTCTCTGCTTAGGCGACTGCAGTTTCGACTAATTCGTAGACTTCATCAATCCATCACTTGTCGAGAGACAACTTGAGACAACTATTGTAGTTGTTGTCTCAAGTTGACAAGTGTTGGATTAAGGAAGACTACGAAAAAGTCAAAGCTGCAGCCTCCTTAACAGAGAACATATCTTACGTGATCCATGTAAAAACAAGGTAAATAAATAAATATAAATTATTTATAATGGATCTCAAAATGAATGCTGAAAACATTGAAAGGGGATTATAAAAGTATTTGAATGATGAATATTACAAAAATATAACTTATTGTAATTTTACATCCAACAGTTGACAACATTTATAAATCATTATTGTCAAAGATGGCAAGATTCATAGATTTTATACAATATGTAAGATCACTTATTTTTATGTTAACGCATACAGAAGAATACCGACGATGGTGATAGTGATATTGCAGTTTTTCATCTTTGGATCCTACGACGCTTACCATCTTACATATGGATAAGCGCTACATGTGGAGTGTTGAACTGCTGACGTTATAGACTACAGCCCGATATTCATGCATCATTTTTATTATTACAGGAATTTACTATGAATGGGTGGTCTTCTTAAAGCTCAGAAATCGATTTAAAAAAAACCACCGGGGATCGAACCCACGACTTTTGGCTTGAAATGCAAAAGCTTTAACCACTTAGCTATACCGCTCGCCACTTCATCAACACATGAAGGTATTTTATTCTTTATATACGAGTATAAAAACAATCTCAGAGAGACGAGCCCGATAGATCGGTCACATCATTCGACACGATGGTCTTCTTCACGACATTGTGGAGGGGATAATTGAGGGTAGAAACTGTAGAGGGCGCCCTAGACGAGAATATATGCAGCATGTATTTGAGAATATGAGTTGTAGCTCTTTGCTGACCTGAAAAGGGTTGCAGAGGACCGAGAGGAGTGGAGATCGAGATGCAAGATTCCGTTGCTGCAAACCAATCCACCGTCTTGATACTACGAAGAAGATACGAGTATATATATATATATGATGGAACATGAGATATACAAGTACTTAAAATTACATCATATGATAATTTAACGTACTCTCAAATTTATTATTAAATTCATTTATATGCCAATTGTTTATAATTTTTCATTTGCTGTTCCGGTATTGCTTTATTATTCAAATACGCTATGTTCATTTATCTATCTGTTTGTTAATATAAACAAAAACAATATTGTCTAACACAGTGAATACAAAACACATTACTTTTATTTTTTGTTGTTTGTAGATCATGTTAATTTGTGAATGGATTTAGCATTCGTACAGCATTCGAAAACTGAATATTTTTAATAATTTAACCATTAAATATCAACGCAAATGTTTGTGTTGCTGTCGGTTAAAATATTTTTATTTGGACCTTCAAAATCTGCATAATTTTACATTATAACAAGTGTCACGGCGCAAAAAAATGTTAGCAAAAAGAGACGTTAAAATAACGCAAATTTCAACTCTAATGAATGCTCATTTTTAACTTGATTAATAACAAAAAGATAAATTTGAATCAAAATTATATTAACCCTTTCGCATCGGTTGTCGGCATTTGTCGTCAAAGATTCCCCGACCGTTGACATTGATTGACGTAATATATCGTTTTGCTACTTTCAATACTCATTTTGATTTCTACGGTTGGAAATTGGAAGTGCAGTCATTCCTTTTATCAACCTGCATGTATTCTTTACAGAAATCTGTAAAGCATGTAAATAAATATCGTTAAGTTTCGTCACAAGAGTGTTTTTTCTGTAAGCCACATGTGTCAATGCCACTACATGTATGGAGTTACATAATGAACGTTTGTTAAATATAATACTTTTTTATGCATCGTCTGATAGATCGTTTTAAGCAAAAAAAAAGATTTGAAAAATTCACGCTGTATTGACAGTACAATTTGTATTCCACCGAGCCGTTACGAAAGGGTTAAAATTGGATTGTGTTGTTAAGGTAATAAAATTTCTAGTGCGTAGAAATAAAAGTAAGAAAAAATATTCAACAAATATTTTTGGCAATCTAACATACATTATTTTTTCACGGTGTGTATAGCTTTGATTTCATTCAAGTAAAAGCAAATAGTCGTTTAAATATTTAAGTAAGCAGTTTTAAAAGCTGCTACGATTTTTCTTTAACTTTGTAGCCACCTTTTGCATTGCAAAGTTTCACCAAATATTTTATTTATTTAATTTAAGTCACTATATGATGACCATAGTCAGTATGAGGAAACTCGCTGTATTTTTTTTTAATTTTCAACGGCATCTTGCATATATAATAATGCGGTGATGTTCATCTTTGTTTTTTTACTACAATCTTACGATATTACTAAATTAGTTTTTTAAGTGTTTTTTGTTTGTTTTTTGTCAGGGAGATCACTTGCTGAAGATAACAATAATACTGCATTAAAGAAAAAAGATTTAAAACAGGCGCTGACAAATCAAGTTGCGTAAAAACGAAAATTCATAGAAAAAATAACCGAAAAACCTGAAACATTTTCAGGCGATCCTTTGCGATATATCTTGCTAGAAAAGATAAAAGTAATAAAATTCACTCTTCAAAATACTTTTTTTACCAATGTTATGTTTTTTGTTGGATAAAACAATGGTGTCATAAGAATATAATTCATGATTTTTCTGAAAAATGTATTATATATTATTTGACACGAAAAAACGTAATAAAGACTTAAAAAACCTTTTTCTTAATAGATCGATATTTTGAACAAGTTTCGTATTATTTTTCGTTCCACGGGATTTCATATATTTAATAAACTGACGTATCAAACTGATTATTGCTTTTAAGATAGGATTTATATTTTATTTCGCATTGTTTTGCGAATAAATGAATCAGATTTGCACACACATTTAAGCACATGTAATGTTTTACCTATTTTTGAGTAAATAAATATTTCAATGTTTTAATGTTAACTATTCATAAAATTTCAACAAACTTGTATTACAAGCAACTCAATGCTTCAATAAATTTGAGAAAAATGCTGACGCAGATATTTCTTTTTTTTTAATATCGTGTACAAATTAGATTTATTGTTAAAATGAATATTTTATTCTGAATGCCTAATGCAATTATGTAAAAATATCAAATAAATGTGTTATAACGTTTTATTTTATGAAAAAATATAAACATAAGAGTACCAATAGATGATTATGGAAAAAATTAAATGTGAATTCTATGACGTTTGTAATTTTTGAGTATAGTTAAGTGCTGCATGTGAATTGTTGATCCACTATCGCTTATAACAACATCGTTCATTCATGCATTTATCCGTTTTTACTCATTTGTATTTTGGCAAAACAATCTTTCAAACCATTTAAAGATATTAAATACGATAGTATTAACATAGAAACAATCTCAATAAGTTAAAACAATTTTTCATAGAAAACTTAAGATTTGCATTATATTAAATTAAGTGTTAATCTGGTAAAGAAGTTACCATTTCCGAATTGTTTTCACTTACAATGGCTTGTGTTTTCAGTTTATTTATTTCATCGCATTTAAAACTGTCACTCTTTCTCGCCAGGTATTTTTTCAGTCTTTCAGTGTAATCCGGCGCCTCTCTCACCTGAGCCTGCCGTCGGATTCCTGAAGAAAAAACCTAGTCGCGAAAACCTTTTATCATTGTCATTGTCACCGGATGAATCATGAGCCAGACGTCGTGACTATCAGATGGTGACCTTCGTTTTTAACCAACTGTCCTAGTGAAAATATTTAAAAATGCGTTTTTTGAAGAAAAAAAGTACATTTATTTGTGACGTTTACTTTCAGATCCATTCCAAATATTAAACAATATGCTTTTTTCTTTTTTACTATATATGACCTTGATCAGAGTATAAATATGTATTTATTTCAATAATTCACTCAAAAGCAAAATATCGAACAGATATTCATTTTACTCGTTGAAATCTAAGTTCAATAATTATTTTGCAACTGATGTCAAGTTATTTTTACAAGTAATCATGTTAAAACTAATTAGATTTAAATCATATATATAAAGATTCTTATAAAAATTTAAATTGAAACTATTTATTTCTTTGAATAAATGCAAGATATATATTGATTCAGGTTAAAACAAAGATATAATCAAATGAATATCATATATTGGATATTATTATTATCAAACTTTCAAGAATATAGTGGTACAAATATATTATTAAAGGTTTATGTATACTATATGCACATAACTTCGAAGGTGTTAACGTGTTCTGAATGTGAAGAATATACAATAAAAAACAAGCCAAAATATATATTTTTTTTAAATGCGGTGCCTTTTTGGTGGATTTGTTGTCCAATTTTAAAGCAATTAATAAAGACTGTAATATATTTCATAGTAAACCATGATTATATGTCTGATATATGATATATATGATAATATCAGATAATGCTTTAAGTTTTTAGCTGCCATCCAGTATATTTTATCTTCAGTTATATTGTCAGTCTTTTGAACATTAGTCTAAATTTTTTATGCAAAGCACACGACCGCTATAGACGTCATACGTAGCGAATGGGTTACAATTCTTATAAAATTTATAGATTTATAAATTTTATATATAATTTTGAAAATATTTAACTATAATTATGGCTTTTTCTTTCAATGTGTGAAGTGATTATATTATGCAAAGAAAATATAATCGTGATTCATATCTTCTGATGTACTTTTTCACGGCCATATGTCCCATATAATGAGCTAACTTCACAAAAGAAGGGTGGCGTATCCCTGAGACGTCTCGCAATTCTTTCTTCCTCGCTGCTGGAAGTAAGCCCCATGATTTATGAGATAAAAGTCCTCGGCGGAGGATAAAACCTACACTTTGTATCCGTGAACGTTGATGCTTACAGGATCTTTCAGGCGTTTTAATTTTACGGTGCGAAATTTTCAGGTAAATTTCAGAGGAATTTTCACACAATTCGAATATCTAAAAATTCAAGTTTATTCACATACTAAAATTGCAGTTTTAAAATTTCAATTATTATATCAGTATTTTGTATAGCGCATTTTTATGACCGAACGGTCATTCCAAAAAGAACTTCTTTGACTCTCTGAGTTAAAAGGTGGGTCTTGAGTCTGCTTCTGAAGGATGTCTCCACTTTAAGTTCTCTTATGCTTTCTGGCAGCGAGTTTCAGGCCATTGCTGCTGCGTAGCTGAAAACACGATTGCAAAAGACCATGCTAGGACTACCTCCCGTCAGCTGCAGGGTGCTTCCATTTACTCTGGCTGATCTTGAGTGTCTCTCCACGCGTGCTTATCTCCTTGTGCTTGATCAGTTCTGTCAAATAACCCGATGCAGTGCCGTTCAGTGCCTTATAAGCTAAGAGGAAAAGCTTGAACTGGATCCTAGCCGGAACTCTCAACGAGGGCTGTCTGTTCTCCACATGCACAAACATATTATGTATAAGTGAAAATATTTTATGAATTTTTAATAAGGTAGCAGTATAAATGTGTAAAAGTGGAAATGTTCTACGTTACGAGTTAAGGGAGGGGTAAAAGTGTATACGGAATATCTTCTTTTATAATTTTGTAAATTTTATATTTAAGCACCCTCCTTTCTTTCAAAAGGTGTTATTCAGTTGCGTGAGGGCATGATGGGGAGCAAATTTATAACATACTGAATTTTTCAGAAGCACATTAAAATATATTTACGATACACTTGAAGGCCGAGCCACAATACAATATGCTCTCACCGATGGGGGGCGCACGACTGCCGCGCGCTCGTAATTGTCAGTCGCACCGCGCTCCAAGTGGCGATCTACGTAACTAATCCCAAAGTCCCAATATTGCGACACATGCATATCGACAAGCGAACAGAAACAAGAGAAGAAAGATCGTACATCGCGGTCTTCGGTACTAGTCAGCAAGGGCTGATGTCAATTTATTTTAATCAAAAATATAACGAATTAAGAGTATCAAGTTACAAAATTTTTTTTATGTTTTTACTCGAACTGAATGAGTATATTTTGATTTCATATTATATTAACCACGTATTTATACTCATAGTTTGCTTAGTATTTTCCAATGACATGATGTTACATAAAAGCATTTGTAATATTAATGCTGTACTGTACTTTATAGACGTAAGCAAATCAATACTCCACAAAAGCAATTTTAAACTAATTAGCGTCATCAATCCACAGATGATAGACATTCATTACTGTTTAAGTCCATTTTACTATAGGTTATTCAAAATGAATGAAGTTTTTTTTAAAAAAACATTTAAGAACCATTGATTTTAAGATTTTTCCATAATAAATATCTGAATGTTTTATTTCCATACGCATTTGAATAAGTCTTCTTATATTTCTGACAGAGAAAACCGAGGCGGAAAATTGCTGTAATTAATGAACGAAATATTTTTTTTCAGCGGTGGAATTTACTGAAAATATTCACGTAAAATAAAGTTATTCTTTGTACTTTCAAACGTTCGAATGTTACAATAAATGCCTAAATATATACCGACATGATGATTTTTTGTCGAAAATTAAATTATATAATATAATTGAAGATATTTATTTATTACAAGTAGACAATTGTCTAATTGAGTAATGAGATAATTGTCGATTAGTAATAAGAATTGATTTCGAGAAATTGTGGTTTTAAAATAAAATTGTTTGCTTTGAATGTATTTTTGTGAAGCATTACGGCCAAAATTTTTTGAGTGTGATTATTTAATATTATTATAATTTAATTACAATGTGGTTAGTAAAACATTATTTCTTTATTTTTATCTATTTGATTATAAAAAGGGAAATATTTCGTATACGCTGCTTTTCACTTTCCATATTTGAAAAGATTTTAATGAAAATTACTCTGAATATTATATTAAACTATTTCATAAAAAAATCATGTCATATTGGTTGTCAAAAGATAAAATAATTATATGGCATCTAAGTTTAAAGTTGGCTGACAAAAAATACAATTAAGTAAGAAATAAACACCCATCTTGCAAATTTAAATTCAAGATATCAGTTATTGATACAAATAAAAATATACAACAATCACATTTTCTATTGAATTACTCTCATAAATAAAACCGAAAAAATAAACAGCCGATATGAGGATCCGAATTACTGTCTTTGCACAACAAGTTTATTTCTTTACCCAACGATGACCACTTGGCAATTTTTGGAAAATAAATAGATATGGAGTGCTGATTCGTGATTTGAACCCCGCGTCAACTGTTTACTTTCTTCGATTTATTGATAAAAGTAATGTCATTTAAGAAGGTTTATTTTTGTACTGGTATTCGTTGTTATATATTCGCATGAATCTTAAGTACTTTATAAAGTATTAGACTATTAAAATATATTCTTACCCACCCTACAAAAAAAACACGGGTTTTATTTGATCTTTCTTTGAAATCTTAGAACTTTTAAAGTTGGCTATTGATTGTCTCTTTAGAAATTATGTTTCGGTGACCTTGCCTAAAGTCTGAAAGCTATCAAGCGAGAGTGGTCGCTAATAACAGATTAATGTAAAGTTCAAAGATAAAAGTACACACAATTCCGCAAATATTGCCAATCTATCATATAATCTCGCTTCTAAGTACTTTGTTTGCCTGGAAAATCTTGTTACTTAGTAATAGGGTGACACTTATTAAATCACATTTTAATAAAATAATAATTTTTTAATTACGATGTATTTGTAAAATTATTTGTAGTTTTAAGTGATATAAATAAATGCATTTAATATCCCTAATGAGATCTTTCCAACAGTGTTGTATACATATAATAATTTCAGAAACATACTGTAGATGAGTGATTTGTTTACGCGTATGGCTAATTGTTAAAGCGTTTTTTTTTAAATTTGTAAGCATATACAGGAGAATACCGACAGACGGTAATAGTAATTCTGAAATCTCATCTGTGGAATTTTATAACGATTACCATGGTGAATATGGCTAAGCGCTGTATATGGAGTGTTGATCCGCCAACGTTATAGACTACAACCCGAGATTCACGCATCATCCTTTATTATTACAGGAGTTTACTATGATTGGGTGGTATTCGCCGGACGACTTTCGTCTACCATTTTTGATTAATAGGCTATTACTGGCATTTTATGGGTGAGGAATCAAAGTCACACCAACCAGGGGGTATTTTAGAGCTCAAAAATTGATTATAAATCCTTTTTACTTTTTTAATCTCCATCGGAGATTGAATCCACGATCTTTGGCTTGGAAAGTTAAACGCTTTGACCATTGAGCTATACCTGTTGGAGAATAACCTTAAATATGCCACTTAAAATAAAGTTGTCATCTTATATATTAAGACCGTTGTTATCTACAAGCCCCAGTTAGATATCGGGGTGCAGAGATGTTTCAAGAGGATGACTGTATAATCCCGGTGGCCTTCCAAGATGGCAATAGCCCGGTAGCTTAAAGGAAAGGCTGCCGTAGTTAATGTTCTTCTGCGGTATCGTGATGTCCATATGCTCCGGTTGGAATTTTCAATGAGTTTATTTACAGAAAAAATATAATTAAGTTAATTTAATTTTTGGTTACTTTATGCCACGAACCACGAGACCAATTATGGGCAAAGATTAGGCGAGATCAGCGAAAATCCTACGGCTTCAGTACTCCAGGCGGGTGGAAGATATCCAAGCTACGGTGGAAGGCTGATCCAAGGCTGATAGAGAAACTCCCTGCTGGCTTCGTCTATCCAATACTAGGGCTCTATGCTGCTACGCTACTATAGTGCTACGGTGTTACGACGGTCTAAAGTTACATAATTTGAGCATTTCTACAAATCGGAAAATTAAATGAATGTTCTTTAATTATAGTTAAATTGGTCTGGTAGGGAACTCCCTAAATTATATCAATCGAAAGTCATTTACTTACATACACTCAAGCCATTTATCCGCACTTCTATATAACACTTCATTACCCTCTAGTGAGACTTTTCCTTTATCAGTAAATATTCATTTATAAGTCACTACGTTTGTGCTCATTGGAACTGGTAAAAATTTCATCGATGGTGAAACTGCAGTCTTTTAACAAGTGAAGCAGTGTTCAGTTTGATCCTTATTAAAACAAGATATTTGTTTTGATTTCTTAATCGGTATTCATATTTAGGTTGGATTTAATTCTAGATTTAATTAATTGAGCATAGAAAATAACAGTTTGTCTAGTAGATAATAGAAAACTTACTTATGACCTTTAATATTTCCAATTTAGAGATAAAATTGGTTCACAAATTAATAATACCAAAATTATCGCGGCCATTGCTTCTCTGAAAGTGATGAATTTATCAGTCTTAAATTCACCAATCACCGATAAACTTATATCATACTTGAACCGAAGGTTTTGCGGAGATCATTTCTAAATAGCAACGGTAAGCTTTGGATTGCTCTTCCATTATATGTGATTTATTATTCATATAATTTAGATATTTTAAAAGCTTTGTAAAAAGTTTTGCACAACCCACCTTATCTTGCTGTAATATACGCATTTTTATTATAATATCAATTGTCAGCAAATCATACCCAATATTATTTTAATATATTATAGATTATGAACCAAAATTTAATGATACGGTTTTAGGATCACAATGTTTTGATACGAGGGTTCCTAAGCTCTACAACGATACCCTTCTAAGATATCAACTTCTACGTTGCCACGATCCGTAGCACCATAGATAATAAACATGGTATCAACAAAACTTGGTGGCGTCTCTTTATCAGTAGCTCTCTCAACAGATCACTTCTGTAAAGTAATGCCTGTTTGATTACATAGTATACCTGATAAGTTCAAGCATTTGACTGTTATACGTAAGATTACGGTTTTGGTCCACTACAAACAAGACCAAATAAATATTTTAATGAAAATATCAAGTTAGGGGAGAACCCGGGTATTTTTAATACAAAATAAATTTTGATCTCAACACTCCAAACCCCATCATTGTGAAACTTTTTTATATTATTCTGATTATGACGACTATGTGCTTCTCTATAAAATGATTTTTGTAGAAGGAAATATGACCAAATATTTTTAAGACCATAGATTTAAGCTCCCAACTTCTTATCATCTTATAAGATAGCAGTTGATTACATAATGTGTTCAGCTGAATTTCAATTTATTTTCACTTTTTTTCCCTTACAGAAACATTACAAATTTGAACAACTCAGTTCGTTTCTGAGGTACAATAAGATTTAATTATAAAATAAAAAATACAATATAGAAAAATATACGTACTTATGATTAAGAACTAAGAACAAAGCAATAAAGATAAGCAACATAAGGTCCCAATGCTTATCAAACACTCAAATTATTCCTCCAAAGAAACTCGTGGAGTTCATGTCTGAATGGGGCCTCCCTTACGTGAAATATATCAACATCCGAGGTGATTTGGTTAAACAGTCTGATCCTTCTCCCATGAAGCATAGTCTCTGGCAGAGTAATTAAGTACGACGCTTTACTGGGACTGAAATATATCTGACAACTGAATAATTTTATGTTGTTTCTGTGGCAGTTATATGCTCCACAACGCGGATATAATAAAAAAACTGTACAATACAGGTATATATGATTATACAAATAAAAATATATAATTCTGAAGGCTAAAAGGAGCGAATAAAAAATATGCAAATTAAGTCAGTGCTGCAACAGGGAGAATCAGTAAGTTTTTAATGCATAATTTTGTCTAATGTGCTTGACAAGTTGTTTTGCATGTTGCTTCCTCATAGGTGATAAATATGAATCTTTATTGTTTCTTCGTCGAAAGTGTTTATGTTTAGAGATACTGCAGTATTTCACTTACCTTTGAAAATACGCATAGTACGTTTATACAAGTCAAGAACTAAATAAAATCTTATTAAAATTGGAACCCCGGTCTTCTAATTTGTGAATAAACAGTGTTCTACGTAAGCCATATCAAAATTGGATAAAAATATTGTTCCGGAACCAAGGTAGCGGTCTGAAAATTTCAACAACAGCTTATATGGTAATACCGGAATATCAAGTATCCGGCACTGAGGATAAGACCAAAGACCGGAAATGAGTTTATACTAATTTGTTAAATAGGAATTCGCCTTATATACCCTAATTAACAACATGAGTAAGCAGTTAAAAATAATATTAATACATTTGAATGTCATACGCTGCACATTCTTTGATACGGTTTTTAGACCTTGATCTCTTCAATCCACATAGATTGGAAGATTATTGGGATGGTCCATGCTCCGTATCGATGAGTTAGCATTCCTTAATAATATTACTAATACATATAATTTGGTATACCGAAAATGCCTCGATACTTGTTGTTTTGGACTTTGATCCTTGACTGTATGAATTGACAGATAAAGAGTTGATAATAACAATTACTTTAAAGACTTAATGATTTTTAATACTACTCAGTTATGTTTAAAAAAACGTTCTGAACAAATATTTTATGTTTTTTTTAAATATTTAGTAACATAAATAATCTATTATGTAGAAGTTAAATAATACTGTAGAATGCACGAGTATATACTGCAAAAAATCTTAAATCGATTGTCAAAACGGTTGTCAAATAAATTTAAATAAATTTTGTTCGTAAATTGTTAAAAACCTGTAAGAAAACCATTAAAATCATTAATCCCAAGTGTTTTAAAATCCGTCATTTCTTCCATCAGAAACTTGCCGTGGAGAAGAGATTAATGGATAAGATCGCTCTCACGCATTTTCTTAAATAAAGCGAAGGAAAAAAGAACGAAAAATGTATATGGGGCTTCGGTTCGTGCCGGCGAGATTATTTTGTCATTTGGAAAATCGCGCAGACTTTTCCGTGGAAAAATGACGGGAAAGTTAGTTAGGACAATGGCGAGGGGATTCGCCCGAAAACGGAGACTTGAATGCCCGAAAGGAAATTATTTCGCAAGTTTTTTTTTAACCTAAGTAATTTTCACGTAGAGAGCGCTGGAAGCAAGTTTATTTCTGTACAGGTATTAGGCGAAACTTAACTTGCTTTTAGTTTCATTACGTATAAAATTAACCGCAAGTTGTACAAGCTTATCTTAAAGAAATATTACCAAGAATAAGTTTATATGATAAATATAAACGTGTTTGTTTCAGAAAAATATATTAGTATTCGTTACAGGAACTTTATGGTTTGTCATATTCATAATTTTTTTGTTATAATATATAAATAATAAGGAGAGAAAAATAACCTGCAAATGGAAATATTCAAAAACACAAATCTATTTTTGAATTATTCGTTGCCGATCGCATTTTTATTTATTGTGTTAAAATATTTTTTAAACACAAAACGTAATTTTAATGTTATAATTTCATTTTTAAAATTAAAATATAGATTTATTTGATAATTAAAAAAAAAGTTAAATATCCGACTAACAGGTTAATTTATGAAAAAAAACCTGAAAATGGATGAAGAATTAAGCAGAAATTTTACGGCCCACAAATATCTACTTTTCAAAATTCTCCTTTCTAGACCATATTTTAAATTTTCTTTAAATACATAGTTTTCAAAATTCTTTTCATTCTTCTTCTTCGTAGTATCAATCCGGTGGATTGGTTTGCAGCAACAGAATCTTTCATCTCGATCTCCATTCCTCGTACTTGAGATGCAATAAAAATTTTTTTGCTGATACATGGGATGTCTTTAAGACCTTTAATATGGTATTTTCCCCTTTATTTCCACATCCTAATGCCGTTGACCATAAAGGTTCATCCGCCTTAGGAGGGCATTTACTACCTCCAGGACAATAGAGAGCCCTAACCAGGACCTGATGAGGTTAGCTGGGTGTTAGCTTATTCCGGCCAACATTCGGTCCCTGTCTATATTGGCCGACTGAGCTCACTCACCCCCCACCACGAGAAGGATATAGATAAGGATTTTCCTTTCATGGAACCTGTGACCTTAAGGCAGTTCGCAGAGTCCTCCAGTACTTTTAGGGGGCTTTACTTTTCATTGAAAAAAGTTAAATGTATATTAATTTAGTGATAAAATATAATTATATTTTATTCATTTCAAATAGATAATTGAAATATTTAATATATTGATAATTATTATGTTTTAGTTTTTTCTTAACTGTAGTGAAACCATAATAATACTTACTGCTTAACTGAAATACTGAAATGATAAACAGTCCTCGAACACTTGCCGAAAATACTCCCGTCAAGGGCGCCCTCTGCAGTTCCTACCCTCAACCATCCCTTCAACAATGTCGTGAAGAAGACCATCGTGGCACATGATGTGACTGATCGATCGGGCTCGCCTCTCTGAGATGGTTTTTACTAGGTGCCTATATATATCTTCGATTATGCTGAGAGCCTCATTGTTCGTGACGTGGTCTCTCCAGGAAATTCCGAGAATTATTCTGTTTGACCATATCTCCAAGGCTTCTCGTCTTTTCTTATCATTTTCAGATAAGCACCATGTCTCACAGCCATACATCAAGATGCTCCAAATAAATGTTTTGGCAATTTGCTTGCGGTGCTTTAAATTAATATTTTTGACTCAAGAATTTTCGTTTTTTTATTGAACGCTAACCTTGCTTGATGCATGCGTTGTAGCTTTTATGCTGAGCTACAGAAGGTTGCAGAGGATCAAGCAGAGTGGAGATCGAGATGCAAGATTTTTTTGCTGCAAACTAATCCGCCGGATTGATATAACGAAAAAAATAATAAACATTTAAAATAATTAAGTTATTAGGTTTACGATTTTACATAATATAACTTGTCAGCCGTATGATCAAACAAATAAACGTTTATCTTGTTTCTTAATTTGTCTCACTGTTGGCAAAATCTTATTAGAGATATGAAATGCTTTCAGTTGTAAGTATGTGAAACGTATGAATCAAAGTTTTTTAAGTGCGAAATAAATAATTTAATTAAAATTTAAAATATAAAATAATTGCATATCTTCCCAAAGATCTTTTAATTAATTCAATATATTCTTCTTATGTGGAAATATAAAATGTTTCAAAATATAATAGGAGGCCAAAGCACTTATCCCACACTAAAAATATCCCATCCCAAAGCATTCGTAAAAACAAAAACTATATTAAGCGTGCCAGCACTCCTTATATTGGCAATGACCTCTTTTTGCAAAAGTTGTATTTTTGTATCACTTTAGCAATATAAAATACATTTCATTTTATTGGAACAATAACATATTTATATGCCTTCTAGGGATGCTTTCTCTTTAGGGATGCTTTCTTTCTATTCGTTAGAGTCCCGGAGAAAAATTACTTCTCTCAAACATTCGTTGTATAATTCTATGTACCTTGGGACTGCGGTTCTGTTAAATAAATAAATAAATACATTGTACTCGTATAAACCAATACTATAATATAAAAGATTAACTCAATATAAGAATATGTTATAATAAATATTCAAGAAAAATAAATATACATGAAAATAATAAGAAATAACCTTCTTTTATTATATTTATATCTGAGAGAATTGGAGAAAAAAAAGGTATATATTCCGGAACCGAGGTCGCGGTCTCAAAATTACAGCATCATCTAAATAGTGATGCCAGAATACCAAGGTTCCGGCACTGAGGGTTAATTTAATACCAGAACCCTTTTATACCGTAATTAACAACATGAGTAAGCAGTTATAAAAGTAATTTTAACACATTGAATGTCATACACTGCACATTACTCGATACCGTTTTTTGGACCTTGATCCCTTCAATCCACATAGAGTGGCTGATTAATGGGATGGTCCATGCTCCATATCGATGCGTTAGCATTCCTTTTTAATATTTATATTACTAATACATCGTACACCGAAAATTCCTCGATACTTGTTGTTTTGGACTTTGATCGTACCTATATGAATTGACAGATTCCGTCTAAGATAAAGAGTTGATTATAAAAATTACTTTGGAGGTTTTATACAAATAGTTATGTTAAAAATAACGTTTTGAACAGTAGATACAATGATTCGAACCATAGGTCTTGAACACAACGTACAGTTATTTTATTTAGCGTTTTTTTTTATTAGTTATTTACGATTCGGCTACTAACGCCACCTAATTGAGCCAATGAATTAACACACATTAAATAATTTATGAATATTATTAATAGATGTCTTTTGTTCTTAAGTATATTTTTAATGTATTTTTGCAATGCAAAATCAATTTGTTGGTGGTTAATAAAACGTTCGCTTAGAATTCCAAAAATTGCGGGTTCCATTTTCAATGAATATTTAAATGAAAAGTATTTATAATCGTTTTCCAAGATCTATAATCGTAAATATCTACAGTTGTTGTGAATTTGATCCCGTAATTTTTTATTATACCTCATAGTCTTGCTATCTAATCCTAAAATTGGTGGTAGACAAAAGTTGTCTCGTTAAAACTACTCATTTAAAGTAATACTGTAGTCTATTATGTTATCGAATCAATAAAACATGCAGCGCTTAGTCAGACTTAAAAATAATAAGCGTCATAGAGTTGACATAAGTAATTGTTTGTGAATTTTTTTCCAGTGTATGTTAATTTTAAATTAAAAAAAGATAAATATTTCATACAATGTGTTAACATGGATCACACTAAGCGCTATTTTGATTGCTGAAAGACTGCAGTTTTATGATCAATGAAATTTTTTTCAGTTTCAAAGTACGAGGATAATTCGTAAAATGTGGTTTCCATGGTGCTACAGTCCAGAAAAGCACTGTAATGGTGGATCCCGCTATTCTGTAGTGTACCTTAGTTTCCCCACTCCAAATCCCTTCCCTAGCTTGCTGCCTGCAGAGCTCCCACATGCCACTACTTGAGTTCTTCTGCGTATTTCCTAGTTTTGAATTCTATCATTTAGCGACACTCCGAGCATGGATCTCTCCATAGCACGTTGGGTTAACTTTATTTTATGGGTAAGACTTGTTGTTAGATTCCACGTCTCTTCGCCATAAGTCAATACAGGGAGGTCGCATTGGTTAAACGCCTTAGTTTTAAGTCATTGTGGAATTTTCGCTTTAAAAGTGTACTTTAGTTTTCCAAATGTTGCTCATCCCAGTTGTATATGCTTGACAACTTCTTTTTGACAAGTTTCTTGGGAGATGTCTAGTAAAAATGGGAGAATCAATTCATCAAAGTCTTGTATAATAAAAATACGACTACCACTGTGTCACGTAACACCCATTATTATACTCGTACGTTTGTGCACGTTCAAACTGATGAAACTTTAATAAATCGAGAAACTGCAGTCTTCTACAAAGTAAAAAAGTTATCAGTGTGATTAATGTAAAAACAAGGTATAAAATACGTATCTATGTATTTAAAAGTGAAGTTTATTTTCATTAACAATCGATTATATAATTAAATGAAATAATAATATAAATTTAATTTGTTTTTCATGTTATAAGAGAAAAAATAAATGTTGCTTCTATGATATTTGATTTTTTTGTGTATTTAAAATATAATGTATGTTCAGCTTGCCAAAAAACTGAATATTGGCATTGACCCCCTTTCACCGCATTTGTATTGTGGAGATTTCGCGACATTGCGAACTACATTTGCGAGCTTTCGCGATGTTATGAAACCGGAGCTTTCAGCGGCCAAGTTCACTGGAGGCTGTATATCTCATCTCTCGCCTGGCAGCCTTCCACTGCCTCCCCGCACCACTTCCGGTTCCGGTTCCGTTGCTCCCAGCAGCAGAGCGGCGCTAGCAAACACTCGGGCGCAACAATCTTAAATTATTATACATTTTCAATGCATCGAGTTAGAATAACATCAGATAAACGAGAAAACAATTTGTCTCTCGTTTCAAAGATTTCATAAAAAACAACACATTTTTTATCAGTTTCGTAAGTAAAAGAACGCTTATTAGAAATACGCACTTTCTTTCAAGCACTTTTATTAACTAAAGAATATCATTACGCGAACACCACATTAAAATATTGTTCTTAAATTTCAAGTACTTCTGATCTGTTATATAGACGCGTCATTGATATATATTCTTAAATAGCGAATTGTTTTTATAAAATTTTATCATTTAATATCAATGTTTAATTTATCCACTAATGCAAAAAATATATTCTGGGTTAGTAACAATAATACTACACATTATAAAATGGATAAACGATATTAAAATTAATTCTATTGTGTTTTTATAAGAGTATACCCATAGCTACTGACCATCTTTAAAAAGACGACAAGTCACGACTTCGCCACGTGACCGCGTGGAGGAAGGATGCAGGAGCAGATCACAAAGCAAAAGAACTTTTCGAAGCACAAATCGCATTTATTTTTAAAAAATATTTTTTTTCCTCGTCTGACCTTACATGCCGTTTTGCCGTGCCGGAAGAGACTTGACTGACGATTGAGCGTGCTCGTAATGGGCTGTCGCCGAGCGCCGCGATCTACAAAATCAATGGCGCACCAATTACAGCAGCCATGTACATTGTACATACTATCGTGACCAGACTTGTCCAAAATGCCAAATAGGCGACACATACATTTACGACAAGCGAACAGAAATAAAAGACGAAAGATCGTATCATGCTGATGTCATTTAATTGATTGAAAGATGAACATTCCGTACTAAAGTATACATTTATTTTACTTCTCAACTGGGTATTCTTAGACCCTTTGTATTTGGAAATTTGCGTTTTCAAACGTCATTTTTTTGACATTAGAGCTATGATTTCACAAACACTTTACAAAAATAAATAGACTGAGATTTTTTTAATAATCCAAACCTATCAATTCTTTGTCGTGTAACTGCTGATTGATCTGCACGTATATTGCTTTTCATTTGTATGCTTTGTGATAGATTTGTATTTTTTATATGATTTAAATATTTTTGTACCTTTTTTTATCGAAACATAAGATTTGTTGATAAAGAAATATTTTTTTTTATAAAAAGTGCCAATTTGGTGTAGCATATATTTTTTCATGGTAACGCCACTGTACTTCAGATAGTTACAGCCTACGACTAGCTGCGCTACTTCCAGATCATTGTCAGCCGTTTTTCAGTCGGAATATTCACGGCCGCGCCATTCTAGGCCGACTGGGGGACTCTGAATCGATACTACTTTTATGATTGCTCTTGCCTGAAACACTGAAAAATATCACGTACAACGTCGACATTATGTTCATTTAATGATTTTTTTTTACTATCACATAAAAAAATGTAACGTAAATTGATTCACAAACAAATCTATATTATTTGTATTAGATGATATTTCTTGTAAAATTTTGATATCAGCTTTGATATCAACTTGATACGCGGCATGAGTGCAAAGTCATTTAAGTTCACACCTGTCGTTCTTCTTCTTTTCTCCGTTTTCGTGTCAGCGATGTCAAATTATTTTTGCGCAGTACCTGGCAACATCGATAGCCCGGGTGTTGCTCAACATACGGTCTTGAGATGTGAGGCTTGTCGAGCACATGTAGCAGGATCTTAGGTGTGAGGTGGTCTGCAGATCTCCACAGTCGCACAAAGGTGACTCTCCATGCCGAAGCATTGCCCACCGCTTGAGGTTGTCCTTAGTTCTAACAACTCCGGTTCTTAATCTGTTCAGGGATTTCCAGGTCAGCCAGTCAAGGTTTATGCCATTTGGTTAGCCTTTCTTTGGAGTAATGAAAACCTTTGATGTGACTTGTTGCCAGAGCTGGAGTTTTTCATTTTCAGGGTCGGATGTGAGAGGTTATGTGGATATTAGAAAGCTGCTTCGCGACTTCATTCTGAGTGTTGGAGATATCTTATTATACAAGGAGTGGGATGGTTAATTGATTGCCATACGCAATTTTTTCGGCGCATATGACTTTGCGTCTTATGTTTGGTGGTGCGATACCAGCCAAGGGGTATAGTTTTGAAATGGGTGTAAGTTTGAGGCATCCTGTGAAAACTCTGCATGCATCATTTAGGAGCAGCATCCACTTGAAAATAATGGGCTGATCGACCCCATACTGGTGCCGCATATTCTCCAGCTGAGAAACTAAGTGCTTAAGCTGAGGTACAAAGAAGGGGTGGTTGGGCTCCCTAGTGAGTGTTGGTCAGCTTGCGGATGAGATTGTTTCTTGTTGAAACTTTCTGTTTGATGTAGCTGCAATGACGCCTGAAGGCGAGAGTGAGATCTAGAATGACTCCGAGGTATTTTGGATGGTTGCTATGTTTCAGTACTATACCTTCACACGTGACACGAAGCTTTTTGTTAGCTTCCCTGTTTCTCAGGTGAAAACAGCAGACTTGTGTCTTTGATGGGTTGGGTTTGAGATGATTGGTTTTGTAGTAATGGGAAAATCTCGTTTAGTCCCTGGCTTAGGATTTCCTCAACTTCTGTAAATGTTACCGCTTGTAACGAAACCTAAGTCTTCCGCATATATAACTTACTCAGTGTCTTTAGGGGTGGGCTGATCGTTTGTATATATATTGAATAGTGTTGAAGAAAGTACACTGCCTTTTGGCAAGCCTTTGTAATACTTAAGTCGTATTTAAAAAATAAGATAAGTTTTATTTTGGATAACAATGCAAGAAGATCAATTAAATATTTGTAATGCATGAAAGAGCGCTCTTTCTGTTGAAAGAAAATTATTTGTATGGTAAGTTGATGTGTTCTATCAGTTGTATGTATTCAGTAGTTCTATTGGTTAACATCTTATTGCGCTGGATAAAATAAAAAAAGTTACATTATACGAAACGCTCAAAACAAATAAATTCCCGCATGCGAAGTTGTGTGTATACACAAAATGCTACTCTATCAGTATTGAACGAAACCTGAAGGTATAACCAATGATCTTGGAGCCACTTTTTTATTATTCTTAAATATAACAATAAATAATTGAGACTTGAAATATAGAAAAAGCCGTTTCACAGTTCTGTAATCTCAAATTGTCTACTCGGAACAGAGGTCGCGATCCCAAAATGACGGCGTCAGCTTAAGTGGTGATGCTGGAATACCAAGGTTTCGGCACTGAAGATCAATCCAAATACTATAGTTGAATTGATACTAATTTATTTGATAATATACCCTTTTTTATATCTTAGTCTACAACATGAGTAAGCATTTATAAAATTAATATTAATACACTGAATTTCATTCACCGCAAATTACTCGATACCTGTTGTTTTGGATCTTGATCCCTTCAATTTACACAGAGTGGCAAAATATTCTGATGGTATTCACCATAGTCTGTATGAATCGACAGATTCAATCTAAGATTGAGCGTTCGAATATAATAATTACTTTAAAGACTTTTGAATGTTTAATACGAAATAATTATGCTATATATTTTCAAAATAACATTTTTAACATTTTAATTTTAATTTAATTTCAAGTTTATTTTATTTTAATTTCAAGTATATACAACATATATCTTGTCAGAGAACACCTGTATACTTGGAGGTCCACATTGGAACATATATGGTCCCCGGGAGCCTCCAGGGCAAGAGCTCACGAACTAGCATTAGACTGCGACTGTAATGCCAAAGAAATATTTGGGTGTTCAACAATCAGCGTTTTCAAGGAGATCAAATGATAGGGCTGACGCTCTAGAAACCATGTTTTTTTTGTTTTGTAATTAAAGCGTGGCTCAATCCTAGTGGGCATGTATAAAGCTTTGGTTTTATCAAATAAATGTAAAAATAGTCAAGCTCGGGGTTTGAACCGATAGGGTCTGAATGACAAGCATTATACCGGAGGTTATAGCCTAACGGTCAAAGCGTTTGCTTTGGCTTACAAAGGTTGTAGATTCGATCCCCAACGGAGATTAAAAAAAAAGGATTCTCAATCGATTTCTGAGCTATAAAATACCCCCAGTTGGTGTGAATTTGATCCCTCACCCGTAAAATGACCCATTCATAATAAATTCCTGTAATAATAAGGATGATGCGTGAATCCCGGGCTTTAGTCTATGACAATGGCGGATCAACACTCCACAAGCAGCGCTTAGCCATATGCAGCATGGTTAGCATCATGGTATTCCACTGATGAGACTTTAGAATTGCTATCACCATCTGCAGATATTCTCCTGTATGTGTGTACATAAAAAAAACACAAGACATGTATTATTTAAGTTGTCTCTCTATGGGATTGGGTCATTGATATGTTTTCACGAAAAATAAATTCGGGTTCTCAAAGTTTGCGGCCTCTGTTGGGAAAAGCTTACGTTTATTTACTTTGCAGAATCGCTAGTAAATTTCAAGGCGCGTTCCCGAAATTTGATCTTCTGGCGGGATTAACCCTTAGCTGAGTGGAATCCCAAATTATTTCTGCGACGCATAGTATATTTCAAAGAACTAGTACTTGTAGTATTATAATATCTTCTTTTGTTTTATGTTTAAATACATTTTTATTCCATATATTTTCCCAAAGCTATAAGATAATATCACTTAATATAAAGTTCATACTCGAATTATGCTTGCCTTGTCAAGTCTAGAGTTTTTTTTATGAAATGACATGCAAGGGAGCACAACCGGTCAAGACCAGTGCACTCTATTCAGTCAGGGTGGCTGGACGCTACTTGTGGGAAAAGTGTGTTGTGTTTTTTTTTTGTGTGTGGGTTGGGGACATTGCAAGTGTATATTTGTCTGTTTCTTGAAGACCAGTCTCGTTACCAGTCAGCAATATCTATATCATGCTGATGTCAATATAAACTATGAATGGATATTGAAGAAGAATGAGATAAAAGGTCTTTTGGTTGTAGGCAGTTGAACTGGAGTGACCATAGTTATAACGGGTTTGATAATGACAGATAATTTTTAATGTTATCCAATATTTTTGAGACTTGTACCATTTTATATAACAAATATGAGACTTATTATAACCTATTGATATCAGATTGATATAACTTTTTTAGGCCGATGCCGAAAAGCCTCGAAAACACAATCTTTTGTC
This sequence comes from Glossosoma conforme, assembly GCA_022606575.1. Taxonomy (NCBI): domain Eukaryota; kingdom Metazoa; phylum Arthropoda; class Insecta; order Trichoptera; family Glossosomatidae; genus Glossosoma; species Glossosoma conforme. The sequence continues at coordinate 510,554 of JAGTXR010000044.1, forward strand.
TCTTATTATTGTTTGCTCGCCTGACATGCACATCTAATAATGTTAGTTTTAGTTATATTTAAAATTACATTGCGTTTGCATACGCTATTTATTTGTTATGACAGTTGCTTCATTTCATGTTGGTGCAACTGTCATTTTTAATTTGTGTTTTTGCCGTGATTGTGCTGGCGGCGCTGGATGTCACAGTGTTTTCCGTCAGTCGTCAGTTAACCTTTCGTTAGGCTGGCGAAATCTCATGTACCTCATTGACGAGGAAATCAAGTCTTTATTCAAAATGAATGCGAATCGTGCTTCAAAAACAAGTTCTTTGTGTTGTTAATCTGCTCCTGCATCCTTCTTCCACGTGGCCACGTGACGAACCCGCAACTGGTCGTCTTTTTAAAGTCGGGGATGTCACTATGACACTTATAAATGTTCTGTGACTGAATAGAAATATTCATTATTAGCTGATGAGAAAAGCTAAAAAATATATTTGCTCCTTTTAAGATTGAGAAGAGCTAATCAGCCTCATGCCAATTGAGGGTTAAAGCAATGTATGAATTAAAGAACTTTATGTATCCACTGCTATTGATTGAATAATTTATTTGAAAATTTTAAATTCATGGATTGAACCTGAGAGCTTTAAAAAAAACATTAAAAGGAAGGTTAAAAAAGGTATATAACGATTTCGTTGGTTTAAAAACTGAACATGATTTTCTTACGTTTCATTTGAATTTATCAAAACACTCCGTAGTTTGTAGCTTTATTTAATTACCTTAATGTATATTTTGAATCGTGGATTCTGGTTTTCCAGAATTCATGATGCTTTTGAATTATTCATTTTATAAGAGTACGTAAGAGTAATTTTCTGTATAAATGTACTTTGTTTTTGATTTGTTAACCCAACGATTGCCGTAACCATACAAGTGCGCTCTACGTAGACGATTGCTATAAGCGCAGCTGTGCGCGCTTCAAATTATTCAAAATATGTATTTCAAAATTAATTCCGATTTTCTCACAACGACATATGTAAATATTTTAAGATATTTACAAACAAAAAAGGAGGGTAATACAGTAATAGAATAAAGAGCAAAAATAAATAGACTGTCGGAAATAATAATATTAAGCTTGTGAATAAATGCATTCTGATTGAATAATAAAACATAAAAATATACATACTTTGAATATATATTGTAGCGACATCTATCATACGATGATAACTTATATAGAAGATCAGAGACGAGTCATCTCAGGTGGAAGAAATTGGGCGGTGGCCGAGCGGTATAATTACCTGGGCAAAAATGGTTGGTTCCAAAGGTCCGCGGTTCGCATCCCGCTCCCGCCGATATTTTTTCTGAATGAATTGACTCGTTTAAGGATTTTTATATATGGTATTTGTATATTTAATTGCTCAAAAAGGAGGGGTTGGCAAGGGAAAGCATGTAAACATGTGGCGATGAAGTGGAAGATAACAAGACTTAGGTATTTTTTGTAAAATTATTTCATAATTTATATTTAGAAACAATATGTAGTAAAATAATGTCCTGCCCATCTTATTAATGTTATGAAACTTCTGTTATCATCATCATCAACCTGTGTACGTGCACTGTTGAACGTAAGCCTTCCGCATCTTGTAGGTAGTCAGCCAACGCTTCTTTTGCCAGTTTTTAGGCTTTTTTTACTTCTTTTCCTTATCGACCGTCGTCTCCCATTGCAATTTGAGTATACCTATTTGTTGAGTAGCCTCAATTACTTGAGTTTTTCTTCGGATATCCTGGTTTCGGATTCGTATCTTTTAATCACTCCTCTCATGGATCTCTTCATGTCACGCTGGGTGACTTTTACTTATGAGTGAGAATTGTTGTTCGATTCTACGTCTGTGCGCCATTAGTTAATATAGGTAGAGGAAATTTGTGTAACAATCTTTTATTGAAGTTTTGCTCAAAATGTTATTTTATTGATTTATAATTGTTTTTTTATTTTTGTTCTAGGTATGTCATCCTTAACTAATAATAAACACTACGTTACTTGAGCTGGCAACTGATCTGTACTACTAATCAGTAAGTAAAATAATAAACTATTTATGTTTCTTCATATTTTATTAATTATGTCTTGTATAATGAAATGAACAAATCAATTTTATTTTCAAAAAAAAAAAAATCATTGTCATTTATATTTGCTACTTTATACTGATTAATTATTATTACGAAAAAGATTTATTTAGCAATACAAAAGACTGAAATGTAAAAATAGTTAAATTAGAATATACAACTTTATCTAAGCTCAAATTCATCGAGGAATTTACTTTTATTCGTGTTACTAAGCTCATATACAAATAACAGTATAAATTTGACTCCGGTCTATGGACGTTTCCTTAGCACAGTAATCTGTTGTACTCTGACGTCAGCATTCAGATGACGTCGTCATTTCGGGACCAAGTCATCGTTTCCGAAACAAAACGTGTTCAATCAAAGAAGGAAGGTTGAAGTTTTCTTTTTTATACATTGACATACTCCTCTCTAAGTTCGTTATTAAATTGCGTGGTGGCGGCATGAGGAGCAGAAGAACAACACACAGACTTTTTCAGAAGTACAAATATTTTCATGGATAACTTACAAACTTCCGGCCATAATACGACCTCGTTGCGGTCGGCACACAACTGACGCACCGGGCGTCGTGGTCGGTGACACACCTAGTGCTGCAAGTGGCGATCTATGTAACTAGTACTCCTAACGGCATTACAAAATGACGACATATACATGTACGACAAGCGAACAGAAATAAGAGACGAATGATTGTACATCGACGTTTTCGGTACCAGTCAGCAAAGTACTATATCATGCTGATGTCAACATAATAATTAATTATTGTTCTCAATATGTTTTTTTAGATTACAATAATTATGATGTCTGCGAAGGGTTAAAACCAAATAAGTAAGATAAAGAAAGAGAGAAAAGGAGAGAGAAGGAGAAGAGGTGTCAGTCAAAAGTAGCATGAGTACATATATACACATACGAGTATATATAATATATATATATTCAGGTTATTTGCGGTGCCGCCTTATTTACAGACCATTTGCTTTGATGCTCCACCCGAGGCCTGAATCCAATTACATACACACTTTGAGAACATCTGGAGCAAGCTTTGCCTCTGTTTCTTTCGTATAAATCAAGACATATCTTCCTCTTTCTGTATCTAAATTTTTGCACTTCATACAAAATTAAGAGCATATTGTTTATGTAGCGATTTTTATTTATTTTATGTTTTTATATGCACTTAAAGTACACAAAAATACGTTTTTAAATTTGCAGTCTATTTAGAAGTTTTAAATAAATTTTTATTCATTTTATCAATAAATATAGATATGATACTGTGGCTTTTGAGTTTAGCGTTTTGGGCGAACTTCCTTCAACCAATATTTAGACCGCCATTGCAGCGGTCTTTTTCAGGATTTATGATTTATTTAGTTTTGAGTTGGTTTATTCAGAATATATTTTTTTATGATCGTTATAAGCGTTTAAACCCAAAAGCCACAAAATCAAATCTGGCCGTGAAAATCTAAGAAGTTATTTAAATAAAGATATGATTTATCATATTGTATTATTCGTAATGAAAATTTGTAAATTTCAAAAAACATATAAGCGGTTCCTTAAAGAATATTTCACACGCCAAGTTTGAAAATGTTTATAGTTATATAACTTCTTAGGTGTGGCGAATTTCTTGTTACCAATATTTCGACCGCTATTGCAGGGATCTTCTTCAGGGTTAATGACCTGGACCCTTGCAATGGCGGTCAAAATATTGATAACAAGAAATTCGCCACAAACGGTTTAACCCAAAAGCCACAATATCGTTTATTGTTATGTTTTCGTTAAGAACTAATTTACTTTCTGGTGAACCTCATACAGTCAATTTAATATAAATAATATAATTTTTGTGATGTGATATGATAATTTTTTATTAGGAAATATCTTCGCGTAAAATGTAAACGAAATAAATGAAAAATGCTATCTGTTATATAATAAAGTGTATTAGAAAGGGAGGTTCGCAATTGTAAGGGAATCGCATTGCCTATAAAGTGGATATCCACGAAGCGAGATTTTGTAAAAGGAATCCACAAAGAGAGTCTCAGCAGTGATATGAAGGAATTGGTCATTCCACTATAGGGTGGATAAAATATTATTTTTCCTTTAGTTAGGAAAAAAATATAAGAAATTCATATACTTCTGTAGACTTTCGATATGTATAATGAATTTAGTAGACGTACTTAAATTTTATAGTGATATCAGCTTGATATAGCTCTTCTAGGCTGATGTCGAAAAACCTCGAAAACCGATCTTTTGTATCTTATTTTTCTTAGCTCGCTTGACATGCAAATCTAATAATTTAATTTTTAATTTTATATAAAATTACACGGCGTTTGCATATGTCATTTTATTTGTTATGACAGTTGCTTCATTTCATGTTAATGAAACATTCATCTTTCAAATGTTTTTTTGCTGTGATTATCTTGGTGGCGCTGCATGTTACAGTGTTCCGTCAGTCGTCAGATGACCTTTCGTCCGGCCGGCGGTTGGACGAGGAAATCAAGTCTTTATTCGAAACACATGCGAATTGTGCTTCAAAAACAAGTTATTTGTGTTGTTAATCTGCTCCTGCATCTTTCCTGTACGCAGCCACGTGACAAACCGGTGATTTGTAGTTCTTTTAAAAGACGAGAGATGTCAACTTGTATATTCCATTGGCAATAACACATTGTGAACGCGGTTCTCGTTAGATCATCGAACTCAAACAACATTGGAAATACACAATAATTTGGATGAGTTATTGCCAGTTACTGATCGCATGTATTTGATTAACTTGACCGCTCTCAATATACCAAACGCTCCAGATCTTAGACTAACGACGAGCTAATCATCCAATCTTATTAAAAAGTATAATTTAAAAATTACCTAAAAATGCCTCAGATATCAAAGCTGCCGTTTTTTATGACTCCGTATGTGACACTGCATTGTAACACGTTGTGAGAAAATAATATGTTTTCTAGGTACACCTTCCGGTGCATATATTTCTTGGTATTCAGATTGGACAATGGCAGCTGACAGAATGGCGGCATTTTTAAATGCCCAAATATTTCATATGTGAAATGGTGAACTTTCACACCATCAAAGGATTGAAGAGGATTTTTGAATTTCATTTAAACTTTAAAAATCGTGTTTTTCTATAACGCGGTGTACATTTCGACGCTAGAGTAATACAAAATTATGGTCACATTGTTCGGCGGGGTTTGTTGTAGAAATAAACCCTTATCCGGGCCTGTAAAACAGATCCAACCGGGAATTGAAGAATATCAGCCGTCTTTATACATCCACAATAGTCTATAGTATACAAATTATGTATAGTTACAATAAACCTGTGATAGAGGCTTACTGCGGCACTGACTGTTACCGAAAATTACACAAAGGGTGAATTTTAAGATTAAATCTATAGCTACAGTAACACAGAAAACATCATCATCATCACTTCGCATCTTCCCTATGCTAGTATAATTTTTTGTGAGCAGCTGTGATTCTAAGTGAATAAGCTTAAGGGGATCGGGTGATAAGTCCGATGCTCTATAAGCATGAACCGTTTTTTATATAATCGCATGCAGGAGAGCACAATCGGTCAAGACCAGTGCGCTGTATGACGCTCAGCCAAGGAAGCTGGATGCTGCATGCGGGAAACATATGCTATATTTGTGTGTGGGTTGAGGAGATTGCAAATACATATTTATCTATTTCTTGAAGAGATCCAGATTGTAGGAAGGGGAAACACAGACGCTGGAAGAAGTTTCCAAAGTTTTCCGGTGGCATTAAGAAAGGAACTTGAAAAAAATGGAAACTGCTACTTCTTGGTTGACACACATTAACCGTGTATGGATGTTTGCTATTGCATTGTCGCATGCGGTATATGAGCTTTTGAATGCCCAAGTCAAAAAAATCTGCCGCCCCCTAGCCATGCAGATTCTCGTACAATATTTTGCACGTAAAATTCACAATTCTAGAAAAGTCTTAAGAAGAAAATTACAACGGTCCCTAGAGAAAATTCCATAATTTTCATTTAATATGTAAATGGGTCGAGTTATAAAATATGTTTTTAATTACTTGTAATAAGATTATTGGGCACTCGAGTGTGCACGTCGGAACACGAATCTGGTTGAGTTTGTAAGTTTAAGAAACCATGATTTCATTATTTTAAAACTTTTTTCGCCTTTTTAGTAACGTTTTTTTTTTTAAATTAGCGAAATTAAAATTGAACCACTTTTTGGATTGTTTGAAAAAATGAAGATATACATTTTTAAGAAAATTAACCGTATAAATGATTTATACAAGAATCCTGGCTTTCATAAAAGTAAAAATAATTGATATTATTAAAAGTCCCAGCTACACAGCGCATGTAACGTCCCTATTCTTCTTTACGGCTGTGAATCTTGGTATTTTACCAAGAGCCAATGCTGCCGAATAATGTATTTTGAGAGTAAATGCCTGCGTAGAATACTGGGGGTACGATATTTTGACTTTGATAGAATGACTAGGTAAGAAAACGGAAAGAAAAAAGGCTGCTCTATTCAACAGCTTATAAAAAAGCAAAGGAGGACCTGTTTGGGACATGTATAGAGAATGCCGCTGGAGAGCATTAGCTCTAACTTCCTTCACTTCAGGAGCCCTTAGCTCATGCACTATACGCACTACACTCACTATACGTACCATACTTCGAACTTTACTTTGGAACTATACGTAGAATGTACCTGGTGAAGCTCTTCAATGGAGATAAGGAGAAGATTATGGCAGCAGACAGAGCTTTATGGAGTCAGTTCATGAATTCCATGTGCTCCAATTAAGGGATAATATATGGTATGATGAAAAGAAGATAGAAATTATAAATCATTCGAAAATACATGTGAAATATTACATATCAATTACTTAGATTCAAGGTGCATGATATTTTTATATGGAGTTTATAAGTTTAGAAACCATGTAATAAATAAATTATCGTAATTGAATTCTTTTATAATGCACCTACTAGACACACACGAATTGTCAAAGACATATGCTGTATATCTCTTTAATTGGTTGTAATTACGTCAACAAAGTAACATGCTCACCTCAGCTTACACGAGTTTCAAAATTTCATGAAAAGTTTCAGCGAGCTTTTCATTGTACGTTAGTGTGCTCAGCTAAGCCCTTCTTTCACAGTTCACCATGCAATCCTTTAGCCGTAATGATTCCAGACAAAACATAATTAATAATACCATATAGTTGCTGAAAACATACATGTAGTATACAGACATTTTGTTGAGCCTGAAAAGGTCACCCTGAACTGAAAAGTTTCAGCCTGAAATAAGTTCTGCAGATTTAATTTATTAACCATCGTAGATAGTATACGTTTTTTAGTTTGTTAAGACGTATTAGTGTCTAGCGATGATAAAAATTGGTCAGTTTAAGTAAAATTTCGGTAATTAACAAACGTTGAATAAATATTCAATTAACAACTTTAAAAAATGATTTTTGAAAAATAAATTGAAGTATTAATGTATTTACGATTCTTATAACACTATTGTTACGGTTAATTTTAATTTATTTTAAAAATGTCCTGAAAATATGTGTAGATACAAGACAATAAAATAAGTATTCAATTATTAAATTTATTTCTTTAAATAATATGTTTGTGAATTAATTCAAGGCGTCCACAAATGCTGATATAGAAACACTGCAGTTTTCATAAGATGCAGGTGAGCTTTCTAGCTGAAATATAAAATCTCAGTCTTCAGAGCTATCGCATGGATAATGCATTCCCGTAGCGTTCCATTTATATTATTCACTTGAGACCGTCGAGCTTTATGGTTATCACAGCTTTAATATAAATAAAGTTAATATCGTTTCGCGATCAGAATGCAGAGATTTGAAAATCCGATTATTAAATTTAAAGTTAAAATAAAATACTTAAGCGCCTTTACTAACATGATTAAAAGTTGGATATTTTATAAGAATATTATTTTATATACTCTAATACTTCATAGTTGACATCAGCATGATATAGCCCTTGCTAACTGGTACCGAAAACCTCGATATACATTCTTTCGCCATAGTAGCATTTTGGACTAATTACGTAGATCGACATTTATGGCGCTGTGTGACAGCTCATCACGAGCGCGTTCAGTCGTGTTGTGACGTCGGTGAGATTGCATTGTTGTTGGCCCGGCCTGAATGCTGCGAGTAGGCTAAATATATATGTCAATGTGCTTTAGAAAACGTCATTGTGTTGTTAATCGGCTTCTGCATCCTTCCGCCACATGACGAACCCGCAAGTTATCGACCTTTTAAAAAGAGGAGGATGTTAGTAGATAATAATACTAAGACAAATATTTAATAATTTGATACATTTGTACAATTCTACATCAAGTTTATCTTATCGATTTGTGTAGAAAAAGAAACGTCATACGCTGGGACTCGAATCATGAACTATGCACCTCTGTTCTCTTCTATGCACTTCAATTCTTTTTTATATACCTCAGTTCTTTTCTATACACAGCCCAGTCCACCGGGGCCAATACTTCCAGCAATACGTCAAATTTGCCCAATTGCAACGGTAGATGAATTGGTCCCGGTGAATCTCGCTGTGTATAAAAAAGAACAAGTGGAAAAGAGTAAGTGCATGCTTAAGTGCATGCTTAAGATATATAAAGTGGTATTTGAATGTGTATTTGTTTAGTTTATAGTCAGAAGGTAGGAAGGAAGGCTTATCAGTTTTTTTTTTCATTCACAAACAGGAAAATACTAAGATTCTACGTTATTCAGTCACGTGGTGGCAGGATGAGGAGCAGATTAAAAACAACACAAAGACTTTTTCTTAAGCACATTGACATATGTTTTCGGTAAAGACTTGGTTTTCCAGATTGATAGTAACATGGCGTTACTTTTGCCTAGATCGATCGGGACTTAATAATGCGATCTCGCCGACGTCATCATAATCTACGTAACTAGTCCAAAATGCCAATATGGCGACACATACATGTACGAAAATCGAACAGAAATAAGAGACGAAAGATTTTATATTGAGGTTTTCGGTACCAGTCAGCAAGGGCTATATCATGCTGATGTCAAAACCAACTGAAAAATTTCATATATAAATTATATAACACCATTTTACAAATAACTTAGCTCTGCATTTGGAATATTGATCCGCTATCGTCATGAACTATAGCAATTTTGAATGGATTCATTGTGTTTACGGAAAGACTTTTGTCTGGTATCAATTTTAATTAATAGGCTATGACTGTTTGACAGGTAAAAACCCAAATTTAAAAAAAACAAGGATACTAATAGATCTTAGAAATTTATTAATTTATTTTTATAATGTTCATTAGGGATCGAAATCATAATCGCGGTATGGTAAGCAAAAGTTTTGTCACTAAACCATACTGCCGGCAAAACATACAACATAAATTGTATTATGATAAATTATAATTGACATCACTTCTACAGTTGTAAAATTAACGACAGGTGTAAACTTAAATGACTTTGCACTCACGCCGCGTGTCCGTAATCAGCAAACAACTCCTCGAGCACCCCCGAGAGAGTGTGCTCGAGTAGTCCGGTCTCCAAGAACTTAACTCGTTGCTATACTCAAGAGTACTTGAACAGTTAGACTATCAAGCGTCGCAAGTACTCCGCCACCGTAATTCGAGCGTACTTGAGAATAAATTAAGAACCTTTGAAGCATCAAGCATTGTTACCAGATAAACGATTTCTGAAAATCGTTTCAGCAACACTTCAAAGTTTACTATAATGCGTTGAGCGTCTCAGCAATACTACAAAGTTCAGTATAAAGCGTTTACCGTTTGAGATTTAAGGGCAAATTTTGCTTGAATCATTGAGTTGTGTATTGTTGTTTAAAAAAATGCTTCGCCAGCAAAAGAATATCGTAATCGTGGATTTGGTTAATTCACCGAAGTTAAACAATATTAGGCACGGACCAAAACTTGGTTTGTCGCTAACCACATGTTCTCTTTTATAAGTCCTTTTCATAAATTAAATAAATTACACATCGGATAGAGGTCGCTTTTTTAAGTTAATTGATGTAATCACATACAAAAGAGTACCGACAGATGGTGATTGATAGTGATGCTGCAGTCTCAACTGTGGATTCTATGGAACTAACCATGCTACATATGGCTTAGCGCTGGATGTAAAGTATTGATCTGCCAACATCATTGACTACAGTTTAGCATTCACGCACCATCCAATTATTTTAGGAATTCACTATGAATGAGTGGTGATCACGAAACGAATTTCGTCTATCAATTTTGATTGACAGGCTCCTGTGTGTGATTGATGTGCTGCTCGCTTTTTGATGCAGAAAATGCATGTTAACTGCACTAAAATAAACTGAAAGCGCCTGAAACATATTTTTAGGTGTAATACGTTATTTACTTGTCTTATTTTCAAAGTGTATAGAGGGAAGCACGATGAAAGCAAGCATGCCAAGTAAAGGAAAATAAATTTAATTTTAAAGTCATTCATCAAATGATAGATCATTTGTAATTCTTGCATAAATTTATTAAAGTGAATCATGAAAATAATTTTAATTATTTAAATTTGACTTTTATGAATGATTATTGTAGACGACAGCTTCCAGTTCCGCTGACGATCCGCTCTACGGGCGTGTATCGGTTTTCCGCTCTTCACTAGACCATCTTCTCCCAGTTACTTGTAAGGTAACTAGTTACGCCATCAATCTGAAGTGGGCGGACAGCCTCATTTCTCCAGATTTCAGGCAGCCGGCGCGGCTTTACAGGAGGGTGGGAGATAGAAATGAAACGCAAGAGATTCAAGTCTAAACTGATTTATTTAACGTTCAAGTCGGTGCTTTTATACATTCATTTTCTGGTACCTACTTTTGCGGCCGTGGGAACAGTTTCGGTCGCACGGGTCTGTATTCCTTTCTTAGGGTTTTATTACTATACGAAGCGTTCCTGGAGATCTGTAATCCTAGCCATAACATCGGTTTATGTTTTTATGGCTAAAACTGAAACGTATCCTAGGCTCGTTCGCACGCTTTACTAAACAAAGGAACACTTTCTGAATATTTAATATTTATGACATTTTCCCGAGAATAGACGCATCTCACGCTGGCCAACAAAGGAACACTTTTTGGCTTATTTAATATTTATGACATCTTCTCGAGAATAGACGCATCTCACGCTGGCCAACAAAGGGCGACGTTTTTGGCTTATTTAATATTTATGGCCCCCTTTCTAACAATCGGTCGGGGCTCACGGACTGTTTCTTTATTGAAGGTCCGCCCGATAATACTCGTGGGACGCAAAGTATAATAAACCATCGAATTCCTATATCATTACAAATAACATATAACTATCAACAGCTGTCGTCTTCAGCGTGAGACGTACGTAACAATTATCTAGCCTGAAGATCATTTAAGGTGCATTATAATTATTGAAGTGTTGTTTTTTGTGAAACTAATTAACCAGACCAAAGTAATCGATGAAACCTAAACGACTTTGCATTTGATTGGTAAAAAGTGGAATTTATAAATATGTATTGTCAACAGCATATAATACTTATATATTTTTAAATTTTATTTATCGATTTCATTAGATGCGCATTGTATTGCGTGATTCTAAGGAACGAAATTTACACACAAGTAAATTGTGTACGAAGTAGACTCTTACAACCAGTAATTTCAAACTGCTGAGTTTTCCAATGTGCCCTTATAAAAATAAAATAAAAGTTATAATCATCTTTTAAAACATTAACATCGGAAAGGTATCAATACCCGTTACCTCGACTGAAGGTTAATTGAGTGAAGGGTATTTTTACGTTTTACGTACTCTGATCTTTGAAGTCGGGTAGGGTGTTTGACTTTTTCTTACTTATAAGGTTTGACATTATCAGTTTTACGAAAGTAAACGCATATTTAAAACACAGGATCACTAAAAATTTGTTTAAATTTTTAGAAAAAATTATAATTGTCTATTTTGTAAGATCAACGTATTTTGTAAATTTTATTGCATAATTGCTAGCGTATAAGGTTCGATACGACCAATATATAACCTTAATAAGGGGAACTTTAACCATCAAGATCATACTCTTAATAAAAAAAAAAATTAAAAATTATATAACTCTAAAAAACGTAAAAGTAAGTAAGTAAAAAAATACACATTGAAAGTTTTTATGTGTATTTTCAAGTTGTGGACATAATTAAAAATTATCAATAGAAGTTCTACAACTTTTCGATAATTTTACTGGTAGTGCTATCATTAGTGAGTGTCATTTTGAAAAAAATGTAGTTATGTTGGGTATTTTCGATCGATACATCGATTTTTCACCCATATGTAGGTATCAGCAGTGCACAAAACTCACCCTACGTTAATGTGTTTTAATTATCGTAAAATGATGTTTTGGTTTCATTTTAAATTAATACCTTTTTTGGAACTTCTGGGTGAACCACCCCTTTTGATTTTAAAGCACAGTTGTTTATAATAAATTGTACTTACTTGTACAACAATATTTAAAAACTATGAAAAACATACTTTAAATTTTTTTTTTATAAATAAGCATGTTTTTTTACGTCTTGAATAAAAATTAATTTTATATTAGACCCTATAGCATATAAAAAATATTTGATTTGTGTTGGTAATAAATAATTCCTTTAGCTACGAGTAAACATCAGTAAACATCAGATTTGGTTTTCTATATACCCACATTAATTTATTCAAGAACGCATTAAAATTTCAACTCTATAGAAAAAAGAGAAACCCTAAACGGAGATGATTAATTTGAAACCATTTTTTTTCTACTGTTAATGATATGTTTCAGAGAAATCTTATGTCAAAAATAATATGAATAAATTAAAAATATTATAAGAATATATAATGCAAGTCAAGTTATTACAATCTTTACGAATGTTCTTAAAATTTATATTATATGTAATTTACGAGTTCTTACAAATTTCACTTTTCGTTACAACTAGTATAATTCACCTTTCTAATACTACAAAAGTTTTTTTTTTAATTATACATTAAAACATATTATAACTTTAATGTTGGAAACAGATTTAAAGAATTTTATTGTTAAAATGTTCTTAAGTATAACCTTGATTAAAAGAGATAAGGTTTTTTTTTTTGAAAACTAAGAAAAAACTCATTTTATATGCTAAAGCGCACCAAATATCAAATCCAAAAAGCTGAAAATGAAAAAAATCGTAATGCGCACATGCTCATCTTGAAAAAATAGCGTAATTTAAGAATGAAATGAAAATATAATGTGATGTATTGCGGTAGTCTTCTAACGTGTTGTATTGCTACCTTGCATCTGGGTCTACGCCAGCACGTAGCACGTGCTACGGCATATATTTTTCTGTACGCCAGCTGAGAGCAATAATATATTAAAGATGAAAACGCTCATTATAGTGGACTAAAGATCGATTCCCGGAAAATTAAGAATAAAAAAACATTTGAAAACAGATCCTACAATCTGATTTACTTCAAAAAAGGTTTTCAGTAAAAAATATCAATCAGAAAAATCGGATAAGCCATAATTTGTTATTGCTTCAGAATTTCAGTGCATTTAATATATTTTCTTCCTTGACATTAACTACTAAAATTATTTATTTTGAAATGATAGTTTTGTAAGTTTACATTTAATAATAAATATTTAAAAAAATACGTTTTGTAAATTAAATATAAGTGGCTTAGTAAAACAATTCACAACCAAATAATTTTTGCATCTAAATTAAGTCGTTAAAATGCATTTAAGATCTTTATTTATAAATATGTTTGTTTTGTCACTTCATTAACGTGTAAATATTTATCGTTTAATGGTATTCAAACTTATAAGACCGATCATTTAATTTATTATATATCCTTATAGCAAGTCGTTATATAAAGATTACTGAAATTTTCGCAACATTTCGTTGATAATGGAAAACCTCTCAAGGCAAATTAGGTTAACATTTCTTTTTGAACTTTTGATAGGCCGGTACACGCAAAATGGATGCGAATAAAATATTGAGAGACACGAGAGAGATGCTTCGAATTTTGAAATATAAATATATTCAAGAAAACACTGACAGACATTGATGGAGGAAACTCACCTGTGGATTGTATTATGAAGCTTGCCGTTTTTCAGGACTCTTCGCTATGGGCTGTAAAAAACAATACTTCGTTATATTTTGAATGCATGTTTTGTTATGGGTAAAATTATTCTTATTTTGATTTAATTAACAAGAGACTTTAAATAACGATAAGTGAAGCAGCGAACTTTTGTAAAGTACAACAAGGTATGAAATTTTTACCTTTGTAGTTTTAACTTTTTTAACTGACATTTGTAAAAATTTTGACATTTCTATGATCGATCATTGACAACAGTAAAACGTGTCCATAACACGATTTATTTTATGTAATGCACGCGTGGAGAGACACTCAGATCGGCTAGAGCAAATAGAAGCACCCTGCAGCTGACGGGAGGTAGTCCTAGCACGGTCTTTGGCAATCGGGCTTTCAGCTACGCTGCACCAATGGCCTGGAACTCACTACCGGAAAGCATAAGAGAGTTTAAAGCGGAGGCATCCTTCAAAAGCAGACTCAAGACCCACCTTTTTACTCAAAGAGGCAAAGAAGCGCTTTTGGAATGATCATTCGGTCATAGAAGAGCGCTATACAAATACTTATATAATACTAATAATAATAAAACACTTGTGTTTTTTTTTAAATTTATATTTGTTGCATTCATACTGGGATCCATTTTAATATTGAACGTTTACCCCTTTACATATAAACTCCAGGTATATCTTTAATTAATAAATAGCTAAACTTCTTTTTTATTAGTAAATATTCATATGCACGTCAGTACGTTTGTGCTAGTTAGAACTAATGAAGATATCATAGATAGCGAAACTGTAGTCATCTGGAAAATAAAAAAGTGTTCAGTGTAACTTATGAGTTAAGTTGCTCTGAAGGTAAAATGTTTCATCATTAGAGGTTATGTTGTAGATCAAAATGTATTATTATTCATTTAAATTTTAGGCTTCGATTTGAATCAAACCCAAGTCTTCTCGCATTACAACGTATTGTTTTATGCTTTTGGTCATACTCTTCAGTAAAAAATGATACGAATTATGTATTGAGAGACGTTAAAAAGCTCCTTTAGTTGCCAGCTGAAGAAAATATCAAAGGTATTTCAATTTATGAACGTCGAAAATCACCGAGGCAATAAAAAGCTCTCGTTTAAATGTTAGGGAATATGCATTAATTATTATTTTTAAGTACGATTTATCTACATTATTTTAAAACAAAGTAAAATGAGTGAAGGCTCATACGATACAAAAATAGTTAGTTTATCTTGATTATAAGTGATGAAGAATAAAGATGATAAAAGTAAAAGTACAAAAACACCACCGAAATGTGTGTTTGTCACAAATATAACTATAAAAATCTTGAATATATAACCTTCTTAATCGTATGCAGTTGGATTCTATTTTCTTACTTATATTATTCTAATATCATTAATAAATTAATGAAAACTTGTTCGTCAAATCTTGAATCTCACTTTTATACTTGTCCTCCTTCTATACCGAAATCAAATCAAGAAAAAACATTTTTCTTGTGGCTAATTTAATATGTTCATATTTTGCAAAAGATTTATTGACCACCAATGCTCGTAATTATTTGAAATTTTTAATTTGTCAATTTTACTGTTAAATTTGCACAACGTTTTGGAAAGTCATAAAAAGCAGAACATGACTTGATAAAGTTATAATTTGATATTTCGATAGAATAAACTATAGGTAAAAAATATATTTGTGAATATCTCATTAAATATGCACACAGTCTAGAACAAGCGACATCTTTAAATAATACTTATCAATAATTTAAAATGTTTTCATTTTCTTGACTTGAAAGAT
This sequence comes from Glossosoma conforme, assembly GCA_022606575.1. Lineage (NCBI taxonomy): Eukaryota > Metazoa > Arthropoda > Insecta > Trichoptera > Glossosomatidae > Glossosoma > Glossosoma conforme. Next base: position 526,499 of record JAGTXR010000044.1, read on the forward strand.
GATTTAAATTGTCAATAGGATAGTGATGAAAAATGAAATGAACATGATTGCAAACGTTTGTGATTCCAATCCCAGCGTCAGTTGTTTATTTTATCCAATTTGTTGATGAGAGAAATGTCGTATAAGAAATGTTTACTGGGAATTTGTTTGTATGCAAATTGATTAATTAATGAACAAGTCGTTCATAAATCAGTGAAATAACTCCATGATTAAATACATCACAATCAAACGTTCATGATCTCTTTGAAATGCTTAGGTTTAAAGAGAACAGTTATTATGTTTCATTCAAAATTACATCACTTTTTAAAAAACATTTGTTCTGAATTAATTCTGAATATTATACATTCCGTGTATCCTCAGTTGACCAGGACTAGTTTATGGAATATTAAAGTATGTAATTACACCTTTTACAGTGTACCTGTATAGGTTAAATTTGGTATATACCTAGTGATATTAATATTTATTCACGGGTCGGTAATAAAAGTTCAGGCTAAATTTACTACGAGTAACGGCCCGCGGATAGGGAAATTTAATAATTAGTGCTTTAGTAAGCTATAAAGCTTTCATAGCAAACATAAAATTTTGTATAATCTTACACTATGAACAGAAATAGATTTGAACATTTTTATTAGTTTAACGGAGAACATTTATTTATTAATGTATTGAATCCATAAGTAGTCAAAAAAATAAATTTTACATTTTTGTTATATATAATCGTGTCGGAAACAACAGGGTCAGATCCTGTCTGTCCAGAAGTGGGTGACGTCGATGGCGTTACTCCCGACCTCCATATATTCCACCCCTGGTCATGTCCAGGGGCTAGGTACTCTTTCGGGGAAATCCAAGTATTCCCCTCAGTTGCCCTTCTTCACATGTTCAGCCGCAAGGTGGCCTCAGGTATCATGAGTTCCGTTGTTGACTGTAAGAAACTTTTCATTGATTTGAGCCGTGTGGTTATCTTTTGATTTTCGTTATTTGTTGTATATATTAACATAAAGATTTTTAAATTTTTTTTAATTGGTCTAGCGAATAGCATTAAGTCAATGACAATAAGTTGAAATCATTTTTAGACTGCTTGAAAAACCACATTTTTTACATGAAAAAGATATACCAATAGATTTTAAAGCAAGTAATTCTTATTCTAAGTATACTCTTTTAATTAAATTTTATTTTAAAAAATAAATCGTATTTGTATAAGTTATCTCTATGACTTTTAAGAATAATTGAAATAAAAAAAATATGTATAATTAACCCTGTTGGTGATTTTTATAAATTACAACAGAACCAAATGGTAACCCACTAGTCCTCAAGAGCATCTGGTATAAACCCTTTCAGATATGTTTCGGATATGGGGAAGTACTGATTTTCTTAAGCATTTGTCAAATAAATGAAGTCTCCCTTTTTAGATGCAATGTGTTGACTCATCAATATGCATACAAACGCTAGTAAAAAAATAAAAAACCTAGTTGCTTATTTGAAAAGCAGAGTTATTTAAAAAAACTAAGTTATTTTTAAGTTCTCGTTAGCTCCGAATGGAGGATTATTCAAAGTTGTAGAAGTAATATGCATAATTGATTAGTTTGCAAATCGAATTAAGCAGATTCGAGAACGTTCTTCATTTTTTATTAGACTCTTTCAAACACCGTAATAGAAATATTCTGAATCTTTTTTCAAAAAATAAATAAAAATAAAATGAAAATGTTCAGTTTGTTTTGAATATTAAGACCCTAATAATTGAACAAGAAAATTCAATTACGTCTTGAATTGCATAAGAATATTCAGGTGATTTTTTATGACTAAAAAATCTTAAATTTTTATGGAAGCTAAGTCTAGTACCAGTCGACATCCCATAAACTTAACATAAAATTATATTTTTTTATTTATATACGTTTTATTGCTCTTAATAAGGCTAGGGTATATATATTAAATACTGAAATCGTATGTTTTTTTTATCTGTATACAGTGCTACACAAATTTATATCACTATTCTTTTAGTCTTTTCTACCGTTATTACCACGGTCGCTGATCTTCGGAACTTACAGAAATAATTCCTCCTGCACCAACCCACAACCAACAAACTCGTCTTACACTTGCCGAACATCCATACACGGATAATATATGTCAACCAAGAACTGGCAGTTTCCAAAGCACCTTCCTTAATGCCACCGGTAAGCTATGAAATGCTCTTCCAGCGTCTGTGTTTCCTCCTCCCTACAATCTGGATCTCTTCGAGAAACAGATAAATATACACTTGCAATCTCCCCAACCCACACACAAACACGAACACAATATACGTTTCCCGCATGGAGCGTCCAGCCTCCCTGGCTGAGCGTAATAGAGTGCACTGGTCTTGACCGGGTGTGCTCTCTTGCATGCGATTACATAAATAAAAAAAACATCACGTTTTTTGAGCTTCTCTTCACCTTGCTGTACAAACAGCATTTCGCTAACAAGATAAATGTCAGTCAGAGTGGCAGCCATTTGCGATGGACGTCTCAATTGTTGCTTCCACCAAGTCCTACTGCAATCAGTTATTATGTTTGTACCTCGAGTACAGAGAAATTAATAAAAAAAAACTCTTCATACATTATATAACAATGAATAACATTGAGTGAAAATAAGTAAATACAGTTAATTTGCCTAAAAATCATCACTTTGAAAATTTCAAACAGTCGAACGTAATCTAATAATACGGGTACAATATAATCTTCAAGTTTGCTCTGATTGATTTCAGAGCTGAAAATCGGGACGTTTCCGAAAATTTCCTACAAATTTCTACGAGATTTCTGAATCAAGCAAATCGAATAAGGCTTTACGACTGTAAGCCTTTCGTTCTGACGAGGTTTTTCAGGAGCGAAGTTCTTTTGCGGTAGGAATTTTCATGAATTTCAGAATTTCAGTATTTTTTAAATGATTTATAAACAAATAAAAATAAACTTGTTCTCATTTTTGCCTTCAAATGATTAATTTTTGTCAAAAATGGCACCTGCTGCTCCAAATAAACATTTTTTACAAACAATACAAATAATACAATTTTTCATTTTTGTAAATTTGGTATGCTTTCCTGCGGTATTAGAACTAGGTACGTCCTGAACAACTGTTGTATAAAAGGCTATCCTGTCTGCTCCTTCAGCTCATCAGTCTTTATAAGTTTTAACCATCGTGCCCCCAATATTCTACGCAACCATCTATTTTTGAAACCAAGAAAATAGGGACGATACAGGCGTTGTATAGTTGGTATTTTGTTATGATCTGGTAAAGCTTATTTCCAGATATTAAGTTAAGAATTAAAAGACAATGCAGCGTTCCCAAAATGTTCGAAATCTAAAAAAAGATTGCCACACATGCTTAAGTCAAAATCGATAGTTCCTTATCTGGTAGTGTAATAGTATGAAATTATTATAGGAATCTATCGAATTTTCATGCTTCCTACACAAAATGAATTTTCTGGGATTGAGTAATGTAAGCTTTAGTATATCATAATTAATTCAAATATTTTACAGGCTTTATAAATCATCTTGACTCTTCATTTTATATTTATATTTTCAATAATTAAGATCAAAGAATTCTCAATGAATGAAAATAAATTTCCAGGCATTTCTACGTCAAAATTTCAGACCCCTTTCAGGAGTCCGATTTCCAACGAATTTTGTCCCAAGTTGATTTTTCCGCTAGTACTCATTAACAGAATTTCAGCCAAAAATAAAGTTTTCGTGATTTTCACAAGTAATGGATAGCAGATGAGATTATGTAGATAAGCGAATATTTTATAACGCGATTAAAATACGTCTCTAACTTTTATTAAACTCTTAATGTTATCGAATTTGTTAGAGTAACTTGAATTAGCTTACTTAGTCCAACTGTTATGCAAATATTCTTGAGTTCATAATGCGGAAAGCATATATTTCAACTTAAATGTCAACCGAACATCAGATTTTGTTAAAACAAAACAAATATAAAACATGGATCTTGAAACTGCTTTCTTCTCAAGGCTTCGTGCAGTTTCTACATACTTTTAGAAATTAGATAATTCATGTACGATTGTAAACTTGGTAATTTTTACAATTTAAAGAGATATATGGATTAAATATTTATTAGAATGTTATTTAATTTTTCAATATTTTAATCTTCTTTTATAGATCATTGACTATATTACAATATTATTAATAATTATATTTAGTCATCATGAATTGATGCGTATAAATAATTTGATGTATAGTATTTGTATATTTAATTACAAATTTAAAGAGATTTTCTTCAATAGTAATTGCATGTCATAGCCAATAGATAAAATAATATAGAAAATTCAAATACTATCTTATAAATCATTAAAATTGTTTTGAGCTCTGTTTCATAGTAAAATGTAAAAAAACAGTATAATGGAAAGTTTATTTGGATGTCACAAAAGTTGTTGTTTGGTTGCTTTGAAATATTTATCGTCGCTTCTTCTTCGTAGTATCAATCCGGTGGATTGCTTTGCAGATATAGAATCTTGCATCTCGATCTCCATTCCTCTCGGTCCTCCGCAACCCTTTTCAGCTCAGCATAAGCGCTACAATTCATGTCCTCGAATACTTGCTGCAAATACTCCCGTCTAGGGCGCCCTCTACAGTTTCTACCCTCAACCATCCCCTCCACAATATCGTGAAGGAGACCATCGTGGCGCATGATGTGACCAATCCATCGGGCTCGCCTCTCTGAGATGGTTCTTATTAGTTGCCTATCTTCCTTGATTATTCTGAGAACCTCATTGTTCGTGACGTGGTCTCTCCAGGAAATTCCGAGAATTCTTCTGTACGACCACATCTCAATGACCTCTAGTCTTTTTTTATCACTTTCAGATAAGCACCATGTCTCACAGCCGTACATCGTCGCTAAGGAACTATTATTTGGTTGTTACGCAAATGTTTGACATAAATAGATATTTTTCAGTTGCTAAGGAAGTATGGATATTTTAAATTATTTATTAGAATATTATTTTATTATTTCAATATTCTAATCTACTTTTATAGATCATTGACTATTTTACAATATTATAAGCAATTAAATATACATATGCCATACATAAAAATCCTTAAACGAGTCAAATCATTCAGAAAAAATATCGGCGGGAGCGGGATGCGAACCGCGGACCTTTGGAACCAACCATTTTGCCCAGGTTATTATACCGCTATTAAGCTTGTGAATAAATGCATTCTGATTGAATAATAATAAATAAAAATATACATACTTTGAATATATACTATAGCGACATCTATCATACGATGATAACTTATATAGAAGATCAGAGGCGAGTCATCTCAGGTGGAAGAAATTGGCCCGGTGGCCGAACGGTATAATTACCTGGGCAAAATGGTTGGTTCCAAAGGTCCGCGGTTCGCATCCCGCTCCCGCCGATATTTTTTCTGAATGATTTGACTCGTTTAAGGATTTTTATGTATAGTATATGTTTATTCAATTGCTAAGGAAATGTTTTCCGTTACTTATTTGATTTATTACTATTTGGTTGTTATGAAAAACTATTTTAATATTTAGATCTTTTATTAAAATAGCTTGAAAATGTTTGATTTTGCTATGGAATGTTGTTTGGTTAGAATGGAATGGATGAGACATCTCTAGAGATTGTTATTTGATTTTTTCTGAATATGTTTAACACTAGAGATTGCTAGGGATTATTTTTTCGGTTGCTATGGAAATATTTGAAGTCAAATTATTTTCGTATATAGAGTTTTTGTGGTCTTTTAAGAGTATAATTAATTACGAATATCCTCTAAGCTTTTGCATTTCTGTTCTCTTAGAAAATTGGCAAGTAATTTTTTAAGTCTTTCTATATTGCAGTAGTTCAACATTTTAAAATAAAACGTAATAATTCCAGTCAAACAAGTTTTGCAAGCTCTCTCTACTCAAGTTTTAGTTTTCAGGTAAAAAACGTGACCGAACGTGACCTGAAAATAGTAATTAAAATTTTGTGTTTTATTTTGAAAAAAGTGTCAAACATTTCTTCTTCTTTTGGGGCTTGGTTTTTGCGAAGACATGATAGCAAAAGGAACGAAAAAATTTAATTATAGAAGTGTTCATTGTTCGTCTATGACACTTAATTGTATTTTTTTCGATTTACCCTCTGATACCGACTGTTTTTATATACATTTGATGTATACACATCAAAAAGACAAATTATTAATTAATTTGGGGATCTCATATTATCAATGACGATTCTTCTTCGTAGTATCAATCCGGTGGATTGGTTTGCAGCAACAGAATCTTGCATCTCGATCTCCATTCCTCTCGGTCCTCTGCAACCCTTTTCAGCTCAGCATAAGCGCTACAGTTCATGTCCTTGAATACTTGCTGCAAATACTCCCGTCTAGGGCGCCGTTCTGCAGTAATGTTCGAACATTCCATGTGGCATATCTTGTTGGCTGAAGGTTTTTCTTATTTGTCTTGGTTGTTTTGTCTCGAGCAGTCCCCACCCGGAGATCCGATTGGGGGACTATTTCATCTCCGGAAAATTTTACTTGAGATGCAATCATTTTTTGCTGATACGTGGGATGTCTTTAAGACCTTTAATGTGGTATTTTCCCCTTTATTTCCACATCCTAATGCCGTTGACCATAAAGGTTCATCCGCCTTAGGAGGGCATTTACTACCTCCAGGACAATAGAGTGCCCTAACCAGCTTGACCTGATGAGGCTAGCTGGGTGTTAGCTTATTCCGATGACGATTATAATATCGAATATATGTAAGCAGCGTCTGAACAACATTAGTTCGCCCTCGTATATATTATATCAACTTTATACGGGGTATGTTGGGATACAATAGGTTGAGAAATAGAAGAGTGTGTTTGAGTATGCGTGTTTGAAAATGTGTGTTTGAGTATGCATTTCTTTCGTGTTCAGAAATCCTGGTATTTTACTGGAAATCGGTTGTTTTGTCGCTGACAATTACTTAAGGATATGGAGGCACAGATTGTTTGTTCTTTCTAAAAGTAATACTAAACCTGCCAGAGACTATGCTTCTTGGAAGAGTGATAAGACTGTTCAACAATATCACCTCGAATATTGATATATTCCACTTGAGAGAAGCCCACCTTCGACATGAGCTCCACGATTTTTTTTATCAAAGTAATTTCGTGGAGTCTTCTGGTGAGCGAGCTTCGAGACTTTTTAATAATTGTTGTTAATAATTATAAATACCTATATTTATAAATTGTTTGTATGTTATCTTATTTCAGGATCGTTTTACATACAATTTGGCATGTTTCTGAAAGAAAAAATATGATTGTCCGATTGAAAGAAACTCACTTTAAATTAGTAAAGTTCACGAAGAAATTTTTTTTACACACCAATGGATTGATAATGGTGAAAGTCTACAAAATTGATGAAACTGCAGCTGTAACTTATGTTCTTTTACGGAATACAAAGTATATTTCCCAGCCTGGACGAGTACATACTACACGAAGATAAAGTTTTCTAAAATCGTTCATAATGAGTTAATGTAGTATTTTGTCCGCCACTTTCAAGTACTCTCTTAGGCCGCGAAAGGGCTAAGTGCCCAACAAAACATCATTACATTAAGTGCGCTGTCTGAAGGAATTAAATCCTTAAGTCCCAGGTGTTCGAAATATGGAAATGACACTTTTGGAGTTTCTTAAATAATATATTTTTCCTTTCCCAGATAAAGGACATTATATCAAATAATTATTCAACGCGGAATTTTTCACGTAGTAATGTTTATATCAATTTATCATTTTTGAAACTGAAATACATACTATTATTGCTATATTGAGCATGTTTTAATATTGATGGAATATAGTCAATACAAACTTTTGTCACAAATTTTTTCAAAGATTATTCTTGTCAATTGGTTATACATATCTGCGCCTAAAAGTCAAGTACATACAAGTATTATGCAAATTTTCTTATATCTAATCAGTGACAAGATTAGAATTCTGAAAATTTTGTGGTTATCAACGCTTATTTGATAATATAAAATATATATAGTTTTCTAGCTGAAAAGGCTTACTGATGAAGTGTTTGCTTACTAAGCAATTGGTTTTGGATAAGTTTCCTTAGCTTAAGATAAATGTTTTTGTTGTCATTTTATATGTGCACAGCTGGAATACGCTAGCGTAATATGGTCTCTCTACAATCGAACTCATATTGAACGTATTGAATTAGTCCAAAATCGCTTTCTGTCAAGAGTAGCACGGCTGATAGGCCTTAGTAGAGGTAGTGGTTCCTATGAAGACATAGAAAGGCGACTTTATGTTGGAGAGACGTAGAACACTAACTGATTTGCTATTTATTTTTAAAATTCTGAACTCCATTATCGATAACTCAATGATATTGCGGGAAATTGCATTCACTGTTCCCTCCCTGTTCACTAGAGGTATTACCTGCTACATGTAAGGGCATCGAAAATCAACTACGGTTTCTATTCTACTATGTTGGCAATATGTAGACTGGTTTACTCCTCTAGTGACTTGGACTTTCTCGGACTAGACCTTCCGGATTTTTGCGACTCCCTCTACTGATGTGTGGGATGATGGTTTTATTTACTCATGTTTATGTTTTGTCCAAATTGATTATCTTAGCTTTAAGTAGTTTTTCTGTCTTACTATTTTGTTAAATGTATTCTGTTATTTAAACTGTATGCATTGGCCTAGGCCGTTAATAAATAAATAAGTGAAAATGTAATATTAATTCCTGCAATTAGTGTAAAATTGATTCTACCTCCTGTGAAATTTCAGTAATGTAATCATATCTTATTAAATTAAATAAATGGAAGTTGAAATTCATGCCGTAGACGCCACATATTTATAGGAAAATCCCATTAAAAATTGACGATGTATGATTACCGGGATGTTGTCCAATAACATTGGCGGATTAACACACCACATGCAGTGCAAAGCATAAATCCATTCTTAATTTAGCATCAAAATATTTACAGATAATATTGCTTTTACATATAAAATAGCATTTTTTCGAAGATCGGAATACGCATCCGAGGGTTGTAGCTTTTTATCGTTAGACACGTTTCAACCCATTTTAATTAATGTAGTAAATAAATGATGATTAATTCATAATCGTGTTGACTTTTTTTACCTTTAAAAATCCATTAAGCAGGTAGTTCATAAAGACAATTCATTTCATATTTTTCGTAGAAAATTCCAGTTTTAACACCAAAAACCGGTACTGTTAAATTTTCTCACCTGTCTTCTTGCCTCTCACCCCACCTGGACAGCAATTTGTCTGTGTGTATAGATACAGGTATGGCCTGAGGTAAAAGCTTTTTATGTTAACAGGTGTGATGAAGGAGTGGGTGGATGGAAAGGGGGCTATCCAACAGAAGTGCCCAACTTAAGAATTTTTAATATAAATCAAAGCTTACAAAGTACATTTGAACAGTGCGTATTTTTCTCACAAAAAATAGTACTTCGATATTGCACTTGCAAGCTGCCACCAAAAAGCATCGAACAATATTGAGTGTCTTTTTTGTTCGCTCATCGGACACGCATGTGTCGCTATACTGTTTGTTTGACAGGTGTAGTTTTGTGGATCGCAACTAGATGAATTTTGAAGCCACCGACCATGGGCGCTTGGTGGCCAGTTGCCTATTATGATCCGTCCGGGGCCTGAAAGCACACGCTCCACCTCGGACCGAAAGTTTGTCAATTTTTAACTTAAATATATATCATCGCTCTTTTAAAAAAGTCTTTGTTCTGCTCATCTAATCCTCATCTCTCAACCACGCATTCTGATAACCAAGCCGGCAACGTGAAGTCATTTTTTCTTTGGGGAACAGGGATTTTATCATAGATAACGTATTTTTTAAGCTGTACCTTGTTTATAACAATTTATTTAATAAATTTATTCACCAGTAATATTTTTACCGACAATCCATCTATTAAGTGCACTCTTACGTATAAACAAACTATAAGCTGTATGAAAACAATCTCTTGTTAATTTTACCCGCACTTGTTTATTTTTAAAATCTTGATATATTCTTCTTTTAGTACTTCAATAGACCCTGGATTGCTAATATTAACTATACTTCAAAGATATCCCAAAAGAAAAAAGTCCACTGGGGACAAATCCGGGCTGTGGAGTGGCCAGTTAATGTCGCCTCTTTTAGATATCAGTTTTTGGACAAAAAATTTACAAACTGCAGATATTATAGTAATTAAATACATGAAAATAACTATCCTCACAAATAAGTGGAACCGAACATTTGCATATTTTTTATTGAAAGTTGTTTTATATATTTGTATAGCTTTTGGGGAGTTATTTATACAAACCAAGTATCCCCCACTTCTAGATTCTTAGATTTGAGTCTAGACTGCATTTTTATTCATTACATCTGCTTACGTTACACAACATGTTACTTATTCATTTTTTTAACTGTTTGAATCATTGTTTATTCCAATTTATTGCAATATTACAATACTGTTTTTTTATAACCAAATATTCACAAAAGAGTTTTTCCTCTGTTGAAAGCTAATAAAATATATTTCAAAGCGATCTTAGAAATAAACATCGTCAGTAACATTGAAAGGATTATTGAGCTAGTTCAATATCCCTGATATACAGAAAGAAGCTGAGAATGGGAATGAGAATGATAAAACAATTCCCAACACTGAATTTCAGGAGCTTTCCCGTAAATAAGAGCGTGTATATTATCTGCGCTAGTTTTTCAGGGACAATGGAAAGCCACAAAGTATTCAATGGTGTTCCGGAGCACAATAAAGCACGAGTGCCGAGACAGGGACGAGTAATGAAAAGTTGTTTTTTGAGCTGAAATTGTTGACTTTTTTATTGGTAACGGAAAATATATCTCGGCTCTATCGAATTTTGCAAGTCTTTTATCGTGTACAAAAAATAGATAATAGAAAAATAGACATATACTATGCATAAAATTCTTTTTTCAACGCGTCAATCCAAGCACAAAAATATCAGCAGAAGCGGGATGCGAACCGCAGACCTTGGAAACCAACTATGCCCAGGTATTCATACCGCTCGGCGAACTACGCCATTGCTATGCCCAGACTGATAATGAAAAATTTGAACACATATTTCAAAAATCATATAGTGGTGCAATACTTAAATATGCCTAAAACTCTTTGTAATTGATATTGAATTTTCAAACATAATGCGCATCGGAGCACGTTTGTATTGTAAATTATACCATTTTAATGATCCTGAAAAACACTGAAACTTGTGTTTCGGATACATTGTAATCTATGCGGACGATCCCCGAAAGACAAGTAATAATCCGGGCTTTCGAGTTATCTGAAAGCTTCGGTATAGTAAAAAAACTCCCTGGGAGCTCAAAGGGTTCGGAGCTTTTATACCTCGGAGATAATTCAACTTTTGTTTGAACCCAAGGGTTTGGGCGTTTGATGAATACTACCCAGTTAATAAAATCAATTGTGATATATTTAAAATGTAAATATATTCAGCAGAACACCGCCAGAAATTGATTGAGAGATTTCATTGAAAATTACTAAGTATTTATTATGTGTAAAATGCTGACATTCAAATATGCCTCGGATTCTACAACTGATAATTCTTCAAGTCTTAAGGTTCTCAATCTAGAAACCAGAGAACCATGCCTGTTTTGAAATATAGTGCATGTAGTCTGGTGCCGAAAAGCTTTTTTTTTGTCTATTATTTTGTTTGGTTGTTTGACACGCATATAAAAAAATGATCGTCTAAATTTTTAGATTTAAATAGTCATAAGACATGATGTTTGTTTTGATAAGTCCTGTCATGTGACACGCCATAGCTTGTGAAGTGGCCACTAGAGGTTTTCAGCGCAATGTCCGTCACTTCAACTGTGTCAATTTCTGCACAGGCACCGTCAAGAACATATAGTTTTTTGTGGCCCTTGTCGAACCGAAGTCTTATTTTACATCAATTAAACGCAAATGTGTTTTTTGACAAGTTATTTGATTTGTTTATTTGATTCTTATTCATTCACCATGCATTCCAATGACAAAAAAATATGTCTCCTTCTCTAAACATTCCCTGAAAGACACATCCTTACCCTCGCCCCTACATAAAATGGGTAAGACCACTTGCAAAGTACTATCGCACTTCAGTTATCTCTTTACAAGAGAAGGATTGAGAAAGGCAACGAGTAAGTTGAAACTGCAGTCTCCTTATAGAGTACTTATCTTACGTGATCCATTTAAAAACAAGGTAAATAAATATTTTTAATTTATAATGGATCTCAAAGTGAATGCTGAAAACATTGAAGAAAAATTCTTTGAATATTGAAACTTTTTAGCCAATGGTCTTTTGTTCCGGAGACTTTAAGGATCTATATGAAAAAATGCTCAGCAATGTTCTAGAAACAGATAAAAATAGAGAAGAATTTTTTAAATATGCTGAAATTTTTGCGTGGAAATTTTGGATGATCGCTTAATTCAGCTGAAAAGAGGTTTGCGGAAAATAACCTCACTAAAAAAAACTCATTTCTACATCATCCTTCAGTGGATGAATAAAATATATCTGTCGCAGGAAAATATTAATTCGATTTTCTTAATTGATCAGATTGTAGTCTTTGTTATTCAAATTTGGGCATAAAGGATTTTATTACGACTGAGATAAAATATTATGGAATTGAATTATTCGATCGTTAAATTTTTTTGCTCGCTTAGAAAATTAGGCTTAGCAGTGTAATTATAATTTTATTAGAACTGACATCAGCATGATGTAGCCCTTGCTGACAGGTACCGAAAACCTTGATATACAATCTTTCGTATTTTATATCTGTCCGCTTGTCGTACGTGTATGCGTCATCACCATATTGGCATTTTGGACAAGTCCGGTCTCGAGTGTGACGTTAGTTATATAGATCGTCACTTGCGGCTCTGGATTTCACTAACCACGGTGCCTGAGTCAGTTGTGTGCCGACAGTCAGAAGGTCGTATCATGGCCAGGCCGGCATATTATTCCGCCTGGGCCGGAAGTTTGTAAAGTTTATCGTGAATATATATGTGCTTCTGAAAAAGTCTGTGTGTTTTTCCTCCTTTTCTTGCCACCGCGCAGTTAAATAACTAACTTAGAGAGGAGGATGTCGGAACATTTGTCGCTTGACACTCGTACAGAGCGGACGTTTATAGTCATCCTACCTACAGGATGGCTTCCAGTTGCTCATGCGACATTGCGCAAATACATCGTCGCTTAGACGAGCACCGATTGCTGCTGGAGCGGCTCTTAAAGGCTGTTGGATGTGGAAAGGTAGAAACACTGACATCCGTTGGTGTGGACTCTTCATTCAACCCGGCAAGTCTCCCGGCATCCCGGAGAAGGCGCTTGCCTCGAGCGTGCAACACAATTCCGGCTACCTACGCTGAAGCTGTCACCATTCCTGTTTTGCCGTCGCTCAACTGTGACAGCAGAGATTCAGAGTCTGCCGTCAGTGAAGCCACTTCGTGTGAGGCCACAGAAGATGACTCCTCGGAAGGTACTATCAGTGACCGCTGCATTCAATACGTCTTGGATGACCATCAGGAGGATTGTCAGCAGGCGGACGCTGTCAACTTCTTTCAAAGTCGGGGTCATCGCAACTTTGCTGGAGTCTCTCATGGAGCCTAAAGTGTGGCCTGAAAGGACCATGGTTCATCAGTGGATACATGTAAGACGAAAAAATCGCAGTGAACGGTGGTTGAAACCAACTTGAGTAAAGATATTGACATATTTAGTGTAATTTTGCTTTAGATTCAGTGCTGGTGTTTATGGAGGTGAAATGTTACACGTTAGATTTTGTGACAATAATTCCGTGTTATTTGAAGGTCAATTATGATTGAATTATGACAGGGTTTTTGTTGTTACAAGTCAACTATTTGCATCGAGTCTCCTAGCGCTTGTTTTGAGTGTGAGGACATTGACACTGAATATGTCAATACATTTACAGGGCTAAACTTACGTTACTTATGTTACTTATATTACTTATGTTACTTACGTTACTTTTGTTACTCAGGTTAATATTTACTTTTATGACGTATTGAAATTTTATATGTTTTGTTATGTTATCTAAGAGAAAAAAAATTAAAATTGTGTAAAAATAAACATTAAATCTAATTCTATCGCTGAAACTATGGTTCGTACTTAATCTCATATAAAATTTATCTTATATCCAAAGATATACAAAATATTTTTTGAGATTTGTTTATATAATTTGACGTCAGTTCAATATAGCTCTTACAGGCTGGTACCGAAAATCTTCAATGAACATACAATCTCTCGTCTCTTATTTTTGTTGGCTTGTCTGATACGCATATACTAGGTTGTTCGGAAAGAAATAAGGCGGTGTGTGTGTGAAAAAAGTGAGGCGGTCTGCAGGTCTCCACAGTCGCACAATAGTGTCTCTCCCTGCCGAAGCATTCTCCACCGCTCGAGGTTGTACTTTGTTCTACCAACTCCGGTTCTTAATCCGTTCAGGGATTTCCAGGTCCGCCAGTCAAGTTCCTTGCCAGTTGGGAGGCCTTCCTTTGGAGTAATAAAATCTTCTGTTGCGATTTGTTGCCAGAGCTTGAGTCTCTCATTTTCAGGGCCGGATGTGAGAGGTTGCGTGGATCTCAGAAAGCTGCTTCGAGACTTCAATATTGGTGTTGGGGGTATCTGATTATACAAGCAAGGGGACGGTTGATTGATTGCCTTACGCATTTCGTCTTATGGTTGGTGGTGCGATAAATTAATTAAACATACTATACATTATTGTTCTATTGAATAATTGCCATCATTTTCAACTATCTTTTTCCACAAAATGGGCAATTTTTTTATAACTTTGTCGAAAAAATCAGGTGGCTTATTGTTAAAAAATTAATCCAAGTGATTTTTCACCTACTCCATATTAACATTTTTTTATCGCGAAGTGAATGTTCCATGGATCTAAATAAGTGGTAGTCTGATGGCGCGAATCAAGTTACATCAGAAAAATAGCGGGAGAGGTCTGAATGTGGAAGGTGGACGATAGAAAGTAATAAAGACTCATTACGAGGCCTATGTTCTTCAGTAAACGTATATAAGATGATAAATAAAGATACTTCGTAATAGAAATTTTGAGGCAATATTTTTAAGTGTATCAGAAATTTAGTTTTTTTTATTTCAGATTATATTTTTATAATTCATAAAAAACTGTATTTAAGTGATAGATAAAAGTGAATTTTATTTCATTTCTTGAAAATTCGGCAAAGATTTAAAAGTGACTTCATAAAATATGATTCATAGTGAATCAGTTCATTATTTGGCGAAATTGAACAAATAAAACAGACTGATAATAATCCAGTCTGCAAGCGAATTGTAAATATAATTTGAATATAAAACGGTACAGTTTAGACCAGTGTTTCCCAAATAAAAGGCTTTGAAAATATTCACTAGAAAGTACAAATATGTACATCATTTATAAATAATAAATATCATTTATAAATATTTTTCCGTGTAGAAAATTTAGGTTATACCATAAAGATCTTACAATTTTGTGCAAATTAGTGCATTTTAATGGAAATACTTATTGACAATGTAGACGACAGCTTCCAGTTCCGCTGACGATCCGCTCTACGGGCGTGTATCGGTTTTCCGCTCTTCACTAGACCATCTTCTCCCAGTTACTTGTAAGGTAACTAGTTACGCCATCAATCTGAAGTGGGCGGACAGCCTCATTTCTCCAGATTTCAGGCAGTCGGCGCGGCTTCACAGGAGGGTGGGAGATAGAAATGAAACGCAAGAGATTCAAGTCTAAACTGATTTATTTAACGTTCAAGTCGGTGCTTTTATACATTCATTTTCTGGTACCTACTTTTGCGGCCGTGGGAACAGTTTCGGTCGCACGGGTCTGTATTCCTTTCTTAGGGTTTTATTACTATACGAAGCGTTCCTGGAGATCTGTAATCCTAGCCATAACATCGGTTTATGTTTTTATGGCTAAAACTGAAACGTATCCTAGGCTCGTTCGCACGCTTTACTAAACAAAGGAACACTTTCTGAATATTTAATATTTATGACATTTTCCCGAGAATAGACGCATCTCACGCTGGCCAACAAAGGAACACTTTTTGGCTTATTTAATATTTATGACATCTTCTCGAGAATAGACGCATCTCACGCTGGCCAACAAAGGGCGACGTTTTTGGCTTATTTAATATTTATGGCCCCCTTTCTAACAATCGGTCGGGGCTCACGGACTGTTTCTTTATTGAAGGTCCGCCCGATAATACTCGTGGGATGCAAAGTATAATAAACCATCGAATTCCTATATCATTACAAATAACATATAACTATCAACAGCTGTCGTTTTCAGCGTGAGACGTACGTAACACTCCCACCGTGCAGTCTCTGCTGTACTCTGCCTCGGACGTCTCGACTCGTTCTGTGTTGAAAACCGCCAGCTTCGCCGCTGGCCGCGTATAAGTCCCTGTTGCGGTCTTTATCTGAACCACGCGAACCTGCCCGTCGGCTGCTGGAGTCGCTCGCGTTACTCGTCCCCGTGGCCATGTGTTGCGCGGCAACTTCGGATCCGCAACGAGTACCAGGTCTCCTTCCTGAATCGGCTCCGTCGGGGTCCTCCACTTCGGGCGCCGCGCCAACGTTGGTAAGTACTCCCGTACCCACCTACGCCAGAAAGCATCTGCCATCTGTTGTGACGCCCGCCATTGTTTCTTGAGACACATCTTCTCCTCCTCCGTGTCGTACTGTACCAGGGTCGTCATGCCACCAGCTGATCCTGTGTAGTCTCTGCTGTGCACCGCACCGGATGTCCCACGTGAATGTCGGCGCGAATGCCCGCATGCGCCCGCCGGGCGGTGGCGGCTCCCCCCGTAGCCGAACCTTCATCTCGTCGCCGGAGGAGCGCCTCTGGGAAGAACGCACACGTATCGCCTCGTCGTCGACGATCTTCTCTGCCCGGAGCTCACACTCTCCTTCGGGCTTCAGGCGTTGGGGATTCTGGCAGCGATCGACAAATCCCGTAGTCCGAGCGGTTGTCCTTGGCGGTCTCGTCCTCGATGAAAACCGCGGCACGCTCGGCGGTCCCTCCGTTACGCTGCAGTGCCCCACGAAGTGTCCAGCTTCATCGCCGCCTTTCGGTTGAGCGCACCTGCCGAACGCAACGTGGCCCAGCGGCGTATCACTCACAATTACGCCATCACGCCGGAATTGCGCAATCCTTCGCGGCACTATTAGCTCGGCACTGTCTAGACCTATGATAATTTCAGGCCTCACTTTCACACTGGTGACACAATTGTCGTTTAAACTGTCCTTTAAGTCAATCCACCTCCATTGGAGGTAGCCGGGAAGCTTCGACGCCATCTCCGCGAGCAGCGCCGTCGAGACGAGATGCTGCGCGCCGTAACTCTCGAGTGACGGCACGGTATTTCTGATTAGAGTTGTGTAATCTACAACAGCAATCACACTTCTATCCGGGAGCTGCGGGACCCTGCTCACCCGATTAGTCAGCATGTTGACGATGACTCGAGGATTCCCGAACTCTTTGTCCAGGATCTGCATCACTTCCGGAACGTTTTCCGGATCTGACAGCATCTCGCTCACCATGTCAAAGGCTCGTCCGCTCAAGGCCTTTTGTAGCCGGAGTCCATTTTCGACATTTTTCAGCTTGCACAATTTCGTCGATTGGATGAATTGTGTTTCAAAATTGCGCCACTCTAGCGGTTCCCCCGAGAAGGGTGGTAGGTCTTGGACCCCTGTCCGCCTTGCCATCATCGACTGTATTTCGGCATCATCCAGCGTCCTAGGCTTCTGCATGTCTCTCAACCATTCGTGAGTATGACGGTCGAGGTCGGCAGCCATTCCCCTCGATGCCGAGTTCTCGTACGCCGCGAATTCATCTCGATAGACGCCCGCGTCCCACTCGTGGGCTCGGTAGTTCAGCATCCTTGGTGCTGGCGGCTCCCGCCTCACCCACTGGTGAGCAGGATGTTCGGGCTCAGCGTCCGCCTTCCACGGCGCTGGGCGCTCTCGAGCCGCGGCGACCGTATGCCCCGCGCGCTCTTCACGAGCAGTCTCGTAGCTCAGCTGCTGTTGCGCGGCCGGCTCCCGCCTCACCCACTGGTGAGTAGGATGACCAGCCTCAGCGTCCGCCCTCCATGGCGCTGGGTGCTCTCGAGCCGCGGCGACCGTATGCCCCGCGCACTCTTCACGAGCAGTCTCGCAGTTCAGCTGCTGCCGTGCGGCTGGCTCCCGCCTCGCCCACTGGTGAGTAGGATGACCGGCCTCAGCGTCCGCCCTCCATGGCGGCGCTGGGCGCTCTCGAGCCGCGGCGACCGTATGCCCCGCGCGCTCTTCACGAGCAGTCTCGCAGTTCAGCTGCTGCCGTGCGGCTGGCTCCCGCCTCGCCCACTGGTGAGTAGGATGACCGGCCTCAGCGCCCGCCCTCCATGGCGGCGCTGGGCGCTCTCGAGCCGCGGCGACCGTATGCCCCGCGCGCTCTTCACGACCAGTCATGGAGCTCAGCTGTTCTTGCGCGGCTGGCTCCTGCCTCACCCACTCATAAGCGGGCTGCTGCATCGGGGCGTGAGTTGCTTCGCCCGTACTGCGGGCCGCACGGCGGTCCGCTTCATGTGCGGGCGGGACTGACTCACCGGCGCTGCAGGCTGCACGGTAGTGGTCCTCCTCAGGCTCCCGTATGACTTGCACAGACCTCGGCGTGGCGGGCTGCTGCATGGGGGCGTGAGTTGCTTCGCCCGTACTGCGGGCCGCACGGCGGTCCGCTTCATGTGCGGGCGGGAGCTCCGTGGTCCGCTGAACTTGTAGGCTGGCGGCCAAGCTTGCGATGGCTGCGTTGGTTCGCGCGCTGCTTGTCGTCACGGCTGCGACGAGCTGGGCCATCATGTCGGTGAGAGCGTTCAGCGACTTGCGGCGCGCCTCTCTGGAGTCCACGGACCTCATTGACTCCCCCGATTCTGATCGGGCGTCGTCCTCCTCCATGTTAGTTCCACGGTTGCTTCCTGATCGCGTTGCAATCGGTGATCGATTGACAGGCATGATCAGGTCAGGAGATGATCTTCTTCACGAAGGCAGGATCCGGTTCGAAGGACCAAATGTAGACGACAGCTTCCAGTTCCGCTGACGATCCGCTCTACGGGCGTGTATCGGTTTTCCGCTCTTCACTAGACCATCTTCTCCCAGTTACTTGTAAGGTAACTAGTTACGCCATCAATCTGAAGTGGGCGGACAGCCTCATTTCTCCAGATTTCAGGCAGTCGGCGCGGCTTCACAGGAGGGTGGGAGATAGAAATGAAACGCAAGAGATTCAAGTCTAAACTGATTTATTTAACGTTCAAGTCGGTGCTTTTATACATTCATTTTCTGGTACCTACTTTTGCGGCCGTGGGAACAGTTTCGGTCGCACGGGTCTGTATTCCTTTCTTAGGGTTTTATTACTATACGAAGCGTTCCTGGAGATCTGTAATCCTAGCCATAACATCGGTTTATGTTTTTATGGCTAAAACTGAAACGTATCCTAGGCTCGTTCGCACGCTTTACTAAACAAAGGAACACTTTCTGAATATTTAATATTTATGACATTTTCCCGAGAATAGACGCAT
The DNA here is from genome assembly GCA_022606575.1 of Glossosoma conforme. Lineage (NCBI taxonomy): Eukaryota > Metazoa > Arthropoda > Insecta > Trichoptera > Glossosomatidae > Glossosoma > Glossosoma conforme. The sequence continues at coordinate 546,066 of JAGTXR010000044.1, forward strand.
CTCACGCTGGCCAACAAAGGAACACTTTTTGGCTTATTTAATATTTATGACATCTTCTCGAGAATAGACGCATCTCACGCTGGCCAACAAAGGGCGACGTTTTTGGCTTATTTAATATTTATGGCCCCCTTTCTAACAATCGGTCGGGGCTCACGGACTGTTTCTTTATTGAAGGTCCGCCCGATAATACTCGTGGGATGCAAAGTATAATAAACCATCGAATTCCTATATCATTACAAATAACATATAACTATCAACAGCTGTCGTTTTCAGCGTGAGACGTACGTAACAGACAAAATTAACACGATAAACAAAAAATCTTTGGGTGGGCGGTAATTATTTATGTCAGATTTACGGGGCATGAAAGTCCAGTGACAATCACACATCGTAAGTGCTGTTCTCGTTAGCTCATTGAAGTTAAGCAGCATTGGGCGCGGACCAAATTGGTGGGCTAACCGCATTTCACTGGTTGGGTTGAGCAGAGACCAAATATTGCAGGCCTCGTGAACGTAGAGCTAGTCAACCAATCTCTTCAAAATATCTGATAAAAATTCACTAAAAAAATGCCACGTACACTGCAGTTGCCGCCTTTAACATTTTCAGGCTTTTGGCCTAGAGGTTTTCGGGAACTACATATGTTCCCGAGTAGACATTCAAGTGAAGATTTTTTTTGAGACGAGAAATGAATAATGGCAGCAGATAGAACTGAGTGGCGACAATTTGTGATGGTTTCTGACATGGAGCAGTTATGAGATTTACAATATTTATGCCCATGATGTCATGACATATTTATTTAGTTACAAGATAAAGAACTGACTTTTGATATTGGTAGAAAACCAAAGAAAGTGATAACTACTCGTTGCATAAAATGATATTTTTATTAGATGGAGATTATATTAATTTAAAATGTGTAAGCTTGTGAAATATGAATAACTATACTTTATCCAATTTCTTGATTTACGCTATTTTCAAAATTATGAGCACAATTATAGCAAATTACCTTGTCGATTTGTTTTTTGTTTTTTTTTTTTTAATTGTTTTATTTTTTGATTTAAGGGGTCTAAATGAAATAAATTGGAAATAGCTGGTTTAGACGAGGGCAGACAATATTACAATATTATGGCTTTCGTGCAATCGATACCTTTGTAACGACAAAACCATTGAATAAATTATTCAAAAATAGAGTCGGCTTCATATTATTACTGGGGCCGTTTGCCTATAAAGGGTCGGTTAAATCAGGCGAACGAATCTATTTTTAATTAACCTTTAGGAGTAGAGTTCTCTACGATGAAAGTGTTAATTATTAATATACTATCACCTCATTCATTAATTAGTCAGAAGGTTAGTGGTAGTTTGTACCAATATATTGCGGAATTAATAAAATAACAAGGCAACTTAAAGTATGATAATTTTAAAAATATTGTGACATCAGCATGATATAGAAATTGTTTCTCATCCATTCAATACATAATTTGGTTCAAGACCCGAGTGGTACTTACTAAATAAATAGACTGTCGAAAAGTTATAACATAAAAAGCTTATGAATAAATGTTGACTGATTGAATAATAAAAAATAATAATATACATACTCTGAATATATATTATAGAGACATTTGTCGTTATACGATGGTAACAATGGTATAAAATAAATCATCTTCCGCGCATCCGTTCAGGTGGAGAAATAGTCGACTGGACTAGGCGGTGTTAAGGTTGTTAAGAGCAAAGGTTGGTTCCAAGGCTCATGGTTCGAATCCACTGTCTGCCGATATTTTTCTCAATGAATTGATGCGTACAAAAATTTGATGTTTAATTTTATGTATATATTTAATTACTCACTGATATAGCTCTTGCTGACTGGTACCAAACACCTTGATATACAACCTTTCATCTCTTATTTCTGTTCGCTTGTCGCACATGTATGTGTCGCCATATTGGCATTTTGGACAAGTCCGGTCACGGGTGCGACGTTAGTTATATAGATCCCGCTTGTGGCGCTGGGCGCCAGCCCATCACGAGCGCGCTCAGTCGTGTACCGATCGTGAAAAAGGTCGTATTGCTGTTGGCCCGGCCTGTTGAAAGCTGTGACTAGCTTCGAGCCATAAGTGTGTAAAGTTTATCGAAATATATATATATATATGTTAATGTGCTACAGAAAAAGTTTGTGTATTACTATTCTGCTCTTCATTCTGCCTCCACGCAACGGAGTGATACTTTTATAAGAGAGGAGGATGTTAATTGAAATCAGTGAAAAGATTTTCATAATATAATGATGTTAAAAAAGTTTTCTTATTTCTATTGGAAAATTATTATTTTTTCGTAAACGTTACTATAATATTCAACCGTCTTCTTCTTAATAGTATCAATCTCGATCTCCACTCTTCTGGATTTATGTAACCCTCTTTAGCTCAGCAGCTCATGTCCTCGAACACTTGCTGCAAATAATCTAGTCTAGGGCGCCCTCTGCAGTTTTTACCCTCAACCATGGAATTAAACCCATTTAATTTTTAGCAATCTCACGATTGATTAACGGCCTAATTGTACTTTCATGAGCTTTAAAATACCTTTTTATTATCAAAAGTTTTGACACTGGCGTTCTGTCAATACATAAACCTCAGCGTATTTATTTCATTGCAATGTACTTATTTGCTTTTGTGGCGGTGGTTAAGTTACGCCACTTTTGAGAATCAAATAGTTCAGGTTTTTTGAATGTCCAGCTAATCAACGAAACTTTTACAAAAATCACATTAATATATCATTAAAATAATGCCTATAACAGCATCTGCAGTCCCATACAGACCACGGGTATATATATGCCTTGGAGGTCGTGAAAACCACATATATTCCCAGGTGGACCTGTAGTTGCATAGATGTCTTGTGACAAGGCATGGCCTAACATACTTAAGTGTTGTTATTTTGCAATGACTAAATGTATCATATGTATATAGAAGGGATGTAAGAAATGAAAGAAAAAAAATTATTTAAAAATATTTATTAGTTATTTATTTAACAGATCCGCAGTTCCAATGTATAAAGAATAAGAAACATTTAGTATACCTAAACATACAATACATACAAAAAGAGAAAAAAAAAAAAAAGAAGAAGCAGATGACACGTGTCAAAGATCACAGATTTCAAGGAGAACAATATCATCGACAAAAGAGGAAAATGATGTAAGAAAACGATCGAGGTATGGTGGTAGGCTATTTAGGAGCGCCATTGCCATTGTACTAAATTGAGTGCTTGAAGCTCCACAAGTATCAACTGGGATCAAAAACAATGGATGGCTACGAGCACGGGTGTACTTATCTGATACGTAGAAGTTAAAACATTCAAGAATCCCAGGGTTGTGAATTGCACCGCGAAGAAGAAGGAGTGAATAATTGAGAGCAGCAATTTTCCTCCGGGACCTAACGAATGGAAAGAAAGCATCCGTGGAAGAAAAAAAAAAAAAAATTCACGAATAAAATAGTAAATAAAATGAATAGCTGTAAAATAAAATATTAAAAAATGATGAGTGATTCGTAATGTATTATTAAAACAATGATGATGTATTTCATTGATTTAAGTTCCATTAAAAAAACAAACATTTAAAAAAGCTTCGTAGTAAAATAAGAAAACTCTTATCATATCACATTTCCTTTTAACATTTTTACACGTGAAACATTTCACTAGAAAAGATTATCTAAAATTACACCCAGATAATGTGACTTTAATAGCCCAGCGTGCACTTGATCGATGGCATGTGAATAAGGGCGTAAGATAAGACAAAGGGTACAAAATCAGGGTCAAAATCGTTCGATAGTCGGGTGAAGTCAGTGTCTGAGGTGTCAAGGAGACACGGGCAGCCTTCAGCGAGAAAGCTTCACGGTTAATGACAGACTTCTCCCCAGCAGGTAAATACTGAGGTGCTCTGTACCTGCATCTACACGTGGCTTATGTAACACGTTGACTTCACTTATGTTATGTGTTTTTGTATAGTACTTTTTAAGTGCACTAGTCGTACATTTTTATTCACCTCGAGTCTTCAGTGAAAAAAGCAAAATGAAAAATGACAAGTTGTTTCATGAAATTTTTCAGAAAAATTGTAACTTAAAAACATAAGCTTTTAAAAGCTTTTACGGTGATTCATGTGCTGAAAAAGGTTTTTTGTATGCTTAGCAAATATAAATACAATTATTAGTTTTCTATTTTACGTTGGCATATATCTAGGACTACTTTTTTTATTAAAAAACTGTTACTGTGGCTTAAGTCTCTAGCTGTTCAACATCATCATTTCTATGTCCACTCTCCTTAACTGAAAGCATATGGCCGTCACAAACTTTCACCACAAAGCTCTGTCAGCCACCATGGTCCTCGTTTCATTCTAAACAGCACCGTTTCCGCCGCTCTACCAAGTACATTATATATATTACTTAAATATACATATACTATACATAAAATTCTTTTTTCAACGCGTCAATCCAAGCACAAAAATAACGGCAGAAGCGGGATGCGAACCGCGGACCTTGGAAACCAACTATGCCCAGGTATTCATACCGCTCGGCGAACTGCGCCATTGCCCTGCCTAGACTGACTTGCGTTGAAACTAGTATTTATATCATTGTTACCATCGTACGATAGATGTCGCTATAGTATATATTCAAAGTATATATATTTTTATTATTATTCTATCAGTCTTCATTTATTCACAAGCTTAATATTATTACTTTCCGGCAGTCTATTTATTTTAGTAAGTACCACTCGGGTCTCGAACATTATATATATACTTCCCGACGGATTTTCATGATGGAGCTAACCCCGAAACTTGAAGAAAAAGTACGTGTTGTTAATGCTCTCTTGCGGCATCCGAAGTATGTATCCGAACCACGTCCACCTCCGTATTTTGACCGCCTGTAGTATGGAAGGCTACTTTGTCAACTGTCTCACTTCTTCAATCCTCACAAAGTCAAATGTTCTGAATAAAACCTGCCGGGTGGTACGGAGTGCCTAAAAATATTAACAGCTTGTCTTTGAAAGCTTAATACCGGCGGCTCCAGCTCAATGGTCGAAGCGTTTGCTTTGCAAGCCTAAGGTCGTGGATTTGATCCCTGACGGAGATAAAAAAGTATATTCTTAATCGATCTCTGAGCTTTAAAATACCCCGGTTGGTATGAATTTGATCCTTCACCTGTAAAATGCCAGGCATAGCCTATCAATTAAAATTTGTGGTAGACGAAAGTCGTAACGCGAAGACCACCCATTTATTGTAAATTACTGTAAAAATATGGATGATGAATCTCGGGTTGTAGTCTATGACATTGGCTGATCAATACTCCACATGCAGCGCTTAGCTGGCACCACGATAAGCGTCATAAGATTCTACAGATGAGACTTCAAAATTAAAATCACCATCTGTCGGTATTCTCTTGTATGTGGTTCCATACAAATTAAAATTAAAATAAAAATTATATATAGAAGCATACAAACACCTAACAATATTCAAAAATAGTAACAAAATACAAGTAAAAAATATACTCTAGACAGAAAATAACATTCAAATATAATAGAAATACGAGTTTAATCAAGTTTATATGCATTTTTATCTTGTATTCATCCAAGCATTCAAAAAGTAAACGCAAATAAACTTAACAATAAACAGACACGGAGATGATAAAATTCAACATATAACGCAGAAATAAAATACCTTAACACAAACTGAAAAATTTACAAAAGACACGAAAAGTGTACAATGTCTTGAAAGTCTACGTGCATTTTTATCATTCCGCATATCCCACGTGCATTTTTACAGATAAAGTTTTCTTACGTACAATCTTTTCTTTCTATATTTCTAGCGTACATTTTTATGTTCTTACAGCGAACGAATGCCGTAGAAAAAAAATAGTATGTCTGCATGCATTAGATGTGTCTGGAAAAGTCTCTGCTTGCATCTTGCGAAATTCCCCGTTTTGCGAAAATTTCTCCGACATTCACATTAGGGGCAAGGCCGCAGTTCTGCGACTCGCTTTTGCAGTTATCTTTCACCGATTGCGGAACTCTCGTGGGTGGGTTTTATGCATAGAATTGTGCATGGAAATCTCGTGAGACTTGTAAGACGATCGATTTTACAGAATTTACTAAGCGATGCTTGAAGATTCTTCTTCTCAAGCGTTGTATTTTTGTACTTTTTGAATAAGACATTTTTTATAACCATGCTTCATCAAAGTTTATATATTTTTTTCCTGAAGCATATGATTGTTACTTACTCTCGCTTAAAATAAATTTTTGTTAACCGTTATGTTCCTCGTCTCATTTAAATGTTAGTTTAGCCTTCTAAAGCTCCACCGAGTACGTTATATGTTTATCAGTATGTAAATTTTCATTCGGACCCGAAATCGTGGCTCAAACGCAAGGAAAACATGCACGCGTAGTAAGGAAAGCCATTGAAATTAAAAGACATCCCATTAACATCAACAGGGATGACGGTTTGATTCTCAAAACAGCATGGCTTTCATCTGTAGTACATACTTAAAATCCTAAACAGACATGCAAGGACAACCACAGTCCGACATGACGTTCGTGGAGGTACGCTTTTTGGAACATACCCACCGTACATGGTTCTCTGACATGGTGCTCATGGAGGTACGTTAGGCTGACGGCTAAACTACCTCCAGACACCAACCCATCACTAAGTCATCCACCCTGAAGAAGACCCCTGCAATGGCGGTCGAAATATTGGAAAGAAGTAATTCGCCCCACACGGCTAAGCCCAAAAGCCACAATATCAAATCTGGCCGTGAAAACATAAGAAGTTATTATGTATAGTTTCTGACGCCTTTTCAGGACAGTGAGAGCTCGTAGCCCAAAGTTATTTTTTTTATGGTTCTTAATAATGATAGTAGCACTTAAGTTTTGTTCAAATATTCAACAACTGATATACAAACTAATTAACACCTTTTTATTTGAGGAAGGATGAGGAGAGAGAGAGTGGAAAAAGCAGCCTCTTTACAGTGCGTTAAGAGGCGAAGGTGGACTAGACTGGGACATGTCCTACGCTTGCATCATGAGAGCATTAAATACGGCTGCCTTTTTATCAAGCCGTGGTCCTTCGCCGTCCTAGAAGGTCTTCGGGAACTATATGCATAATGTAGTCGGTGGAGCTACGGGAGGTAAGGCTGACATGGGATGAGACGAGGATCAAGGCTGCTAACAGAGCTTAATTGAGGCGGCCGAAGAATATGTTTTTTTTGTTTTTAATTTGAAAAAGGCATTAAATTTTTTCTTCCTTTTTTCAAATTAAAAACATTTTTTTTTTATATAATGACTTAATACATTAGGAAAACCACATAACCATTAATTTTATAATGTCTTTTTTCAATTGTTTTACCCGCACACATATACAACCTGTAAATATGTGTGTAGGAACTAATTAACTGTCCATACCTATAAAAGCCAATGCCTGTTTTTATTTTTTTATTATTGAAGATGGTCTTCAGGAAGGCCAAAACATGTAATCGTTAAAATAAATTGTGAATCAAAACTAAATATTTTTAATTTATTAATTTTTTAATTAAAACTAATTCTTAAATTAAAATTATACAGTTTCACCAAGTATTGTCAGTTGATAACCTTAATGTTATTAAATAGCATATAATTATTTTTTTATTTGTCCTTGTTCACTCTCTCCAGCATATGGACATCACGAGCCGCCTCAATTAAGCTCTGTTAGCAGCCTTGATCTTTGTCTCATCCCATGTCAGTTTTACCTCCCGTAGCTCCACCGACTACATTATGTATATAGTTCCCGAAGATCTTCTAAAATGATATTTGCTATTTGTCTCATAAATGAACCTCGTAAAATAAAGGGCGGACGGATAAAGCAAACCAGGTACCTTGCGCCCTTTTTATTCACCCAACGCTTTAACTACGATCCAAATAATGAGTGAGAGTTAACTGTTAAATTTAACTGTTTCCTTCAAAACTGTGAAGTAAAAAAGTATTGTATCTCAAAAATTTATAGGCTTCAATAAAATAATGATAATATTTTATTCATTCCCTGTAGCTCTAAAGTTAAGCCTCGGGTGGGATTTCTTTAACTGTTGAAAACCACTGTAATTTAAAATGTTATGTGATCGCTCTGGCGTTAAAGTGAAGGGAAGGCCGTTTGTAAATCTCACTTGCTGAAGTTATCTTTGGCCAATTTCAAATTGCAACTCTCCAAGGAGTCTTTTGTGGCAATGTGCATTGCAGTAAAGTCGAATGAATAAATTGAATAGCGGGTTGTAAAGTAAGATAAGTCTTGCACATACATTGAAAATCTTTGTTACATTTTTCTAACCGAAGCTCTTACATATCGTGAACTTACTGTCATCAAAAATAGCCACCAAATAGTTCTTCATGCTTACATTATAACATCCTCCTCACATTTAAAAGGTTGTTATTCAGTCGTGAGAGGGCATGATGAGGAGCAGTTTAATAACACACATATTTTTTCAGAAGGCCGGCTGTAATGCGACCTTCTCGGCCTTCATCACACAACTCCCGTGATCGGGATGGGCTATCGTCCAGCACTACAAGCGGCGGTCTATACAATTCACGTCACACCCGTGACTATACTTGTCCAAAATGCCAAATGGCGACACATCATGTACGACAAGCGAACAGAAATAACAGACGAAAGATTGTATATGGAGGTTTTCGGTACCAGTCAGCAGGGGCTATATCAAATTATGTTAATTATTAATCCCTTGAACCAAAAATTCTCTTCTTTAGTAAGATTACCTATGATTGTCGTCGGGCGGCAAAGTCCAGTGGTAAAAGCATTTGTTCGTCATTCAGACGTTGTCGGTTCAAATAACGACCAAGTTTGATTTATTAAAAAAATCTAAGCTCTATAAATGCCATCGGTAGGATTGAGCTACCCCTTAAAGACAAAAAATAATCTCTTTGTCTTAAAAGCTGAAAGCACGATTGTCAAAGACCGTACTAGGACAACATATCGTCAGCGTCAGAGTTTTTTTACTTGCTCTGGCTGACCTGAGTGTCTCTCCACGCGCAATCTTTTCTACCTCCATCTTTTATATCTCTCGTTATTATTCTGATGTTGTCAGTTCATCATGCAGGGGGTAGTCCAACACTCTGCTTAACAGTTCCTATGGGCCACTCCTTTTTTCTTCTCCATAGAGATAATCATCTCTTGAGTAGATTTTTTTTTAATGTTTTCAGCATTCTCCTTGAGATCCATTATAAATTATAAAAAAATATTTATTTACCTTGTTTTTACTTGGATCATATAAGATAAGTTCTCTGTATAGGAGACTGCAGTTTCGACTAACTCTTTGCCTTTCTCAATACATCACTTGTGAATAGATAACTGAGCTGCGATAGTACTTTATAAGTGGTCAAACCCATTTCATGTAGGAGAGGGGGTAGGAGTGTGTCTATCATGGAATGATAAGAAAATTTTGCCCATTGCCACTTGAATGTGATCAATAAATGACTTGTGTATTTTTCATAAACATCACGATAAAGAATCTTTTCATAGTGCGTAGGTTGACCTTTATTTAATATTAAAAACCAAGTATTTCCAATGAATTAACTTTAACTTCAAAAATATTTAAAAAAAACGCTGCAAAAGAATTTTCAAAAAAATAACAAATAATAAATATTGTACTTCTTTGAATAGTTTGACGTAACACATTTCTGTAACTGCGCATTTCTTTTACTTACTCGACTAAACGTATTTGTACAAAATCATATTTTCAACACATTCAAAGAAATATTCTGAGGTCGTGACCCCATCCACGAACAGAACTGCTTTGTTATTCAAATTTTCAAATAAATTCCAAAGAGTGTGGTAAAGTGGACAACGAGTCCGACTGTTATTATACTACGCAAGTAATTTTGGGTTCAAATACTATTGATCATAGTTACAATGGTGTTTCAATCACCATATTTATTTCACGTTTATACTGATATCTCCGTTTACTAAGCGAAGACTCCACGTCGCAGGAATCATCATCGAGACGCGTAGTGAAGGGACAAAGAGTAGATGAGCAACATTAAAAAAAAATTAAAAGCACATTATAATTTATTTAAGACAAAAGATCGACAACTTCGGTATTCAGTCCAGGCCACAAACAATGAATAATCCTTATCCGTTGAGACTCGGGCCGGAAGTGAAACGCAGCGCGCCGTTACATAGCGCCTCCCGATCACCTGTCGGCAATTTAACGAACTAACTGCTGTCACAATAAGCAAAATAATGACGCAACACATTGTTACGTAACTAACATTTTTATATACGCGTGTCGAAGAGCGAACATAAATAAGAGACGAAACACCGTATATCGAGATGTTTAAGAGCTTTATCAAGCTGATATATGTACATATAGTTTTCATTAATTTGAATTCACACAGTTTCGTCATCTGCCATTACCTGTACATACTCGAAAAGTCATATATATATAATTCAAGAATTGGCGACAGCTCCAAAAGATGCTGCTAAGTCGAAAGATTTTTAAATCAGAATTTTCATTTAAATATCTTCATCTTCTTCTTTGTGTCAGCGACGTCAAATTATTTTTCCCAGTATCTGGCAACATCGATAGCTCGTGTGTTTCCCAGCATTGGGTCTTGAGATGTGCAGCTTGTTGGGCACATGGAGCAGTATCTTAGGTGTGAGGAGGTCTGCAGGTCTCCACAGTCGCACAATAGTGTCTCTCCTTGCCGAAGCATTCCCCACCGCTCGAGGTTGTCCTTTGTTTTACCAACTTCGGTCCGGTGAAAATTTAATGATAAGTGAAATGTTTTCGATTCATGTACCGTTTGATTATTAGAATCAACCTATTTAATGTATAAGAGTTCAATTGCGATATGCGCTCAAAGTAAAATAAATTATGTGAATAGTCCGTTATTAAAACATGATACGGTTATTGGTAAATATCAAAGAAATATTCATTAATACATTATATTTTACCTTCTTAACTTTTTAAAAATGTGCCATTGCCTTAACATTTAAATTCCCTGTTAAATGCGCCGCAGAAAGCGGATGAAGTAGGGCGCAATTTCGTTAAGGCCGGTGACGCAACCGCCGCTTCGATCGACGCTTTAAATATGTAATCAGCTGAAATTGACCGCGAGCTTCAGGTGCAGAGCTGTTGATTCAGATGCCCGTGAAAATGGCGTAACGAAAAGGGGAGTTTAACTGCCTTTAGAACCAAATGGGACAGACTACAAGAACAAGAGGTTTACTATGAAAACTCCTCAAAAAATATATTAATAAACATCCAGATATGTTTTGGACGAATATAGTTTTCTTCTCGTTAAGTTGCTTTTTACAGATTGTCATAAACCACATAAAATATTTAATCCTTGGCAGGGATTTGGGTGAACAGATAACGTGGCTTAAGATAAAGATAGTGACAACAAAAATAAAATATGGATATTTAACACAATTATATATTTCATCAACGAAGTGATTATCATCTTGATACAGCCCTTGCTGGTAGCGAAAAGCTTCGTCATGAGATCTTTTCTCTCTTTTTTTTCGCTCGTCTAACACGCACATATAAAAATGTAAGTCTACATTTAAGATTTAATTTTTTATAAGACGCGGGACTTACAGGAGGCATTTTGTGTCTTCGATATTGACAGCCGCTACCCATCATATGAAAACAAATAGTTCGCCAGATGGCCGATGCGTGATCTTCTATTACTGTTCCTGTTACTTCGCCATTGGAATTTTACGAGACAGAAGTCTAGAAAAGAAGGAGAGAAGGTAAAGCTTATGAACGTGAAGAAAAGAGTAAAGGGATGTGTAGATTTTTTTTTTTTAATATTTCTAATGTATAAAATAATGTAATTAATGCATTATGACTAAGTTATTAAATTTGAAAATCGATCTCAAAATGATGTAAATAAATGGTAAGAGTACATTTTTTAAAAAAAAATTATGTATCCCAGTTTTCATTCCGTTACGTCCATGCATTTTTTACAAGGCACGCTATAAAATATTCCTTAATGAGGCAACCTTCGTAGCATTACGTCATGGCCGTAGCTCACAAGGCTATATTTGGATTGAAAATTAAATTTCGATGAATAAATGTCATTCCTCAGATAAAGCTTTCGTGGGAACCTAAAAAAACTTGCAGGTGCATCGCTTTCAAATATGGAATGAAATTGATTTTAGTTCAAACTGAATTTCAGGAGGATTAAAAATTAAAGAACTTTTGATTGCTTTCAAACCTTGAAATATAATACGTTATGTAGTGAATTTAATTATAAAAAAGTTATGTATATCAATTGTTACTTTCATTTTAAAAATCAAATAAATTTTACTTTTTTCGTTTTGCCGAGATTTTCATCGAGACTGGTGGTGAAGGGATGAAAAATAGTTCTTTAAATCACATAATTTGTCGAGAAGCACTGTGTAATATACATAAGATAAATGACTGAAAAACTTCAGTCATCTGCCCAGGATGAAAATAACTGAGTTTTTTTACAGGTCCCGGGCAGACTCCGACTGAGTATCCGCAATACTAACAGTATCTGTCCGAAATTAGCCTAGCGTATATTTACGAAACAAATGGCGTAATAGGTAGCGCCCTAGTGATACATATTGACTTGTCACAATAATCAAAATGGTGACACTAGCGTCATTTTTAATGTTACTAACGTTTTTATTTATACGTGTCCAACGAGCGAATGAAAATAAGGTATGAAAATCGTATTTCGAGTTTTTTCGGCACCAGTTTGCAAGGGCTATATCGAAATGACATCAAATATAAATTTAAAAAAATATTTTCTGATGCCTTTAGCGAATTTCAGTTTTCGATTCTCGGAATTGAAATGCGGGATCCCAGATTCCATGATTTCTTCAACGCTATCAAAATAGTTTTCCAATTTAAAAGTTCCGAATCTACCGAAGTTCATTGAGAATAGATCGCGAGTTTGGTACTCGATTCATAGTATGGCGGTATGAAAATCAGCTGAAAAAAATCCATTTTATTTAATGAGGATATAATTAATATTTTTAACACATTACATTCAATTTTTTGAGATGCAGTCAATTTGGCAGGAAAATCGACCAAAAAAAACAATATATTACGTTTAATACTTTGTTGTTAAGATAAAAAAATATTACAATGTTGTGTAAAATTGACACGGATGCGCGAAAGAAGTTGTAATCATACCATTGTTACCATCGCATAACGATAGATGTCTCTATAGTATATATTCAGAGTATTTATATTAGTATTTTATTACTTACTCATATATTGGTTTATTTTGAAATAACTTAAGCGCTGTTATTTTGGTTGAGTCGCTTATTTTATAATCTTGTCTACAAAAACTTTGTTTTTTTTAATAATAAAAAGGATATTTCTAAAAAATTAAATTTTGAAGAAAAAACAATTCAATTTTAATGCCTAAAATTTTTTCATATTTATTTAATAATCCATTCTTGTTTCTGAAAAGTGTTGAAAGTGTTCAAGTTCAACCACTGGACTATGCTGCCCGGAAAAAATGCTAATTTATTGTGATTTAATTGTCTTAACTTTTTTTACTGTTTATTTTAACAATGACAAATGAAACATGTAGTAATTTGCGTTTTTTTTAGCATTCGCATCGTAGTGTTTCAGAACGTCGTTGACCTTTAGTTTTGAACGACTCAACAACTGAGAGTAGGATGTAAAAGAAAGCGAAGGAAGAAGGACTTACTTTATAGAAAGGCCTTGGCAGCGGAGCGTAGGTGAAAGCCACTCTTGACCCTTTCGGTGCACGTAAAAAATAGCGTGACTCTAACCACTTATGTCGAGCGAGAAATGGACCTACACCGGAAGCAAGTTTGTGGGTCAATAGCGGAGCGATTGCGTTGCCAGTGTGACCTTAAAACAAGACCCTGGACCTGGAAATTTCATATAATTTTTTGACGTGAACACTTGCAAAGTATAAATGAAATTCGGTTATGAAAACATAACAATCTCTAAAATTAATGACTTTGCTATTTTTGTACTGCTGACTGTTCTAAACAAAGTAATGATCTACAATCGCTTATAGATCCTTTTTTTTGTCAGCAATATAAAATTGATTCGTTTCTATATCTGTCATTATCATAAGTTTATCTATAACTTTATTAAAGATCGTGAATAGAGCACTTAATCGGGTACATGGAGCAGTATTCTAGACATTTTGCTTTTTTAAAATTTTTGAAGTAATACAAAAGACTCTCTTTAATATAGCACGTCAAATCGGTACAAGCTATCTCGGGTTCTTCCAACTTCGGCTCTCAGCCTCTTTAGTAACATCTATTTCAATCATTCAAAGCTTCTGCCAGTAAGATGGCTCTCTGTGCTCCAAATATAGAGTGAATTTACGGTTTTAAAAAATGTATAATTTCATTGTTGAATATGACACACTATACTGTTACTGCGTTGTACGAAAAAGTATTCTGTATTCTCGAGACGCGGCTTAACTTAACCAAGATCACCTAACCAATAATTATCAGCACAGATTGCTGATAAACTTCGGTATATAAATTCGTGTCGGAAACTATAGGGTCAGATCCTGTCTGCCCAGAAGTGGGCAACGTCGATGGCGTTACTCTCGGCCATCATCAGGTCTTCGTGGGTGCAGCTACTCGGACACAGCGCATACTCCAGAAGGTGTGACAGGCTCTGCTCCACGCAGCAGTCACATTCAATCGGACCGCTGTTAAGCTACCATGCTTTCATTTGTGTCCTCATCTTGCATACTCCGGTCCGAAGTATGTTAAGGGACCTCCATATATTCCATCCCTGGTCGCATCCAGGGGCTAGGTCCTCTTTCGGGACAATACAAGCATTCGCCTCAGTTGCGCCTCTCCACATATTCATTAACTTCGGTGATCTACTAATAACCATAGTCTAATAATGAAATGTTAGTCGACCAAAACTAAGCAGTGTTAGTAAAAATGCATATATTAAGTAATTTTTTTGGCACGTGCTGCCTTACAAAGACAGATAAAAGTTTAATTTTATTTCAGGATCTACTTTTTAAAAATATTTTTTAAGAACAAACCTTAAATAACCGTTAGGTACCGCATTTCCTCTTACCTCGTTAAGCCGTTTCATTAAAGAAATAAGTTTCGAAATAAAGAAAAGTTGTTTTCCCTTTGTAAATGCGAAACATTTTTTAATAACATAACTTCAAACAACTATTCACGAAGTCTCTTCGCTAATAATTTTTAATGCCTACGTTTAAAAAAAACTGTTCACAAAGAGAATGTTGTGAAAATATATAAGCCGATGAAATATAATTCAAAGAAAAAACATTAAATGCTGAAAACATTAAATTAATGATGTAGAAAAAAATGTCTAATAATTATAATTAAAGACGATTTTTCTGTACGCCAATAAAAATGTGTGTGAAAACAGTTTGTAAATAAGGTATTAATTTTTCATGATTTATTTTTCTTTTAAATTTGTTCTTTTACTTACTATATTATTTTATTGGCTCAGTCAGGTTGTCTTCTATAAAACGTAAATATTTATATTTCTTATATCAAACAATATATCAATGAATTTATAGTCCAGAGGGCATCCGGTGCTCCACTCACTGAGTAGTACAATAATAACAATGTGGTGTATGTGAACATGCCGACTTATATTTTCTTTCTTTACTGTTTAATTTAAATTTTGTTTATTTCAGTATTTGCTTGGAATTATTGTATGTAAAATTTTTATTATGTCACTAGTGGCTTAATAATAATCACAATTATTATTTTAATTATAATTGTACATTTTCAAATATAATCATCTAATCTCATTAAAAAATCTCCTTAACAAAATTTTTTTTAGTGTGCAGGGGTAACTACACCCCAGAGATCATCGAAGAGCATATAGGTTCACAGATGAACTTTTGGCTTGAACAATGATAACGACAATTATGGTGACCATATGAATTTTATATAGGAATAAATTCTTATGCGGTTGTAAGATGGAGAAGTGTATAAAAAAACGTCATTGTATCATATTTTATTTTTATAAATATAACCATAGAAAGTTTCGGTGTCTCGAAACAAAAAAAAAACAAATAATACCGTTTCAGTATTAACCTATGTACTTTGACGGTAACAGGGTCTCTAAAAAGTCAAGAATTTTCACCACGATTGATGGCCGTACTTGCAAAAAATATGTTTTTTTTTTCATGACCGCTCTGAATTATTCATACAAAGTGGCGCGAATAGCCCAAAAAATAAACAATAAAATTATACTGACCGGCAATTTCGTCCGAAGAAATATACGACGCTACATTATTCATGAGCGAAGTGCGCGGACGCCTGAAACTACGTTTTACAGGATCTGCGAGTGCGTGAAATTATGCGAAGAATAACGTCAAAACGATTTCAATAATATAATGCGATGTTTTTCCTGAAAAATCGAATCATTAACCATAATATGTTAGAAGAAAACTTTTATTATTATAAAGGTTGATTTTTTAATAGCTATAATTTTTTTTCCAAAAAAAGACACATTAAATTAAGAAAAATGCATGAAATCTTTATTTGAATAGATATAACAGTCCATATAATTTAATTTTTGAAGATTATTTTATTCAAATGTTGACTGCGGCTGCGCCTCAAACGGTCCATCCGCTTAGTCCAATTTTGGCATACACATTCCAACATTTCGGCCGGTATCTCACGAATAAATGCTTCAATGCTGTCTTCCAATACGTCAATCGAAGCGGGTTTGTCAGTATAGATATGAGCTTTAACATAGCCCCACAAAAAATAACCTAAAGGCGTTAAATCACACGATCTAGGCGGCCAATTGACCGGTCCCAAAAATGAAATAAAGTGTTCACCGAACTTGCCATTCAATTGGTTTATTGTTTCGCGTGCTGTGTGGCATATGGCACCGTCTTGTTGAAACCACATGTCATGCAAGTCAAGCTCTTCCATTTTGGGCAAAAAAAATTGGATATCTTCTCACGGTAGCGCTCACCATTCACAGTTACATTGTGATTCGCATCATCTTTGAAGAAGTACCGTCCAATGATGCCACCAGCCCATAATCCGCACCAAACAGTACCTCTTTCAGGATGCATTGGTAGCTCTTGCAATGTTCCTGGCTAATCTTCACTCCAAAACCGACAATTCTGCTTATTTACGAATTCATTCAGCCAAAAGGAGCTTCGTCGCTGAACACAATTTTTCGATAAAAATATGGATCTTCCGCCAACTTTTCAAGAGCCCATTCACCAAAAATTCTGCGTTGTGGTAGATCGTTCGGCTTCAATTCTTGCACCAGCTGTATTTTGTAAGGCTTCACACTTAAATCCTTCCGCAAAATTTTCCATGTTGTTGAGTAACAGAGGCCCAATTGCTGCGAACGGCGCCAAATCGATAATTGATGCTCATCACTAACACTGGCCGATACAGCTGCGATATTTTCTTCAGCTCGCACTGTACGTAAGCGTGTTGGTGATGTAATGTCCAAAAATGTAAATTTGGTGCGAAATTTAGTCACAATAGCCCGAATAGCCACTTCAGTGGGTCGATTAAACTGACCGTGAAATGGAAGAAGCGCGCGATGAACTTCCTAACAGAGCACGCATTTTTATAATAAAATTCAATGATTTGCAAGCGTTGTTCGTTTGTAAGACGATTCATGGTTAAATTATAGACCAAACTGAAGATGTTTGAAAGTGAGAAAAAACACGAAACGTACGTGAGCTGTCAAAATCAGTGTAACCAAAAAGAAAATAGTTTAAAAATCACCCTTAAGTTTGACTTCACAAAGCAGAAACATAATTTATTTAATTATTCATCCTTTAAAATTATTTATTTTGTTTGAACATTTAAAAGTAGGTGCAATGTGGGAATCGATCCTTTATGAGTTACACAAAATCGATTTCTAAGCTCTACAAATGCTCTTGGTTAATATTGTCAGTCATAGCCTTTTTAAGTAACGATGGCGGAAGAAAAAAAATCATCCCTTAAATATCATAATTTCCTATTGATTTCTATAAAAATTTACTTATGGGTTTGTAAATCTTGGGCAGTAATTTATAGCGTTGTCAATCAAAAATACAAAAGTAGTACTTAGCCATACTCAAAAATAGCAAGCAACATAGTATCTATGAAAATAATTTCTCCATAAACATCTTTCTTTATTTTCTGGTATGTATATAACATCCCCGTTATGAAAAGAAACGACTTCACGTCGCCGGAATAGTCATCAAAACGCGTGGTCAAGAGATGAGGAGCAGATAAGTAGTTTATATATTTTATTGAGATGCACATAGAAATGTACTTACGACAAAAATTTGACAAACGATATTTTGCCCAGCACCAAACAAAGATGTGGCTTAGAACCCGGTCAGACTCAGACTGGCTGCGTATACGCAGTGACAGCCCAGCCATTTATAGAATTAATAGCGCAGCAGCAACAGGACCAATAAACAAGATGGCGACATATCTCTATCATCTTCTTCTTCTTCTTCATGTCAGCGACGTCAAATATTTTTTTTCCAGTATCTGGCAACATCAATAGCTCGTGTGTTGCCCAGCATTAGGTCCTGAGATGTGCAACTTGTTGAGAACATGGAGCAGTATCTTAGGTGTGAGGTGGTCTGCAGGTCTCCACAGTCGCACAATAGTGTCTCTCCCTGCCAAAGCATTCCCCACCGCTCGAGTTTGTCCTTTGTTCTACCAACTCCGGTTCTTAATCTGTTCAGGGATTTCCAGGTCCGTCAGTCAAGGCTCTTGCCAGTTGGGAGGCCTTCCTTTGGAGTAATGAAATCCTCTGGTGCGATTTGTTGCCAGAGCTGGAGTCTATCATTTTCAGCGCCGGGTGTGAGGGGTTGTGTGGATTTCAGAAATATTTCAGAAAATCTCTGTCATACGAGCGAATAAGAGACGAAAAATTTAATATTGATGCTTTTCGGTACCAGCCTGCAAGGGCGATATCGAGCTGATATTAGTTTATTTTTATTTCGTTCATATTTTGGTCATGAGTGAATGCGTTAAGTGAATGCCAAAAATATAAATTACAAGATGATATTGGTCCAATTAAGTGTAAAAAAATTAATTTAAGATAAACAGTATCGGGAACGCTTTCAAATAAGATTTCCCACAAATCTCATGAAAGACTGAAATTCAGACCGCTGAAATTTTTCCCAAATGAAGAGAGAAAAGGTCCTTCGTCTCGTGAATTATCGGCAGGCCTCTTCAGTGACAGCCTTCGTTGTATAGGCTGAACCCAAAAAAGCCACCGACAGATGTGCTTTCTTTTGTTATTTATTTCACAAACGTCTGAAAAAAAACGAGAAAAATCTCGCTAAGAGCGCCCCGCAGTAATTTCTACAAAACATTGAAATAATTCAGCTGAAGAGACTTTCCATGGGATTTATTGGCTTTTCCACTTATTTCTTCATGCGTATAACTGTACACCACTTCGGCGTATTTACACATTTATTTTTATTTGGCTTGTTTACTCCAACGATGTATTTTTTTATACGCGCGTAAATAGAGCCGTTTTGATTTGGCAATAAACGTTTTCGATTGACAAATTTGTGGTTTTCAGCAAGCAGTGAAATCATTTTTATTTCCAACAAATATTTTTGATTACAAAAATAATATTTTCCAGGAATGATTGATATAATCCAGTTTTTTCTTTCCAGAAACAATGTTGATTATTGAAATTGTGGCTTTAAAAAAGCACTTCGATTTTGTAGTTTTTTTTTAATTAAATCAATCAGGCATCAAATTATATATTTATTAATCATTTCATTGAAGAAAAATTAAGGCGATGAAAGAAAAATCATGTAAAAAATATAAATAACTTTGTCTTTAATAACTTTCGCATTGTAAGCGCGATTCTCGACAAATTACTGAATTTGTGCAACACTGAAAGTGCAAGTCCACAATTTGGATAGGTCACCGCTTGTTGCTCATCGTGTGTGATTTGTCATTTTCATTCACTCCTAAAAAATTAATGCTTGAGAGAGTTGGTTTAATCTAATCTTATAAATAATCCGTTGAAAAAATCAAAACGAAAAAAATGTTCATAACCACAGATGACGTCTTTCCAAATCCTAAGTCAAGCCTAGAGATCCTTGTCTACAGTTGCAGTCCAGGTTGCCTGTGGTCTTATAGGTATTCTTCTCAGCATGGGTATATTGAGGACTTTCTTCACCATGTGGTATTTATTTCTCTGTGTCACATGTCCATACGATCTAAGATGAATTTCCCTTATTTTTTTAGGTATGGGGGCCACCCGAAACGAACCCCGAATATGCTCATTTTTAACTCTGTCTACTCTAGTCACACCACCCGTAGTTTTACTCATCGTTGGGAAAGATGAAAAAGCTCCATAGTTAGAAAAATGAACACTAAGAGTGTGTGAGGCAATGACTGTCACTACCATCGAGTCATATTCTGCCCGGGCACCGAAAGGTACGGATATTTCATTGTCTGTGACCTGGGAAAAATACAAAAGTTTGTCAGTCTTGTATTCAAAATTAACGTTAATGTGCTTTTCGACAAATTCTTTGATTTGTGACTTGCTCCTTATCCATTCACCACGCGTTCTGATCACGATCACAATGTCGCAGATATAATCTTGATTAACGGAGAGTATCAATACATCACATTTACTTGAGTATCGTGATTATATTTAATATAAATATAGAAGCAGAAACTCGTGAATGGAAAAGCTTAATTAAGCTTAAAACTAATCGAAACCAAAAGCTTTAAAAGCTGCTGTAGCGCGAAATTCTCCACATTATTTGGATATTTTTTTTTTCATAAAATCACAGCGAACAATTGTTCAGATAAAAATTTCATTCCCTCTACAGCCGTGTATGAAGAAGCGGCATCGCTGCTAACAATGAAAAATAATTAAAATTAACGTTCTGCGATTTGCGGTATCAGCAGTTTGTTGTATTGTGCTCGCATCACTACTTAAATAGACAGGGATTTGATATAAGTGGAAGAGTGTATTCGAGTACTTAATTAATACGTGGGATAGAAGTCGGGATTGTGAGTAAATGTGGAACTTTAAGCTGAGCTTTTCGCAATGTAAGCTTTTAAGTGAGCTTTGAGAGCTATCTATAAGATGAAGATGGCTACTCTACCGACAGAAGGTGATTGTGATGCTGAAGTTTCATCTCTGGATTCTATGTAGATATGATTCCATGTAAGATATGATTAAGCACTGCATGTGAAGTGTTGATCTACCAACGTGTCAAACTACAACCCAATACTTACGCATCGTCCTTATTATAACAGGAATTTACTATGAATGGGTGGTGTTAACGAGACGACTTTCATCTCCAACCAATTTTGATTGATATACTACGACTGGAATATTACGGGTAAGGGATCAAATTCACACTAACCGAGGGTATTTTAGAGCTCAGAAATCGATTAAAAAACATTTTTTCAATCTCCGTTGGGGATCGCACCCACGACCTTTGGCTTGCAAAGCAAACACTTTGACCATTTAACTACACCTGCTGGCATATAACTACAATTGAGTAAGAAGGTCAAAGATAATATTGCGTTTCAGTCTTTAAATAACGAAAGATATTGAAGATTATGAAATAAAAGTGTTGCTTTAGAAACATTGTTTTCAGCTGGTTAATTGCTGTAGCTGTAGAAGTCGATTTGAATAAGCGGCGAACATCGTACTATTTAAAACTGAACGAAACAATAAAGTTCGATTCCTGAAACGGAAAATTCATACTGTAAAGTGTGTAGAGGCTAACAAAGCCGGCATTATTCGTTTCAGGCTCTGCGAGTAAAATTCAAAGTTGATTAGTTTTACTCTGCTTTCATAGAGGAGACATCAATTATTTTTTTTAGTATGCGAAAGGCAAATCAATAGAACTGTGAACGTTTGACTGTTTTTTTTTTGCATATTTAAGAGTATACAGGTATACTCGTACAATTATTTTCTTGAAAATATTGTTATTTCATCTTATATAATGGTAATATAAGAAAAGCGGGAGTGATCTGGATGCGGAAGGTGGAGGATCGAAGAGGATGGAGACTCATGCGGGAGGCTTACGTTCAACAGTGGACGGACACAGGCTGATTATGATGATGATGAAAGGTCATTTTAGATCTTCTTATCCTTCTCTTTATATAATTTAATATAGTTAGTTCACCGTCAACAAATTTTATATAAACTTTGTCTATTGATCTCACGAGCACTCCCATATCACTTATAGACTTGTCAATTTCAATATGAGCATATATTTGACGGAATATTGTAATATGTTCTTAAACTGCAGGCAATTTTCTTTCAATGAAAAAAACACTCCTTATAAGTTAAGCAATAAATAGTTAATGCATTCAGGAATATTTATATATTATTAATTCTGCGTAAATATTACACTTAAAATTTTTCATGGTAAACGTTTTTCTGATTAAAAATGTGACACATTAAGAAGTGATATAAATACATAATTTTTTACTAGTATAATGTGAGATAAATTCTCAATACTCTTTTATTTAAATCTGATATTAGAGAATTCCACCAAGAATTATCGATCGACAAAATCTAAATAACATATTTTTTCTGTAGTTACTACTAACTGTAGATTTTTAAATATTATTTTTAATAAATAGTTGGTCACTAGACTGCTCATCAAACATGCATCTTTTTTTCGGCGTAATTTTACCAAACTAGGACTTTACCAATTACGTCATAAATAGTCAACGATGAAAGTAATGCGAATTTTGTGGAAAAATATTATCATCGATCGGATGTACAAATGTTTAATTTATAAAAAGACTGACGGTGCTTTGTGTTGTATGGCTGGTTTCACGGCGCTGCTATGTATAGCGTCACAATAAAGTAAAACGTCTTTCATCCTTACCAACTTCCTCTCCAAAACGAAAGTCCTGTGAAAACGAAACCCAAAACCACCACATGTTTGTAGAAACAGCGCAACAGCCATCTCTTGAATATCTCCCAAACTATCGAAAAATATCGATCCTTTTTGGTTTGTTAATATTTTAAAATATTTATAGAAATCGTTGTGAGAAAAACATAATTAATTTTGAAATACATATTTCAAATATTGGAAAGCGCGCACATCTGCGCTTATGGCAATCGTCTATGTAGTGCGCACATGTGTGCTTACGGCAATCGTCGGGTTTCATCAAATTACGGGGAAACTAGTCTCGACTTGGTTTCCAGTGATTTTTTTATTTATATATTTCCTTAGCTGTAGAGTAAACTGAAAAGATTAGAAGACTTTAGAAAACACGTGAAAGCATGTTACAAAGTTTCTGAGAGAGATTTTCGTCGAAGAACTTCAGGATACCTTCCAAAAATAGCAGATACTTTTCCGCAAGTGTATTGTTGCCGGGGGACAGTATTTTGTAGAATTTTAAGGTTTTTTTTAACCCTTCCGCATCGGTTGTCGTCATATGCCGTTATAAGATTCCCCGACAATTGACATCGGTTGACGTGATATATCTTTTTGCTACTTTCTTAGCACAGTTTTTTATGCATCATCTGATAGCTAAATGATACAAAAACCAATGTGATATATGAAAATATACCAGATAAGAAAATTTGTGCTTCAAATATTAGTGTTATAATTACCAGTATAATTTGTATTCAAACTGAGCCGTAATGAAAGAGTTAAGATTTGATCAGAAATACTATATTTATCCAAGAAAATGCACATTACTTTTGACATAGATTACTTAAAAAAACTATAATAAATATAATATTTTATTTTATAATCTACTAGAGGGTCTATATCATTTTTTGTATTGCTTAAAGAACATTAACTTGTTAATAAACATGCATAAATATTAAATTAAATTAAAATAGACAATACACAGTTGCAATATGCTCTAAATAATTACTAGATAGTTATTAATAACTGGAGTGTGAAATTTCCAACTAAAATGCATTCAACGCCAGCGATAAATTAACAAAGTAAATTTGTAGCAGAATTTACCACGTGTTGTTAAATTTTGCTGTGGTCAAATTGTTGAAAAGGTAAAGTTATAAACTATATCAAATTTATCATTGTGCCATTACTACTATACTGAGTTCCTCGAAAATTTATTAAATAAACTAAATATATAATTGCAGTTCCATTGTAATTTGAGTGGATTCAATGTAACATCTAACCTTTAATACTTGGAACAAAGTCGTAAGATTATTTCATCTGGTATTTTGGCTGTTATAAACACGGACGCCGCTTCTCTGAACGAAAAAAAAAATCCTCCTGTATCTACGCCAAATTTATGGCGTTATTTAACCGACTCTTCTGACACCATTTTAACATTAATGAAATGTTTATTTAAGTTGAACAAAATTTTCATAATTAATTTTTTAATTCCACTGCTAAGCTCAGGAATTATTTTCTAGAATCTTTGTTTTATCTTTTATACAATCTGGATCTTTTCAAAAAATAGATCAACATACACTTGCAATCTCTGTAAGCAACACAGAAACAGAAGTTTTTCCTCTATAGGAGCCCCAAAATACCTTCTTAACTTAACGACACTCTTACGTCTTACCTGCAATCAATTGGACACAAGGGTAAGATTAGTTCACTTAATCTTTTTTACCATCATTACTACGGTAGCTGTTCTTACGAACTTGAAGAGCTAATTCCTCCTGCACCCACCCACAACCGACAAACAAGTCATACCTTTGCCGAAAATTCATATACGGTAAATTCGTGTCAAAAAAGAACTGGCTGTTTGCAAAGTTCCTTCCTTAACGCCACCCGTAATCTTTCGAATGCTTTTCCATGGTCTATGTTTCCTCCTTCCTAAAATATGGATCTCTATAAAAATTAAATTAATAAACACTTGCAATCTCCCCAACCCACACACAAACACGAACTCAACACACGTTTTCTGTATGCAACGTCCAGCCTCATGACTGAGCGTCATAGAGTGCATTGGTTTTGGTAGTTTTTTGGAAGCTAGACCAGCTTTTTTATTTTGTAGGTGAAGTCCTAAGGAGAGAAATGAATATTTAACTTTTCATTCCAAGTTTATTTTATCCTGAAAAGCCTCTTAAACCTAACGCAAGCTTATGTTTTTTTTCTGAAGAGTGATTATGCATGAATAATATAACGACAATTTTAGTATATCTTTGTATATTAATGGAACATTTTATTTAATAATTTTTTTTTTTATTGTTTCCAGGTAAGCTGAAACAACCGATCGAAAAGTTGGCAACTCTGCTTGCTGTACTTAAAATTGAAGACATACTATCAAGGTTTGATTACAAAAAAATAAGGATTGTAAAGAGATTTTTAAATTGATAATATAAAATAACATTGAGGTTATCAACTGACAATACTTGGTGAAACTGCATAATTATAATTTTAGAATTTATTTTAATTAAAAAATTAATAAATTAAAAGTATTTAGTTTTGATTCACAATTTATTTTAACGATTATATGTTTCGGCCTTCCTGAAGACCATCTTTAATAATGAAAAAATAAAAACAGGCATTGGCTTATATAGGCATGGACAGTTAATTAGTTCCTACACACATATTTACAGGTTGTATATTTGTGCGGGTAAAACAATTGAAAAAAGACATTATAAAATTAATGAGTATGTGGTTTTCCTAATGTATGTAATCATTTTTGTTTTTAATTTAAAAAAGGCATTATATAATTATAAAATTACTGGGTATTTGGAATTTTAATGTGTTAAGCTATTATATAATACTAAATTTTTGTTTTCAATTTAAAAAGGAATATAAAATTACTGAGTATTATTTATTTTAATGTATTAAGATATTACGTAATAATAAATTGATGTGCTTAAATAAAAAATTCCTTGTAATTATTCTGTGTTGATGATGGCCAGTACTGGGAGTTTTCGTATTTTCATTTTTCCAGCTTGATTGATACCTAGAATAATAATTTTAAGCAGTATCAACGACTTTATAATGTAATTATTAGACAATAGTATATGCCAGTATTATAAAGACAGGGGTAAATAAGTAGTTCATTTAGTAACAATAAAAATATTATTTTTTCATTATTGAAGATGGTCTTCAGAAAGGCCGAAACATGTAATCGTTAAAATAAATTGTGAATCGAAACTTAATACTTTTAATTTATTAATTTTTTAATTTAAATTAATTCTAAAATTATAAAAAAAAAATTATAATATATAAAATAGATACATATTTATAAAATTGTACAAGAAAACACAAATCAAACTATGTCCGCTCCTCTAAGTGATGCACGTATTAATTTGTTTCTTTTTAAATTTATCAAATAATTAAAGTTCAAACAATACTAAAAAAATTAAATAGTGCTCAGTGGGATTTATATTAAAACATAGTGAGACATATTAATTTTGGTATATTAAAACGAATTTTAAAAAATATGCTGAAATAATTTTTAATAACCATAAAAGTTAATGATGATCTTAAACTTAATATTTAAGGTATAAGTATCAGTATAATTTCTCATTATTTTGATAAAATCGTTTACTATACGCGTAGCTTTAAATTCGCCCTGTTAAATTAATACACTCGTTAACCTACAGTTGACTGAAACACTGAATAATGCAGCACATTTTCAGTGCAGGTGTCTTAGCGATGCGACGGGCGAGCTCCTGAGGCGTCCTGAAATATTACCTAAGCTTCAGGTCGTGAGCTGAAAAGCTTCACTTTGCTCGCCACAAGCTCTCTCTTTGCGGAAGGCTTAAGCGAAATGAACATGATGAATTAAGTTTATATGAAGCGACATATTGTGAAGATAATTTGATGCGACATTGTTAAGCGTATGACAATGTTGTTGATTTTGAAATACTTTTTTTATATAATTTCACAAACGAACTTAAAACTGTAAAAATGTAAATTGAGTTATTCCATAGATAAAAGATAATTTTACTAAGCGAGTTTTGGTTTAACGAAATGAACATTTGTAATTTTTCTCTCTCGATGTTTTCTGGGCTTTTCTTTTTTTTTTTTAATAAATTCTTAAATACATCACATTCCTTTATAAATTTTTATTTTAATTTATTAACCTTAGACATAAATAAATTATCATTTTTACTTATTACACTTTTTTTTATTTCTTATCGATATATTTTAATACATTGAAAAGTTATAACGAGTAAATTGAAACTTAATATTCTTAAAATTTATTTGATTTTATGGTATTCCATCAAAAATAAACGATTGAATAACTAGAAAAGTATTTGAGTAAATCTTCAAAATCAAGATTTACTTGGATCTTACCTCCTATTCTTATAAAACAAGAATAAATGAGATATAAAAATGAAAAAATGTTTCAGTTTTGTAAAAAAAATATTGGAATTTACATGAACAATAGTTTTTTAATAACATTGTAATTATGCAATCTTACTAACAATTATCAATGATAACATCTTCATGATATCGTGATTCTTATTCAATTTAAGTAAACTTATCTATGGATTAATAAACTAAACTACAGCAAAACAATTATAATGTTAAAGCTTCAAAAATTGGGTTCACTTCTACTAACTGAAATTCATAAATCATATATACCAACAATTAACGGAAAAATATTATTAATATAAGCGTAAAAAAATATACGAGTATTGAAAACTGCTTATAAATATTGTATATACGGAACGTATTCATTTATAGGTCATTTCTTAAAATAATTTTTGGCCACTTCCTTTAAAACAACTTAAATATCATCATAATCAACTTTTATCTTACAAACTACAGGAGGTTTAACTCAAGGGTCAAAGCGTTTGCTTTGCAAGTTAAAGGCGTGGGGTCAATCTCCTATGGAGATTAAAAAAATAAGATTTTTAATCGATTTCTGAGCTCTTAAATACCCCCGGTTGGCGTGAATTTGATAATTCACACAAAAAATATATACCTGTATATGCCTATTAATTAAAATTGGTGATAGACGAAAGTCATCCCGTGAAGACCACCCATTCATAG
Source organism: Glossosoma conforme (assembly GCA_022606575.1). Taxonomy (NCBI): domain Eukaryota; kingdom Metazoa; phylum Arthropoda; class Insecta; order Trichoptera; family Glossosomatidae; genus Glossosoma; species Glossosoma conforme. The sequence goes on from JAGTXR010000044.1 coordinate 573,981, forward strand.
TAAATTCCTGTAATAATGAGTATGATGCGTGAATTTCGGGCTGTAGTCTATGATGTTGGCGAATCAACAATCCATATGCAGCGCTTAGCCATATGCAATATGGTAATCATTGAATTTCACAGATGAGACATCAAAAATTACTACCACCATCTGTCGGTATTCTCCTGTATGTGTTGACATTAAAAAAAACTCAAATATATTTTATTTTTAATATAGACACTGCCAAACTCAGCATAAATTTCCTCACACCTTCAGGAGTGTGCGCTGTGCCCGAGTGGCTGCACCCAGGAAGACCTGATGATGGCCAGAAGTAAGGCCATCGACGTCGCCCACTTCTGGGCAGACAGGATCTGACCCTGTTGTTTCCGACACGATTATATATAGCATAAATTTACCATATTTAATTGATTGATTACGGTGTAAATGATTGTATAGTACGAATATAAACGTACTTTTGCATCTCTTGTTCCTGCATTTAGAGGGCACATGTTTTGGCGCAGTGGCTGCAGTGGCTCTCCCTCTCGAGGCTATGAAATCAATATCACCAGCTGTTCCCAACTCCAACCCACTGGTGTAGATGCTCCACATCTGCATGAGCCCACAGAGGCTGTACTGCGTCAAACACAAATAACATCAGAACACCAACAAATAAATATGTAATTTGTAGATTTAGCATTTACCTAGAGATTTTTTTTTTATTTTTACGTAAACACATACAGGAGAATACCGACAGATGGGCATAGTCATTCTGAAGTCTCATCTGTGGAATTCTTCGACGCTTACCATGGTGTATATGGCTAAGCGCTGCATGTGGATTGTTGATCCGCCAACGTCATAGACTACAGCCTGAGATTCACGCATCATCCTTTATTATTACAGGAATTTACTACGAATGGGTGGTCTTCACGAGACGACTTTCGTTTACCACCAATTTTAATTAATAGGCTATGACTGACATTTTACGGAGGATTGATCAAATTCACACCAACCGGGGGTATTTTAGAGCTCAGAGATCGATTAAAAATCCTTTTTTTTAAATCTCCGTCGGGGATCAAACCCACGATCTTTGGCTTGCAAAGCAAATGGCTTGACCATTGAGCTATGACCGCCGGCATCTATTGCAAATATAAAATACATAGAAGCTTCTTAATTTTTTTTAAATATCCGCTCCATATTTTGAGCATATGGACAACAAATATAGCCATTTTTATAGTTCTGAAAGGTTTGTTACCTAGTAAAAGGAGCTGTATACCCGGAGGTTTAGGTCCCGCGAATTCGTGAACTTGCATGGACTGCGGCTGTAGTATTAGAGAAATATTTGGGTGTTCAATATACAGCATTTTTAAGTTCTGGCCTGGGCATTTTTTTGTCTTTAACAATTAACAATATCCGTAATCCATTACAAGGTTGCATTTCACATAAAAAAACTCCATATGCATCGCTTAGCTGTACCTAAAAATGACGTAAACTGATCCACAGATGATTTCTTTATAGATGTTAATTTTAATTGCGATCACAAAAAAATCACTCTAAAAGCCTTGATATTTATAATAAAAGTATACTTCCAGTTTCACGAAAATTTAATCTACAACAGTTTGCGTAGTAGTCAAACGTTTTGATACTTAGCTATACTCTTAAGTATTTTAGGACCGTTTTACGTTTTTTTTTCATTACGTTTTTCATGTTTCTCGATCGAATTGCCTACGAAAATATTGGGAGTTGTTTTTTTACGGCATTGCGACGCGTAAAGAAGAAGTATTTTTATGTTATTCGCGGAATTTAAGCACATTTTATTGTTTACTTTCATTCGAGTTTGAAGTCAAATTGACCTTTTTTTGAATGGCAAAGCGGCGATTAGACTGAACAGCTTTATTTTTCATACAAAATTTAAATTTACGCATTACTGAAGCAAATATTATATGTTTATAGTTTGGTTGAGCAATTCTTTACGATCATATAATAGAGGTATTTTTTCATTGGGCTCATCATTTGATCTTCTTAAAAATAATTATGAAAAAAAACACCCAAAACATGTCCAAGATATTACACCTGCTGTCACATTAATTCGGGGTCTTACTCTAAATATCATCAGATATATATATATAATCGTGTCAGAAACAACAGGGTCAGATCCTGTCTGCCCAGAAGTGGGCGACGTCGATGGCGTTACTCCCGGCCATCATCAGGTCTTCCTGGGTGCAGCTACTGGGACACAGCGCACACTCCAGAAGGTGTGACAGGGTCTGCTCCACGCGGCAGTTACATTCAGTCGATCCGTTGTAAAACGGCCAGGCTTTCATTTGTGCCCTCGTCTTGCATACTCCGAAGTCCGAAGTCTGTTCTCCATATATTTCACCCCTGGTCGTGTCCAGGGGCTTTCTTTTATATAAATAATTATATATATAATCGTGTCGGAAACAACAGGGTCAGATCCTGTCTGCCTAGAAGTGGGCGACGTCGATGGCGTTACTCTCGTCCATCATCAGGTCTTCCTGGGTGCAGCTCCTCGGACACAGCGCACACTCCAGAAGGTGTGACAAGGATAATTATCATCAGAATATTTAGACGAACGTGAATTTGTAGTTAATTGATTCAAACATACAAATCTACATCACATTTTATATTTTATAACATTTCTCTCATATTTTTGGAAAAAAAAATGTCAGGCGCTAGTAATCGAACCACAAACTATGCACCTTTATTCTATTCAATACACAGCGCGATCGACCAAGACCAATTATTATTGTTGATATATTCGTCAGTATACTAACTTCGCAGCCTTAGACTGAGGTCTATTTGATATCTAACTGATGCACCTAAAATCACGGGAAGGCTTTCAGCCACTCTCTAACCAGTAGCTTTTTGCGTGCTTCCAGTAACAGGTCCCCATCTGGGTCTCCAAAAACAGGACAAGTCAGGGAGAGTTTTCACTAAGCGGTATTCGTATTGATTCAGATTGATGAAGATTGCTTCTTGCCTTGGAAATACAAGTGCATATTTTAAGGAAGAAGTCTATTCCTATCATCTAGAACTCGTCGTTATACTCGATTAAAACAGAGTTCTGTCTATACAGCGTTTAAACAGCAGCAAGAAGTATAGTAAAAGTAATTATTTTTAAGTTTTGATATTAAATTTAAAGGCTACTATAACTATGATAATAAATTTAACGTAAAAACGTATTCAAATTATTGTAAACATTAAAAATAAATAAATTCGAAAATTCATAGAAAAGCTATTTCAATATTACGTTGTAAATCTCTTGGCATGTTTGTAGTAAAATATTTTTAGCCAAGAAACATCAAATCATACAAGCATGATACTAGTGTAAATATCAGATACAAGGTAAATAAAACGTCAACGTGTTATTGTGTTTTCTGAAATATCGTTTCTGCTGTCAATTACGATCGTAAAGTTACGATACTTGTCCCTTACTGTCCTTGGCCGTCACAAAATCTTATATTTTATTATGAGCTTTACATTCCTCTGACAAATATTTCAAAGATCCATTTATATATTTATTCCGGCGAAGCCAACACGAGAAATATTTCCGAATGAAAATAAACAAGTACAAAATATGTTGTTTTTTCTTTATTTAAAAATACATTCAGGAAAATCCTGAAAGGTATTGTTGTTTCATTACTTATCTGATCTCTAGTAAGAGTTTATAAGAGTCATACAATTTTATCATTATATTACCTGCTTTAGCTTTAACTATGTCCCATGTATGTACTAGACAAGAATTGATTTATTGATAAGACTTTTCAAATATGCTCTCTTTGTATTATCACACCTCCAAAATCCTGTTTGCAATACTTGATAAACTGAAAATTAAAATTCCTCTTCAATTGTGTAACATGAATTTGGATGTTTTCCATGGTCATTTATGTTAATACTCTTCATTCGTTCTTCAACCAGGGAAACAGAAAAAATAATCAAAAACCAACTCAGGACTGTAAGGTGGGTACTACCAGGGTGTTACTACCAGGGTGTTAATACAGGTCAAAATGTTGGTACAAATAAAGGTCGTATAACTGATACATGCTAAGCCTGTTTATAAAATTAAATAGGATGTAGATATGAAACGGATTTGGCAAATAAAAAAAACAATAAATACATTTGATGGAGGAATGAGGAGCAGATGAGCAACAGACTTTTGAAAAAGCATATTGACATATATTTTGACGAACTTTCGGTCACCGAGGCGGAGTTAAATGCTTTAGGTCCCGGGCCGATCATAACTGACAACTCCGGCAGCTGCAACAGCGCAGCGCCGTAACTAATACAATGGACATTTATATAAGTAATGACATACTAATGCCAGAAGGCCATGTACATTACTAATGACACACCCGTGACCGAACTTGTCAAATAAACGAACATGGCGACACATTTGTGTCCGACGAGCGAACAAAATAAAGCAAAATATTGTATATTGAGGATAACTTCTTAGGTTTTCACGGCCAGATTTGATATTGTGGCTTTTGGGTTGAGTCGTGTATGGCGTATATTGAGGCTTTCCTGGACCAGCCTGAAAGGGCTTTATCGAGATGATATAACAGTTCCATGTCATTATTTCTTTCCGTAAGGTTATTCTCGCGACATAACATACTCATAAGTTCAAAGCTTTCAGTATTCAAGCTTTCTTCAAAAAGTGAGATTTTTTCGTGGTTCTACCTATATCAATGGTTTGAACTTTTTCAGGGGCCTTTCCTCGAACCATGCGTACTGGAGCGGCCGTTTCAGTTTCAGCAGTCGCGAGGATGTCGGATAAATTTAGGCATAACGACAATATTACGCTTTACGAGCTGGGAAAATGCGGGCAAAGTACTGAAGGATCGTAGACGCTCCGCGCCGTGTGCCAATCATATATTACGCAATGGTATTACAGCTACGCCTCCTGAAAATACGAAGGGTGAGAGAAAATTGCAGGATTTCATGAAAATTGCGTTTGGAATATTTTCCGGCTTGATATATTTGCGTATAATGTCTTGGACCTTTCATTTAAAGAGTATCTTTAGATAACAATTTCATAATAAAATTTGGGCCTTTAATTATTTTGTGTATTTTATTCAATTAATGGCCAGTAAATATTCCAGAAGTCGTCAGTAATAAAAGAATCAAAATACCATGTTGGCATTAGAAAAAATTAAATTTGCAGTTGAAAACTAATAAATTGACAGAAAATAATTAGTGAATGATAATTAATAAAAGGTTACGTTAAATATCCATTAATTGTGCTAATTCTTTACGGTGGTGGTCATAAATTTTCATGTTCCGACCTTCTACTCACAAGTTGTCAAGCTGAAACGAGACGTTCATTTAACAAAACTCATTATTTATTATTGGCAGTATTGAACATATTACTGCCATTACTAAAACAGTGGACACTGACGATTAGTTTAATCTTCGATCAGTTTATTTAATTAACAGCCGATTCATTTAATTAACTGCCAAAACCTTGCAAGAGTTACCGAACAAATAAATAAACCTTAACTTTGTATGAAAAGTGTTTCAATATTAAAAGAGAGTCTGTGAATTGAACATTGTTTCAGATAAGGTTTATTTTGACCATTTTGTGGTACATAAAAACATCAAAAAGCATTTATTGTTTATACAATAACGTTATAAGATTTTTTTTTTAAATACACACAAAATCATTGTCTCTTGTTTTAAATGTTTACACTCGTGACAATGGTCAGTTTGTAAGTGAATCATAAAAATGTCTTTAATGATGGTTATATTCAACAAATTATATTACAAATGTAAAGGCATTTTAAGAAGATTTAATAAGTTTTTATAATAATAACATTGTAGACACAGAAAAAGAAAGAAAATTTGTAATTTTCCAACTACATTTTCAAGACTTTTAGCCATTTGCCGTTCATCACAGATACTTTCATAAGGTCCATATAATTTTATGTTTAACTTTATCTTTGAAAAAGAAGATTTGACAGCATTCAAGTTACTCATTTCGACGCGAATCGCCGTACTAAAAAATATAAGCGTGAAATAAACCGGAAAGGGATGAAATACTAAAATTTTAGTTGTTTACGATGCTATTATTTTCCATGCGGACTTTTCCGTATCCTGTTTAAATATATTGCGTATGGTCATCATAATTTGATACCATTTAAATGAGTAAGTGATATAAATCAGCTGACAGCATTTTCATCTCGTGTGTTGTACGTGCATCGGAAGCAACAATATTCATAAACTGAAAATTTTTGATTATATGGATTGAAAGATATTGGACATTATGGTCTCTTGTGATATGATGGCTGAAATGGAGGTCTCTCTCTGAGGTTTTGTGTAACAGCAAGATTCCAGTTGGGATCAAAGGTGAAATCTACAAAACTGCTGTAAGGCCAGCTATGCTCTACGGATCGGAGTGTTGGACCCCGCTGAAACGTGACTTGGATAAGATTCATGTGGCAGAGATGAAGGTGCTGAGGTGGGTGGGCGGTGTGACTTTAATGGACAGAGTTCGAAATGAGCGTATTCGGGGTTCGTTTCGGGTGGCCCCCATACCTGAAAAGATAAGAGAAAACCGCCTAAGATGGTATGGGCAAGTGACGCCAAGAGATGAAGACAACATAGTGAAGAGAGCCCTCAATATACCCACGCTGAGAAGAAGACCTGCAAGACCACAGGCAACCAGGACTGCAACTGTAAACAAGGATCTGAAAACCCTGGGTTCGACCGAGAATGCAACGCAGGACAGACAGACATGGCGAAGGTGCACAAGAAGAGCCAACCCCACATGATGAGAAATGGATAGGATAAAGAAGAAGGTGGTCTCTTGTGATATTTAGTAAGGTTGTTAAAGCCAGTTTAATTTTTACCACTTAACAAAATGCAAGTCCACAAACTACGTCAAATAAATTTATTTATTTAATATTTAAAGACGTAACAAATTGTATATTTAATGCATTAAAAAATGAAAGTTGCATAAAACGATTCTAACTCTAATATTATTTTTAAACAATATTCGTTTTCTCGATTATTTATTTAAAAAAAACGAAAATTAAAAAAGCATATATGGTCTGACAATTCTTTAATACACTCTTACTTAAACACTGACACTTACGTTTTACCTGCAATCAATGGAACACAGGCGTAAGATTGGTTCACTTAGTCTTTTTCTTTTATTCATTGAAAATGATTTTATTTGATGAAATTTTATTTTTAATTATGTGAAACTTTTTTCTTTAAAATAAATAAGAATCAAGTATAACAATTGATTTTTATTTGATACAAAAATTTCTAGATTTAAAAAAATAAAACATCAGTTATAAGGCTTTTAAAGTCAAGAACTCATATAAGAAAAAAATTATACAGAAATATATGAATCAATATTTCCACGATTTATTTGTTTTTGTTTATATTGCTTGGCCTCAATGTAAATTATCAATAAAATACTTTAAGCGTAGAGTCAGATACTTAATATGTTTCCGATAAATTCATTCGATTTAACAAGTACGCCCATAGAAGACACTTTTACTCTCCTTTTCACTTCTCTTTCTGCTATTAATTGACGGTTTTGTATTAACATCTTCCTCTCTGTCAGAAGGTTGTTATTACGTCACGTGAGGGGATGATTAGGAGCAGATTAATAATACACAGACTTTTTCTGAAACACACTGACATCTTTTTACGATAAACTTTACAACTTTGTGGCCCGACCTAGTCACAGCATTCGGCCGAGCCACAATGCAATATTCTCTTGCCGAAGTGCGGGACACGACTGACCCGTGCGGTGCCGTGGTCAGTCACCAGCGCCGTAAGTGTTAATCTTTATAAAAAACGACAATATGGCGACACTCATGTCTGAGAATCAAACAGAAATAAGTGACGAAAGATAGTATATCGAGGTTATTGTTATCAGTCAGCAAGGGCTCTATCATGCTGATGTCAGTATTTATGTTAAGTAGTAAGTTTGTCCTGGTAATAGTGAAATATCACCAAAACTGCTAGACGAATAAAAAAATACCTCAGTGGATTCTCACAAAGTTAATTATTTTAATCTCTGTATGAAAATTTCAAATTAGATTTGATGATCGGTGTTATATCAACATACAAAAGATGGGAAAAATAAAAAAATATTGCATTAAATTTTTTAATTATCATTAATGTATATAAATTACTTAAAGCAATAATCTCTTTCACTCTGGAAAAAGTCACGAACAACTTGTATAAGTAATTTCACATATTATTATTTTCTTAACGTGAAAAACTTCAGACACATATCCAAGAGAAAAGTTGTTTTCCACATTTTACTCCCACTCACATATTAAAATGCTTTTATAACCCAATATTATTATTACTTAAGCGTAGAGCTTTCTCTTGGTGAGTAATCAGTAGAAAGCTCGAGGATTTTTTCAGCCTGGAATACAGGGAGATTATTCAGTTATGTCTAATTTTTTTCATAATTTAATTAAAATTTGTTTTTAATACAATTCAAAAACTCTGAAGATTTTTGGTTTAATATGCATTTTTACTAATAAAAAATATAAATAAACTAGCTGACCCGGTGAACTTTGTTTCACCCGAAAGGCAATAAATGAGCAGATTTTGGATTTTATTAAGTTGAATTTTTCGGTACATATGATATCATATATTTGGTCTGGTTGAATTCTATTGCAGACGAAACTTCAACAAGTAGTTGTCAGCATTTCGACAAATCGTCAAACGATATGCGTTATAATTCATCGAGCTTAGATTCTTGGTAGTTTCTTCACCTGAAATTAAGAAAATAGATTTGTAATTTTGTATGTAAAGCTAACATCCATATTTGTAGCATAATTATAAAGGGGTGAAGATAAATGATTTTAAATCGTTTGCCGGTTATTTGTCCAATTTTCTCTAAAAAACATCTTAATCTTTAAGTCTGTTATTTTCCTGGTAATAAGCAGTAAAATTGGTCATTTATTGGAAACCTAAAGCAAAACCAAGCACTGAAAAATGTATGTCATGACGGAATAAAAACTATGATATTGATTATATATATATTGATTACTCACCATTCAATGGATTTTTCATTTTGATATTGAAATAATATCCATCTTCTCCTTGCCAAAACATCAGTGGGTATTGCAACGTGTCATATGAACGACGTGTTTCAGATATCTGTTGTAGTTGCCCAGTATCACGACGTGTGTACCAGATGGTCGTTTATCCGCTCTGATCACGACTTTGTAGACGTCGATCAAGTTCTTCCTCCATATTGCCATTGAAGTATATTTGAACAAATTTATGCTTTGCATCTTCGAGAGGTTGGAATGATCCGATTCGATGGCGAATCTGTCCTTGTATCTACAGAATCAAAAGCAAAGACAATATTACTGATTTATAAACACTTTTTTTTAGAATTAGCATACATAATTCAAAGTAATAAGTGTATAATGTTATTCTGTTAATTATTTTTGTGTGTAAGTACAAAAATAAATAAATAAATACCTTGAATGTCAGATTAAATCATCGTTCTTCGACACGTCCAGGTGCAATTGTTCTTCTTCAGTCCTTTAATTTGCAATGATTTGAAGCCTAGTAGTTTAATGATTCTTTATTGGCCATGTATTTTTGTGCATGGGTTGCACTCTTCAGTGAAGCACCTTGTGATAGACGACATTTTTTGTTTTATTATCAGGCGCAAGAACAAATAACGCAGATTGTCTTCCAACCCGTGAACATGCCACATATAATTGACCATGGGAAAAACATGGATTTTCAAGATTCGGACCACAAACTTTCAAGGATTGGCCTTGTGATTTGTTAATGGTCATGGCGAATGCAAGACGGACCGGAAATTGAAATCGCTTAAACTCAAACGGCATATCGGTTGGGATCATCGGGATCCTCGGAATGGGGACTTCTTCACCTTCGAATTTTCCTTTGAGTATCGTCGCGTGAATCACATTGTTCATCAATTTACTTATCACCAAACGCGTCCCATTGCACAGTTTTGGTTGATTTATGTTTCGAAGCATGATTACTACGGAGCCAACTTTTAGTCTTAAATTGTGCGGTGGTAAGCCAGGCACATCCAATGAGTTTAAAAATTCAATTGGATAGTTAGTGGCTTCGTCTTCATTAGTTACACAGTCAATAGATTTGTATGAATGCAGTGTACCAATGATATCATTCTGAATTATGTAGTTAAGGTCGTCTACATCTTTATTCTTAGCCGCCAAAATTGCTCGCTCACTCAACCATTCATTATTTTTGTGGTTAGTCATGATGTTTGGGAATACTTTGTTGATGAGTTCGTCTTTCGATGAGACAAAGAAACAGAAATTCTGAGGAAATGAAATCAATCCATTCGATATGTCGACAGGTACTCGACCATTACCGATAGTCAGCAATTGCTCAGAGAAATCTTCAGCAGATGTATCATTCATCAATGCAACTCTCATGTTTGTTGTCAGGTGAAGCTTCTTTACATAGCGCCATAGATTCTACGATTTGAGGCAAGCGTTAATTTCGTTGGCAGCAGTTGATTTTGGAATTACTGGCAGTGTTTGACGTAAATCGCCAGACAGTAAAATCATTGCGCCTCCAAAACATCTCGAGTCATTGCGTAAATCTTTCAATGATCAGTTAAGTGCTTCCAATGCACGTTTATGCGCCACTGTGCATTTGTCCTAGATGATGATTTTCGATTCTGATAAAACTTTGGCCGTTGCGGAGTGTTTTGAAATATTACATGTAGGTTCTTCAATAGTTTGAAGATTGAACGGCAATTTTAATGCTGAATGAGTCGTATGGCATCCTTCTTACAATGTGGCTGCTATTCCAGAAGAAGCAACTGCAACCGCGATGTTGGATCTCGCACGGACAGTGGCTAAAACTACTGACATGAGGAATGTCTTACCAGTTCCACCAGGGGCATCCAGGAAATATAAACCACCATTTTCATCATCAATTGCCTTCATTAATGTATCATAAACTTCCTTTTGTTGAGGATTCAACAGCGGTACATTCGTTTGAACTACTAAATCTAATTCATGGTGATCATATTCACGTTCCCGTTCCAATTCTCGATTAAATGCGTCATTCATTTCACGATTTGGTGCTGGCATTCCTAACCTGACTAATAAACTACCGCACATGAGGTTAACACATGTCTTCGATTAAGAGCAAAGCCCGAATATGTATTTCCTCATTCATTTTAAGATCAGGATTTCTTGATCTAACACGAATTTGATGTAAAATATCTTCTGACATATTATTCTTGTATTTGTGCCACAAGTTAGATGGGCTCGATGGATTGTTCACGCGAGATTTTTTGCTCTTCGTCAGTCCTTTCATTGACAATGTTTCGATTCCTTGTTGGGTGACGGCTTTGTTGTAAAGGATTCGAACGATTTGGTGTCGGCATTATCAATAATCAATAATAAAATCAGCAAAATGCTCTCGGAACCAAACGTCAACCGATAGACAAAATATCTATCAAACCATAGACAAAAAAACATAGATGGCACATCTATATATTTATTTATTTATTTATATACAGAATCGAAATTCCATTTTTTTTTACAAATATTTAGAAACATAGAGTACACATAAATATACAATAAATAGAGAAAATAATAAAAAATAAAAATAACACAATAGAATAAGAAGATGCCTTTCCATTTGCTTTTCGTTATAACATTTTTAACAAATAAAAGATTAAATTGATATTTTCACTAATATTTATTTTGTTTGTTTCTTTTTTTTCCTGCCTTTTTTTTTTTTTTTTGTTTCAAAATATTCCGTACCTTACGTAGGTACCTACTTACAATACCTATTATTGCGTCATTTTTAGTTATGCTGACTATGGCAACACTATCTCAACTGACAGCTGTCAAGTTACAATAGTCTTGTATGAAATCATGTTTACGTAAATGTTCAATATTTTTTCTTAATCAAATCAATTTTGAGTACACCATGGACGTTTTTGGGTTCTAAGCTACCTTTCCACCAATTTTCAGCCAAGTCGGTTGGGCCGTTCTTGAGTTATAAAAACAAATATAACCCGACTTTCTTTTATATATATAGATTAATAAAAAAAAAAATTTTTCGTCTGTTCAGATTTAATAATTGTTACATTTTGTTTTTAACCATTTTTATAATTAACAGCTTAGCAAAAAATTGTCACTTGATCTTAACCTGCGGCAGATACGGTCGGTAAAATGATGCTTACCCAGAGATGCTACAAAAAGTTTGGTAAATGCGTCTATAGTCTCCAAAATGGACTACTGCAACGCACTGCACGCAGGCCAGCCAGCCAAACAACTAAAGCGATTGCAGTTGTTACAAAACGCAGCGGCACGACTAGTCACAACGCGCCCAAATTCTGTCACATTATCACAATACTACACTGACTGCATTGGTTGAGAGTTTCGGCTAGAATCCAGTACAAATTATGCCTCTTAGCTCACAAGGCACTCAACGGAACTGCACCGGGCTATTTGACAGAACTTATCAAGCCTTCAGAAATAAGAGCGCGTGGAGAGACACTCAGATCGGCTAGAGCAAATAGAAGCACCCTACAGCTGACGGGAGGTAGTCCTAGCACGGTCTTTGGCAATCAGGTTTTCAGCTACGCGGCACCAATGGCCTGGAACTCGCTACCGGAAAGCATAAGAGAGCTTAAAGCGGAGGCATCCTTCAGAAACAGACTCAAGACCCAACTTTTTACTCAGAGAGGCAAAGAAGCGGTTTTGGAATGATCATTCGGTCATTAAAAAGCGCTATAAAAATACTTTTATAATAATAATAATTAAGAATTGTTATAAATATTTATTTATTTAGCTTATTTTTACAAAGATCAAGGAAAATTTTATCGCCTAATATGATTCTTTTAGGCCCCCTCTCACAATAAAAAATAGTTCAGAGAACAGATAGTTGTCTCGGTAACTTGGTGCCCGCCGCTGATGGCAGACGGTTCTTTTCTTGATACCGGATTGACCCTTAGACCTTCTTCGTGCTGCTCCTGAACACGATGGCTGGATTTCGGTGAGTTTTTTAATTACTCATGCATCTCTCAATATTTTGACCCTCCAGATTCTTGCTTTTATTTGGAGCTGTGTTATGGTATATGGTAGCAAAGTTTTGTGAACATACTGTACACAGTATTATGCGTCTTATAACTTTGGTCGGGTTCGCAGACATTTCTTTATAACATATTTTTAATCTCGATGGATTTCGCTTTGTGGTGGAAAAGCTCCGCTTACGGGGGCTTGAAGGAAAACTTGGTCGTGTTCCTCGTAACCTGGCGGCTAAGGAAGGCTGTGTTCTTTGACAGTTTTCGGCGGCTTTTTAAATTTTATTTCATTTCTTTTCACATTATTGGCTGCTTACTTTCCCCCCAAAAAAATCTGAAAAGTTTTTTTTCTTATCGTAAAAATATTATATTAACGACTTTTTGATTGGCTCCCGTTTTGTATAGAATAATTTTATTTCTGATTAAATTTTTGACTTATATACGAGAGTGAGAAATCAAAGTAGTTATCGATATATATTAATTTACAGTTTGATTTATTTTTTCTAAATTTGTGGCCAATAATAGTTAAAAACTTGCTAACAATGAAAGATTCAATCTCATATAAAAATAAATATAAAAAAAACAGTATTTTTTGTAGTTTCTTTGTTTACAACAAGTTGTACTACATAAAAGAAAGTTATATTTACTCATGCTGAGTGGAAAGCTCGTGTTTCACCTATTTTATACAAGTACCCAGTAAAAAATATATAGTATTAATATAAATTTGTGGTAGATGAAAGTTGTTTCGTGAGTATTATTTATTTACAATGCGTCATTGTTGAATTCGTGATAAGTAAATATGTTATAAATTAATTTCATAAATTCCATTTACAAGACTTTTTTTTGTTATTAATAATGTTTTAATTTCAAAGAAGCGTTAATTGTTTCATAAACAGAAAATTATATTCAATGCCATATATTTTGAAAATGCGAACTTAATCTCAATCATGGATTCTTAATTTAACCTTCATATGTCTATTATTAATGTGCCCATAATTATGAAAGTGGTCAAGAAACGGAAAAAAATAGTTATTCATTTCAGTTCATATTGTTGTGAATTAATATAATCTTTATTCAACATGTATTTAAGAATCTCAATTTAGCATTTTAAGCAATACGAAGTTATCCCTTTCATTGGTTTTCAACCAACATCAAAACACAAACCTTCAAATATGAAAGGCGACAGACCACTTGCATAATCATGGGCCCATTTAGAGATGTTAAAATACTATTCCGAATTCTGCTTTAATTAAAAGGTGCAAGTGGGATAATACAGATTGTTTAAAAAAATAGTATTTATTTTGTAGAAGCTAGAAAAACACTCATTTAGCAGATAAAGCGCTTGTGTTTCATGGATAAAAGTAGTGACTTATTACTCTTAAAATAAACGAAAAAAAATTTAAAGGCAATAGAGTATGCAGTATATTTTTGTTGCATAAATAATGATTTGGCAAACAATTATTTTAATGTAAATATACATATACTATACATAAAATTCTTTTCAACGTCAATCAAGCACAAAAATAACGGCAGAAGCGGGATGCGAACCGCGGACCTTGGAAACAACTAACCGCTCGGCGAACTACGCCATTACCCTGCCTAGACCGACTCGCGTTGAAACAGTCGTGATTTATTACTCTTGTGAATAAATGAAGACGAATAATAATAAAATATACATATATTGAATATGTATATTTTTATCTATATTTGATGATCAATCATTTATTGAGTCGGTTTTTGTTGTATGAATAAATGGGCATAGTTGGTTTGGTCCGCGGTTCGCATCCCGCTTCTGCCGTTATTTTTGTGCTGGATTGACGCGTTGAAAAAGAATTTTATGTATATATGTATATTTAAGTAATAATAATATTGTAATATAGTCAATGATCTATAAAAGTAGATTGGAATATTGAAATAATAAAATAATATTCTAATAAAAATTAAAAAAAAAAACATTTAATTATTTTAAAATTGCTCATGAGAGTAAGAAATATTTTGGCAAATGTATCGAATGCTCGTGAAAAAGTCAGTTGAGTGAGAGGAAAATTTTGTAGTGTTTTTGTCTGTTGTGGGAGTTATTGCTTCAAGTTTTCTCTGAGTCTGAATGTCGCGACAGTAAACTTGAAAAGGCCGACTGAAAATGACGTGGGTTCCAGAGCACATGGGGTAAATTCGGAGATTGTCAAACAGTGTTTCGCGGAGCCTCCAGAATGAAGTTAACTTTATGGAGTTAACTTAGAAAACAAGTAATATTTAACTTTTCATTGATCATCACACTCAAAGTAGAGCGTTAGTATTAAAAACCTGACTATAAAATATATTGTAAACGTTAATTCGGCAGTCGAAAGTGTTTCTTGTGGCTAAATTGAAGTTATAACAATCTTCAAATGAATGCTCTATATGTTTTGAGTACTTTATTATAAAATAAAGTAAAGAGTAAACTAGCAAAGAGATGGTGATATTGAGTAAGGAATTATAACGCTCTAGCGTTTTCAAACGGAGAAACAACCAAGTCTTTCTTTACATACATCGATCATTTATAGACGAGAACAAAGAAGAACTAAGTAGATTTTCATCTAACGCAGGTGCTTACTGGACATGGAATATTTAGAAAGTATCTTACATGGTTTGGCTTTTCTTGCGACGCTTGTCCAGATAATCCCAGCATACAATAGATATAACAGAGTAGTGAGAGATTTTCTGATGTGCATCATCCATGAGAACAGAAGACGTGCTCTGTGTTATCACCTGGGAGTCTATGCTATTTCTTGGAAGGACCTTTGTAAGCTGCTGAATATTTCTGACGGTCCTTTGCTGATAAACTACATCAATGATATCGTTGGAATAATGCGTACGGTGAACGAGGTGTTCTTTAAATTTTTGTCACTTTGCATATATTAACAACTTTGCATGTAGCTTGCATGGTACAACATTTTTTTTTTTTTTTTTGAGGAAAATAAGCCTTCTAAAGATGGAAAATAAGCTCATTTTGCAAGCTTCTTTTCACAGCATCTTTTCAGGAAGTTAGTCTGTATTTCTAAAATTAAATGTCACAATGCACAGTGACGTTATGTGAAAATATTATTGCGTGTTGAGGTGCTTATGTTGAGTTTGGATATGCAGACTTTTGGAGTTTGGGTTTGGCAACAGAGTAATTCCTGGAATCCAAAGAGATTTGGATCGCGGCCAGACATCTTTTATTTTAATTTCGCGACTTTTATCTGGATGCCTCTACGCCGGCAATTCGTGTAATTGCCATTTTTATTGCAGCAAAACAGTTTACGTTTTATTGTTTTGCTGGAATGCGCCAAAAAAAACACCGAAAGCGTGTTTGCTTGGTTTCATTCCCAAACGGAAACTATGCGTCATAAAATTAGCATGAATTGTATAATACTTGTTTTATTTTCTCTGTCATATTTCTAAGTGAAACTTTTTTAGCATTGTTGAACGCTCGGATGCTGAAGAGTAGAAAAAAATAAAAGTTACTACCACTGTTATTTGGTTCTTATAAGTGCCTCTGTTAAATAATTCAAGATCATAATCATTTTATATCAACTAATCTCACTGAAGTAAGAACCATCCAGAGAGGCGAACCAAATGGATCGGTCACATCATGCGCCATGATGGCCTTTTTCACGGCATTGTGGAAGGAATAGTTGAGGTTAGAAACTGCAGAGACAGGAATATTTGCAGTAAGTGTTGTAGCTCTTATACTGAGCTAAAGAGAATTGCAGAGGATCGAGAAGTGGAGATAGAGATGTAAGATTTTGTTACTGCAAACCAATCCATCGGATTGATACTACGAAAAAGAGTCTCACTGGAGCAGAAAAAAAAGATTTGCTTAGTTCATTATTTGTACAGTTCCTTACGGCATTTCAGGACGTTGACAAATCAAGGGCCTGAAGAAAAGGCAACTGTAGTGTATGTGCTCTTGAGGCATTTGAAGTATACGTCATAGCAGCCAATTCCATCCTCATCTCTTAACCATTTATAGTATGGATAGCTGCTTTATCCGCTCTCTCACTTTGTCATTTCATGCAAAGAGCAAAAACATTATACCCTCAGTATTCTGCACAGGCATCTTATTTAACAACCTATTAAACGGCTGTATTGGATTTTTGAGAGATGCCATGATTCATAGTCATATGTAAGAATGGGTTAAGACCTGCATTGTATAAGGTGCTTTTTGAATATCAAATTACTTAAAAATATATTAACTATTTTATTTTACGTTTCGTAGAGATAGAAGGCATGATTTCTCACATGACAATCAAATGCTTTTACCTCACAACCGAAAGGCAAAAAAAAATGTGTAATAATCATAAATTTAAATAAATAATTTGATTTTGTATTAATAAGAAAATTGAATAAAAGTCGAAAGAAAACAATATAATGATACAAAAAAAGATAAATAAATCCAAAAATTCACAAAAAATAAATGAAAATAAATTAAAATAACAAGTCTGGTCCCACCTTTTGTCTGAGGGAGTTAACATGACATTTAAGTACACACCGGCCCAAAAGTTTTGATTACATTGTCATTTCGAATGTTTGTTTTTAATTAACGGAATAAATTGAAAGAATTGTGACGCACAGCAGCTTTATAATTCAATAACTTTCAGTTTCAGGCAAGTCGCGTTGTATTTCAGGAATATATTTAATTGAATGTTACTTATCGATTTTACGTAAGGTTAATTAAAAAATAATTTTCTTTAAGCCCCCGGGTTCATACCGTAATGGAAAGTTGACAGGGAACTTCATCAAATGTATTCGGTTGAGTTTATGGAAGGCAGAGCTGAAATAGAATGAGGTCTATGGTAGCTAGTATAGATTTCTGGCAATGTTTCGTAACGATTACACGCTCCAGTTATTGAAAAAAAAAATTACCAAAAAAAGACAAGAAGATACTCAAAAATAGTATTTTTCAATACATTTTATTTTTTGCATTACACAACACTTTTTTTGCTAAAAATGTTCATTGAATTATATTTGTTTAGTGAAACTAGGAGTGCTATGTTATGGTATAAAAATTATGATTCACATATCCCTCAAAACTGTACCTCGAATACTATAGCTATCGTACCATCGATACGGGCTACGCTTTAAAAGTCATGAAGAAATATATACGTTTTCAAGTGGACCTTCCAGTGCAGATATATATTGACGCTAGGTATGTACTATTGCAACTGATACAAAATTATATTTTAGATATAGAATGGATTTGGGAAAAAGAAAACATGTTTATCACGCATAGGAAAACAAGTAAAATATAGCTATATTAAAACTTTTAATACACATAATACGAGTATGTTGTATTTAAATATTTATTGATAGCATAACGCTGTTTAAAGCCTTCTGTCAATCTTTCTACACGTGAGGTCTGCAGGTTAGCTAAGCTATACTCAGAAGGTCTACAGTGAACTCTGGGTCCAGTACAATAACGACTTCCGAATATTGTTGGGGTTTGCCATGATACTGCAGAGCCTCAGGCATAAGCGTAACGCTTCATTATTATCGATGGCTTCCATGCCATAATAAGGAAGCGTTGCGTTTCTCTGTGGGCGCGCGTATGCGGCAGTCCCAACGCAATGGTCGCTGTATGGGCGGATAAGTAGGACTCCCGGTTGTAGGGGGCACTGGATGTGCCTTCACGTGGCCACCCAGTGGGGATCTAGTGCTCCACTCACTGAGTAGTAGTTTTCAAAATTGTTAGATGTTTATTCCCTTGTTTTTTTTTTTTATATGTATGAAATTGTAATTTTAATGGCTCTGGTGGCTGAATAAATAAAATTATAATTATTTTTATTTATTATTATAACTCTATGCTTTGGTCTTTTATATAGTCTATAGGTATATATACTATAGGTCAATGTGCGCATTTATTTTATCCGTGTAAGTCTTTACTATCTCGTGGGAGTCCGAAAAGGTTATTGACCCGTTAAAACCTTATCAATCTCATCGTATTTTCTTCTTATATACGAGTAGTTTACTTGGGTCGATACGCAAACATCTATTTTAGTATTCTTGAATAAATAAAACAAAAAAGCCTTGCATTAACAACGTTCCAAAATAAATATATCAACTGAATGTCTATTTAAAAATATATATTTAAACCTCCTAAAACGTCAAAATAGCGAAAGCGATAAAGAAAAACACTCTGCCTGCGGGTATACTTCAATGGTCAATGCGTTTGCTTTGCAAGCCAAAGGTTGTGTACCATCGATGCAATGTAAACTTAATAATGAGTGGTCACCATCCAAGTGCATTGTGTTTCTAATGTTGAATAACATCGAGCAAAATAAAATATCCTGTACTTTTACTAAATTTTATTTTTTTTATATAAATGGATATTTCTTTTACTAACTATTGTCGTAAAGAAAAATATAATCAATGTTGTAAAGATGAGTTCTGTTTGACTTCCTTAAGCGTACGCTTAAATAAACAATTCAAAAATACGTTTAGCGGGAAAAATTTATTTATTCAAATGAATTTCTTAAAGAAAGAATTATCTTTATCTTCATTGCTAAATTTAGATACGGCTAAAGGAATTCTATTGAAAGTGTATTTCCGAAAATAGAAATACTTGTATAATTCACCTTTACAGCTTCACAGACGTGTTATTTTATTTTTCTTTATCAAACTGAATGTGAATGTAACGAAGACAATGAATGTGGGATGACTTACAACTTACGATGATTCTTATATGAACTCGATATAGCCCTTTCAGGCTGGAGCTGAAAAAACTCGATAAGCGATATTTCGTCTTTTATTTTTTTCGTTTGTGTGAAACATGTATAAAAATTTGATCTTAGTTTAAGATTTAAGTAGTGACATCAGCATGATATAGCCTATTACGGACGGCTGATGACTAACAAAATATTGATAAAACATTGATAAAATATTGATAAAACATTGATAAAATATTAAGTTTCATTTGACTCTGTTTAGCTTCATTTGACTTTATTTAGTTTCATTTGACTCTGTTTAGCTTTATATACATCTGTTACGTCAATAATGTTTATAATGTTATTTACAATTGTAAAAGTTATTATCCGATGTAAATATTATGACGTTCCGAGAGGTGCTTTGCGATTTCAAGTTGGTGTCATGGCTCTCTCATTGGCGTAAAACAGTGAGAAATATCCGACACGCCCCTTGGCGATAATTATTGTACAAAAAAAAGTGGAGCTATCCCTCCTCTTGCTCATTTGCTGTTCGGACAGCGACTCTTTTCATCTAAATTCCCGATTCTTTCGAAAAGAGACAAGGGCTGCGACCTCTGGCCACGACCCCCTCCTTGAACGAAAATAGTATAAATACCGGGTCGGTCTCGGAATAAACCAGAGCTGAAAATACTTTCGAGTTTTGCAGCGGTCTCTCCTTCCCTGGACCTCTGGACTTCGCGGCGCCCCCGGCCTACTGTCTTCTACACGAACTACTGCTTGGACGTAGAACTGGACCAGGCTGCCAAACATCACAGCCCCAGGAAGCCGACCGGGACACAGCGTTACTTACAACCAGCTGAAGGAAGACCAGGACTTCAACGATGATTCGTCCTTGAGAACTCCTTCGAGGACCGCAGTTGTAACTTCCGAGTCTCTTGAGAGCGAGTTACCAGTCGAGGTCGACTGGTCGTCTACAGTTAGCCACACCAGGAATGTTGACGACTGGTACTGTTAAACTCAATATACAACCTTTCGTCTCTTAATTTCGTTCGCTCATCGAACACTCGTGTGTTGTCATTTTATAATGCCGTTAGGAGGACTAGTTCGCAAGATCACCACTTGCGGCGCTGGGTGTATCTGAGTGCAGCGCTCGGGGGAGTCAGTTATGTGCCGACGGCGGTGAAGTCATATTGTTGTTGGTCCGGCCTTAATGCTTTGAATAAGTCCAGGCCAGAAGTTTGTAAAGTTATCGAAATATATATGTCAATGTGCTTCAGAAAAAGTATTTGTGTTGTTGATCTGCTCCTCATCCCGCCACCACGCAATGCAATAACAAACTTAGAGAGAAGGATGTTAGTAGTTATAAGACGCAAAGTTGCAAGCGTCATTTAAGCAACTTTTTTATGTGTGGTTGCATAGTTCGGCAGATAACAACTAGTAGTCTTCGGGGCAGTGACTCTCACTGCGACAGCCCGTCAGTCTCCGTGTAGGCGCTGTCAAGTGAACAGTATTTTTTTGTCCCGCATCAAGGACCGAATTTCGTCCGTTTTTTTCTGCTTAACATAAAATAATTTTTAATTGTGCTTCTTAACGAGTTATTCGCTTTTGTGACCTGCTTCTCATCCATCTTATACGCATTCGATGACAATTCCACTATCTCGAGACGCTGTAATAATATGAAGGATGTTACCACAAGAGAAAAATATTTACGAAATATGGTTTATTTATTCCATTTAAACGTTTTTTCATTCTTTAATTTCGTGTAATTTTTGTGTACAAAAAAAATATTTTCATAACAAAAGCCTATATTTAAATTCTGAGACACGTGGTAACCACACAATATGATAGTTATCACGTACATGAATATTTCACGTACGGAAGCCCCTTGATGAACTAATATTCTTTGTTCACAGTATTGAGGCTAATTCCCTTCCCGTACAGGTCACCTGTAATAAGGTCTGCTGGGTGTAAGCTCACTGTCCCACTAGGGATAGTACTATTATGGCCACAGTGTCAAAGGTAATCCTGCACAATGAATTAACTCAGATGACTGAAATTAAACTGATTAACTCTAGTTTTCCACGTCTTCCAGTAGCGCAACTAAAATTTATACCACTAGGCAAATTCGAAAAAAAAAATTCACATCTTAAAAAATCTTATAATATCATGAAGTGATCAAAACATCATAACTTTAAATCTTAAGATCGTCTATACAGTGCTTATATCATTTCTTTTCTTCTTTCTTCTTTCTTTTCTTCGTAGTATCAATCCGGTGGATTGGTTTGCAGCAACAGAATCTTGCATCTCGATCACCATTCCTCTCGGTCCTCCGCAACCCTTTTCAGCTCAGCATAAGCGCTACAATTCATGTCCTCGAATACTTGCTGCAAATAATCCCGTCTAGGGCGCCCTCTACAGTTTTTACCCTCAACCATCCCCTCCACAATATCGTGAAGGAGACCATCGTGGCGCATGATTTGACCAATCCATCGGGCTCGCCTCTCTGAGATGGTTCTTATTAGTTGCCTATCTTCCTTGATTATTCTGAGAACCTCATTGTTCGTGACGTGGTCTCTCCAGGAAATTCCGAGAATTCTTCTGTACGACCACATCTCAAAGGCCGCTAGTCTTTTTTTATCACTTTCAGATAAGCACCATGTCTCACAGCCGTACATTAAGATGCTCTAAACAAGTGTTTTGGCAAGTTGCTTGCGGAGCCCTAAAGAAATATTCTTTGACTCAAGAATTTTGGCTTTTTTATTGAAAGCTAGCCTTGCTTGATGTATTCGACTGTTGACTTCTCTTTTTGTTCTGCCATCCCAGGTGATTGTACTTCCAAGGTATACAAATTCTTTTGCATCTTTTAGGGGTACTCCTAGCATTGATATGTTAATTTTCTGCTGCTCATTGCGGCTTACTTTCATGACTTTGGTTTTTGTGCTGTTTATCTTCATATTTCTTCTTTACAGCTGTGAATCTGGGCGTTTCAAAAATATATTTGGCATAAATATGTGTGCATTGACGTAAGAACAACTACTTACTACAAATACCCATAATAGTCTGTATGGTTCAAAGTTAGGTCATTGCTCAGAATGGACCTGACGGGGTCCAAAACATGTAAATTCCTTAAAAATAAATACGAAATGAAACATTTGTTTTTTTTAATTTTATAATGAATGTAGATACGATATTATAATCTCAACAGAAGCCAATGCATCGATTCAATCTATTTTAAGAGCAGATACCTACGTAGAATACTAGAAGTACAATAGTGTAACATTATGTTAAATGACAAGGTGAGAGAGCGGACAAAGCAGTTTTCCTTATTTCGATCGGTCAAGAAGTGAAAGTAGATCTGGTTGGAAATTTTATTTAAGGAAAATGCAGGAGAGCATAAACAACAGCTGTATTATTTTAGAGCCTCCAGGCTTGCTCCGTCCTGAAAGGCCATCGAGAACTTAAAATGTACTTGAAAGGGCTGCGAGAGGTAGATGTGACATAGAATGATGCGAAGACTATGGTGGTTCACAGAGCTTTGTGGCAGTGGTTCGTTAATGTCATATGCTTCGGTTAGGAAAGCAGACACGGTTTTGATCATGATGATGTTGATTATGAACTGTTCACTTTATTATCACAAAAATAATTATTATTTCGAATGAATAAAAATTCCAGCTGCGTACACATTCACTGTATTAGATATTTGTTTATTTTATAGTATTAACAATATAAAGAAATTCCAATACTTCCATTCAAAATGAAACTATTTATTGAACTGATATTGATTTCCATAGCGCGCGCTAATGATAAAGGCATCAAGGACCTGTATCACTAAAAACAAACTGAATGTCTAGGGTCTGATTGCTGAAAATACTTAAAAACAAAATTATACTATTTCAAAGAAAAGAAAGATTGATCACTATGTTTTTTAATGAAATATTTAATATAAATTTTATATTACTTAAATATACATATACTATACATAAAATTCTTTTTCAACGCGTCAATCTAAGCACAATAATAACGGCAGAAGCGGGATGCGAACCGCGGACCTTGGAAACCAACTATGCCCAGGTATTCATACCGCTCAGCGAACTGCGCCATTGCTATGCCCAGACTGACTCGCGTTGAAACTAGTATTTATATCATTGTTATCATCGTACGATAGATGTCGCTAGTATATATTCAAAGTATGTATATTTTTATTATTATTCAATCAGTCTTCATTTATTCACAAGCTTAATATTATTACTTTCCGACAGTCTATTTATTTTAGTAAGTACCACTCGGGTCTCGAACCAAACTATAGACTGAATGGATGAGAAATGACTACTTATAGTTCCGACTCGGACTTTATAACCAATCATTTACCTGTGTTACTAATGGATAATTTTACCTTCTTGATATTGTCTCGAGGAGACATTATTATATGAATTTTTTTAATTTTTATTAGAATATTATTTTATTATTTCAATATTCTAATCTACTTTTTATAGATCATTGACTATATTGCAATATTATTAATATTGTAATATAGTCAATGATCTATAAAAGTAGATTAGAATATTGAAATAATAAAATATTCTAATAAAAATTAAAAAATTCATATAAATTTTATATATTTTATATGTTTGACACAAATAATCATTAGTTTGTAGCTACGTTCAGTGATTCTTAGTTCTTAAACTGCATCAAGGCTGAAGTTCATTTATAAATTGTCAGAAAACAATTTAAGAGTTAAAATCACTTGTTAAGATATTGTGCTTTGCACTTAATAACGAGTCTAGTCATTTGCACACTGTGTTTTCTCAACGGGCGATTTCTCGCTCACTCAAAGATTTATTGTGTGGAGCTTTAAGCTCAGCATGCAAAGTACACGGTATGTACACATTCCCTGGCAGAAAGCTTTAAAGTGAACAAGCCGGGACGTTGAAAGCTCCAACGGGTCTTTGTTGGTTGTTTGCAATGCAATTGAAGTCGAAACGTGTTTTAGTGCACTTTCAAGAGTACTTTCAAGTGGTTTCAGTTTTTCAGCGCTACCATTGATTTTGTTTCAGCGGAGTACAGCAGTACAAAAGCTCCATTAATTGTTGAATCGATTAAACTCGTATAAAAGCAAATACTTGACTTAAATAATCCTTATTGTGTGGTTATTTTGAATCTATTAAGATTCAATATAACCACAATTATGCAACAATTTTTTTTAATCATTTTACGAATCAATAGTCTTGTAATTACATTTTTTCCATGACTATGCATATATATTTTATTTAAAATCAATAGTTTATATGACATGGGATTACTACCTAAGTGGCTAGCAGAATTTTGTGGCGGCAGCTTATGATGACCGTATGCGGCTTGATTTTTCATAATCTCATACTTGTAAATATTCAAATAAGTGCGGATGAAAAGCTTAATTTTAGAGGTTGTTTTTTCATTTTTTATAACTTGAAAAAAAAAATGTAGAAAAAATACACAGTTGCGTGTAATATCCTGCATGTAACAAATTATACCAGATTATGCGTCGGACATACAGTTACAGAACAAAATAGCATGTTCCATGGCGGTTATCACGAGCTCGGCTTGTTAACCGAGCGCGTAGCTCCAACGATATTCTAGATGTAGTTTAACAGCAGTTCAAGATGTAGTTTAAACTGCAGTTCAGAAAAATCCTTCAAATTTTGAGGACCAACAACAAAAGTAAGTTACTAAAGTACCTTTTTATCCTAGAGTTAGTGACGAAGGAAAGGTGTACTTAAAAAGTTGCAATTGAAACCGTCTTTTTAAATCTCTGGGCTTTAGTTTTACTACAAAACTGTCAAAAAATAAACATACAATATACTTAGCGAATTTCTGTTAAAATTTTTTGAAACAAGACAAAAAAACCATTGTTACTGATATTTTTTATAGATGCAATTTGTTCAACATCAGCTATGAAGTAAACTTAAACATGGAAAAATTATATTTCCATTCATATTTATTTTCTTTATAATTTTACGTTACGTAGAAGTGAGCACTGTACTATTAATGATCTCTTAAACAAATAACTATCATTTAAGTTTTTCTATTAATATTCAATAATTAAGCTCATTGATCCTCTTACATTTTAAGTTTGTTCTCAAAGAATATAATATTATTTCTCTTCCAATAAAAAATTGCAGCAATTTACTGCAAAAGTTTGCTTATTGTTTAAAAATACTACAATATATAAATGATTTCAAATGATTATGAAATACACTATTTTAAACATCCATTTTTACAGTTCTTGAACCTACAAAAAAAGTTTTTTTCTGACTAAATATTTTATTTTATTTGGTTTTCGATGCATTTGCGAAAGTTTTTCGCATAAAAATGTTGGCTTTGAATAAATAAATATCTTTGTATCTATTAAAATATAAAATGAATAATTCATTTTAAAAATATTAATAATTTGTGTAAGAAATATCATTTTTGGCAAAGTTACGAGCTGCAAAGTGATAAAATCTAACTGATGTTTACAGAGAGAATATAAAAAAGTTAAATATTTTTAACTTGTATTATAAATAAACTGTTAACGAAAACTGATTATGCTTAGCACTCTTCTGAAAGTTTCAGCAATATTAGCTTAGACACTTTGGATATATTGCGTTTTGAACTTTCAGCGAGAACGGTACTGAAAATAATTTCATCGTCGAGAAACGTAATTTCAGGAAGATGGAGTTAAACACACTCGGGTAATAATATATTCATAACAAACAACACGCAAGACAATTCATATTATTTCACTACTGCGAAGTGTTTCGGCGAAGCATTTCGATTTAATTAATTTATGTATAAACTATAAATAAGAAATTTTGATGAAATACAGTATCTCGTTAGTTTTGTGTTGATTTAATTAATTTTGCTTTTATATTATAATATAAATAAATATTTTTTTGGTTGGCCCCCTAAGTATACTGGAGGACTCTGTAAAATGCTTTATGGTCACAGGTTCGATGAAAGAAAAAATCCTGATCTATCTCCTTCTCGTGGTGGGGGGTGAGCGACATCAGTCAGCCAATATAGACAGGGACCGAATGTTGGCTGGAATAAGCTAACACCCAGCAAACCTCATCAGGTCAAGCGTGTTAGGGCACTCTATTGTCCTGGAGGTAGTAAATGCTCTCCAAAAGCGAATGAACCTTTAAGTCAACGGCATTAGGAGGTGGAAATAAAGGGGAAAGCACCACATTAAAGGTCCAAACGATATCCCATGCATCAGCAAAAATGAAAGATCGAGAAAAGTGGAGATCGAGGTGAATGATTTTGTTGCTGCAAACTAATCCACCGGATTGATACTACGAAGAAGAAATATTTTTAAGTCGATATTTTAATATCTAAACAGACGCAGAAGAATACTTTCAGCGAATTTTTAATATCAACGTAATCTATAACGCTTAACCGGTTCAATAAACACAACGTTTGGAAAGAGTAGTAGTTATTTTGGAGTGATTGAGAGGATTGCAAGTCGACTCTTCTTTATCCTTGCCATTTCAACATCTGGGATCAGCTCTCCTTGTAAACATTCGCCATGTCTGACTGCGCTGCAATTCTCGGTCAAGCCCAGAGTTTTCATATCCTTGTCTACAGTTGCAGTCTGGTCTTCCAGGTCTTCTTCTCATCGTGGGTATGTTTAAGGCTTTCTTCACCATGCTGCCCTCATTTCTCCGTGTCACATACCCATACATCTTAGGCGGTTTTTCCTTACATTTTCAGGTATAGGCGCCAGCCAAAATGAACCTCAAATAGGCTCATTTTGAACTCTGTTCACTCTAGTCACACCGCCCGCCCACCTCAGCATCTTCATCTCAGGATTGCAAGTTTACTAATCATTATAAATTTAAGAGACTTGAAAATATTTGTTTGAGGAAATACAGATGATGGGAAAGTATTATATAGCCTTCTTATAGCGTTATGGATACTAAATTAATATATTTGAGAAGAGAATCAAAACCATAAAATCATATAATTTATGAGAGAGTATGCCGAATAATTTTGATATGAGTACATTCTTCGCAGAGTCTGTTTTTGACATAATTTTTTGTAATAGAAGTTGTAACTAAAATTCAACTATTTAAAAAAAAATACTGCAATGAACATCATCTTTTATGTCATTTCACTCATCAATGTTTGAGAAAAAGAAACGGCATACATTGGGGTACGAACCGCAAACTATGAACCTCAGTTCATACTGTGATTATCCAATTGGATGGACACAGTCAATGATGAGATAATTATTAACAGCGTGGCTGCAATTTGTAGCAATTTTATGTTCTATTTTGAAATATATATTTGAAATAAAACTAGTGTTCCCTTTTTATCATATTTTGTGATGTATATTTCTCGTATCAATATAAAAATAAACGTATTGTAATATTATTCTTGTCTGGAGGGATGCTCGAGGTGAGTGAAGCTCGTGCGCGATGGGGTAAAGGGATGAGGTTATTGAATATGTATTTGAAGAGCCCGCTCTTCGGGGTTGACATGTACCGAATCATCAGAACTTACCCGACACTCCCCGCAGGCTGTGTACTGTGGTGGAAAAACCACACTAAAAGAAATATATAAATATTTTTTCTTTAAAAATGAATATGAAAATATGGTTCATGCTTAAAATATAAAAAGTTTTTTTCTTACGATAAACTTTGTTCGATTTATTTTATATTTGTCTGTTTGAATAATGTGAAACTAATTTAAAAAAAAAAGTATTAATTTAGGAGTATAGTTTTATTTAATTTACTAAAAGTATTACGATTTATTTCATTTTAATTTCATTTTAGTCATTCCAAATCGTCTTATTAAGAAATCACTATTACCACAAAATTAATCAACGTTGTATTATATGGGTAGGAACATATATATTCATATATCATGCCACCCCCACCACAGGTAAGCTCTATGCAGTTTGAATAAATGGGGTAATAATGTTGACATCCCCATCCTTAAAAAGTCGTGGGTTCGTCGTGTGGCCGCGTGCGGGAAGAATACAAGAGCAGGTCGCAAAGCAAATAACTTGTTTTTGAAGCATAGTTCGCGTTTATTTTCAACAGAGACTTGGTTTCCCCGCCCAACCGTTACATGATGTTTCGTCGGCCGAACAAAAATAAGACACGAAAGATCGTTTTTGTTCACTCATCTGACACGCATATATAAAATTATAAGACGAAGTATTCAATTAAGACACGCTAATGCACAGACCATTTTTTTTTATTATTATAAAAGTTATGACATGTTTTTTTTTATGTAAATGTATGCAGGAGAGCACACCCGGTGAAGACCAGTGCACTCTATGACGCTCAACCAGGGAGGCTGGACGCTGCATGCGGGAAACGTGTATTGTGTTCGTGTTTGTGTGCGGGCTGGAGAGATTGTAAGTGTTTATTTATGTGTTTCTTGAAGAGATCCAGATTGTAGGAAGGAGGAAACACAGACGCTGGAAAAACATTCCATAGCTTACCGGTGGCATTAAGGAAGGAGCTTTGGAAGCTACCAGTTCTTAGTCGATATATATAAAACCTTCGGCAAGTGTAAGACGAGTTTGTCGGTTGTGGGTGGGTGCAGGAGGAATTAGTTCTTTAAGTTCCAAAGAGCAGCGACCGTGGTAATAACGGTAGAAAAGACTAAGAGAACCAATCTTACGCCTGTGTTCCATTGCTTGCAGGTTAGATGTAAGAGTGTCACTGTTTATCAAACGAATTGCTCTTATTTGAACTGAGTCAATAAAGTTTGTACAGTGCCATAGTTTGTCCACCCAAAGATCATGGATTAAACCAAGTATTCTGTCCCGGGTAGCGGCTAACGAATTTCGTCAATCTTTTTCGTCCTAAATTAAACGGCAATGTGATTCTCTACGAGTTCTTTGCTTTGTGTCCTACTTCTAATCCATTCAGCGCACGTCTCGGTGACGATTCCAATGAAACTGAATCATCTTTATTTGGACGAAGGATGTCAACGTTAAATCTACATAAATCAATTTTTATATTCTAAAATATATTTTAATGGTATGCCAGTGTGCACGTTTCGAATAAGAAGCCGCCTTGAACATGTCACTTGCTAATGCATGCAAATTCAATTCAAATATTCCAATGTGTCGACGGCCCTTGCCTCTCTCACCGCACCTCTCCTGACGAAATTAACAGGTGTTTTCATAAACAAACAGGGCCAATATGTATATTAGCTTGTTACTCTATATATATTCCGTTTATACTCCACAAGATAGAGAGATTTTTATCATAACATGAACACCTGTTTTTTATTTTATTAAATTAAGCTTATTTTTTTACGTTACGAGTATTACGAATACATACAAAAAAATATGGGCAATTCCTTATGAATTCAACTCGTTTCTCCGAATAAATATTACATGTTGTATTTTTTTCCGAGCTTTTTCCAAATAATCGTTTACCGTTGTCTTCAGGAAACCAAGTTCATGTGACAATCGGATTCTACCAACGAATTCAGGGTTTCATCATCGCTTTTTCGAGGTCTTCCACTATTTGGTTCATCCGCTAACTTCCTATCACCACTTTTAATCATTTTAAACCATCTCGAGCACTTTCGAAGCTTCAAGATATCTCCGTAAATATTGCAAATGGTCAGCGTGGCTTCTTTGGACTTCAGTCCCTTATCAAACAAAAACAGCATGATATGGCGCCATTTTTTTCTTTAATTTCAGACATCTGCATTTTTCTGCAGTGGCAATTTAAAAAATACATTAAAATTGAAAAATTAGTAATAGAGCTTTAAAATGATACCAACCACGACGTGCTCACTCAACAGCCGTTGACAAACTGACTGAAAACTAAAAAAAAAAAAACTTTCCGAAATACCTATTATATTCTATATTTATGCTTCGACATTGACAGATTTTATTTTAAAATATAAATATCCAATCTACAATAAGAAAAGGAATGAATTATTCTCATATTATAATTAAAACATACTTAATTTCAACAGTAACTAGCTTTTTCCATAGAAAAGTAAGAAAATTATGTAAATTATGCTAGAATATTATAAAAACGAGATTTTATCAAATCCTTAATGTAGATGATCAAATAATAAAAAAACATTTGAGTAACAACCCTGTGGGATGAATTTATAATTTAAACAGACCCAACCTGGCCTTACCTTGCCTAACTTAACGGAGCCTAACCTAACAGTGAGATAGTCATGGTTGCTTGCGCTGTATATATAAAATAGAACTGTGGTTTGTGGTTCGAATCTCAGCGTCTGCATTTTTTTTCCTTCAAAATTTACGAGAGCTATGACATAAACTATTTTATTTTATGTAGATTTGTATGTTTGTATCAACTTACAATCGACAGACATATTTTTAAGTTTTTTATTATTTATGTTCCATATTTGTAGTACGAGTATATGCATTCACGCATTTACAATCTTTGCTCGTCTTTTCGGTGAGAGAATCTATCTTCCATCTCCATCTCTTTACAACCCATGAATGCGATTCTTATCTCTTTCACGAGTTCTTTCTTTTAGGACTTCTGTGCAATGGCTACAATTGTCCAGAGGGGACTCCCACTGGACTTATCAGTTGCTAACTGATCATAATCTGAATCAGCGCGTCATCAAGGAGATTTATTGTGCTCCGATGTGATGTGGGTGTGAGGCATGTAAAGTCCAGTACGAGTATATGGACACCACAAATTGCAGTTTCACCGTTCTGTAAGCTCAGATTATCTTGACATTGTCACAGAACACTTGAATACCTGGATATTCATATGGGATATTGATGGTTTCCGGGAGCCTCCAGGACATGAGCCCGCAAACTTGCATAGACTGCGGCTGTCATATCAGAGAAATATTCAGGTGTTCAATAATCAGGTTTTTTAAGAAGGTCGGATGATCAGTCTGACGCTCAAGTACTTCCCTTAAGTAATATAAAACTAATATATGTGACCACATATAAAACGTCATAAACACATTTATTTTATAATTCTCAAACTGATATAAAATAGTATTTCTTAATTCTATTATATCACAAGCGGATTTTGTTCTAAAAATGAAACATATAAAAATTAAATAAACAGAGAATTCCTTTTATTATTTAAATCTTCGTTTTTTCGTTCTGCGCTTTAAAAACCGCTTCTCTAAGTCGCGAAATGTTAGGAAAATTAAAATTAAAAATGCCTCGTAATTAAAAACGTAAATTCTATATGTTTTCAGCTAGATTAGCTCCTGGTGACCCATTTTCAGGCTATACAGTTTTTTCAGCCCGTTAAGTAGAAAGATGTATGTAGGTTAACTGTGCTCCTCCACCCAGAGGCTGAAGTCTCTTCTCAAATCATATCACGTACATCTCACTTGTAAGCTGGTGGTTTTATATGAAAGACTTCCTATTTATTATGCCATCATCTTCCGTAAGTTTATCTTTTTAGTTATAGCTTGAGTCTCATCTTTTTTTATCGACATACTTTTTAAAATCTATTTGGTATTAAAAATAATTTGACGTCGCTGTAGAATAAGGCGAAGAAAAAGTAGAAGGATAAGAAGCTTGTAATGATATGTTAAAACTCACAGCAGTCGGAAAGAAAAAAAGTTATAATATGGGCGCTGTACAGTTGGTATTTTTTTTGCTTGAGTAAATTCGCAAGCTTAAGTTATTTGCGCGTAGTTGAAAGACGTTTCAGCGAATGTTCTTACACGGAAACAATTTATGTGACTGAATCTTTCTTCATAATTGTGCTCATAATATTTAGATGTAAGATTACTAGAGAATATATGTGGGTCGGCTTGTGCTGAAGGCCAAAATCAAGTCACGTACAAACACTACATACGTGGTTCCTGAAAATTCCGAACCACTTTCTGTTGGCGCTGCTCAGTTCAAGGAGACAAAAAATAACACCCTGTGAATTGTGAAAAATTAGATTTTCAGCTGAAATATCGCATGTAACATGTTCTTATTACGGCAAAGAGTTTCAAAAGAAATAACGTCAAGTTTTTTAAAATGTCTCATATTTAATAATGAAATGAAATTTCAGTATTTATAATCCTAGCGATCTTTTTGAGATCCAATTCAATTATTAAATAGGTAAAAATTTTCATATTCTTTTAAGATAGATTATACTCTGTTTATTTACTTACTGCAATATCGCAGTTTTGCCGACAAATAAATGAATCGCCAGTTCTTTGTGTATGAAAATACACTTATGGATTTAGTTACATAAATACAACACTTAGTGTAATGCCAATATGAATACATTATGAAAAAAAGGGGTTTATGTGTTCAATTTAAGGCAATCAAGGAAGGGATTTAGACTAGTTTAAGTTATCTACTAGCGCTTAAAACTTATAAATAAACATTAAAATAATTAAGTGAATCAAATTGCTCAACGTATTATATCTTGAAACATTGTTGGAAGTGATATTGTGGCTTTTGGGCTTAGCCGTGTGTGGCGAACTTCCTTCAACCAATATTTAGATATTGTATTCTTAGAACGTACCCACGATTCTCCGGAATGAAACTTGAGTATAGTTGCCAGATATCAATCAATAGCGCTTGTAAAAAAGATAATCTGTCACCAATTAACAACTAAATAAATCATCAATCCTTAAGAAAACTCCTGCAATGGCGGTCAAAATATTGGTCGAAAGAGAGTTTGCCACCCACGGCTAAACCCAAATCCACAATATCAAATCTGGCAGTGAAAACCTAAGAAGTTATTGTTCAAATTATTTATAATTTTAATATTAAATTTCGTTCAATTATATTGAACAAGTATACGATGTTTTCTTCTGTTGCCTTGTGGAATGCATCTTGTTATTTTTTAGAACATGTTTCTGTGATATGGATCTTCAGCCCTCTTTTATATGGTCTTTCTGAAAGTTAGATGCTTAATTTTATCTCGTCAAACGCATTTACCTTAAACTCTTAATGATATTCCTCATCTAATTAAAGTGATGCGATTGAGCGATTGTCAATTATATACTTAGTTGATAGATGAAAAGCAGGTCGACTAAACTAAGATCGCGACGAGAAGCACATTTGACATTTGTTTTACATCAAACAAAAAAGGCTTAAAAAATTCGGTCTTCCCTCCGGGGATAAAGACAATTCTGTTTATTTTACTGTGCCTTGGCTGACGTGCAGTGATAACCACTACGCCCAAAAACTATATAGTGGCCATAGCTACTTGAATCTTAAACATAGACTGACATTACTATATGTGCGTGTCAGACAATTAAACCAAAATAAGATGCAAAAGATCGCATACCGAGGCTTTTCGGCACCAGTCTGAAAGTGCTATATCGAGTTCGTGTCGATGGTTTTAATAAGTGTTTAAATACTTTGTTTAAGCAGACAAATATTAAATATGATCATTGATCACATAAACTTCATAAAATTCAATGGAAACTTCTTGAAATTCAATAAGATAATGAATAACTAACAAATATCTTTTAACCTTACACATCACATTATATCTACAATAAAGATATTATTTTACTCGTAAATTGTTTATTAGTTTTATTTGCAGTGTGAAAGTTTAAGAAAAACCATCTGTCATAAAAAAACTACGTTTAACCACCACTGAATTTACGTGAAAAGTTGTATTTTCAGCTGAAATATCTTCCATTACACTTTCATATTACGAAGCTAAATTCCATAAGAAATTATTAAAGCCTCGCTATATTTTATATATGAATTCTCTTCTGTAGCATATAGTTATGCGTAAGTTTTTTTTGCTTAAATAAATACAAAGTATAACTTTAAATGAAAACTTCAGAAAGTGCTTTATTTTTATAATACGCTTCTCGTATAAATTTTAAATGGTTATAGCTTTAACATTCAGCTCGTACTGGTTATTCGAGTATTGAAAAATTATGAAATTTTCCCTACAAACTTGATAAAGTAAATGGTCTTTATAAATCTAAGTCACTTCGTTTGGCTAGCTGCCATTAAACGTGTATTGCCCCAAATTATGTTTGTACCCAATGTTCCATCAAAGATTAAAAAAAAACTGCTTTGTTAACTAAGACAAATATCATAATTTTTTATCATCATATTCATATCTGCCGTCCTTACTAAAATTTTCAGTTATATGCTGCTGAATTTTTTATTTGTCAGCCACCAAGGTTCTTGTCTCATCTCATGGCAACCCTATCTCCTTTCACCCCCAACCAAGAATATTTTGTGAATAGTTTCCATCAGTTTTCCATGATAGCAAACACGGAGGGTGAAAATTGACACCCCCTGTCTTTAAAAAGAACGACAAACCGAGGGCTCGTCACCTGGCCGCGTGGTGGAAGGATGCGGGAGCAGATTAACAACACAAAAAACTTGTATTTGAAGCAGAATTCGCATTTATTTTTAATAGAGGCTTGATTTCATTGTCTGACTGGTATGGCGTTTCACCAGCTAGATTAGAGTTAACCAACAACTGCATCGCCACCAAGACGATCACGGCAAAAAAAATAAAAAAAGATTACTGTTGCACCAAAATTAAATGGAGCGACTGTCATAACAAATAAAATGGCGTATGCGAACGCCGTGTAATAATATATAATTAATATTAACATTATTGGTGCGTATGTCGGGCGAGCGAACAAAAATAAGACATAAAAGATCGTTTTACGATATTAAAATATAATACGGTTTTAGTTTATGATATCTTGTACCATCCAAAGTACTTATAGGTGCCTCAGATAGGAATACCTTCATGCTTTATCCGACCGCAGTATTAAGAGCTTCCTTGTTCGCTTACTGATTTTATTGCACACAAGAAAAAGGTAACGTAAATGTTTTTTAATTCATTTAAAAAAAAAATCGTAAGATAACTTTGACATATAGAAAATTTTGTGTAAGAAATCAGTCTCAATTCAATATTAGAAGCTTTCATAAATATTATTACAAAAATAGAGACGATAAAGGAGCTGTAAAATTGGCACTTTGTTTTGATCGCGGAAAGCTGAAAGTCTCAGATATTGCTCATGGAATTTTCAGCGTTTTAACAGAATCATCATCAGCCTGTATCCATCCACTGTTAAACGTAATCCTCGCGCATGAGTCTCCATCCTCTTTGATCCTCCGCCTTCCGCATCCAGGTCACTCCCGCTATTCTTCTTATATCGTCAGTCCATCTTGCAGGGGGTTGGCCAATGCTTCGTTTGCCAGTTCTTGGGCGCCATTCCGATACTATTCTACCCCATCAACCAACTCTTCGACAGATATGTCCTGCCCATTGCCACTTGAGTGTGCCTATTCGTTGGGTAGCATTCACTACTTGAGTTCTTCTGCGTATTTTCTCGTTTCGGATTCTATCTTTTAGCGACACTCCGAGCATAGATCTCTCCATAGCACGCTGGGTGACCTTTATTTTATGGGTAAGACTTGTTGTCAGATTTCACGTCTCTGCAACATAAGTTAATACAGGGAGGATGCATTGGTTAAACGCCTTAGTTTTAAAACATTGCGGAATTTTCGCTTTAAAAGTGTACTTTCGTTTTCCAAATGCTGCCCATCCCAGTTTTATACGATTGTCGATTTCTTTTGAGAAGTAATAACATTTAACAGAATAAATAAAAATAAAAAAATATTTTCAAATGGTTCACTAAAAAGCCAAAAAATAGTGTTACATTTATTGAATAATATTTGTTGTGTAAACATCCCCTCGGTGAAAATTGATTCTGAAAACTGCTGAAATAATCCCATCACTCATTTTAAGTTAGTTATGGCGTCACAATACGCCACGTAAACGTGATAAATGGTGCCGTTAATTCATTTCAAAAGTCTATACGTTTAATATTTCAGTCGCGTCCGTTGCCTGAAACCGTGAATTATTTTTTTTACGTATTTTACAGGATGACAAAACTTATCTTAAATTTTATTTGTATCTCAAATCCAATAAGTTAAATATATTACTTTTTAATATTGTAGGTTTGAGTTTATGCCATACAAAAATAAACATTTAAGCGGACATGCCTTAATGTTTATTTTTTAGAAAATAGTTATGAAATATTTATCAACAACTTTCTTAACGAGAATAATAACATTATAATTATAAATACAATTGGTACTTATCAATTACAATTAAATGTACATGTACTATATCAGTATGTTAAAAATGAACGATATATTAAAATTTGATGAAAACATGTATCAGAAAGTACAAAACACACTGTATTGCGTAAAATATACGTGAAAATTTTGGTTTCAAAATTGGTTGAACCGTTTTAATGGCTTTCTGAAAATATTCGTTAACGTTTTTTTCTAATTATTTTTTAATCACTTGTAAATTATTTATTTAATTTGTATAGGAACGTTTATATGTAATCAATTGTCTAAAAAATAGTTTTTATTCAATATGTAATCAAATTTGTGATAAAAAATCCTTGTCAGTATAACAACGCCTTCTGAATGTTGCTGGATCTGCCGTGATACTGCAATGCCTCAGGCATGTTGACGGAGGGGTGAGTGGATGGCTTCCATGCCATTATAAAGAAGCGTTAGGTGGGACTCACGGCTGAATGGGCAGTCGGATGCGCCTTCGCGTAGTCATCAAGAGGGGATTCGGTCCTCCACTCACTGAGTAGCACAATAATAACAATGTGGTTTGTGTGTGAATGCCGATTTATATTTTCATTCAATTCTGTTTAATTGAAATTTGTTTTTTTCTGTATTTGTTTGGAATTATTAATGTAAAATTTTGATAATGGCACTAGTGGCTTAATAAATAAATGTATTATTATAATGTAATAATATATTTTTTTTCAGATTTTTATTCAGATATTTATGTAATAGATACTAGCTTTTAACTTGTGTTGGAAGTTACTAAAACATTTGTTATTTTTAGATTGTGGATTAATAAAAGTGCTACCTTTCTCACAAAAGGTATATGATAAAAAATAAATAATAAAGATTCCGAATTAAAATTCTTGGTCAACTTTTCCCTACCCACCAGATACCCACCGTAAGGAAGATATTTAGGGCGGTAAAAGTATTTCATTTTTGTTGCTTCTTTTTTTCTTCGCATTAAAAAAAATTGGTCGGTTATGTTTTTGTGTGTACCGTAAAATATTTCACGTTTATTAAAAAATCTAAGTGCGTATTTTGATTCAAAATATATATTTTTTAACACACTTTCAATATTCCAACACCACAGACACTTCAAATAGTATAAGCCTATTAAAAAATAATACACTTTATATTAGTTGAGATATTATTAGTAAAGTTATATTTTAATAAGCTACGAGTACTTTCAATTTTGCTGAGTGTTACATTTTAAATCAAAACCTTGCCACCATATAAGAAATATTTTGATGTACGTAATTATAATACCTAAAACACAACCGACAAACTGGTCTTACACTTGCCAAACATCCATACACTGTTAATGTGTGTCGACCAAGAGCTGTCAGTTTCCAAAGTTCCTTCCTTAATGCCACCGGTAAACTTTGAAATGTTCTTCCAGCGTCTGTGTTTCTTCCTTCCTACAATCTGGATCTCTTCAAGAAACAGATTACACTTTACTATCTCCCCAACTCACACACAAAGACGAATACAACACACATTTCCCGCAATTTTATTCTTAGGTTTTCACGGCCAGATTTGATATTGTGGCTTTTGGGTTTAGCCGTGTGTGGCGAACTTCCTGCAACCAATATTTCGACCGCCATTGCTATCAATCAATAATTCTCCTAAAATGATGATCTGACACCAACTCACTACTAAATAAATCATCAATCCTGAAGAAGACCCTGCAAAACCCAAAAGTCATAATATGGTTTGGTTTAACTTCACAGAAATAACTATTTAAACGATTTATAATAGCAATGATATAAAAATGCTAAAGATATAAAAATGCACCTTTTAACAGTCTACATACAAAATAACCTCTACCCACAAAACCTTAGTTCTAACGAAATACTCTTCATATTAAAACAAGTGATGTAACGAACTTATTTAACTGAACATACATTTTTTGATTACTCTTCAAACATCATTATTAATTGAATGAAATAATAAATTATGACGATTTAATGAAAAACGTACATTTTTTAAAGTGTTTCTTACATGAGCCGACAAGGCTTTTCTTTAATGGGATTAATTTAAAAGGAAAAGTTGCTTTTCGAACGGAAAGGGGTTGAAAATAACCGTTAAAAACCACTGTCGAATAATGATGTTCGTTTTTTCTACCTAACGGATACGGTTTCAAGAGAGACCGCATGTATCGAATACCTTTTTTAATAAACGAGAATGAATTATTGAATTATGTAAGCACATACAGGAGAAAAAAGGCGTAAGTCATTCTGAAGTTTCATCTGTGGAATTTTATGACGCTTACCATACTGCATACGGCGGTGCAAGTGTTGATCCGCCAATTTCATAGACTACAGCCCGAGATACACGCATCATCCTTAATATTACAGGATTTTACTATGAATGGGTGGTCTTCACGGGACGACTTAAGTCTACCGCCAGTTTTAATTAATAGACTATGACTGGAAATTAACGGGTGAGGGATCAAATTCACACCAACCGGGGTATTTTAGAGCTCGGAAATCGATTAAAAAACCCTTTTTTAATCTCTGTCGGGGATCGAATTGGTTTGCAAGGCAAACGCTTTGAACATTGAGATGCCATCCTCCATATCGTATTCAAAAACATATCTGCACCAAAAACACCACGTGGGTACATATTATAGTATGATTCCTGTAAGATGTCCAGAAAAGGAGCCGGGGACTTTAAGAGATGGCACTCTTGTATCCGTAACATATTTTGATTCATTAAATATACATATACTATACATAAAAATCCTTAAACGAGTCAAATCATTCAGAAAAAATATCGGCGGAAGTGGTATGCGAACCGCGGACCATTGGAACCAACCCAATATTAATATTAGGGCTTGTGAATAAATGCATTTTGATTGAATAATAAAAATAAAAAAAATATATACATACTTTGAATATATACTATAGCGACATCTATCATACGATGATAACTTATATAGAAGATCAGAGACGAGCCATCTCAGGTGGAAGAAATTGGCCGATGGCCGAGCGGTATAATTACCTGGGCAAAATGGTTGGTTCCAATGGTCCGCGGTTCGCATACCGCTCCCGCCGATATTTTTTCTGAATGATTTGACTCGCTTAAGGATTTTTATGTATAGTATATGTATATTTAATTGCTTAAAATATTGTAATATAGTCAATGATCTATATAAGTAGATTAAAATATTGAAATAATAAAATAATATTCTAATAAATAATTTAAAATATCCATATTTGATTCATTTGTAAATTAAAGTTGTACAGAAGAAAGAATGTGTAACTCAACGCTTCTGAGCCCAAGATTATGTGATGTTGAAGGAACCAGCTCAACTTAATTAGTTAATTTGAGCTGATTCCTTCAACATCACATTATTTCGTTAGCGACATGTGGTGAGCAACGACAATTACACCCGAACAGTAACCCTTACAAATTTTGGTACACGTCCAATGTTGAACCTATTGGTAATATCAGTTGGTGACTGATCACCATGTGACTTTACTGACCATTGATGTTATGAAAAATAATTGGAAAAACAGTTATGTTCAAAAGATTCGTATAATGCACATTAAGAATGGAAATATATATAATTGAGACCAAGATTGGCCCGCCGACCGTCGCTTCCTGATCCCTGCTGTGGAGGCTTCAGCCTGAAAATTTAATTCGATAATTAAAACATTTTCGATTCAATGGATCCAGTAGCGGTTTTATTGAAGGAAAGAGGATTTTGAAAGCCTTTGTAAAGGAACAAAATATTCATTTAAATTGGGTATTTTTGTGTCAAATGGGGCATGAAAACATTTTTTTAAGGAATTTGATGTAATTAATGTTGAAATAACAATATTCATATGATAACCAAAATTTTACGAATTGATTATGTTTTCTTTTTATGTATTGTTTTGTATTAAGGAAAAATTAAACCATATACTCGTATTGCCTGTGCATTGTGACACTAAATATTTCAATAAATATATGGGTTTTTCTTTGTATTTTTCTTCGTTATATTAATACGATTCACGCAATAAATTATGGCCGTTTGTATTTTGGCGTCCAAATGTTGCATTTTTCTTCACAAATTCAGTTCTATCAACTATTATTGGACATGCCTTGTCCCAAGACATTTCTCAACCTGGAGGATCTTAACTAAGAATATGCAAGCTTTTCGGTGACCTCATGGGCAGAATCCTGGGAGCTAGACATAAGCTTATGTATCAGTATATGAAAAATATTTTATTTTCTATTTTCTATAAATTTTGTTTTAGGAATCGGATGGTTCGTTAGTTCGTAAGGTATTTTTTAAAGTGACATACTTAAAGAAGACCATATCAGATATTTAATTAATTGAGAACTTATCAAATAAACAGAAAAATAAAAATAACAATTCCGTTTGTAATGTAACAATAGCGTACCTTTCAATTGAATAATTAATTAAAACTGGTACTGTTGAACATTTTTAAAAGTTTCATTAAAAAACTAGTACACGTCTAAATAAATATACGTCTAACACAAAAGAAGAAGTTAGTAGGAATAAAATTTAAAATATTTGCATGATGTTGTTTATATAATTGTCTAATTATACAGATTCATTATTTTGGAAATAAAAACTGGAATAAATAATGAATTATGGTTCATTGTGAGTTTAATAAAAATAATAATTATTGAATATAAAGCTGGTAAAACATATAAAATAGTATTTTGTCTAAGAAAGCTATATTTCTAAGCTACAACATTTTTCTTTCGTTTTTGATATTATAAGCAATTGAAAATACAACACTCTAGTTCACTACTTCAAATTTACAAAATATTTTTCATTTTTCACTGTCTATGCTTGTAAAAAATAAACATCTCAACATGTTTTTGTATTGTTTACATCCACACTTCTCGTCGGCTTTCCTGTAAACATTTTTGATTTACTGAAACTTTTTGAAGAACCATAAAACCAAATTCCCTTTCACAGACATTTCTCCCCGTGAAACTTTCATAGCCCCGAGCGCGTGTATAACATTAAACCGAGTGTTACAAACAAGAATGGTTCCAGAGAAATCAAAAATTTCAGCCGCTATATTCACGTCTTTCAGGCTCGAAAAAAATTCTTCGCTCCGGGGTGTGTACCCGAAAATATTGTGTAACGAATATATATTTATTAACAGAAATGTTTTGAAGATTTTTTTCATAATTGCTTACGTATTGTTTATGAGCATATTTTACAAGAAAGTGATGCAGCCTGAGGCTTGCGTGATTATGATCAAATTAGTATTTTATTTTATTTTTTTGTAATTGAATGAAAACGTAATTTTACATATTTTAAGTGTTATAATTGTTTTTTTACAATTAAAGTAACTGTTACTTTTAATGCATATTTACGCTATAAAAAATAAGTATTGTTTTACATGTACTCCAATAACCCGAATATTTTCTTCAGAAAATGCGATTTTTTATAATTAGTTTGTATCTATTTTGT
Organism: Glossosoma conforme; assembly: GCA_022606575.1. Lineage (NCBI taxonomy): Eukaryota > Metazoa > Arthropoda > Insecta > Trichoptera > Glossosomatidae > Glossosoma > Glossosoma conforme. Next base: position 616,157 of record JAGTXR010000044.1, read on the forward strand.
ATAAGCGTATTTTTGAAACGTACTTTATTTAACTTTGTGAGCATATTTTTATGCACATTAAAACAATAAGTGAAAACATTTTATAACATAGCCCCACACTTATACTGAAGTCAAAATATACATTTGGCTACATATAATATTTGCGATCGGATAGTATGAAGTATTTCTGTAATTCATTTACTGTATATATGGAGGTCCCTCAACAGACTTCAGACCGGAGTGTGCAAGACGAAGACACAAATGAAAGCTCGTAGTTTTACAGCGGACCGACTGAATGTGACTGCGGCGTGGAGCAGACCCTGTCATAGATTCTGGAGTGTGCGCTGTGTCCGAGTAGATGCACCCAGGAAAACCTGATGATGGCCGGGAGTAACGCCATAAACATCGTTCACTTCTGAGCAGACAGGATCTGACCCTGTTGTTTCCGACACGATTATATATATATATATAGTAAATATAAGTAGTTAGTTATATTACAGTTCAGGTTGTTGATTGCCTGTTTTCATTGTTTCAGGCACCAGTATCAGGCAGCAAGCTAAGAGTTGGCGGGCTGAACATAAGGCTGCTAGAACACTGGGCATCATCATGGGAGTCTTCCTTATATGCTGGCTGCCTTTCTTCCTATGGTAACTATCATCTTCAATTATTATCAATCATCATGTACTGTCTTCCCGGAGGGTATGGCTTAATGAGCAAAGTGTTTGCTTTGCAATGCAAAGGTCATGGTTTTGATCCCAACGGAGGTTAAAAAAAAGCCCGCGGTTCGCATCCCGCTTCTGCCGATATTTTTTTAAATGGATTAGTGCGTCCAAAGAATTTTATGTATAGTATGTGTATATTAAATTATTAAAAATAAAATTAGAAAGATTTTTTCATCGATTTCTGAGCTCTAAAATACCCCGGGTCGGTGTGAATTTGATCCTCACCCGTAAAATGCCAGTCATAGCTTATTATTTAAAATTGGTGGTAAGCGAATGGTGGTGAAGACCACCCATTCATATTTAATTCCTGTAATAATAAGGATGATGTGTGAATCTCGGTAGTCTATGAATTTGGTGGATCAACACTCCAGATGCAGCGTTTAGCCATATGTACCATGGTAAGCGTCATAAAATTCCACAGATGAGACTTCAGAATTACTTTCATCATCTGTCAGTTTTATCCTGTATGTGTTTACATAAACAAATTAAAAAATACAAGTAAAATGGAAACCTAACCTTACTTAACCTAACCTAGGTTATTATTTATTACTTTTAGTTTATTATTTTTAATATTTCTTTCAGATTGATATTTTTCTATTGCCAAATGGTTATTTTTACTTAATTTTTTAGGTATTTATTACTTACCATTTATTAAATAATTACTGCCCATTAATTAAATTTCATACCGCTAAAACACTAGTTTTAGACATATTTTTATTTTAACTGTAAAACGCTGATTTTTTCCTTAAACTATATTTTATTTCACTAATGTGATTTATATTTTAAATCAAATTTTCCCGTGTGGACCTTGAAAACAAAGCCTTACAATATTCTTTATAAATTTATCCCACAAAAATAGCATAAATCCAAAAAATGGACTCTTAAAATGAAAAATATCCCTCAGGGGTCCCAAACAAAACAGACGCTAGCTCCGTGATCGAGATTAGAACAAAATCCCCAAAATGGGTTTCAAGATTTTCCTCGAAAAATAAGAATGATATTATTATTATGGTTACGAGAGATGGGTATTACCTAATCCTTTAGTCAAACGAATAAAACCCCTTAAATATTTTGCTTTCAGATAGTCTACAAAGTATTTTTTTCAGTTTCAGGGAACGAGATAAATCAAAAGTTAAATAAGAAATGATAAATTAAAGAGACGTTAATACATTTTATTTTTGGCTATTCTTATTTTTAAAATGTTCTGAAGGTAATAAAAAAATAATTAAAATACTTTCCATCAATAAAGATTCGAATTATTTTGAAAAAATAGATTTACGAAAGTACCATTTTTGAATAAATAAAAGCTATTGATTTTAATATTTTTTATGGAGATCGCGTTATTATCCCAATGTTCTCTAGGTCTTGAACATTTGGTTAAAAAAGATAACTCATATATAATTATAAAGGCATTCATGTGAGAAACAAGTTAAAGATGGGAGAACACTGCCTGGAGGGGATAAACGATGGTGACAGTGATGAGTTCGGAGACATCGAGATACTCGAGGTTCAAAAAGTCCTCTCATCTATCCTTATTAATTTAATTCATTTGTACAAGTATAAGCAGCACGTACAACATTGTTCAAATTAATTTTGTACCGTGCTATAAATTAATTTAATAATTCAGGGATATTTCACTGGATTTCGCAATATTACTGCATAAAGCCGCAATACGCGGGCGACCAAAGGGATATATGGGGGACCACCAAAAGCTCAGCTGGTTTCCAGTTGGCGGTAAAGCCACATATGGAACAAGTATAATCGATACCACAGATTTACAAAAGCTCTACCGCATATACGCTTAGACCATATGGTGATATTATTTTTAGTATAAAAGTACTTTACTATCTGTCGAAATTTCATCTCAAAATCCAACCTCCTTCTGATATTCTTCGGTCGTCGTCAGTCCAATTCTTGGAAGATAGCGGCTAGTACTCGAATAACTTATTAATTTTCTATCGTCTTGATGTAAGATATTAAAACCTGGGGCCTCACAAATTACTGCTTTTGAGTTTACCTGTTGCTAATATTCAAGCCTTATCTCAAGAAATATTTACACCTGAAGGTCAACCTCTTGATAACCTCCTGATAACCTCCAAGGAAAGAGAGTCCGTGCATTTTAAAAAGACTTTCAATTTCTTTAATATATTTTGATCTAGCTTACATATGATCTATGTTTCTGTATCCTTGATACCAAATCGATATAACTCTTGAAAATATACAACGTCTTTGGTACCAAAAAGCTTCGATATGCTTTATTTTTATATATTTTTTTGTTTATGTTTTAGATTGAAATAGTTGACGCGGCGTTTTTTTATTGTGTTTTGTAATTCGCTTCGGGGGTAGCTAGTTCCATAGATGACCGCTATGTTTATTTCGGTGCAGTCGGCTTTCAGTCTACATCTAGGAGCTATAAATTACACAGCATTGGATGCGCCCCTGGCAAAAGATCGATATTTTAAAGTCTTTTTTTTTAATTAACGTTAAATAAATATAAATTTGCTTCTCGACGAGTTCTTTGCTTGGAAGATCTCTTCAACCATCCACCACGAATTCGAATGACTATCCCGAGATTTGAAGTCAATTTGATTAGAATGGGTATGATAATGTATTACCTGTTTGAATTGTTACTAATTCATTATGTTTTACTTGGCAGGTACGTGATAACGACACTCTGTGGCGACGCGTGCCAGTGCCCAGAAGTAGTTGTCGGCATGCTTTTCTGGATTGGATACTTCAACTCTGCGCTGAACCCGCTGATCTACGCCTACTTCAACAGAGACTTTCGGGAAGCCTTCAAAAACACGCTACAGTGCGCTTTCCCGTGCTTTCACTGTTGGAAAGCCTCGACCACCTCTCACTACGTCTGATAAGCCAGAAATAAAGTTGTAAAAGCCAAAACACCACCAAATCAATCCATGTCAAGCACATCAAAGCACAATAAAACTATATTTTTGAGGCATTTCAAAAATATATCCCAATACTCTGAGATAAAGAGATATTTAACAAATCGATATGAAATTACAAATATACAGCAAATTTGATCTACAATGACATTTCTCCCATCACTATTCTTTCATTATTCCATGCCAGTGGAGAAAACTAACGGTGGGTGTTGGGATTTGAACTACAATATTTCTAAATCAATCAATGTTTAGTCTGCATTCAGCGTGGGCTTGTTATCACTTGCTCTATTCACTGAATCGAGAAATTAATACGTAATGTATTATTGATACTCATTATTTTATCGCTGCTGTAAGCTGTACGTACATTTATTATTTTTTTAGTAAAATTTACTGAGGATTGCAGTATAATTATGCAGTTTCACATTAAATTGTCTGTCAATAACGTAAATGTTTTTAACGTTTTCAAAATATCATTATGATCAAAGTGACGATTCAATCGATTTGGTGGATATATGGTTAAACTAATTATGTATAAATCGTTGAAAAAAAATTACAATTAATAAAACAGCTAGGCAACCAATAAAAAAAAATAGTACACCATTTTTTTTAATATGATTCCATATTAAACATCACAAAGTGTAAATTATGATGACTTTTACTTTAAAAATTCACAAGTTCATTTACTTACAGTTTTAAGGAGAAAAATGCAAACATTGTAAAAAAAACACATCATACTAAATTTGGCCATGAAAATCAACGCACATTATAAACGAAATATTTTTCAGAATAATGTATCCTGTAAATAATTTTGAAAATATATATGTTTAAAAACATTCATTTAAGCACATGTCAATTACTTTTATGAAAAATAAATTGATGAATTCTAACAAAAATATATATATTTTTTAAATTATAATACATTTCTTCGCTTGATTATATTTTTTAAATATTTAAAAGTCACAATAAAAAATATTTGTCAATAAAATTCAAATATTTACATTTCAAAGTAAAAAGAAAGCTTTTGATACTGTTGGCATTTCAAATTGATTTAAAAATAAAAATTAAATTTTTAAAAAATTTAAGTTAAAATATATTTTTGATAACATAAAGGGTGCTATGCAAATTGTGAAACCTTCGCTTACTGGATTTGAATAAATAAAAATATTTTCAGGATGCTTAGCCTGAAAAAAGAACAGAATTTAAGTGAAAGTTTATTTTCAATTTGTTTATCATTGTATTATATTTTTACTAAAACAGTGTATCTCAAAGTTTTCTTATTTTTTATAAAGTGATGTATTGATAGATTGATTTGAAGAATTTTAAAAAACTTATGCACCGTATTAATAAGAATATAGTTTTTCAACATTTTATATTAAGCTAAGTGTGACATTTAAAAGTATTTCAATAAAAGTTGATCATTTAATTTATACTTGTATTGATTATTTTTAATTTTAATTTAAAATAGATAAAAGTAGGGTTGTTACAATAATTATTATTTTGTTAATATAAAAAGTTCAATTTTTTGCGATCATTAAACGAATTGTTAAATTATTTTCAGAAAATCCTGGCCAAAATATGCACAAAAAATCAACTTATATAACAAAACAAAATTATAGATATTTTCGTTAAAAAAAATGACGATTATACCAAAAAGATACATATTTCTTATCTTGTATTCCTATGGATAACATTGAAAACTGTGTTATAACTTGCTAAAAGTTCTGCCGATATTTTTTTAAATGAATTAGTGCGTCCAATGAATTTTATGTATAGTATGTGTATATTAAATTATTAAAAATCCGAAACGAGGAAATACGCAGAAGAACTCAAGTAGTGGATGCTACCCAACGAATAGGCACACTCAAATGGCAATGGGCAGGTCATATCTGTCGAAGAGACGACGGTCGATGGGGAAGAAAAGTATTGGAATGGCGCCCAAGAACTGGCAAACGAAGCATTGGCCGACCCCCTACAAGATGGACTGACGATATAAGAAGAATAGCGGGAGTGACCTGGATGCGGAAGGCGGAGGATCGAAGAGGATGGAGACTCATGCGGGAGGCCTACGTTCAACAGTGGACGGACACAGGCTGATGATGATGATGATGAACTTGCTAAAAGACATTTAACAGTAAAAATAAGGTATCAGACATCCATTTATAAATTGAATGTTTAAAATATAAATAACATTACTGAAGTATAAAATTTATTGATTCATATTAACTTTGTTCTAAAATTTGTTTTTTTAATAAAAACACGAATTCGGAAACTCTGGATCGCTGTATAAGCCGCACCTGAAATAACATTATTGAAATGATTGGCGAATTCACGTGAAATTTCGCAATTTTCAGGACGATTGAAAAAAATATAATTTTAATATCTGAAACTGATATTACCACTCAAAGGAACTGTGTTCGAAACGCCATTGGTGTTTAACTAATTATATTATATTATTAGGTACGTGTTAAGTAATAAAGGTATATGATGGATTATTTTTAAAAATGCAGCCTAAATAAATAATAGTTTATATAAATATAGAAAATATCGACCGAAAAATCACTTTTCACAGCACGTATCGAGAAAATATTGGCTGCCATTTGTAAACCATGTTTTAATACAAAAAAATAATTCAATGACGTCAATACGATAGTAAACATAAACAACTTGTTACTCGTATATACGAGGATATTCGTAAAAAGAGTTTCCAAGTGATTTTTCACAGTGTAAAACATGTTTCATTCATCCATGAATGCGTACATTTTTTGAAAGTTCAGACTTCTATGTATCTTTCTACACAATCGCCATTGAGTTCAATGCATTTTTGCATGCGGTTTATGAGCTTTTGAATGCACAAGTCAAAAAAATCTGCCGCACAAGCCACGCAGATACCTGAGAACCGTTTCTTCCAGCTCTTCTCTATCGCCGAAATGCGTTCCACCCAGGTGTTTCTTCATGTCAGGGAAGAGATAGTAGTCACTTATACCACAATAGGGCTAAGTCCGGGCTGTAGGGTGGGTGTTTGATAATACCCCATCCAAATTTCGCGATGAGCTCGTAGGGACTTGGAAAGGGAGAACCAAGGTACAGAATCGCGGGATCCATCATTGGAATTTCGATTCTGTAAGTAAATAAATAAATCATAACAGCGCTTTTCAAGACTGTAGCGCCATGGAAACTGTATTTTACGAATAACTCTCGTAGATTGCATTAATATTGGTTGTATTATGATCCAGTGCAGATAGCTCTATTTCGTTCTAAGCAGAAATAAAATCACGAGTCGCACATAAATGGCAAGCGTCATTAAATAATTTGGTAAAATATATTGAACCTCTGATTGATATTTGTGTTGCTGATTGTATTTACATAAAAAGGCCTGATATGTTAAGACATCAAAATGTGTTTTATATGTGTAATAAATTATGAAATATTTATATGTACGTGTGTAAATGTAATCTAATGAATGAAATACTTTTCATTTTCTATTTTTTTTAATTTTAAAATTTTTAAAATAGTTATTTATTAATAACATGCTTCTCTTGGCTGTATTAAAGTATCTTTCACTACTCTGAAATAAATTTAATTGTAAGGTAAGTATATGAAATTATTTTAAATTTTTGCTTTACTTAAAACATGTAATAGTTCACATCTAATGCTAGTAACTAGTATTATTATATTATTTTTTTACTTAAAGTTATAAAATTAAGCATATAAAATAATGAAATACTTTCCCATTAAATAATTTTATACTCATCAAAATTCTTTAAAATATATAATAGAGCCGCTACACGTTATTAACGACACTTTTTTTTAATGATACTAAAAAATATAAAAATACACAAAAGAAATATGAAATAATAAAGATAGCGTTATAACAATTTTTTGGCGAAATTCACACTGTGAATCTTAATTATTAGTCTTAACATTTATTTTGATTTTGAACTTTACTTGGAAAACTGATTTCGAATTTACGAAAATTAAATAACGTATTGTTTTATGTAGGCCTGTATTATTTTGTTCGGTAACTAATTCAAGGTTTTGGCACTAAGTTAAATCGATTGTCAGTAATTAAAATTAATTGGAAGTAGACTAAATAAATTCGCAGTATCCACTGTATGAGTATGAATGTGGTCAGTTATAAAATTGTTTTGTAAAAAATGGCAGTTAATATTTTTAATACTGGTACAAATTTAGGTAAAAATAATGAATAATTAACTGATAAAAAAGGAATCTAACCTTAGAGAACCAAACCTGTTAGTAATTACCATACATTAATTACTTCCTGCCAAATTATTATTTTCAACTGCCGATCGATATATTTCTATTGCCAAATGATTATATTTCACTTACGTTTTGTAGGTATCTATTAATGACTTTTGTTTAAATAATTACTGCCCAATTATTGAATTAAATACTGTTAAAAAACAGATGTTTTTTGTACAGGGAGCGGCAAAAAAACCTGACGGCTTAAAATAAAAACAACGAGGAAAACCATCAGCTGTTTTTAGCTGCTCCTTGTATAATTAAATATCAATAAATACCCTTCCAAAATTAAAAACAAAATTGCCGTATAGACGAGTAACTTTGCATTTATTTTCAGTATATTCAGTTTTTTTTTTGTTTTCAATATTGTAGGCTTATTTAATATAAATCTTTTTAAACATTTGTACGTGTATAATTGAAATTTTGTGCATTGTGTGAATAATCCAAAAATTTGACCGTCCATGTTTGATTGATCATATGTGTAATTATATGTCTTAGAAACGTAATAATCATGTAATTTGCAAAAAATAAGAATTCTCTCTTAATTTTTGGCAGGAAAAAATATTTTTCTCATTGAAATGAAACATTATAATGACTATAGAAAGCGTATAGTATTGCAGCACAAATTACATACTGCAACCAATTTATAAAAGTCCTAATGTATAGAACCTTATCTTGTATTTATGTCTTTCTTCACTAAAATATGTAAACAATTAAAAGATAAACATCAACAAATATTTTTTCTATTATAAATACGTTTGTAAAACTAAAAGAGATTCGTTCCAATTAAGTTGTTTGGAAAGTAATGTAATTATTTTTAACTTAGTGGTATATTTTAACGGCCAATTTAACACAAAATCATTTTTCATAGTTTAAACAAAAAGGAATGCCTTGTGAAAAACTTTGATTGATTTAAGGAAGTATTTTGTGGTTTGTACCATTCCGAGTATAAAAAGGGAAAAAATGCATTTATTGCATAATTTACTTAAGGTTACTGCCTTAAAATGATTTTGAAACAAAAATATAATATCTGATGTATTGAAAAAAGGATGTTTCCATAGAAAGCCAGTACAAAAATTAGTAAGAAAAAATTTCGATGCTTTAATTTTGATGTTGAAGATCACCATTAGGAAAGCTAGTTCAAGCCAATGAAAACTAAAATAAATGCAAAAATGGTTGCCTACTGGCGAATAACAACTCATTCATTATGGGATTACCTGAATGAAACGATCATTGTTTTTTTTTGTAAAGATGCAATTACTTTCCAATTTACTTTATATTATTTTCTAGTACTTAATTTTACATTTGGTTACAAAAAAAGTATTTAATATTATCTGTACTGAAACGCATAGTAATCTACATAAGAATGTTATTTTTCATAATTTTATTATCAACTACTTTTAACAATGTAATATGACATTTATAAATTAGTTGTTTCTTCTTAAAACGTCAAGCAATATTAATCGAGACTATTCATAACTTAAATGTTTACTTAATATTTAAGTAGATTTAAATATTTGAATGTAATGTTTTTTTAACGTTAAAAAAATAAAGCTTAAAAGATATGCTGCTATTTAAGTCGTAGAAGTAAGGTAAGCATGTTTTAATTTAAATTATAAAATATAGTGAGTATCAAAATTAATTAAGAGTCTACTCAAACACGTTTCTTACTTAAAATAACATTAATTTTATATACAACCTGCGACTTCGTAGTTATGATTGAAATAAATTAATAAATTAAATAAATTCAAATAAGTTTAATTATACTTACGTTATACCAACTGAAAAAAGTTTTTACTGGAAATAAATAAAAAAACAATATTTTGATAATTAGTCGGGTGTTAAGGCGGATTGTGATATTGAGAAGTATTGTCAGTTGAGAACCTTAATGTTACTTACAGAAACATTAAAAATTAAAAAAAAAAACAAATCGTGACTGAAGTACAATCAAGATTAATATACAAATACAGGTACTTATGATTAAGTACTAAGAACAAAGCAATAAAAAAAAGCAGCAGAAGGTCCCAATACTCAACAAACAGACGACGCCAACAAATCATTCCTTCAAAGAAACTCGTGGAGTTCATTCCTGAATTGGGCCTCCCTTACGTGAAATATATCAACATCACATTTCATATCACTTTCCGATAGCCTAAATAAAAGCCAGCCGAATTTTATGCTTTTCTGTGACATGCAAAGTACTTGAAGCCAAGTACACATTCATCTCTTAACTGTAGTAAAGAATATTGCCTTGCCAACTGTTTCTATGGAACCTATATTTTTCTTTGTAATTTAATTCATATTACTTAAATCTATATGTGGTGACATTGTGGTCTAATTTTCCAGTAAATATGGTTTATATACTAGTATTTACCATACATTTATAATCCAAAATTTCTATATTGTGAAATAAATGTCTGGTCGTTACCTGGTGAATTAATATTTAATTAAAGATAATTGTTTTCGAAGTAACTAATTGGATTTATATCATAGATGTGATCAAATTATTTTCACGTTTCAACGCAGGGGTGGCAAAATTAAAACACGCTAACTAGATGCTATCTTTATCTTCAGTATGAAATGTGAAACAAATCAATTTAAGATTTTTTCTTTCTATATGCATTCTATTAATAAATATTTTGATATTGTGAACATATTATCATCTCAAATGCCCCTGAATTCTGAAGTTTGCTATCATCTGTCCTAAGAAATTTTTGTACCCGACAGTCGACTTGAAAACATTTATATATCACGTCAATCTTCAGGCCAAGTACGGAAAAGTGACTGCTGTATACTTTTGCATGATTTGATAATTGTAGGCATACTTTGGGTCATTTGGGATTTTGAATTGGGAATTTTTGATGATTAGCCTCAAAGCCTTCAATTTTTGAGAATGTACCCTTGTTTACAATGGGAAGCTTAATTCAACCAACGACAACAGTTCGCAACACTAACGTTGCTTTCCATTGGTCATCTAGCAAGCAACGGCAGTTCTTGGCTATATGTTTCACTTAGGGGAACGGATATGAAATTTCGACGATGTATTTTTTTGTGGGAGTTTTACTATTAAATTTATAAGAATTTGATACTATATTTTAATATGGATCACACTAAGCACTGTTTCTCTTGATGGACGTACTTAGTACGTTTATGCACGTTAGAACTGAAAAAGCTCACATAGAATGCTAAGCTGAAGTTTTCTATGAAGTGAAATGGTGCTCAGTTTGAGCCATATAAAAACAAAGTATGAAATTATTATCTATTAATGTTAAAATGGATTTCAAAGTGAATGCTAAAAATAAATTTAACATATCACACTATTCTATGCATTGTTGGATATCATCATCAGCCTGTATCCACCAACTGTTAAACATTAGCTTCCCGCATGAGTCTCCATCGTCTTCAATCCTCCACCTTCCGCATCCAGGTCACTCCCGTTATTCTTCTTATGTCATCAGTCCATCTTGCAGGGGGTCAGCCAATCGTTTGCCAGATCTTGAGCGCCATTCCAGTACTTTTCTTCCCCATCGACCGTCGTCCTTTCGAAAGATCTCGACAGATATGTCCTGCCCATCGCCACTTGAGTGTACCTATTCGTTGTGTAACATCCACTACTTGAGTTCTTCTGCGTATTTCCTCATTTCGGATTATATCTTAAAGCGACACTCCGAATATGGATCTCTCCATAGCACGCTGTGTGACATTTATTTTATGGATAAGACATGCTGTAAGATTCCACGTGTCTGCGCCATAAGTTAAAACAGGGAGGATGCATTGGTCGGAAATTGCCACATTTTAGTTTTCTGACTCAGTGGTTTATTTAAGTTTTCAAGTATTTAATATTCAGATACAGTTAGTAATAATGCGTACTTTTGCCTGTATTTTATTTTCCTGTATTTGAAAATATACTAAAAACATATAACTCAAATTTTTCATAATCTCTATTCTTCACTCATTCTATCTGTTCTGGAATATGGGAGCTTAGTTTGGAATCCCAATAAATACAAATACATTTTCATGCTCGAAAAAATTCATAAAAATTCTCTGAACTCTTTATTTATGGTTACTATCTATTCAATTCATTTAATTCCGAACATTAACCAACTCTTTTTCTTCTAGGGATGCTTCCTTTTCATTCGATAGAGTCCCGGAGGAAAATTGCTGCACTCAAACATTCATTCCTTCTTCTTCGCGGTACAATTCACAACCCTGGGATTCTTTAATGTTTTTTTTTTTATGTAAACGCATGCAGGAGAGCACAACCGGTCAAGACCAGTGCACTCTATGACGCTCAGCCAGGGAGGCTGGACGCTGCATGCAGGAAACGTGTGTTGTGTTCGTATTTGTGTGTGGGTTGGGGAGATTGCAAGTTTATATTTATCTGTTTCTTGAAGAGATCCAGATTGTAGGAAGGAGGAAACACAGACGCTGGAAGAGCATTCCATTTAACTTATTATTATTATTTTTATTTATTATTATTATATCAGAATTTGTATAGCTCTTTTTTATAACCGAATGGTCATTCCGGCAGCGCTTCTTTGCCTCTCTGAGTAGAAAGGTGGGTCTTGAGTCTGCTTCTGAAGGATGACTCCGCTTTAAGTTATCTTATGCTTTCTAGCAGCGAGTTCTAGGCCATTGGTGCCACGTCATGTTTACTCAGTCATCACATCTCTTGCTGCCAGCCTTGGTGGTTGCACATCATAAATGCAATAATAAAAGTATATTCACTCGAGAGGCGACCGTCGCCTTTGGGCGCCAGGTTGGTACTCATATATGTTCCAGATAGGTACATCCGTGCTCGTAGCCATCCATTGTTGTTGATCCTAGTTGATGCTTGTGGAGCTTCAAGCACTCAATTTCGTACAACGGCAATGGTGCTCCTAAATGGCCTACCAGCATACCTCGATCCTTTTCTTACATCCTTTTCCTCTTTTGTCGATGGTATTGTTCTCCCAGATCTTTAGACATTGACATGTGTCATTTTCTTATTCTTTTATGTTATTTTTATCTGCTTATTATCTTTTGTATGTATGTATTGTACATTCTATGCTCTGTAACTTTTTTCTTGGAACTTCTGTTCTGTAATAAATAAATAAATAAATAACAGGTATTCAGCAGCCCTGAAAAGATTACTAATGTATCACTGAAATTCAATGCTTTCGCAGAGTGTCTGAATGGATTACAATCACGTTCAACCCAAAATATGATGTTATTACCCGTGAGGTACGCTGATAAATTAATTATTAGTATTATGTTAATTACCTGGTGTAATTAATGTAATTTTCAGCCACCACGAAATACGCATTAGACCAAAATATGCTAACACACTGAATGGACGAATGAATAATTTCATGGATTCGATTAATAAATACATATTTTTTCATTTATTAATTTTATAAAGTTGAAGTAAGACATCATCGCTACTGTAACTAGATCCCTTATTGAATTCATCACAAACTACCGGAACGAAGCTATGTCAGCCGACAAAGTCCTTATCTCATCTACAAGTATGTCAGATACGCCGAGTTTATTATTTGTATAGTTCTTGATGGTCTTCTAGGACAGCGCGAGCCAGGGGGCTTGTAGAGAATTATGTTTAAATATTTATGCTCTTTTACGGCATCCGTAGTAAATGTACTGACCAGGTCCACCTCTACATCTTGACCAACTTTAGTATGCAATGCTGCCTTGTCTGCTCGTACATCTTGTCGTTACTATCCCAAATTCACAAATTGAAACCATCGTATTGCTAGTATTCTATGCAAGCATCTGCTATCAAAACCCTTTATACGGCTGCATTAGCTTTTAGCAACATGCCGAAATTCACAACCATACAAAAAAATAGCGTTTATGCAAGCACTATTTGGATGCCATTTTTTTGTTTCAATGTTTTGATGGAGTCAATCAGTGAGTCCCAGATATTACGCATTGAGTAAAAAGTTGTTACAGTTACTTTTTTCACAAGCAGCATCTAGCTGACTCCATTTGAGTATTAAATAATCCGCGGAGAATTCAGGTCTTCTATGGGCAAACTTGTAAAATATTTTTATTATTTATTAAAGAAAAACATTTTAAGCAATCCCACGGTGTCGCAGATTGATAGTAAAGAACCGCTGTATTTCATGACTTAACATCAAAGCTTTTTAATTTCAATGCAGTCTTGTAAGTTAAAATATGAATTAGTTAAGTACGATTAAAACGTAGCCAAAAATATAATTAAACTAAGCTTCACGGGTCATAACTATTAGGCTATGAGTAAAACAATGAATTTTATATGTAATAATAATGCTTTTGTAATGCTAGCGTTAATTAACAAAAAAATCTAGCTACTCGAACATCTTATATTTTTTCAAATGTAAAATAATGTTTAACACAATATTTCATGTTTAAAATTAGTGTATCTTTCAATTCAAAGCTGATCCAATCACTCTTGTTCTTCGTACCTAAAAACATAAAATAGATTTCGATGATTTTCTATTATAGTAGTGTCATGTATTGTTGTAATGTTGGATTAAAATTGAGCGTTCTCTAGTTTTTGAATCGTTTATCTGACGACGAAATATCTTCCAAAAACCTTTCCTTATCTAAAACATTTTGTCTTTGCAAGTTGCCGCCATTCTCTGTTTTTTCAGTTTGTCTTTGGCAATGTATTATTTCAAAATATCCTTGAACCCAAAAAATATTCTTTGGAACAAACGAGAATATGATTTTTGATGACCTTAGGTAGGCACACGGAGACTAGAAGTGACGGAAAATGTAGTAAAAGGCGCATATTTACTGTGATTCCTTTATTGGATTTTTGAAAGAGACCGTGTGATCAGACTTAGGCTCACAGACTTAGACCGTTTGTCCTAATGGGCAGTTAAACTTCACAACGTAAAGTGGTAAGCAACAGAAAGTAACGTATCCTTGTGTGACTCTGCATCATGCTTCGTTTACCAAACGAGAGTCGCGCTTATAATGTGCCATTGTCGTTGTAAAAAACTTGAAAGGTTTTATAATAGAAAATTCATTTTTAATATCAATGCATTTTTGCATGTAGTATACGATCTTTTGAATACCCGAGTCAGAAAAATCTGCCGCCAATCCACGCAGATACCTTAGAACCGCTTCTTCCAGCACTTCTCTGGCGCCGAAATGCGTTCCACCCATGTGTTTTTTCATGTCGGGGAAGAGATGGTTGTCACTTCGGGGTAAATCTGGGCTGTAGGGTAGGATTTATTTATTTATTATTATATAAAAACTATTTGAGACACAAAAATAAACATAAAAAATAAATATGAGATATTAATTGTACAATTTGTAGGCAGATAAACGGTGCTTAAAGAGCGTTAGATTTAAATCATTAGCGAATTCTTTACTCAAATACACTGTTATAGGAAACTAACTAGATTCCACTTAGTTTCTGGCAACAACGATAACTAGTATGTTTCCTAATATAAGGTCCTGAAAAAGGCGAGCTTTCGGAAATATTCGAATAAAATTCAAAAGATTCCTTCACAGATCGTTCATATTTTTAATATCCCACTATTAAATTTTGTGCTACTTTACTATTACATATAAATTTATAAAAAAAACATGTCAAAATATTTTCACTTATTATAAAACTGCATACAAAATATTGAGCCAAAATAAACGTACCTTAACCTTACTTATTTATAAGAAAACTAATTTATTTCAAATCTATCTAAGCACGAAACATAAATCTATTTTCAAACTTTCCTCACCTGTGCTTCGTTGTACCGTACTTACTAAGTAAAATAGAATATTCGTATTATTTTTGTCAAACATGTAATTTATAGTACAAACATTATTGTAATATTTTTTTGTCTAATTTATATTCCTTCATGATTACGTTACAGGGAGTGTTCATGGTAATTGAATTACTATATATTAAAGTAAAAATACGTTACAGTAGTGGGAGTATGTTTATCAGGGTTTCGCTGCATTTCTTTACCAGACAATTTTTTCAAGGACACATCGGTAACGACGTGGGGTGCACTGGAAGTCTGGTGCACGGGACATTTGGTGCACGGGACAACTGTTGCACCGAATGTTTCCGTAACCTAAACTATCATAAACAAAAGGATTTTTCCACCGATCGTAGAGCCAAGAGATATATATGTCTCGTTAACGAAATAACTTAGGTTAAGATAGGTTAGATTATGTGAGCGAGACACCCAGTGCACCAATTGTCACGTGCTCATAATGTTCCGTACACCAGACGTATAGTGCGCTCCAGGTTGTTACTTATGTATCGATGAACGAATTGTCTGAAAACGATTGGTTGTGACACTGTTTATCAGTGTCCAAATATAATCGTCACACGGTTACACAGCCGTCATACGGTGTCATACGATGACACAAACGTCACATGATGATGTGAGTCAGAAATGTTCAAGAGGACATAATTATTACAGCGTCATAATTTGTCATTTCTTCATATGTTTATGTTACCGAGTTACGGTGTGATGTTTTGTCATTATATAAATCATTGAATTTTCTCACAAACGAAATATAAATACAAATATTTACATGTTTACAAAATATTCTTTTAAATTCCTTTGTTATTTCAGTGTTCATATTATTACGTGATTGGCAAAAATAATGTGAACTCTTCATAGCTCTATTGTAATTGATAACTATGAACGTTTTGCCTCTTGTTGAAAACTTGTATTAACTTTATTTTAAATGTATATAAGCAATTAATGTGTTGTAAAATGTATACTTATATTATATACCATGTAAAAAGTTTATATGTATTATTAATCTGATATAACTGTGATCATTGTTAAAGGTCTACGTATTATTACTAATAACGTGTATTAGAAAAACTAATTATTATATAAACAATTATATTAATGTGATTCGATAGTTTGTGTGAATAAATTAGGTAATATTAAATACATACATAAATATAAATAGAAACGCAAATATATATCTGTGTTGGAGAATGGTACAGTGATCTACGCTCTTGGAAGTTTGATAACCATGCAACACTGAATAGTTCTTTATTAAAGAGTTATCTCGTTACATTGAATTAAAAAATATTAAAATATATATATTAAAGATTCTGTTGTGTTACACCTATTCTATATTTTTTTAAAATATATTCAGAATATTTTTTGACTCTAAAAATTTCAAGTTTGAGACTCATTTATTTGAAGTTTATATATACTTAAACATTGTCTGAAAATATTTCTAAAAACCTCATAATAATGGTAAAATTGAATAAAAAACTATTAATTTAAAACTCTGGATGCAACTTGCTAAAACATTTATATGGAGCATCTTAATGTACTGCTGTGGCAAATGGTGCTTATCTGAAAGTGATAAGAAAAGAGTAGAGGCCTTTAAGATGTGGTCTTACAGAAGAATTCTCGGAATTTCCTGTCACGAACAATGAGGTTTTCAGCATAATCAAGGAAGATAAGCACCTAGTAAAAACCATCTTAGAGAGGCGATCGGCCTCATTATCCGCCACCATGGTCTTCTTTATGACATTGTGGAAAGGATGGTTGAGGGTAGAAATTGCAGAGTGCGCCCTTGACGGGAAAACTTGCAGCAAGTGTTCGAGGACATGAGTTGCAGCTCTTACGCCGAGCTAAAGACTGAAAGGAGTGAAGATCGAGATGCAAGATTTTGTTGCTGCATACCAATCCACCGGATATATACTACGAAGTAGAATAATAGTCAAAAAAAGGAGTAAAAAATTTAACTGCCACGGATCGTGAAAATACAAAAATTTATTTCTATAGATTGAATTTCAGCTCTGTTTTGTTGATTCTTTTTTAGTATTATATATTATGTATGTATTTAATATAATTTAATTATGTTTATATGCATTGTTAGTAAGGGCTATATATAATTATATACGTAAAGCACAGGGGAAGTGGAATATATATTGGATATCTAATGTAAATAGCAATAATAGCTATGTAAGTATATGTGATATTGAATGAGTATGAAGTACGTGTACACTTGTTAATATTTTACGTTGTACAATAAATCAAAATATATTATAATAAATAATACTGCTATATAAAACAGTTTTTCATTTATATTCTTATTATCATTATCACCATAACAGTTCTCTTAACGAGAGTATACCTTCTTCTTTGTATCAGCCACGCCATTTTATTTCTGCCCCACATCGATAGCCCGTGTCTTTGCCCAGCATTAGGTCTTGGGATGTGCAGTTTGTTTAGGTAAGACCTTAGGTGTGAGGCGGTCTGAAGGCCTCTATAGTCGCACAACAGAAACTCTCCCTTCTGAAGCATTCCCTACCGCTCGAGCATGAAAAGAACCTTCATGCGGTGCTCCCTATAAACGGTATTTCGGACTCCATCCTCCGGCTAATACTTTCAACCCAGTGACAACAAAAAAGGAAAAATGAGAAGCAACAAACCAGTTCTTACTACCATGTCCATTAACATAGTGGGACTATTTTCTTGAAAAGAGGAACTCCTTTGCGAAATGATGACTAGAGCAAATGTACATCACAAACTGCTGTCAAAATATGTTTAGTTCTACTATTGCTTTACTTCGCTGATCTAAAGACAATCACGCTTAAATGTGCTTTAGTCGTTGGTTCATCTACAATATAACAAGTGCTATGGATCCTGTATCTTTCAACGGTTGTTTTCTTCCAAAAGCAAGCTCCATCAACATCCTTGGAGTATCAATCTCGAATAATTTCAAATATTACGAGTCTATTTAGAAATAAAGCCGGTCTCGCTTCCAAAAATCTAGGTATATTATAGACATCGGCATAAATGAAAATAATTGATTAATCAAAATAAAATACCATAATAAGACAAGAGTTTTGCGGCATAGTCCAGTGGTTAAAGCGTTCAAATCCCGACTAAAATAAATTGCTTTTAATTTATTTATGTAAATCTAAGCTCTTTGTATTTCCCTGTAATAGTTGAGCTACCCCTTAAGAACAAAAAATGACCAGGTCTCGGATGCGTCAGCTCATTATCCGATATTCCTGAAAAAACCTTTGATCATTGAACACTCAAATCTGGTACTACAGCTGCGGTCTGTGCAAGTTTGCAGGTTCTTACCCTGGAGGCTTCCGTAAACCAAATACGAGTATTAGTACGTTAAATATTTCTATGTGGATATCCGGATATACTGATGTTCTAGTAAAAAGTATATACAATCTAAGCTCACAAAACTTAAAAAACGGCAATTTGTTGTGTTCATTTGCCCCGAAAATGAAGGATACGGTAAAATAAAATAAAAGTTTCATTACGAGTAAAAATGCGTCATCCAACAGGTGTTTTTTTTTTCAGCTGAAAAAATCCTTCGCCGATTTGAATTCCCAAAGTGCACGTAGGAAATAATCAGGCTGTAATTTCCGGGATGCTCCAATCGATCCGCTTGTATATAGGTCACAGCTGGCGGCCGTGTATCAGCATACAGAATCAGGCCGATGAACTTCAGGAGAACTCAAAGCTCTTTCAGATGCGCCTGTAAGAAAACTAAGGTGTAATGAACAAAACTGCATTATATTTAATAAGTATAACATAGTAATCATAGTCAGCATTTGTTTCTCCACTATTGAACGTAGGACTCCTACATGTATCTCTATCTTTCTCTGTTCTACTCTCTTTACATCCAGGTTACTTCTGATGCCCACAAGCCATTGCAAGTGGTTTATCATCGATTCGTTTTCCAGTTCGTAGATGTCACTACAAGACTGTTCTTTCTCATCGACCATCAATTCTTTGACAGATATATCACATCTTCTTTAATGTGCCTATCAGATATCACCAACACCCAGACTGAAGTCGCGAAGCAGCTCTCTGAGATCCACACAATCTCATAACATCCAGCATTGAAAATGAGAGACTCCAGCTCTGGCAACAAGTCGCATCAGAGGATTTCATTACTCCAAAAGAAGGCCTCCCAACTGGCAAGAACCTTGACCGGCGGATCTGGAAATCCCTGAACAGATTAAGAACCGGAGTTGGTAGAATAAAGGACAAAGTCGAGCGGCGGAGAATGTTTCGGCAGGGAGAGTCACTATTGTGTGACTGTGGAGACCGGTACACCGCCTCACACCTAAGATCCTGCTCCATGAACCCAACAAGCTGCAAATCTCAAGACCTAATGCTGGGCAACACACAGGCATCGATGTTACCAGATACTGGGCAAAAATAATTTGACGTGGCTGACACGAAGAAGAAGAAGAAGTGTGCATTTTATGTAAGTAGCCTGTACGATTTCAGTTAATCTGTGGATTACATCGCTTTTTTATTGTATCACTTAGAGACAATCTTAGCATGTTGTGTGACCTTCATTTTATGGGTAAGACATGTTATTGGGTTTGTATTCGTTCAATGCTGATAATATAAACTACAAAGGCATTTAAAAATCTATGAAATCAATGCCATCCACAAATTAGTGAAAATTATTCAGAAATTAGGATTTATGCTCATTTCAAAGGACATTGCAGTGAGATTGTCTTATTTTTGCAAAACATCATAGATGCATGCCGCAATTTAAACAAATGGTGATTTTTTTAAACACAAATAAAAAATATAACTCTATTTCATTTAATTAAAAAATAAGTATGTAACACCTACATCTCGAGTTTTATAAAAAAATATGTTGTGCATTAAAAACTACACATACAGTTAATAAATAAAAAATAAAAAACTTCATTTATGAAAATATAAGAAATTAAGTTGATCACTTTGCCATTACACCACAAATTTCAGTTGAAAAAGTCATATTATTATACAGTTATGTTCACATGTAAGCTTTAATGTGATTTTTTAAATATAAATATTGCAATAAAAACATTAAGTTGTGTATTTATACTAAATTAAAATATTGCAATATTTTGACATGTAAAATATTTGCGCGTCTAGACGTCTAACTCAGTTAATATTTGAAATAAAACATTCCAAAAATTATTACTCAATTTTTATGGAAACGTTAATATTGATAAAAATTCGTGGTATTTGTTCTTATATAAATGTATATCATGACAACTCTAATCACTAGAAAGGTCCATTAAATTGAAATAAAAAAGGCTTATAATTTGGATCTAATAATAGAGAAGAGCTGGAAGAAGCGGTTCTCAGGTATCTGCGTGGCTTGGCGGCACATTTTTTTGACTAGGGAATTCAAAAGTTCGTATACCGCATGCAAAAATGCATATACCTCAGTGGCGACTATGTAGAAAAATAGGTAAAAGTCTTAACGTTCCAAAAATGTACACATTTATGGAATTAAACATGTTTTACACTGTGAAAAATCAGTGGGAATCTTATATTACGGATAACCCTCGTATATTTCAATATTTTTGTATTTTAAAAACAACGAAAACGTATTTCAATATGAAATAATTGAAACACACCTGTGAATTTTAATTCATACATCAAATGCTAAAAAAAAGGCTCATAGGTTTTAAATGTGTAATGAACACTAAACAAATAACTTCTTAGGTTTTCACGGCCAGAATTGATATTGTGGCTTTTGGGTTTAGCCGCGTGTGGCAAATTTCTTCTTACCCATATTTCGACCGCCATTGCAAGGGTCTTCTTCGGGATTTCAACTAAATCATCAATCCTGAAGAAGAAATTCGTCACACACGGTTAAGTCCACAAGCCACAATATCAACACTAAAAAAATAAAAATCTATCTTTGTAGGTGAAAATAACCTGCTTTATTTACAAAATTAATAAAATATAATTACTGTGTCAAAACATCAAATTCAATTCTAAGTAAAACATTTTAATTATATTCACTTGTATAGTTGATATGATTCTATTTTAATATTACAGAGTTGCGCAAATATTAATTTTTAAGAGTTGCGTTCATGGTGTAATGAAGTTGCTTATTTTACCTGAAAGTGCATATACTGGTACAGGTAAACGCTGCCTGAAGGCTTTCATGAAAGTTCAACGCTCTGAAAAGCCCTTTCAGCGTACTGGGCCGGAATATGATTGGATTCTGCATACAGATATTGATCCGATTATGATATTCCATCAACGACCTTATCATGTTGGAATATAGGCCGGTGTACTTGGAAGGTGATTGTCAAGGAATGTATTCAGTTTCGTTTATAGGCTTAACCTCCACTAAGATTTTTTGAATAAGAAAAAAAACGGTAATTTTACATATTGTAATGCTAGGTGAATAGTTCGTGGTTTGAATTCAAGATTCTACCGTTCTCAGAAATTTTATGTAAAATTTTAGGTATGGATCAAATTATATCTTAAAAAAAAATATTTTAAGAAATACAAAAAAACTTAGGTCTCGAAACAGCTCATAGCCCACAGAAAAATTCTTCATTCAAATACTCCGTCAACAAGTCTGCTGGAAAGTATTTTGATAACAAAACTTACTTTGTTTTGAAAGCTGATTGCATTTTTAAAAATAATCATCATCATCATCATCAGCCTGTGTCCGTCCACTGTTGAACGTAGGCCTCCCGCATAAAAATAATAGTCTTAATAAAATGACGAATGTAAAAAAATGCTTTTAATTCGACTCTAAAAGTAAGAGAATGTCAAATAAATATTATTTTATATTAAATAAAAAGTTATGCCATTTTTAAATGAACGTTGAAAAGCCTCGAAAAACGATCTTTTGTCTCTCATTTTTGTTCGCTCGCCTGACATGCACATCTAATAATGTGAGTCTTAATTTTAAATAAAATTACACGGGGCTTGCATACGCCATTTTATTTTTTATGAAAATCGCTCCATTTCATGTTGGTTCAACTGACATCGTTAAATTGTTTTTTTGCCGTGATTGTCTTGACGGCACTGCATGTCACAGTGTTCCGGCAGTCAACAGTCAAGTCTCGTCCAGCCCGGCGAAACGTCATGTAGCGGTTGGACGAGGAAATCAAGTCTTTGGCGGATGTCAAAAAATTGGAAAATTGCGAGGCTAAGAACGAAGAGGTCAAATATCATCGTAATACAACAATATAACTTTTCATATCATGTCAAATTACTACTCAACTTCATAATTCATAAAAAAGTTTAATAATTAGGTTAATTTCCTTGCTCGGTAAGGCGCCGAGCTTAAATCTGCAAGTAGCTAGGAAGGTTTTCCTCAGCGGTTTCAGGAAAAGCTCGTCTCAGTGAACTTGTCGTTATCCCACCTGCTTTGGAGCATACTAAATAGACGAAAGTAAGGCCAAAGTGGGACGATTTGGTCATCAATAATGCAGTTTAAAATAATATTGTTTTCTTTGTCTGATATTGACTTGATCTTCTTAAAAATAATAGACATTTTAACGTTATACAATATAAAGTTAAGCTTGCTCCGATAAAAATTACCTTTATTCTACGTAGCAGATTTGTTGATACTTTTTCACACCTGGAAAGTTAAGCGTAGAATATTTGGCAAATTTAACTTTTTTGTTACTCGTATCATCGAGATGACATTCTGTTCAAGTAAGAAATAGAATCACTCAAAATCAAAACGCCAGTGTCAGAACTATTTAAAAAACACTTACATCCGCCAATATTTGATGTTGATACACGAACGACCTTACAAAAAGAATGCATCAAATTATGAAAATAAGAGATTCCTGATTATCATTTGAAAAGGTTTATTTTAAAATTGTCCATTAATAAAACGTTCAAAAATAAATTTAACGAACGATTTTACATATTAACTGGTCGAACATATGAAAAATATTTGTACAAACGTTGGGTTAAAATAACATCTTTGGTTTTAAATAACTTCTAAGGCTTTCACGGCCAGATTTGATATTGGGTTAATCCGTGTGTATCGACCGCCATTGCAGGGGTCTTCTTCAGGGTTGACGACTTAGTGATGAGTTGGTGTCTGGAGGTAGTCAATCAGTCTAACATACCTCCACGAGCGTCATATCGGAGAATCGTGTACGGTGGGTATGTTGAGAAGCGTATCTCCACAAACGTCAGACTGTGGTTGTCCTTGCTTGTCTGTGCAGATTTTTGAGTATGTTCTAGAGGTGGAAGTCATGCTGTTTTGAGAATCAAACCGTCATTCCTGTTGATGTTGATGGGATGTTTTCTTATTTCAATGGCTTCCCTTACTAGGCTCGCATGTTTTCCTTGCGTTCGAGCCACGATTTCCTGTTCAAATGAAAACTTATGTCTCGTATCAGCCAGATGCTCTACCAGTGCTGACGCCATTGGTTGCCTGGGTTTGTGGGGTAGAAAAATCTGATATAACAGTCAAACGCTTAATTAACTCAATTGGTGCTTTTGATCATTCCGATCCTAAAATCTGCTAAGCTGCACGACTCTTATTTTAATGAATCATTCCTGAACTGTAAAATCTAAGCATTCAACCCGACGATCGCCGTAAGTACACATATGCGCTCTACGTAGACGATCGCCATAAGCGCAGCTGTACGAGCTTCGCATATTCAAAAGATGTATTTCAAAATAAATTCTGATTTTCTCACAACAATATCTATGAATTTTTAAAAATATTAACAAAACAAAATTGATCGACATTTTTCGATAGTTTCGGGAATATTCAAGAGATGGTTGTTGCGCTGTTTCTACAAACTTAATTTGGCTTAAATTGCAACTCAAAGTCTTCAAATATATTATTTAAGAGCATTGATTACTTGGTCAATATGGCAATATAAAATACCGAGTACTTTGATTGTGAAAATCTAGTTTGTGCTAAATTTTCTCTAGCCATGCCCGCAGAATAAGATTCAGTAGGAAAAGGTCACGGTGGAAAGTTCCACTAAACTTTAGAGATACCTTGCCGGAAGGTCAGCCTTACTGTGGAATGGGAATGCTTTAATTACCGTCGGAATAATTGGGAAAGAAAAATGGGGATAGATCAATCGGATGGGAAGTCACATAGTGGTACAGGTTTAGGGTGATTATCATTTAAGGATTGTGGGACATTTAGATGAGAGATTTAAAGGTCCAGTGATTGATGATATTAATAATATGGATTAAACATTAAATGTTGGATTATTCATGAATATTTGATAAAGTTTATTGCAAGGTGGTTAATTAAGATTTACATATGTTAAAACAACAAAATACTCATATAAATTACATAAAAATATATGTCAAAAAAATTGTGGTTGCTACGTAAATAAGATTTGCCAAAATTGCTTATTTTGTTTAGTTATAACGCGGTTTTATTGTCAGATAATTGCATATTTAAAATTCTTTGTAGATTTTGTAAAATACACTACTGGTATAGACAATCTGGACGAATTAAGCGTATTAACCTCCTCTCTAATTAAAGGTAGTTATTCAGTCGCGTGGTGGCAAGTTGAAGAGCAGATTAACAACACAAATAGTTTTTCTGAGGCACATTGACATTTATATTTCGATAACTCTACAAACATCTGACCCAAGCAGAATAACAGCCCTTTTTTTTCAATTAAAAAAATGTAGAAAAACATATAAAGTTGCGTGTACAATACGTAAGTTGCAAGTTACACAAGTTACACACAAGGTTAGAATATACGTCTGAGAAATAGTTGAAGAACGTAAGAGCTTATTCCATGTTAACCCTCGTTAACCGCTCTTGTAGCCCCGACGATTTCCCTGATGAAAACACAGAGTGCGTCTTCTGTTCTCATGGATAATACATTAGACGAGAGAGTGTCTCACCGTCTGTTTTATGCCTGGATCACATGGATATGCATTGTAAGAAAAGAGGCCAAATCTTTTTAGGAATAACATGCCTGCCGGCCATAGTTAAACCTTCTGCCGCCGTCGGTACACACTGACTACCGTGTGGCGCCGTGGTCAGTCACACGATGGTGTGACTGACCACGGCGTTAGTTATATAGATCGTTAGTTATACGACGTTAGTTATATAGATCTCCACTTGCGGCGATGGCCGCAAGTGGAGATCTATATAACTAACGTCACACCCGTGACCGGACTTGTCCAAAATGCCAATAAGAGACGAAAGATTGTATATCAAGGCTTACGGCACCAGTCAGCAAGGACTATATCACGCTGATGTCATTTTGTTAGCAGACATAAGTGTTTTTTTTTATACATCATGTATTAAAAACGTATATTTAGAAATTGAAAGTTCATTTTAATCAGAAGATAAAGGTTCATTTTAAAATAATACAAATATAAAAACACTTGAATGTTTCATATTTTTTTTAAATAATAACTCGAAACAAATACGAAGGCTATACTTGAGTACTATTTGTGATATTTCACAAAACACAGAAATAACACGGGCTTAGCATTCGCACAAAAGGGTTTAGAGGCTTTATCAGTGAGACTGAGGCTGTCAGAACCCGCGACAGATACACACGCGGTTTGGTGCTACGGCGTAGAGGGAGCTGTCTACGTCTGTTGTAGAGCCTTCGTCTGTCACGAAGAATTAACGTGACGTGAAATACGTGAGATATCCGTACTACAGTGTGGGACTTCGAACGAAATTGTCCTAAAAATACAGAGTACTTACTTTATATGGAAATATTCAAAATTATATTAAAAGACAATAATGTAATTATACTGATAAGTTATTAAAAAACAATGTTGAAATTTTCAAATAATCCATAAGCATTCAACGAAAAGGCAAATTGTTCTTTTTTTTATCACACCATTCTCGAAGTCAATCATTTGCTTTGATGCTGTTTAATATGCATTTTTATATGACTTTTTGTTCAATTATAAATCTATTATTTTTTATCTGCATATTTGCCGACAGATATACCTCAGTGGTCAAAACGTTTGCTTTGCAAGCCAAAGGTCATGAGTTCGATTCCCGTCAAAGAATTGAAAATTAAAAAAAAAGATTTTTAACAGATTTCTGAGCTCTAAAATACCCCCGGTTGGTGTGAATTTGATCCCTCACCCGAAAAATTCCAGTTATAGCCTATTAATTAAAATTGGTGGTAGACGAAAGTCTTCTCGTGAAAACCACCCATTTATAAAGAATTCCTGTAACAATATGGATGATGTGTGAATGTCAAAATGTAGTCTATGACGTTGGCGGATCAACACTTCACATGCAGCACTTAGCCATATGCAGCCTGGTCAGCGTCATAGAATTCGACAGACGAGTCATCAGAATTACTATCACTATCTGTCAATTTTCTCCTGTATGTGCTTACATAAAAAAATATATTAACTTTGAACTTGTTGTGTGAAAATGAAATAAAAGAGCTCATAACATGTCACCTAGAATATGTATGACGGATCAAATCATAAGCACATCCACAATCTAAAAGTGTTTTTTAATGTTCATTCCTTATAAGAAGAACACGATATTGTTATTGGAATAAGTTCAACGAAAGTAAGAAATTTGATTTATACCTAGCATCGTGGTAACAGTTATATTCTCTATTTAATTATTACAGTGTTAAAAGTAAAGGTATTAGTGTTTCAATAAAGTGACCCTAGAAAACATCAGGATTTTATATTTACAGGCTAGTGCCAAAAACCTTGATATGCGATATTTCGTCTTATTTTTGTTCACTCGTCGGAAATGAATGTGTCATCATTTTGGTTGTTTTGACAGAAGATAATTCGTCAAAGGGCCGGCAGGTGATAGAAGCGCGCTGCAGCGTTCCGGATCAGTTCGACTCGGCTCTTAACGGAGGTAGATTATTGATTGTCCGTGGCTTGAGCCGAATGTCAAAGATGGTCAATTTTTATCTTGTAATTAAATATATTTCAATGTGTGTCTAAAAAAGTCTTTGTGTTGTTCATCTGCTCCATATCTGTCCACCAAGGGTCCTTATAACAATCACGGTGACGTGAAGTCGTGCTTTCTTTAAGTAAAAGGGACGTTAATATCAAAAGATTGAAGAAGAAGAGATTTATTTTTTGTAAATACATATAGGAGAATACCGACAGATATTAATTCTGAAGTCTCATCTGTGGAATTCTTTGATGCTTACCACGGTGCGTATGGCTAAGCGTTGCATGTGGAGTGTTGATCCGCCAACGTCATAGACTACAGCCCGAGATTCACGCATCATACTTATTATTTACAGGAATTTATTATGAATGGGTGGTCTTCATGAGACGACTTTTGTCTACCACCATTTCAATTAATAGACTATGACTGGAATTTTACGGGTGATCAAATTCACACCAACCGGGGTATTTTTAAAGATCATAAATTGATTAAAAATCCTCTTTTTGTTAATCTCAGTCGGGGATCGAACCAACGAACTTTGGCTTGCAAAGCGAACGCTTTGACACCATTGAGCTATACCAACCGGCAAATATATGAAAGAAAAAAATGTAAGTTTTGTAACTAGAATATTTTAAAGGAAAGAAACCAATCGAACAGAAACAGTTCACTTAGATGTGAGCTTATAAATTATCATCATTGAGCAGAAAAGAAATTTGAGAATCACTATTTCAAAATGACACATAAAAGCGATAAATAATTAAATAACTTCTTAGGTTTTCATGGCCTGATTCGATATTGTGGCATTTGCGTAAAGACGTGTGTGGCAAACTTCCTTCAATGAATATTTCGACTGCATTGCAGGGGTCTTCTTCAGGATTGATGATTTATTTAGTTGTCGTAAAAATATAATCTGACACCAACTTACAACTCAATAAATCATCAATACTGAAGAACACCCCTGCTGAAAGAAGTTCGCCACACACGGCTTAACCCAAAAGCCACAATATATAAATAATTAATTAAAAATTGTGGTCTTATTTCAAAATTCGTTTAATTACACCTGCCTTAGGTTAAATATTCAAACGGTAGACCGCAGAACAGGTCATTTATGTTGCGCAGATTTGAAAAGGCAATGAGATATTTTGATGCCCAGAGGATTGAAGTATGAGGATAGTTTGGAAACCGCAGCTTGGTCAGGTAATCCAGGTAATGGATTATGTTTGAAAGGGTTAAAGTATTAGACATGTTTTGAAATACATTATTAAGGTGACATCTTTACGTCGATTTGGTTTTGTAAATTCTTGTATTTCGAAATGTGATGCTAATTTAAAAAGTGATGAAATTTAGTAGCTGACATAATTTATTTAATCATAAATTTAAATATATATATATATATATGTACAATAAATTTTATTAAACCAATCCCAAAAGTACATTAAAAGGGGTATTTTTGTTCAATAACCGAAATGTTGCAATATTTTTCCATATGTGGACTATAGGATCCAATCAACAAATAACATACCTATGATAGATTTTTGAAAAAAAAACGTTATTAATTTGACTACTTGTCAACTCCTGTCTTTGTAATTTCAGCATGTGCTTATTGTCCAGGGGTTAAATGATAACAATATAAAATCGTTGAAACTGCTAAATATTCTTTTGGAAGAACCTATACACCATGGACTAACCATCGTCTACGCTGAAGATCAAAGATATAATAAGAAAGATTTTTTTAAATTGAAAACAAAAATGATTTATTATGTAATGGCTTAATACATTAAGATAACACATACCCCTTGATTTTATAATGTCTTTTTCAATTGTACAAACTGTAAATATGTGAGTGCTAACGTAGGAACTTTATATTTGTATATACCTATGTAAGACTCTGTCAGTTTATAATTTAACCATTATTGAAGATGGTCTTCAGGGAGGCCGAAACATGTAATCGTTTAAAATAAATGTGAATCAAAACTAAATATTTTTAATTTGTTAGTTTTTAATGAAGTTAATTAAAAATCATAATTAAGTGTAAGATTACACAGAAATTATGATAAATCATTATGAATTCAAAATAACTGTTGAACCTTACTCATGCTGAATAATAAATTAAAACCTTCATTAATGTCAAAGACGAGGTAACTCTTATTAGGTTGATAATAATGATATACATCCAACAAAACAGCCCGAAACAACTTGGCTGGAATTTCACGTAAACAAAGTAGAAGGGAATACTTTGCAATAAATTAGATAATATACTTTAAACTTCAAAAGTTCA
This sequence comes from Glossosoma conforme, assembly GCA_022606575.1. Lineage (NCBI taxonomy): Eukaryota > Metazoa > Arthropoda > Insecta > Trichoptera > Glossosomatidae > Glossosoma > Glossosoma conforme. The sequence continues at coordinate 645,916 of JAGTXR010000044.1, forward strand.
AAATTGCCCGGTCAGAAAAGCGTTTAAACTTTTCCGGTCTCGAGAGCTCTCCCCTTCCAAGTCCTGAAAACTACTCATGAAGCTGAAACTTTAGTCGGCCCCTGAAAGGGAGCAAACCTAGTTTGGCTCCACGCTCCGTTTGACCAGGATGCCATAAATTTGGACACAGAGGCGCTGCTAGAGTATTTGGTGCCTGGGGCGATTAATGAATCTGCTGCCCGTTAGTTTATTACAAAGATGAATAAAAAAAACTTGAAATATATATGTTTGTAAAGAAAACAAAAAATAGTAAATAATAAAAATTAAACAATTGTTATTAATTTAAGTAGAGCATTTTAAATTCATTTAAATTTCCTAAAACCTACCCCAATATCAAAGTTATAACATACGCCGAGAAGTTACCACCAAGAAAGAGCTCTCCAAAACAACCCACAACACACTCCATAACTGGTGATACCCGAGGTCACCCTGCGGCTGAACATGTGGAGTACTGAGAGGAATACTTGGATTATTCCGAAAGACCCTGGACAAGACCAGTGGTGGACTATATGGCGGTCTATTAACAAACTTTGGACTGGAATATGCTAGACGAGAACTCAAATGAAAGCCTGGCAGTTTTACAGCGGGCTGACTGAATGTGCCTGCGGCGTACAAGCAGACCCTGTCTCACCTTCTGAAGTGTGCGCTGTGTCCGAGCTGCTGCATCCAGGAGCTCTAAAACACCTGATGATCGCCGAGAGTAATTCTATCGACGTCGCTCTTTTGTGGGCAGACAGGATCTGACCCTGATGTTTCTGACACGATTTTATACAATATATATAATAAATAAAGTAAACTAGCAAAGTAAAGTAAAACCCAAGTCTTATACGTAGAAATTTTGATAAAAACCTAACTTCAACATTGGTTACGTCATTGTGTTTTCCAGCATTTGATAAGCCCGTCGCCTGACAAACCTGTGCGATAAATCTCCCCAGAGTTAATCTCGCCATTGCCAGATGCGGTGGTTCTGGTCCCGCGGAGAGGGATTAGTATTGAAATGGCGTGGTGTTGATCCCACAATCAAAACTAAAGGATTAGTGGCGTTTGGTTATTGGTCGCATAAATCAAACTCGGATAACACCGACGACGTTGCTACAAGTCGAGCAAGCCATTCGAATCATAATTCAATAGAACTCATCATAAGATATTGAATTATACATGCAAAGTAAATCATAAACTTAAACAGGCTTACGCTTAAAGGTCCATTTTTTAAATATTAAATAGAAACTTGATATTGTGGCTTTTGGGCTTAGCCGTGTGTGGCGAACTTCTTTCAAACAATATTTCGACCGCCGTTGCAGGGGTCTTCTTCAGGATTTATGATTTATTTAGTTTTGAGTTGGTTTATTCAGATTATATATTTTTTATGAGCGTTATTGATTTACATCTCCATGGCAACTCAAGTTTCATTCCGGAGAACGTAGGTATGTTTTAAGATTACGGTAGGTATGTTCTAAGAATTGTACATCCACGAACGTCATGTCGGACTGTGGTCGTCCTTGCTTGTCCGTAGAGGTTTTAGAGTATGTGCTAGAGGTGGAAGCCATGCTGTTTTAAGAATCAGGCCGTCATCCCTGTTGATGTTGATGGGATGTCTTTTGATTTCAATGGCTTCCCTTACTAGGCGTCCATATTTTCATTGTGTTCGAGCCATGATTTCGGGTTCGAACGAAAACTTATGTCCCGTGTCAGCCAGATGCTGTGCCAGTACTGACGCCATTGGGTGGCCTAGTCTGCACGATCTCACATGTTCACTTACTCTTTTACCTATAGTTCGTGATGTTCGTCCGATATACAACGTTGATTTATGTCGGATATAATAATATAATTATATAATAGTAAAACGATTAGTTAAATAGAAACTTGTAAACTATTTTTATCATATTGGTATGGATATCGTAGGACAATTGTCAATTTTTTTTGTTGTTTTTTATGTTCAATACATTTGTCTAAGAAACGAGTATGTCTTATATGTATTTTATGATCACCATATTAAAAATACTTTTCATCTTATAGACCGACGTCTTTTCGACAGATATGTCTTGCCCATTGCCACTTGAGTGTGCTTGTTCTTTGTGTAGCCTCCACTACTTGACTTTTTCTGCGGATATACTCGTTTCGGATTCTATCTTTAAGAGATACTCTGAGCACGGATATCTCCATAGCGTACTTTTTTATAAAAAAAATCTATATTTTTTTTAAGATAAATTTTTTTTTTAAAAAAATATATAGATGCGTGTTGTACCCTGCAAGATACACAATAGGTTAGATTATACGTGTGACAAAAAGGTGAAGAACGTAGGAGCCTATTCTATGTCAGCCTCTTTGACCGCGCGTGTAGCCCTGACGACTTCATTGATGAAGTTCAACACCAAGGGACCGTCAGAACTAAGCAGCAGTTCAGTAAAATCCTCCCAAGAAATAGTAAAGGCGATGATGTTCTCCATGAGAGAGTGTCTCACTGTCTGAAGCACGCTGGGTGACCTTTATTAAATGGGTAAGATTTGCTATTAGATTCGATGATAGACCATCGATGGGGAAGAAAAATATTGGAGTGGCGCCCAAGAACTGGCATACAAAGCATTGGCTGACCCCCTGCAAGATGGACTGACGACATAAGAAGAACAGCTGGAGTAACTTGAATGCGGAAGGCAGAGGATCGAAGAGGATGGAGACACATGCGGCAGGCTTACGTTCAACAGTGGACGGATACAGGCTAGTGATAAAGTGTATGATATTAAAAATAAGTAAAACAAAACGAGAATACTGGAAATAAAAACATGTAATCATTAGTTAAATAAAGTATGTAATTATTACGTGAAACTAACAAATATAGGGTCCGCCATCTAACGTTTTTTTTCAACTAGTGCTTATTTCGTGAATGGTAACACTTTGCTCGTGACTGATTCGACAGATTATTAGTTTTATCCTTCCGCTAAACGAATATGGTTGTGTATACGCTTGAACAACGCTGGGAAATATTGCGACATTACTTTGAAAATCAGGTCATTTTTACACACTACACTCGATGTTTTGCGCCCCATTTTAAAAAAAAAAAGTTATTTGGCGGACCCGTTAGTAGTAAGCATATTGTAGTTATTATTCATAATATTTATAATCAAGGAAGATAGACACCTAGTAAGAACCATCTCAGAGAGGCAAGCCCGATGGATCGGTCACATCATGCGCAACGATGGTCTTCTTCACGACATTGTGGAGGAGATGGTTGACGGTAGAAACTGTAGAGGTCGCCCTAGACGGGAATATTTGCAGCAAATGTTCGAGGACATGAGTTGTAGCTCTTGTGCTGAGCTGAAGAGGGTTGCGGAGGACCGAGAGGAGTGGACATCGAGACGTAAGATTCTGTTACTGCAAACCAATCCACCGGATCTATACTTCGAAGAAGATATGAGTGTCTTTTGTATGTCTTTGGATCTAATCGTGATCTATCTTCCGTTCACCTTTTGACTCTTCCTTCAATTATTTTGGTGTCAAATGAATAATTAAATATTAAAAGTGAAAACGGAGTTTCAGTTTAATATTTTCAGGTATTAATTTTAAGCCGAATTTTAAAATGAGATTCAAAATTTCTCTCATAAAGATTGAGTTATTTCAGTTAGAATGCTTAGAACTGAAATAAATCACTAGGAATTAAGGTTGTACGCTTTTGGGTAATACGAGCGTTGCTTTATTAATTTTCTTTAGAACTATTGTAATATGATGTTTGTAGGATAAACTGGATATTTAATATATAATAATCTTATATCAGCGTGATATATATCAGTCGTAAAGCATCGAAAAACGATCTCTTGTCTCTTATTTTTGTTCGCTCGCCTGACATGCACACCAATAATGTTGGTTTTAATTATATAATATTACACGGCGTTTGCAAACGCCATTTTATTTGTTTCGACAATTGGTCCATTTCATGTTGGTGCAACTGTCATCTTAAATTTGCTCTTTTCCGTAATTGTCTTGGCGGCGCTGGATATCACAGTGTTCCGGCAGTTGTCAGTTAACTTTTCATCTGTCCGGCGAACGCCATAACGGTCGGACGAAAAATCAAGTCTTTGATAAAAATAATTTCGAATTTTGCTTCGAAAATAAGTTATTTGTGTTGTTAATCTACTCCTACATCCTTCTTCCACGCGGCCACGTGACGAATCTACAACTTGTCATTATTTTTTAAGAAGACGGAGGATGTCTTAAAATGGAAATCACACACAGCTGAATTAGTAACACGTATACGCAAATGCATCTATATATTCATCAGACTCAGAAACATCTTAACTAAAGCAGATATAAAAATGGTTTACTACTCCATTGTCCAATCTCAACTGCAATATGGTATTGTTGGTTGGGGAGGAACATACCTAAATACTACCAACGCTATTAGAACTGTACACAAACTTATCATCAAAGTGATATTGTAAAGGCCTCCCACCTACCCAACAGAAAGCCTATACAATAAATTCAAAGTGCCAACGGTGGATACACTATACCAAAAAAACCACTAAAAATGGTTACAAATATAACGGAATAGTTAATTTTAACAATCTTCCTCGGGAAATAAAAGCGATCAGTGATATTAAAATATTGATTGAAAAGGTGAAACAGTACTTTAAAAGAATTACGAACAGAACCGACGTCACTGCATAACAAATTGAAATAATGAAATGTACCAAAAATTTATTATTAATTTATATATACTTTAGATTTAATTCAATTTATAGTGTCTTAAGTTATTAATTATATAATGTTATTATTATATCAAAATCATGTAAATGTATAAATGTGTATATGTAAAACTCTGTATAATTATATACAACTGTAAAATAACATAGATGAATCCCACGCCACACACAAGATCTTATCTTTAAGTGGTGTGGTAAGCGAATGTAAAAAAAAAAAGGAAAAAAAAAAAAATTGGAATGTAAATTACTGTGTAAAAAATGTATCTTTTCATATTTGATTAAATAACAAAAAAAAAAGTCAAATCTAAAAAAAAAATTAAGTGATTTTCATATAAAATATATTCGGCTGCATTGGGTTTTGATACGTTGAAAAGATTTTCATTTGTGTAAACTTATACTAAATTGCAATATTACAAATACGTAATAGATAATCTTTCGAATATTTCGTATCTCATCAATTCACAGTTGCGGAGGACCGAGAGGAATGGAGATCGAGATGCAAGATTCTGTTGCTGCAAACCAATCCACCGGATTGATACTACGAAGAAGATAAATTCACAGTGTAACATATTTTCAGAATAAATTCAACATTTTGCTGACGAGTATAGCTCAACGGTCAAAGCGTTTGCTTTACAAGCCAAAGGTCATGAGTTTGATCCCCGACGGAGATTAAAAAAAGAGATTTATAATCAATTTCTGATCTGAATCTTCAATTGAAACGTTCTTAATTTGTGGTGTCCATATGCAACACATATGAAGCAAATATATTTAAAAAATCATAAATGTATTTTAAGACATGTCATAAGTATAGATATTTAATTTTAAATTACAATAAAATATTTTATTCTTTTTTTTGGTAATGGTTTGTTAATAGTTTTTTTTCTTATAATCTCAATTTGCCGACGGTTATAGCTTAGTAGTCAAAGTGTTTCCTTTGCAAGCCAAAAGTCGAGGGTTCTATCCCCAACGGAGATTGAGCTCTTAAATACCCCCGGTTGGTGTAAATTCGATCCCTCACCCGTAAAATGCCAGTCATAGCCTATAAATTAAATTTGGCTGTAGATGAAAGTCGCCCCGTCAAGAAACGCCGATTTATAGTAAATTCCTGTAATAATAATGGTGATGCGAGATTTTTGGATTGTAGTCTATGACGTTGGCTGATCAACACTCTACATGCAGCGCTTAGCCATTTGCAACATAGTAAGCGTCATAGAATTCCACAGATGAGACTTCAGAATTACTATCACCATCTGTCGGTATTCTCCTGTATGTGCTTACATAAAAAAAATACTTTCGTAAGTCTTGTCTGGTGAAAGATTTTATTTTCCCATTTAATTCCCCCACTCCTTACAGTCTGCAGGGAGAAGTACTCGTTTCCTTTGTCTCCCGCATGTCCACACCAATTAGGATTAATCCGATATTTCAGTCGTCGCACTAGGGACAGGCCATCACTCGCACATTTAAACCAATCATTTTACCGGTAAACTTGTTTGAGAAGACTTAGAGTATCTTATTGAGACAAGTATTCTTTTACAAAATATGAAAAAAGAGCAAGAAATGCTATTTCTTCGCTTTCAAAATTAAATTTAAATTTTCGCGTGCAGACAAAAATATTAAATAAATATTCACAAATTAATAACGATTTATTACAATTTTATTTATTTAAATTTTATTTATTCAATTTCTTCAAATTTTAATTTATACGATCCTGAAATAAGATAATACAAAATAAAAATTTACAAACAATTTATAAATAAAGGTATTTATGATTTTAAATAACATTTATTAAGTCCCGAAACTCGCTAAACAGAATACTCCACGAAATTACTTTGATAAATAAATTCGTGGAGCTCATGTTGAAACTGGGCTTCTCTCAAGTAAAATATATCAATTTTCGAGGCCATATGGTTGAACAGTCTGATCACTCTCCCAAGAGGCAAAGTCTCTGGCAGGTTATTATTACTTCTACGAAGAACAAAAAAATTGTGCCTCCTTTATTGTCAGGGTCAATCAAACTGATTTCCAACAAAATATCAGGATTTCCTCACACGCCGCGCACTAGCCGAAAGAACACATCTCTTCTAGTTCTCAACTCATTGTATCCCAACATACCCCGTGTAAAGTTAAATGGATACAACCACAGATGTTATGTAATATATTACAGTTTTTGTTATGTAGACGAAAACGTCTAAGGCTTTAGACAACGTTGAACATTTATAAGACATAGAAACTACACTAGAAGCACATGCGTAATAGAAATGAAGTTAATTTACCGGATAATTTGAATGTAGAATGAGCTGTTAAGATATCTTGTATATCATATAATTATGTGAAATTAATGTTATGGTGGCCTTTGAGATGTGGTCGTACAGAAGAATTCTCGGAATTTCCTGAAGAGACCACGTTACGAGCAATGAAGTTCTCAGCATAATCATGAAAGATGGGCACCTTTTGCCTCATCCTATATCAGCTCTACATCTGTTATTCTGCTGTGTACATTTAGTGTATAGTTCCCTACAGCCTTTTGGACGGCGAGAGCTTGTGGGCAGAAAAAGCAGCCGCAGGTAATGCTCTCCCGCGGTGAACACATGTCACCCAGGTCCACCCGGGAAGACTGTCTCGTTTGCTCTCTCACCTCATAATTTCTTACGAAGTTAAACCATTGTTCTCCTAGGGTCACTTGCATATACTCGTTTTTAGAACCCATTGTTTGGCTGCGTTGGCTTTTGGTAAGATGCTGAAATTCACAGCTGTCAAAAAGAATAAGCCGATAAATGGCATTTGGTTTCAATCGAGTAAATCTGTAAGTCACGAATATTGCGCATGGAATTAAATGACGCTCCAGCGTTCCTAGAGCGAGAAGAGAGTTCCTTTCAAAATATATATTAATTAAATTAATTATATTAAGTAGTAATCAAATACAGACAAACAATTCAACATCAAATTTTTACGCATCAATTCATTCAGAAGAAATATCGCCAGACGTGGGATTCGAACCTCGAGCGTTGTACCCTTTGCTATATTCTAAATACCGCGCTACCCACACGACCATTCTCTGCCTAGGCAAATACGTGAGACCTGATGTATATATATACTATTGTTGACAACATATAACGACAGATGATTATTTTTATGATTCAATCAGTCAACATTTATTCACAAGCTTCTTATATAATATTATTAGTTACCGACAGTATGTATATTTATTTTAAGTAAGTACCACTCGGGTCTTGAACCGAACTATAGACTGAATGGATGAAAACAACTTCTTGTAAATCCTATGCGGACATTACAATCAGTCATTTACCTGTGTTACTGATGAACCTTATTACATTTTTGATATTGTCTCAAAATGTTTATTAGATTATTGAAAAATATTGTAATAAAAATTAAAATGCCAATTATATTAAGAATTGTGTCAACCCTTAAGATTCACTGTTTTGCAGTTTTTGTCCTTTCACTGTGCCAATACTGAGAAGCCGCCCTTAGTGAAATCCCTTCAGTGCTCTCGTTCGACTGAAGCTTTCCTGAATAAACAGAGACAGCTGAAACAAGCCGCGGTACAGTAATGAATGGTCCTTCTAATTTATTGTTACTGGATTAAATGGTACAATAATACGACAAGAAATATAACTTTATATCGTACAGTGATACTAAGAAGTAAATTGAATAAAGCCACGACTGAGATTACAAGTTTATTCAAAATTTTAACAAAACAAAATGGAACTTTACTTAGAACTATGACACGCGTTAATGCTACAGATTTGAGTCCACGCTACGGTGACAAATGGACTAATCAGAAAACGACTCAACCTTAACCAGCTCAAAAGCACGAAAAATAGCAGACTGACTTACAAAGTGGGAAACAGCACTTTACTCGTTCTTGATTAGGTGCTACGTCGACTGTTGTGTCACCCAACGGAGCACAGACGTAAGATTAGTTAGTATTTCACTTAGTATGTTCTACCATTATAACCACGGACACTGCTCTTCGGAACTTACAGAACTAATTCCTCCTGCACCCAGCCACAACCAAAAAACTCGTCTTACACTTGCCGAACATCCATACACGGCTAATTTGTGTCGACCAGGAACTGGCAGCTTACCAAGTTTCTTTCTTAATGCCAGCAGTAAGCTTTGGAATGCTCTTCCAGCGTCTGTGTTTCCTCATTCCTACAATCTGGATCGAACGACAAACACGAACACAACACATGTTTCCTGCTTGCAGCGTCCAGTTTTCCTAGTTAAGCGTCATAGAGTGCACTGGTTTCGACCGGCTGTGCTCTCTGCCAGTTGTACATAAAAAACACGTGGCAAGATAGAAAATCACACGGCTCTCTTGTTGGTCGTCAATTAGCCATTGGTTACCTTTTGAAACCGATACTAATCGTTAAGCAAGATAGCACCAACCGGTATCTATATATATAAATTTAATTATATATTTATCTTGTAACCTATATATAAATATAATAATATTATTATTCTTCTATATCTTTCTACCAAGATAATACTTACTTAACGTTTAATAAAATTACTAATGGGAATATTCCATAAGCATTTTTTTAAAAGTCACAATGCAATGTGACTTTTAAAAACAATAATATCTCACGCATATAGTCGCTACAAATATCGGCTATAAGTTTTAAGCATCAGCTTTGATGTTCGTTCATCTAATTAACTTTATATGGACATCAGTACGATGTAGCCTTTGCTGACTGGTACCGAAAACCTCGATATACAAACTTTCGTCTCTTGTTTTTGTTCGCTTGTCATACATTTATGTGTCCGCCATATTGTCATTTTGGACAAGTCCGCTAACGGGTGTGTTAGTTATATACACCGCCGCTTGTGGCGCGAGCGAGAGCCCATCCCGAGCGCGGAGCGTAGTCACCCCTCGCCCTTCGGCGCGAGCATTTTGTATTGCGGCTCGGCCTACTGCTGTGAATAGGTCCGGGCCACAAGCTTGTAAAGTTTATCATAAATATATTTCAATGTGCTTCTGAAAAAGTCTGTATTACCAATATGCTCCTTATCCTGCCATCACGCAACGGAATAACAACCTTTTTGTGAGAGAGGAGGATGTTAGTATTTCAAAACTTTGCCGAATTCATGTAATATAAAGCATAAAAATAAGGAATGATTGACATTTGGAAAAGGCAGCTAGAAAATACGTTAAGGATCCATTCAATATTTATGAACTTTTTTATTATTTTATTTCTATTTAGCATATATTAAATCCAAATTTTCTAATTAAATGCTCTGTACGTTTCTTTTAACGCAATATTTTGCAACTAAAACCCAACTTTAGTTAGTCATCAAAAAAGCTTCTAGTAAGTTGGAATGAATAAAGTTGTTGATTGGCTTTCGTCTATCTGTAAGATCTTCTAAAAAATGTAATTACAACAAAACAGAAAATCAACTCACTTAGAAATAAGCTCTTAATACTGTTTACAAACTGAAAATATAATAAGAATAATAAAATAAATTAAGTAATTTATCACCTGAAAAAAAAGCGAAATATACCGCGCTGAAAGAGTCTTGAAAAAAACGGGTCTTGAAAATACATCAGGTTTAGTTCCTCTAAATAAAAAATATCGTTGTCGATATTTCAAAGGCGGCTGGAGCGATCGGCTTTCTTATATCATCAGTGCAAGGTGGCGTATGTCGCTGAAAAATTGTTCCCCATTTATTTTTTCACAAATGACACTATAAATTCGCTCTTTTGTCAGTGTAGAATTGAGTGACATAAAATTCAGTATTTTTTAAATATTTTTTTTTATGTAAGCACACAGATATAAACCGACAGATGGTGATATTAATTCTGAAGTCTCATCTGTGGAATTCAATGACGCCTACCATGTTGCTGGCTAAGCGCTGCATGTGGAGTGTTGATCCGCCAACGTCACAGACTACAGCCCGAGATTCACGCATTATCCTTATTATTACAGGAATTTACTATGAATGGGTGGTCTTCAGAGAACGACTTTTGTATACAACCAATTTAAATAAATGACTGGCATTTTACGGGTGAAGGATCAAATTAATATGAACTTCCGGCGGGCGGCTAGGTGCGACAGTAATTTAAGTAACCTCTGATGGGAGTGATTCTAGCGACATATGTGACAGCGATTCTAACAACATATATGCGACATACAAGGCAAACTTACTTATAGACAGACATACAGGTAAATACAAAATTTGTAAAATTGATTAATCCACAACAGTCTAAAGAAAACCATTTTCATCATGTAATGTTCTCAGCAGAGTTTTGGGTAAACAACTGATATTGGGCAAGGCAAAATTGATTATTCATTAATATATAACATTGGGAATACAAATAAAAACGTCAATAACCAGTGGATGTTCAAAACATGAGAAAAAAATACTTTTTTCAATAATACAAAAGTGTTTTATATAAATTATTGTCACATATTGTTTAATCGTATTGCAAATAGGAAACTTGATAAATAAAATATAAAACATAAAAATAAATGCCTAACGAAATAAAAAGTTGATTATTTTTAAAATGGTTTTTTTGGAATTCTTTTAGGAAAATAAATTATTGAAAAAAAAAGATTTAAAAAAATACAATATATTCAATCTGGCACTGTTCATAAGTAAAAAAAGCAACCTTTTCAGGAGATTCAGGAGAGGGTGAGTTCAAGCGGAAAATCGCCCGAAACCGTTTGAAACCTTAATAAAAATACTCAGGCAAGATGGCTCAAGTGCCTATATACGTTTTATAGGTGTCGCCTTTTGTTGTTGTTTCGAAAAGTTAGGGCCCGTTCCGAAAACGTACCGATTGCTGAAATGGTGAATTTATCATTCGGGATACATATGTGTAATGTTTTAGATTAACAGAAATTTTTAGTATTACCTTACGTAAAAAACGTTTTAATAAACGAGTATGTTTTTTAAATAGTTAGTTTTAAATAGTTTTTAAATAGTCATATTTCGCAGACTTTTGAACCTATTTCCATTGTAGGAACACAAATAGAGGTTGTGAACGATTATACTTATCTGGGTCGAGTAATACAACTAGGACGAAATAACTTTTCAAAAGAAATCGACAGGCGTATACATACTGGGATGGGCAGCATTTGGAAAACAATAGTACATTTTTTAAGCGAAAACTCCACAATGTCTTAAAACTAAGGCGTTTAACCAACGCATCGTCCCTGTATTAACTTATGACGCAGAGACGTGGAATCTAATAACAAGTCTTACCCATAAAATAAAGGTCACCCAGCGTGCTATGGAGAGATCCATGCTCGGAGTGTCGCTAAAAGATAGAACCCGAAACGAGGAAATACGCAGAAAAACTCAAACGGTGGATGCTACTCAACGAATAAGCACACTCAACTGGCAATAGGCAGGACATATCTGTCGAAGAGACAACGGTCGATGGGGAAGAAAAGTATTGGAATGGCGCCCAAGAACTGGCAAACGAAGCATTAACCGACCCTCTGCAAGATGGGCTGACGACATAAAAATAATAGCGGGAGTAACCTGGATGCGGAAGACAGAGGGTTGAAGAGGATGGAGACTCATGCGGGAGGCTTACGTTCAACAGTGGACGGATACAGTCTGATGATGATTTATCGAGTATCAAGGGTTTCAACTGAACTCTCTAAAAACGAAATATTTACAAACGCGAACTCTTAATACTTAAAATACTCTCTTATGTGCCCAAGAAGCTGTTTCCCCCAAAACTTTACGTAATGCAATCGATAGGCTTTCAATAGTGCCAGATATTGGGCTGAATCTATTGGACGTCGCTGAAATGAAAAAATTAAACACATTGTATAAATTATAATGAATAATACAAATTAAATATAAGGGCAAATTTATTTTTATATGATTTAAATAAAGCTAGTTTTTTTTTTAATATTTTGTAAGACTAATTAAATAACACTTTGTTTTCTAATACGCGTTAATTTAGCTTCAACTGTTGTAAAATTTAATGTTCGTCTCATGTTCACTCAGCAGTGAAAAGACTGAATAAGATCACTGACTTTACACACAATCTTGCAAAAACATAACTGAAAATATCACTAATGGAAGCTGAAAAGTTCGACCAAATGTTTGAAGCGTTCCACTGTAACGCGAGAGACAATGGGTACGATAGCCATCAGTCATATATTAAAATCAATTAAAAACTCTAAAAAATAATAAGAATGTAAAAGTTGCGTTAAACTGCCACTTAAAACCAAAATTGTAAGGCTTCAGATGCATTGAGCTAATCAACTGATCTTCAAAAAAAACTCTTATATACCCGGTCAAGGATTTTTTTAAGAACGATACAAAAATGTTGCATATTGCTATCCGAACATTGAAATATCTAAACTCTACATGTCTTCTTTGTAGTATCAATCTGGTGGATTGATTTGCGGCAACAAAATCTCTCATCTCGAACTTCACTCCCCTCAATCCTTTTCAGCTCATCATAAGACCTACAACTCATGTCCTCGAACCTCCACAATGTCGTGAAGAAGACCATCGTGGCGCATGATGTGACCGATCCATCGGGTTCACCTGTCTAAGATGGTTCTTACTAGGTGCCTATCTTCCTTGATTATCCTGAGAACCTCATTATTAGTGACGTGATCTCTCCAGGAAATTCCGAGAATTCTTATGTATGACCACATCTCACAGGCCTCTAGTCTTTTTTATCACTTTCAGATTAGCACCATGTCTCACAACCGTACATCAAGATGCTGCAAACAAATGCTTGGCTCATCTTGATGTACGGCGGAAAACTAAAACTGTTCATGTAATTAACATAAAAAAGTAACTTGATAGTCTTATCAATTAATGAGAGACTTTCGTTCTCCACTGGCGGTATTTTTCTGCAAGTGTATGTTTGAATAAAAAAAACTGAAACTGAAAATTTCACTGAGTGAAACATAATATAAAAATTTAAAAGTGCACTTACTCGCGGCTAAGTCGGTACAAAATTTATGCATGAATAATTTAGCAATCAAATTATCATTCGACGATGTTCGCTCGAACGTTTATTTTCTCACCGAGCTTTTTTTTTCGATAGAAAGCTTTCGAAAGCTCTTCTGAGGTTCATGTGCGGTAAACGAAGCGAGTTTAGGAAAATTTGCAAAGTGTCTGGAGAATTGAGGAGGAGAAGCAGTGACATGCAAAACACCGTTTAGTTGGAAAAAATAAAGGCATCATAACACTTTGGTGCATGAGATTGTAAGCTTTAAGAAAAAGTTTTAAATTCATGAAATTGTATTATATTTCAAATTATGTTTTTTTAAGTACATAAACGGGCTTTAAAAAAATGTATGTTAATGATAAAAACATACAGGAAATTTAGATGTGCAAGATAGTATTATGATGGATTTTAAAAATATAATGGATAAAAAATTAGGACAATTTGATAATTTGATGTTTGAATATTGGAATGTTGGAATGTTGGAAAAAGTTAAATATTTAAATCAAAGTATGTTTTATTTATATGCTGGTCTTTTTATCGAAAGATAAAGAATAAAATATTTAAAACAATATTGAAAGCATTTGTAAGAGTTTAAATAAATTCACTGTTATTAACATTTATACAATTGAACAATTAGTCTAAAACGAAGAAAAAATTTGAAACTGTATTAAATATTTTTTTGTCTCATAAGGCAAATGTTAAATGTATCATTCTATAATTTCAAAAGTGAAATTGAGTGCTTTTTTGATTTTTTTTTCATTTGGTCCACAGGATAGAAAATGCTACAAAGTTGGAACAGAATAGAGCTTTCATAAAGAAAGGCATTCATAGTAATAAGAAAATGATTTTTTTTTGAGAATGCATTAGAAACTGTATAAATTCATTGTCTAGTAAACGTATTTTACAATTGATTCATGGTGATAAGTTGACGAATGCATCGTCTTTTAAATTAAAATAAATTACTAAGAATCCTAAACATACGAGTACATTCGTACTTCTTCTTCTTCGTGTCAGCGACGTCAAATTATTTTTGCCCAGTGTCTGGCAACATCAATAGCCCGTGTGTTGCTCAGCATTAGGTCTTGAGATGTGCAGCTTGTTGGGCACATGGAGCAGGATCTTAGGTGTGAGGCGGTCTTTAGGCCTCCACAGTCGCACAATAGTCTCTCCCTACTGAAGCATTCTCCACCGCTTGAGCTTGTCCTTTGTTCTACCAAATCCGGTTCTTAATCTGTTCAGGGATTTCCAGGTCTGCCAGTCAAGGTTCTTGCCAGTTGGGAGGCCTTCTTTTGGATTATTGAAATCTTCTGATGCGACTTTTTTCCATAGCTGGAATCTCTCATTTTCAGGGCCGGATGTGAGAAGTTGTGTGATCTTAGAAAGCTGCTTCGCAACTTCATTCTGGGTGTTGGGGGTATCTGATTATACAAGCATTGGGACGGTTGTTTGATTGCTTTACGCATTTTTTCGGCGCATATGACTTTGCGTCTCATGTTTGGTGGTGCGATACCAGCCAAGGGGTATTTACATTCATACTTATCATCATCATGACCATATTAGCTTCCTTGACTATAGCATATGGCATTCACAAATCATCGCCAAAAAGATCTGTCAGCCTCCATAGTCCTCGCTTCATCTTATGTTTGCATTGCCTTCGAGTACATACTGCACACTGTACATAGTTCCCGACAGCCTTCCAAGACTACAAAGACCAGGGCTTAAAAAATGCATACTCACAAAAAAAAACATATTTAGTACTTTTTTATAACGCTTTGTTTTGAAAAATAATTAATTGTTGTTGGTTTGTAAAGCAGTAAAGGGTTAAGATGATAGATTGTTGACTCAGTAGTAGTAGGGTCAACAACTCGAGTCTCTTTTCAAAATAAAGCTTCCCAGCGGTGCTTGACTATGACGGGAGGAAGGGAGGGAAGGACCGAAATAGCTTACAGAGATGCTGCATTAGAGGGTCAGCGACTCTTAAAGAATAATTACTGGTTGTAAAATTTGAGGGTGAATTACGTATTAAAAAGACTAATTCGCAAATTCCAGGGACTTTCAAGTAATGTAATATACATTTTTTTTAACGATAAATTTAACGTCTTGAGCTGCCTTCTAGAAATAAAATGTCCTGTCCTTATAGGCATCGGCTAATGATTCAATTTTGTTATATTTGCTGATTAAAAAATTGCACAAATATTTCAGTACGCATGCTATAGATACGCTTTCTTCAAATTCTTGAGATTATGCAAAGGAGGTCGTCAGAAGTCATCTATAATATGTTTCTCCGGGTACCTTCTGAGAGCTATTTGTATTGATTTGCTCGAGATATGAACCTAATAAAGAAAGATAAACTATTTCAATTAATATCAGCTTGACAAAGCCCTTACCGAAAACCTCGATATACAATCATTCGTCTCATATTTTTGTTCGCTCGTCTGACACGCATACATACAAGTGTTAAGAGTCAAGTCAAAAGAGATGGCGCTTGCAGGCGCCATATTGTTTGTTTAACAGGTCTAATTCTTTAAATGGCCACTGCATTAGTTTTGGCGCTGCGCTGTCGCAACAGTCGAAGTAGTTAGTCTGTGTTTGCTCGGGGCATAAACATCACGTCATTGTCTGCTTCGGGCAGATCAAAATTTGTCAATCTTTTCATTAAATATATCTCAATATGCTTCTAAAAAAGTCGAAGTGTTGCTCATCGGCTCCACATCCCTCCACCATAACGATCCCGACGTCCTGATAACGATCCCGGAGACGTGAAGTCGTTTTTATGTAGTAACGGGGATGTTACAATTTTTACTGGCATAAAAACGTACACCGTTCATAGCGTATGTTTTTTCATAAGTAATACTTAAATTTTTTGTCTTTGTAAAGAATGACGAAATGAAGAAACGGTCAGATAATTCTTATTACATACATCAAGTAAAGTCTGTTGAGAAATGAACGTTGGCTGCGAATTCTTCTTCAGATGAGAGCACAAACTACGTTAGTTTTTTTTTATTTAGAGCTGTAGGATCTTAGTGTCTAGGTAAGCTTTCGAAAACATCTTAAAGTAAACGTACATAAAGAAGACTGGATTGTCTCTAGACGATGTGAAAACTATGGTAGGCATCAGATATATTATTATGTATTGTATAACTTCTTAGGTTTTTCTCGGCCAGATTTGATATTGTGGCTTTTGTGTTTAGCCGTGTGTGACGAATTACTCCTTTCCAATATTTCGACCGTCATTGCAGGGGTCTTCTTCAGGGTTGATGACTTAGTATTGTACAGTTTAAAATAACTATGCCCACTCTATAAAATTACTTTTAATTTTATGCCATGTGATAATTTTCCACTATACTCTTTAATCAAGTTTTTACTTCATAGCCCGTAATTATTTGCTCCTATATTTATTTTTTATGTAAACACTTACAGGAGAATACTAAAAGATGTTAATAGTAATTCTGAAGTCTCATCTGTGGAATTCTATGACGCTTACCATGATGCATACGGCTTACCCCTGCATGTGGAGTGTTGATCCGCCAACGTCATAGACAATAGCCCGAAATTCACGCATCATCCTTATTATTACAGGAATTTACTATGAATAGGTGGTCTTCACGGGACGATTTCGTCTACCAACAATTTTAATGAATAGGCATTGACTGGCATTTTACGGGTGACAGTTCAAATTCACACGGGGGTACTTTAGAGCTCAGAAATCGATTAAAAATACTCCTTTTTTAATCTCCGTCGGAGATCGAACCCACGACCCTTAGCTTGCAAAGTTAACGTTTTGACTATTGAACTTTACCCGCCGGCAAATTGAGATTGAATGAAAAAAACTATAATAATACCATTCCCGAAAAATTTAAGAAAACTATTTTATTGTAATTTAAAATTAAATATCTATATTTATGACATTTAAAAAATATATTTACGTTTTTTTTATCAGAGTATATCCGTTTCATATATGATGCATATGGACACCACAAATTATCGTTTCACAGTTCAGTAAGCTCAAGCTATCTATGCATTATCCCAGAACACCTGCACTCGGAGGTCCACATGGGAACAGATGTTTCCCGGGAGCCTCCAGGGAAAAATCCCCCAAACTTGCATAGATTGCGGCTGTAGTACCAGATATACATTTGGGAGTTCAATAATCGGCGCTTTTAAGCAGATCAGATGATCAACCTGACGCTCCTGAGGCTCGGAAAAATGTTGTTTTGTAAGGGCAGGCTCAACTCTACGCGAGACATGTATAGAGCTAAGATTTGATCAAATAAATTTAAAAAAATCAAGCTTGGTCGGGATTTGAACAGCGTATGAAGGACAAAAAACGCTTTAACCACTGTACTATACCGCCCTGCTGATGTTATTAAATGTTGATATGTATGATATGAACAAAAAAAATTTTTAAGAAATTATGAAAATATTAGTAATACCATATATATATATAATCGTGTCGGAAGCAACAGGGTCAGATCCTGTCTGCCCAGAAGTAGTCGAAGTCGATGGCGTTACTCCCGGCCATCAAAAGGTCTTCCTAGGTGCAGCTAATCGGACACAACGCACACTCCAGAAGGTGTGACAGAGTTTGCTCTACGCCGTAGTCACATTCAGTCGGTCCGCTGTAAAACTGCCAGGTTTTTATTTGTCTCTTTGTCTTGCATACTCCGGTCCGAAGTCTGTTAAGGGACCTCCATGTATTCCACCCCTGGTCATGTCCAGGGTCTAGGTCCTTTTTCGGGGCAATCCAAGTATTCCACTCAGTTGCGCTTCTCCACAATTTCAACCGCAGTGTGGCCTCAGGTATCACCAGTTCCGTTGTCAACTGTAGGAAACTTTTTCTTGATTAAGCCGTGTGTTTATCTTCTGACGATTTGAGTAAAACCATAATAAACGTATATTTTTTTATTGTATGGCATCAAGAAGAAATATATTATATTGTGTATTATAAAGACAAGCGATATTTCATACAATTTGTAAATTCATTCAAGTTTTTTACCAAATTAAAGTACATGTAACAGTTGAGGCCAAAACTGAAACCGCAACTGAAACTCATTTCTCAGTAGAAAGCAAAACCGAACCTTCGCTCGCTAAAAACGCTTTTATGAGAATGGTTTAAAATATCTGGCGAAAATAAAATCTCCATTGTGAAGGTCGTAAAAGCAGAAAGACTGTTCGGGCAATAAATTCGCAATAAACGCAAAAAAGAAGAAATAAATATAACAATACAATTTTCTACTTCGTTAAACTGAAAACGTAAATAATCTATTTACGAGTATTCCATGTGTTTTTTTGTCTTTTCTCTACGTTATAAACAAACATGGTTTAACGTCATCCTGAAAAATGATATGCTTAGCATTTGTGTAAGCTTTAACTGAGATTTTAATGGTAGCTATGACTTTTATTTAATTTCAGTAATAAAATATTCGACGCTTTCATTGTATCATTTGAAGCATTGTATTTCTTGCAATAAATATAATTACTTGTACTTGTTTTCAGTTTTAAATGCAAAGTTAGTAGTAAATTTTATATCTTTTTCATTATTTTTGATGTGAATTTTATTTTAATATTCAAATCTAAAAGGAATTTTTAAAAACAAATGAGTTCGTGAATAATGGTTTTGATGCACATATGAAGATATTTATGTTTTTTTTTAAAATACATCTATGCATTTCTAGAACTACTATTTAAATCTGATTTCAGCTTGATATAGCCTTTGCAGGCTGGTACTGAAGGTCTCGATAAACGACCTAACATCTCTTTAATTTTAGTTCGGTCGTCGTGTTGCGTATCAAATACATAAAAGGTGTTAGGCTTTGTCTAGATTTAAGGAGTAAAAAGACATAGTGCTGTGCCGTCATTTTGGTTTATTTGACAGATCCTGTAAATGGCCACAGTATTAATTTCGGCGCTGGGCTGTGTTCGACTACTCGCGTTCAGTGGCCAGTCGTCAGTCTGAGTCTGCCCTGGGTGTGAGTCACATCCTTGTTTGTGGTCCGGGCAGAAAAACGAAAGTTTGTCAATCTTTTACTTACGAGTAAATATATCTCAATGTGCTTCTCAAAAATTTATTTGTGTTGCTCATCAGCTTCTAATACCTTGATCACGCATTCTGATGACAATCCCGGTAATATATTTATTTATTTATTTAGCAAATGAATAAAACATGATTAAAGAAGTAGAAATAGTATCAGATCTTTTATCAATAAATTAAAAAATATTTTTAAAATTCTAATTAAAAATTCAGTGTCCATGACCTCATACTCAGAACTAGTGTCGAAATATTTCAATGCAAATTGTTGGAATTGCAACAACAAAAACCATCCTATAAGTATATCATGGAGGACACACAAATAACACGGCATTATTGTTACAAAAACAAACGTTCAACATTTCATATCAGTCAACACCTGCACTGAATCCGAAGCAATAACACACTAAATATGTCAATATCTCCACTCAAGTTGGGTTCAACCACTGTTCACTGCGATTCTTTCGTCTTACACGTATCCAGGTAATATAGAGTCGTTCTCCGTGTAAACGGGGATGTCAAAACATTTTCTTACGGAATTGCTATATATTTTTAATATCTATATTTTTATTCAATTTTCTTAGTATTTTTTTTATTCTTCTATTTTATCTAAGACTGCGTCTTGTTGTTACTTTGTTCTTGAAAAACAAATTCTCAGCTTTTACGTCATATTTTACTTGGTCTTTCTAGAAAGCAGATTGTCAGTGGTATCTCGTCAGATGACTAGATTGAATGACTGAGGCTAACGACAAAAATTGATTAAAAGCATTGACATCCCCCGTCTTTAAAGAGATGACAAGTCGCGGGTTCGTCACGTAGCCGTGTGGATGAAGACTGCAGGACCAGATTGACAACACAACGAACATGTTTTTGAAGCACAATTCGCATTTATTTTTTTAAAGACTTGATTTTTCGTCCAACCGGTATGGCGTTCGCCGGCTGGACGAAAGTTTACTGACAACTGCCGGAACACTGTAACATCCAGCGCCACCAAGACAATCACTGCAAAACAAATTGACCAACTGTCATAACAAATAAAATGGCGTATGCAAACGCCGTGTAATATTATAGTGTGGCGAGGAAAAGAGTTATATCAAGCTGTTATCAGCACATAAAAAATAATACATCTATATATTGGAGCATCTTGATGTACGGCTATGAGACATGGTGCTTATCTGAAAGTGGTAAAAAAAGACAAGAGGCCTTTGAGATGTGGTCATACAGAAGAATTCTGGGAATTTCCTGGAGAGACCACGTCCCGAACATAGAGGTTCTCAGGATAATCAAGGAAGATTGGCACCTAATAAGAACCATCTCAGAGAGGCAAGTCCGATGGATTGGTCACATCATGCGCTACAATGGTCTTCTTCACGACATTGTGGAGGGGATGGTTGAGGGTAGAAACTGTAGAGGGTGCCTAAGACGGGAGTATTTGCAGCAAGTATTTAAGGACATGAGTTGTAGCTCTTATGCTGAGCTGAAGAGGGTTGCGGAGGAAAGAGAGGAATGGAGATCGAGATGCAAGATTCTCTTGCTGCAAACCAATCCACCGGATTGATACTACATAGATACTACATAGAAGAAAATATATGTACTAGTCTTTTTAAAGAAAAATTCATATATTTGTCATTTGAGATTCTCAGAGTAATGTGATTCCTGAAAAAAATGACAAAGTATGTTTATTTCAGTGCTGAAAATTCTCATTTTTATTTCACTTTTTGCTTCATGGGTCCATGCAGCCCGTAAGCTACTTCTCTGCCTCGAGAGCGCATTTGGAAGTCAGATGTGTTGGCGTCAGTTGCAACCTTAGCTTCTTGAACAACTACGAAGGCTTACATTTTCAGGACCGGTCGTCATTCACATAAAATCGGAAAAAAAGATTTTTTTTAAATGTTAACAATTTAAATCTGTATAAACCATAGGCAATGTAGAAACAGGTAGATGGTAGATTATACAATATAAATTACATTAAGCAGATACAGACGTAGAATACTGGAAGAATGGTGGCTTGATTGATTTATTTATATAACAGAACACAAGCTCCAATAAAATATACATAAATTTATAAAAATACACTTAGCAAATGAATATAACATGAATGAAGAAGTAGAAATAGTGTAAAATATTTTTTGGGTGTCAAGAAATTACAAAATATTTTACATTTTAATTCATACTAACATTTATAAGTGCGGCGTTGTAAATGTATTGAAACATTTAGTGTCAATGACCTCACACTCAGAATTAGTGTCGGGATGTTCAACGCAAATAGTTGGACTTGCAACAACAAAAACCATGTCATAAGTATATCATGGTTGACACACAAATAACACGGCATTATTATTACAAAATCAAACGTCCAACATTTCATATCAGACAACACCAGCACTGAATCTGAAGCAATATTCAATCAAGTTGGTTTCAACTACTGCTTACTACGATTATTTCGTTTTACACGTATCCAGGGTTGAACGTGATTGATGTGAAGATGACGAACTGATGGAGCGCACACGACAGCCTTTTAACAGCTGATTAAGAAAAAAAATGGACCTCGTTGAAATATATGCTTGGTATGTCACAGGCCCACGGGCTTGCGCCATCTTGGAACCTGCAATTTTATGTATACTTCAGGTATAAATGGAATAAAATCGTTTGAGCTCCGGGAAACAGTGCTGGTATAAGTGGAGGCATGGACGATGGCGGCTGACAAAGCAGTTCGTGTTGACTAAAACCACTGTTCAAAACGTTATTTTGAACATAAATAATTTGTATTAAGCATCCTAAAGTCTATAAAGTAATTGTTATAATCAAACACTTTACTTACATTCAGGTACCATCAAGGTCCAAAACAACAAGTATCGAGGAATTTGCGGTGTACAAAATTCTATGTATTAGTAATATTAATAGGAATGCTTACGCATCGATACTGAGCATGGACCATCCCAATAATCTGCCACTCTATGTGGATTGAAGAGATCAAGGTCCAAAAACGGTATCGAGGAATGTGCAGTGTATGGCATTCAATGTATTAATATTACTTTTATAACTGCTTACTCATGTTGTTAATTAGGGTATAAAAAGGGGTCTCGTATTAAATAAACTAGTACCAACTCATCTCCGCTCTTTGTTCTTATCCTCAGTGCCGGATACTCTTGGTATTCCAGCATCAACATTTAGCTGATGTTGTAATTTCGGGACCGTGACCTAGGTTCCGGAACAACCATTGACCAGCTAAAAGATCCAGTTAAATGTCATTATGATATAATTTGAACCATGAAACTTTTTTTTTAATAGGAATCATATTCTTGTGTACTACTGATATGATTTTAATGTCTATCTGTCAGTGAATTAAGCCATCTCTTCGAAGCAATTAACTCATTTTGATAAATATTAGTTATATATTGAATATTATACGAGTATATAACGTAAGTATTCTAATAAGAACCATATAAAGAGAGGCGAGCCCGATGGATTGGTCACATAATGCGCCACGATGGTCTCCTTCACGATATTGTAGAGAGGATGGTTGAGGGTAGAAACTGTAGAGGGCGCCCTAGACGGGAGTATTTGCAGCAAGTATTCGAGGACATGAATTGTAGCGCTTATGCTGAGCTGAAAAGGGTTGCGGAGGACCGAGAAGAATGGAGATCGAGATGCAAGATTCTGTTGCTGCAAACCAATCCACCGGATTGATACTACGAAGAAGATATAACGTACTAACTGGTTACCCCTAAAATATATTATTTTTAACAGTATTTTTCATACATATATAATCTGACAATTTATATTTTCATAAATCTGCCATAATTATATACAATAGTATGTCAATTCTTAGTGAAAACCCTCCCTGTCCCGTCCTGTTTTTGGAAACCCAGATGGGGACCCGTGACTGGGCGCACGCAAAAAGATACTTGTTAGAGAGTGGCTGAAGGCCTTCATATCCCCCCGAGTATCATACCTGACGCTTAAGTTATCGAACCGATACTCCTTACGAGTGGTACAAGTATATGCCCCAACGTCTAGCCATACCGATGAAGACGTAGAAGCTCTATATGAAGACATCGAAAAAGCCCTAGAATACAATAAGACACATTACTGCATAGTTATGGGAGACTTTAATGCTAAGATTGGAAAGTGCTGTGGAAACGAGAAATTTATAGGACAATATGGAACCGGACTCCGAAATAATAGAGGACAGATGCTGGTAAACTTTCTACATGCTAACAAAATGTTTTGCATGAACACATTTTTCAAGAAAAAACCAAAACGCAAATGGACCTGGAGAAGCCCGGATGGCAACATAAAGAACAAAATTGATTTTATTATGGCTAATAAGAAGACCATAGTCACTGATGTCTCAGCGATGCAATGCTTTAGTACCGGAAGTGACCACCGTCTCGTTCGAAGTACTGTGCACCTAGACATCAAACTGGAAAGGAAAAAGCTGATAAAACAAAGAGTTACACGTCCGTTAAATGTTGAGAGCAAGCTTGAGGAAACTTTTCAGCTTGAACTACAAAATCGATTCGCAGCACTGGAAGATAGTGATGACAACGACAACGTCAACAAACTTAACGACAGAATCATTAATAGCATTAAAGAAACTGCCAAAAAGTCTTAATGCAGTGCAAAAAGAAAAAAAGGGTCAAAATTCTCAGACAAAACGATAGCTCTTATGGACGAACGTCGTAAAAGCAGAAGCATCCAAGATTACAATACCCTGAACAAAAAAGTGAAAAAATCCATGAGATTTGACATTCGTCGTTCAAACACCGAGTATATCATGAAGATTGTTGCACAAGGCCGAGGGTCAAATGCATTTAACAGACACACCTCTATAGGACAGGCCCAACTTTCCAAATTAAAGACACACGATGGGAAGATAACAACAAATCTTAATGATATACTGAAGGAAATAGAACATTTCTACGGGTTATTGTATTCATCTACGATGCCAGGTCCTAATGACAGATCTGCGGACGACAAGAGGGCTACTCTCACAAAGCACTGGTCTGAAGACATCCCAAATATAAGTATATTCGAAATTAAATCGGCCCTAAAACAACTTAAGAACAACAAAGCCCCTGGAGAAGACGGAATTACATCTGAGCTTCTGAAAGTAGGAGGAACCCCTCTGTTGAAAGAGCTTAAAGAACTATTCAACAAGGTAATAGAACATGGAGAAACCCCGTCGACATGGAGTACGAGTATTGTGACATTGTTCCACAAAAAAGGGGATAAATTACTGCTCAAAAACTACCGACCCATTTCCCTTCTTTCCCATGTGTATAAAGTATTCTCCAGAATTTTAACAAACAGGCTGACGGGTCGATTTGATGAATTCCAACCTCGAGAGCAAGCTGGGTTTAGGAAAGGCTTTAGTACAATTGATCATATCCACACGCTAAGACAAATCATTCAGAAAACCGAAGAATATAATCAGCCACTCTGCCTCGCCTTTGTAGACTATGAAAAGGCATTTGACTCAATCGAGACTTGGGCAGTGCTAGATTCACTACAACGCTGCAAAATAGACTATCGGTATATAGAGATAATAAAATCTCTATACAAATCTGCAACAATGATGGTCCAGCTCCATGATAGCACTAACAATATTTCTATAAACAAAGGTGTTAGACAAGGAGATGTTATATCTCCAAAACTCTTCACAAACGCCCTAGAAGATATTTTTAAACTGCTATCCTGGACAAAATATGGAATAAATATTAACGGAGAGTACATTTCTCACCTCCGATTCGCAGATGACATAGTGCTAATAGCCGAATCACCTGATAAGCTCCAAGACATGCTCTACGACCTCAATGAAGCGTCGAACAAAATTGGTCTGAAAATGAACATGGATAAAACAAAAGCCATGATTAATAGTCATATTTCACAGACCTTCGATCCTATTTTCATTGGAGGAACAGAAATAGAGGTTGTAAACGACTATACCTATCTGAGACAAGTAATACAACTAGGGCGAAATAACTTCTCAAAAGAAATCGACAGGCGCATACAACTGGGATGGGCAGCATTTGGAAAAGTTAAGTACATTTTTAAAGCGAAAATTCCGCAATGCCTTAAAACTAAGGCGTTTAACCAATGCATCCTCCCTGTATTAACTTATGGCGCAGAGACGTGGAATCTGACAGCAAGTCTTACCCATAAAATAAAAGTCACCCAGCGTGCTATGGAGAGATCCATGCTCGTAGTGTCGCTAAAAGATAGAATCCGAAACGAGGAAATACGCAGAAGAACTCAAGTAGTGGATGCTACCCAACGAATAGGCACACTCAAGTGGCAATGGGCAGGACATATCTGTCGAAGAGACGACGGTCGATGGGGAAGAAAAGTATTGGAATGGCGCCCAAGAACTGGCAAACGAAGCATTGGCCGACCCCCTACAAGATGGACCGACGATATAAGAAGAATAGCGGGAGTGACCTGGATGCGGAAGGCGGAGGATCGAAGAGGATGGAGACTCATGCGGGAGGCCTACGTTCAACAGTGGACGGACACAGGCTGATGATGATGATGATGATGAAGGCCTTCCCGTGATTCTATGTGCATCAGTTAGATGTCAAATAGACCTCAGTCTAAGGCTGCAAAGTTAGTATACTACAGCGAGTCTCGAATTGCCTTCTTTGGTAACACGTTGCTAACCACGAAATATGAGGGAATGGATAAGGAAATGGTAAGGTTGGGAAATAGATTCTGCAGAATGGCAGACATCAGTAAGGAGTCATTACGTCTGCACTCTTGCAGTCGGACGCGCAGAAGCGTTCAGTATGTCAATTAACAAGTATTTCTCGACACAAATTGTATTGTTAGCAAAAAATAATTTTACAAATCCCAATGCGGCCCTTTTGTTCCAAGTGCATCGCCGTTGTTATATTCTTCGCATTCTCTTTCTTTTCCAAGATGTTTGTTTTTTCATGAAACAAACTGAAAATTTCACGAACCATTTGACAAATGGTCGAATATGATATTTTTTCAAAGTTTGCAAGTCGCGAAAAGTGCTCGCCAAGTATATTGTTCAAAACTTTTTGTGAAATGAAAAAATAAACATTGAAAAGCTTTCCTTTTATAAAGAAAACATACACGTTTGCTTAAAAAACACACAAAAAATGCTTTGACGTTATTTTTGCAAACATTTATTTATAAAACGTTTATTTTTATTAATTTACCGATGTTGTATTTTAAGATTCAAGTTATTATTTATTTATTTTTTATGTAAACGCATGCAGGAGAGTACACCCGGTCAAGACCAGTGCACTCTATGACGCTCAGCCAGGGAGGCTTGACACTGCATGCGGGAAACGTGTGTTGTGTTCGTGTTTGTGTGTGGGTTGGAGAGATTGCAAGTGTATATTTATCTGTTTCTTGAAGAGATCCAGATTGTAGGAAGGAGGAAACACAGACACTGGAAGAGCATTCCATAGATTACCGGTGGCATTAAGGAAGGAGATTTGGAAACTGCCAGTTCTTGGTCGATATCTATTAACAGTGTATGGATGTTCGGCAAGTATAAGACGAGTTTGACTAACTCCCTCCCTGTGCTCCTGGATTAAAAACTTCTTGAGTGATCGAAGCATCATCACTGTCGTAGATGGCTTTTCTTCTTCCTGCCATAAAATCAACTCGGGAGTCCACAGGGCTCTGTGCTGTCGCCCACTCTTTTCCTTCTGCATGTGAATAATTTGCTACATTGTGCAAACATTCACTGCTATGCCGAGGACAGGACTGTCCATGAGAGTATAATCTTCCATAAACCTCCGAAACATTCGGAACTATCTGCTGCTAGGGAATCTCTAGTGGAGAAGATGAACATGTCTCTTGAAAGGGTTTCACGATGGGGTGACCTCAACCTCGTCAGATTCAACATTTCCAAAACCCAATCATGTACTTTCTCCACCAAGACGACTGCTATGGATCCTGTATCTTTCAACGGTTGTTCTCTTCCAAAAACAAGCTCCATCAGCTTGCTTGGATTATCAATCTCGAATAATATTACGAATCAATTGAGTATAAAGCCGGTCTCGCTTCCAAAAAACTAGGTGTGTTATATAGATTACGTCGGTATTACAACGATAAACAACTTCTTCTTCTATATTATATATATTCTATATATATCGACCATTACATTCGTCGTTCGACCATTACAGAGTGCAGACGTGCTTTACAGTGGCTCCAATAAATTCGGAGTAGTGGCGTGTGTGCAACAATAATAATAAAAAAAACTGATTTATAATAATTTCTAGTGAACATCAAAGTGTGATTAAATGAATCAAGATAGAATGCGATGGAGATGGAAGAATTAATAATTAATACTAAAGAGCTGATCAATAAGATCACCTCAGCAAAAGATAATAAATTAAAAATTCAACTGGAAAAAATATTCAAGAAATTGAAGAAATTACAAAAATCAAAAAATTGACTTACAAGGAAAATAATTGATTTACAAAACGAATTAATTAATAACAACAAGAAACAAATGAAAAAGATTGAAGAAATTATCTCTAAATCGAACATATCTTATGCAACAATCACAAAGAGTTCACCAAAAGAACCAACTAAATTTACAACGAAACAAGACTCAAAACACGCAATCATAATAGAGTCAAAAGAATGCTAGTGCTGAAATAGTTAAAACTAGAATAGCAAAAAATGTGAACCTAAACAAAATGAAAATGGGAATAATAAGTTTCAAAAAAATCGGAGAAAAAAGAGTCTAATAATCTGCGCAACAAAAGAGGAAGCTAATTTACTGTGCAATGAAATAAATAAGAGAATCGGAGACGAGGTTACCGCTGAAGAAATTAAAAAGAAACAACCAAACTCAATTATTAAGAGACTACAAAAAGGCATTACTGAAGAAGAATTAATCAGTAACATAGTCAACCAAAACGGACTAAATGAAGAGGACGAGACTAAAATTAAATTAATCAAAGAAATTAAAATCAAGAAAAGCAACGATGGAAAAGAGTGGGATACCACAAACTATATCATACAGACAACTCCTTCGATTAGAAGACATCTGATAGAAAAAAAAAAATTAACATAGGATACAACAGAGTCAACATTGAGGACTGCAACCCACTAATGCAATGTTACCATTGTCAAAAATTTGGAGACACAGCACTACGATGTCTGGCCAAGGATCAACCACCAACCTGCTTGCACTGTTCACAAAATCACAACCACATAAACTGTAAAATTAAAGAGACACCAATTTGCATCAATTGTACCAATTCAAACAAATTTCACAAAACAAATTTACCCACTAACCACAACACCATTAGTCACCAGTGCATGATCAGAGAGAAAATGCTTAAAATCGCAAACATCCGGATTGATTTCGGTTGAATTCTGTATTTATTATCGAGGTTAATTATTCAAAGTATACCTACATCATTTACAATTCCTGTACTGTTTTTACTATCGAGGTTAATAATTTAAAGCATACCTACATCATCTACAATTTATGTAATGTATTTACTATCGAGGTTAATAATATAAAGTATACCTACATCATTTACAATTTCAAAATTAATCCTTACCAACGAATGACTTTACATGCAACAATATTAACAATAAAATTCAAATAAAAGAACTCATACATGACTCGATCAAAGATCTCAACCAATTAGTACAAAATTTTGAAAACACAATTACAACTTACCATATGAATAGATTTTAATGATATTATTTTATATTCTAAAAAATGTATAAATGCAACACTTGAATCAAGGATGAATCCCACGTCACACACAAGATCTACCTTTAAGTGGCGTGGAAAGCGAATTCCAAAAAAAAAAAAACAACAATAAAAAAAAAAATGAATGTAATACTGTCAATTAAATCTTAAATGTATCCTATTATATTTGATTAAATAAAAAAAAAAAAATATAAAGAACAAATCTGACCTATCCTTGAATAAAGCAGTCACCGTTGGATTGGCGCCCCAAAATACCTTCTAGACTTAATTGACTCAGTTCAAAGAAGAGAAAATCGTTTGATAAACAATGAAACTCTCTACGTCTAACCTACAATCAATGGGACACAGGCGTAAGATTGGTTCACTTAGTCTTTTCTACCGTTATTACCACGGTCGCTGCTTTTCGGAACTTAAATAACTAATTCCTCCTGCACCCACCCACAACCGACAAACTCGTCTTACACTTGCCGTACATCCATACACGGTTAATATATGTCAACCAAGAACTGGCAGAGTCCAAAGCTCCTTCCTTAATGCTACCGGTAAGCTATGGAATGCTCTTCCAGCGTCTGTGTTTCCTCCTTCCTACAATCTGGATCTCTTCAAGAAACATAACTATACACTAACTATACACTTAACATAAATATACACTTGCAATCTCCCCAACCCACACACAAACGCGAACCCAACACACGTTTCCCGCATGCAGCGTCCAGCCTCCCTGGCTGAGCGTTATAGTGCACTGGTCTTGACCAGGTGTGCTCTCCTTCATGCGATTACATGTGCCTTTTAAGTATTTTTTTTAATAATCAACTTGAATTGCTTCATCGATTAATTTTGTATATTTCTTGGCACCTCATTGTAGTAGCGTATACATTGCCCTATAAACGACTTGGTGGTTGATGAAGAGATCTCATATATGATACTTACTATTTTAAGGATGTGTAAGCTATGTGACAACCTTATTAAACACACATGCAGTCCAGCATCTATGCATCAGCAGATCTTTTCAAGGATTATGGCATTTCACAGATATATTTCATAGTAATTAAATGAAAAACATAGCTCTAATTAGTTAATGGATTGTTGTAAGAAAAATTAAATACAGTTGTTTGTTTTTTTAATTTTTAATTTTACATATAACTCTAATTTACTTTGTTCAACTACAAAATTGAATACCTCAGAAAAAACATTATACAGGATTGGTCTGGAAAATAATAGGACAGAGTTGATTTAAAAAAAAAAATTGAGCCAATCGTTAAAATTCTTTTAAAACTTTTAAAGTAGGCTCCTTCTGCTTCGATGCAGCGCTGCCAGCGCGATATCCAAGCATTGAAGGCGCCGTGGAAGGCATTCTCCGGAATAGCCTTTAGAGCCATGGTGCAAGCTGTTTGGATCCCCTCTGTCGTCTCAAAATGCTTGCTTTTCATCGGCCTTTTCAGGCGAGGAAACAAAAAGAAGTCCGGGGAGGCCACATCTGGGCTGTAGGCCGGCTGCGGAAGCGTTGGGATACTGTATACAAACATTTCTAGATATTTCGACCCTAGTCAGTTAACATTTACACCTAATCGCATACTTAATAACAATATTCAGTGGCGGATTATCCCTTTGGTGCAAAAAGCAGGTTTCTGATCTTAAGGAGCCTCCAAGAGAATTTGTAAGCATGAGACATTCATCATTACCACT
Source organism: Glossosoma conforme (assembly GCA_022606575.1). Lineage (NCBI taxonomy): Eukaryota > Metazoa > Arthropoda > Insecta > Trichoptera > Glossosomatidae > Glossosoma > Glossosoma conforme. The sequence continues at coordinate 677,031 of JAGTXR010000044.1, forward strand.
CCAAGTTTGCAGCATCTTACAGGCTTTGATTTTTTTTTGACTTCTAAGAATTATTTGATGAATTTTTTCTGTGATTATTATGAAAGTAATTTCATATTTCGAAACTATATGAATGTTGTGAACTATGAAAAAAATAAATTTGGCAATAACGCCTAGATAAATGTAATGATAAAAACAGTACATTGCAAAACATCATTGATCATTCAAAAAAGAGGGCCTCCAAAGAGCTTAATCCACCACTGACAATCTTCTTTATCCTAGCCATTTCCTATCATCTGGGGTCGGCTCTCCTTGTGCACATCCGCCATGTCTGTCTGTCCTGCGTTGCATTCTCGGTAAAGCCCAGGGTTTTCAGATCCTTGTTTACAGTTGCAGTCCAGGTTGCCTGTGATCTTCCAGGTCTTCTTCTCAGCGTGGGTATGTTGAGGGCTCTCTTCACCATGTGGTCCTCATCTCTACGTGTCACATGCCCATACCATCTTAGGCAGTTTTCCTTTATCTTTTCAGGTATGGGGGCCACTCGAAATGATCCCCGAATATGCTCTGATATCAGTTTGATATAGCTCCTTAAGGCCGATGCCGTAAAACCTCAACAAGCGATCTTTTGTCTATTATTTTGGTTCGCTTGCGTGACATCTACATCGAATGTTAAGCGGTGTTTGCATACGCCAAAATAATTGTTATGACAGTTGGCCTATTGCCGGTTGGTAGGACTGTCATATTGGCAGTTGGTACCGTGGAGATGTGAGATCGCGCCGTGGGCTGGCAGTTAAAGTTTGACACGCGCCCGTCACAGTGCGCGCGTCCTGTGCGTTCGCTGTGGCGGGCGACGTTTGTGACAGTAAACAAATAATGTGTGAAACAAGTGTTTTTATTGTAAACCTGATCCTGCATCCGTCATCCAGTTAATCGATGTCCTAAATGGAAGAGGAGGATATCAATTGTCGCCCAACGCGTGGGGCGTTGGAACTACGCAAAGTTCCACGAATCTACGGCCTTGCGGATCATCGCGGGCAACTCGGGAGAGAGACCCGAGTGGCGCCCATCTTCACAACTGAGGGATGCAGAGATCAGGTACGCTTTTCTGAGCATACGAGAAGCCACATCGCCCTGGGAGTTACATAGAAGCCCAGCGAAGTCACGCTTTCAAAATGGCGTCACCAAGCCAAGAAGGAAGGCATCACAGAAACCAAGATGGCAGTGCGCGTAGACGCTGTGCCCCGTTACCAACACTGGGCCGGGGGTCGTGATTTGCTGCTGGGATATGTTTTGAATAAATCGCGTGGGTGGAGCCAGGACCTGAACCTCTAGATGTCGCCATGCTGGAGTGGAAAAGGTGTCGCGAGGCGGCCGCGTGGATTGGGCCGAAAAACTGAATCGCAGATAACCGGGATGGTTAGTCTGGAGCCGGAAACCCAGTAGGTTAGTCCGGAACCTCAAGATGAACTCATGCTTGGAGGCGGTATCGCGGATAACCGAGCAGGTTAGTCCAGAACCGGAACCTCAAGATGACCTCATGCTTGGAGGAGGAGAGTTTCGCGGACAATCACGTGAGTTGGCCGAGACCCTGAATCTCCAGGTGCCGTCATGCTGGAGCGCAGAGGAGCCAGAAGACCACCACGTGGATTCATCAAGATAAAGAAGAGCATCATCACCCCCAAGCGCCGACGAGAGACATTGCGGATCGCGCGGAAACCACGACAGCCATCAAAAAAAAAAAAAAAAATGGCGTCATTCGTAAAGCCAGTGGCGTAGTAAACAAGTGATTGCTAATGGTGTTTGCGATCAGTCAAATTTTGAGTGATGCGGGAGTACAATCCGCCAAGTGTGATGTGGATAAATTCTCTTTGTGTTTTTTTTTTGTTTTTCATGCCCTATTTCTTTTATTTTTTTTGTTTGTGTTTTTTCTTGCCGTTTCTTTTTTTTCTTTCTATGTTTGTGTTTTTCTTGCTGTTTTTCTTATTTTTATGATTGTGTTTTTCTTGTTCTCATATGTAGCGTGTCAGTGAGCGAGCTTAAGCTTGGGTTAAGATCGTTTGTCGCGGTTTTCCGTCTTTGAAAGGGTAGCGATTGATATCAGCTTGATATAGCTCCTTAAGGCCGATGCCGTAAAGCCTCAACAAGCGATCTTTTGTCAATTATTTTGGTTCGCTTGCGTGACATCTACATCGAATGTTAAGCGGTGTTTGCATACGCCAAAATAATTGTTATGACAGTTGGTCCATTGACAGTTGGTACAACTGTCCTCTTGACGGGTGGTACCGCCGAAATGTGAGAGCGGGCAAGTAGTCGCAACTCGTCCGTCTTCGTGGAAGGACCGTCCCTCAGGGCGGCCCTTAACGGGCGACATTATTGACAAATAAACATGTATCGTGAAACAGAAACAAGTTGTTTATAATGTGAACCTGATCCTGCATCCTTCATCCAGTAAACCGATGTCCTAAATGGAAGAGGAGGATATCAGCTCATTTCGAACTCTGTCCACTCTAGTCACACCGCCCGCCCACCTTAGCATCTTCATCTCTGCCACATGAATCCTATCCAAGTCACGTTTCAGCGGAGTCCAACACTCCGATCCGTAGAGCATAGTTGGCCTTACAGCAGTTTTGTAGATTTTACCTTTGATTCTGACTGGAATCTCGCTGTCACACAAAACCCCAGAAAGAGACCTCCATTTCAGCCATCCTGTGTTTATTCTATGCTCCACGTCAGATTCAGTTTTGGCGTCTAAGGATATCACAGAGCCCAGATATTTAATCCTACACTGACAATAATAGACATATATACATAATGTAAGCAGTATTATAAAAAAATATTATTTAACCACTTGCCGGTCCAATTGATTTAAACAAATGTTCCAAAGAGGATCACATGATTTTTCTCTTTTTTACTTCTTTGTTCGGGAAGAAACCAATGAAGATCAACAAATATCAATGAATTTGATAAAAAAAATATTCAATTTGATAAAAATGCTGGCAACTATTTGCTGCAGTTTCGTCGATTACTGCAACAGAATTCAACCAGACCAAATATATGATATCATGTGCCGAAAAATTCAACATAACCCTTTAACTGCCAAAAGCGTCCTAAGACGCATAATTTTCTGTGAATGGAGCGCTGCTCATACAAAAATTACGTCTTAAGACGTGCCGTTTTAAATGAACAATCAACAATGCACAATGAACAATTAATTTTATGATTATGGATAAATGACTGCACAACTAGCGCGCTCTTCATTTATTTGGTAGGTTTTATAAATAAGCTTTATCACACTTTCAATAACGATATATTTAGAAGGTTTTATTTTTGTCGTAAAATTCGCGGCGTGCTGGGTACCGCCATACATGTACCTGCCAGCATTTATCACCTCTCAGGCGAACAAAGTTCTCTAGGTCAGCTAGTATATATATATATAACAAATAGATGTGGACAGTTGACTGGAATGGTTGATGCGGGAACTCGTAACTGCTTATGAGATGTTTTCGATCTTGTTTCCCTGGAAAAAGAAAAAACTGTATAATTCAACCGTCCCAATAAATTGGCTTAAATAAGATGAATCCCGGCATTAATTATAAGATATGGATACATATAAGAAGGCATAATGTCTTGAACCAAAAGGTGGGATTACTAATATACAACACATAAAAGAGTACAGCTAGATAGTGATCAATGAACTATGCGCACACCTGACTTGTTGATAAGATGCGAAAACAATTTAAGGCATTTTTAATTATAAGCTTCATCGGGGAAACGTGATGGCATCCTCTTGCACGACATTCAAATACATTAACCACAACTCTGCAATATGTTTAACAGGTTATATATATATATAATCATGTCGGAAACAACAGGGTCAGATCCTGTCTGCTCAGAAGTGGGCGACATCGATGGCGTTACAACCGGCCATCATCAGGTCTTCCTGGATGCAGCTATTCGGACTCTACTCCAGAAGGTGTGACAGGGTCTGCTCCACGCCGCAGTCACATTCAGTCGGTCCGCTGTAAAACTGCCAAGCTTTCATTTAAGTCCTCGTCTTGCATACTCCGGTCCGAAGTCTGTTAAGGGACGTCCATACATTCCACCCCTGGTCGTGTCCAGGGGCAAGGTCCTTCTTCGGGGCAATCCAAGCATACCCCTCAGTTGCGCTTCTCCACATGTGGCCTCAGGTATCAGGTTGATTTGTATAAAAGGGAGAGGACCCAACACATTCCTGAAGCTACCTTAGGACCGACCGTCCTCTTATCAGCTTCATGCTTAAGACATTTATTTACCGAGGGGTATGGCCTAGAATGAGGGTTTGCTTGATGACGTGGCTTTGATTACAAAGAAAACTTAAAATAAAATATTGTTTACGTAATCTCAAGAATGGCAGATGTATTGTTGGATGCAAATATTTCATGAGAAAAGGCATATAGTGAGAGAATTGAGTGGCGACATTTTGGGTTAACAATATGGTGAAAATGATGAAAAATAAAGACACAAGGCTTGCCCAACGGTGTATTTCGGACAAACATCACGAACTATAGGTAAAAGAGTAAGCAAACATGAGAGATCGTGCAGACTAGGCGTCAGCACTGGCAGAGCATCTGGCTGACACGGGACATAAGTTTTCGTTCGAACCCGAAATCGTGGCTCGAACACAAAGAAAATATGCACGCCTAGTAAGGGAAGCCATTGAAATCAAAAGACATCCCATCAACAGTGATGACGGCTTGATTTTCAAAACAGCATGGCTTCCACCTCTAGCACATACTCTAAAACCTGTACAGACAAGCTAGGACGACCACAGTCGGACATGACGTTCGTGGAGATATAAATCATTAACGCTCATAAAAAATAAATAAATATATAATCTGAATAAACCAACTCAAAACTAAATAAATTAACAATCCTGAAGAAGACCCCTGCAATGGCGGTCGAAATATTGTGTTGAAGGAAGTTCGCCACACACAGCTCAACCCAAAAGCCACAATATCAACCTGTAATATGCGTGTGGTAGGTTATTGATTGGGACTCACCCATTCTCTGGCCATCATGAGTATGGTGTGGCTGGACAGCTTGGGTCCGATCAGAGGGTTCATCTGAGCCATGTAGCAACACAGCCAACTGGAAAACACATCAAATAAATGTTGAATGATTTGCATTATTGGAGAGACACTCAGATCAGCTAGAGCAAACAGAAGCACCCTGCAGCTGATGGGAGGTACTCTTAGCACGGTCTTTGGCAATCAGGCTTTCAGCTACGCGGCACCAATGGGCTGGAACTCGCTACCGGAAAGCATAAGAGAGCTTAAAGCGAAGACATCTTTCAGAAGCAGATTCAAGACCCACCTTTTTACTCAGAGAGCCAAAGAAGCGCTTTTGGAATGATCATTCGGTCATAAAAGAGCGCTATACAAATATTAATATAATAATAAATAATAATTTTCGTCACTGCAGTCAAGATAATCTATATCTGAAAGTTTGATAGCAGGCACTCCATGTGTATATGATTGTATTAAGGGTTAATAATTTGATGATTTCATATATTAACCTTTAAACGCTCAGTGGGCCTTATGGCAAATTTGCATCGTTCAATGCCCTAGCAGGCCAGTGTTTGTAATGTTTCGCCGCACAATAAATTCTTCTTTAAACTTACTTTATTACTATTATTACAAATTAATGTAATCCGATTGTGAAATGAACCATAAGCACTGCTGTATGGGACCGTAGAACATTGAACGACGCAAATCAACAGTCGCGTAAGGAAACTACTGGGCGTTTTAAGGTTAATATATACCATCATTTTATCATATAATATTTATTTGGTGTCAAATTATGTGAATAACATCTTTGAAAATTTTTAATTAAAGAGCATTTAATCTGAACAAAAAATGCATTATTGGTTAAAAATATTTCCCAATTTTTGAATTAAGCACCTTAACCATTAGCCGAATACAAAAATAATAATGCAAAAATTGACAGTGTTTTTTATTTTTGAATGTGATTTAAAATGGTTCTAAATAGAGCAGGGCCTCTTTCATTAACACTATCCAGTCCGATTACACAATATGTGTGTGATTGCCAGGCCGAACTTTAAAGGCGGGTCACACAACATGTGTGTGATCGTTCTGCCAACGCTTAGTGGCCAACTACACACAGCTTGTGATGTTATTTCAAACGTTAGTGGCCGATCGCACAACATATGTGTTGTTTTTACTTTTGACCATAATTCAAAGATCTCAAACCTTTTGAGTGAGGATCATATTTTATTTGAACACATGACGACAGATTTAGCAATTCTTTAAAAAAACAGTCTGCCTCCAGCGTAAGTTTAATCGCGTAACGCGCGGACTGGATAGTGTTAAGAAAAAGTGAACAACCACTAAGAAGGTTTTCATAATACAGGATATTATACTTACAATAACCAACAGGTGGCTGCTGTTAACATCAAGATCACCTGCAGGATACTAAAACAACAAAGTAATTAGATTATTAACTAAATATGTGCAAATAAGTCATTCGGTCAGTGTAGGTAACTATCTCTCTTCATTGGAAGGAATTGCAAGGAAGAGAGTTCACAGAACTAAGAAAACATCATTTGAATGCAATATTTAATCTGTTCACGTATGACCGCTATGTGTGTTCTAATGACTATGCCCTCAGCGTGTATGACACACATAGAGGTCATGGATGTTTCGTCTCGCCGCAATTGTAAGAATGATTATTGTTAAATCAAACCGAAAATACAAGAAATATATTGTATTTTATTATTAAACAAATTACTTTGGGTGCCAATTAACATATTGATTATTTTTATTTTATTTTATTAACGGCCTAGGGCAATACATACGGTTTTAAAGTAGAAAATATAATAAATAAAATGGTAAAACAGAACAAATATTTAAGCTAAGACAATACATTTGGACAAAACATGAACATGAGTAAATAAACAGATCTCGCACATCAGTAGAGGGATCTGCGAAATGCCGGAAGGTCCTGCCCGAAAAAGTCCAAGTCACTAAAGGAGTTGACTAGTCTACATATTCTCAACATAAGAGAATAGAAACCGTAGTTGGTTTTAGATGTCCTTATATGTAGCAGGTTACTGCCTCTAGTGAACCGGGAGGGAACATTGAACGTAATTTCCTGCAATAATGTTGAGTCACCGATTATGGAGTTCATAATTTAAAAAATAAACAAGTCGGTTACTGTTCTTAGTTGAAAAAATATCACAACCTATATTTATAATTGAAAACGCGACAACAAAATCCCCGAAAAAGCAACCGCGTGCGGGGCATGTTCGCTAAATTTGATGCCGCGGGCAAAGGGTCAATCCTAAAGGTCAGCGCACATCAATCAACGACACGTAGAGTACTTAAGCGGTCACCATCCGATTGCGCACTCACGTGCAACATTGCTTAACCTCGTAAGCAAAGAGAACTGGAGTTATAGCATTCTATTGTAACTGGTAAATCACAAATATCCTTGATAGGCTTGATGATTGCCATATTTAGCATCAATCCAGAAGATGACGAGAGAAGTTATTAATTGAAAATTATCGTTTTTATTAATGATTAACATTCCTAAAAATACTAGCCACATATTATTGATTTTAAGAAATGAAATAGTCATGTTACAAAATAATAGTTGATTTAAGATTACGGTGGAACCGGCCTTAGGAGCGTCGGCCAGATCACTCGATTTTCTTTGATAAGCTGACTAACTAATGTCCGAATTTGTTACTGATAATAAAACGGCTTTCTCTGCGAGATATAGGATTCCCGCCCTGCAGGCTGTTGGCAATTTCGTGTAATATGTACTCGTCGGGACTCTGGGAAAAAGCCAAGAGATAATAACAGCTGTTGAACTGCGTGCGGATAAATAAGTACTAGGGAGTGGATATGGAAGACGAATTGGTTTTTATAATAATAATACTCACCCTCTGTTAGGTCCTTTGGGAATGATCACGGGCAACACTATCCCGACCACGGCCCATATCGCAGTGAACACTATCATGACAAGTGCTGAAGCTCCCATTTTGCCTTCTCGAATATCCAATCGTCTTAAATATCTGTGATTTCGAGTTACAATATTCCTCAGAGTCGAGCTCGATGAAAGTCAGGCGGTCAACTGTCACCTGACTTGGAACAGTGCTACCAACATGAATCTAAGAACAATCCACACACAAGCTGTAACGTTGATATACACCTAAACCTTTTATTGTTCGATAGATGCGTTTCGTAGTAAATTGCATAAAAAAAAAATATCACAAAAAAAACTATGACTTACACAGAAAAAGGGACGATGCGTTCTATGGATTTTAAAAACCACACAACTTTGAAACTGCTATATAAAATATACGCAAAAGCGCACACAAAAAAATATTTCCCCCGGAAAATGAATCAGAAGATGGCTCCAATTTTTTCAATTTCTTCATTAAATTTACTTGCTTTTTTTTGAAGTAAATAACTACTTATCGGGATTATTTTTTTTGTTAAATCTTCATTAACCCTTTTCTTGCCAAAGAAATGTACTCTGTCAACTATGACACGCCAAGCTATTTGAGTATTCGAAGCATTCATACTGGCGATTTACGTCTATGCACGTAAATAACAGTTAAGGCACGGATTGCTTGTACGTCTATGCGCGTAAGTGGCAGGATAAAGGTTAAAGATTCTAAGCGCTTGTTCAGTTTTTTGTAATAACGTATCTCTTGTGTATGATGATAATTTGGAACTTTTGTAGGAAAAATATAATAGATTTTCTTATTGCAATTTCATTATGTTTAATTGTTCTTACACATAGACGCTAGCCAACGTTTGACTGTATGCACCGCACAGACGGCTGCCCGGCTGTGTGTGTCCAGCCGAACCCGTGTCAAATGAACACGGCGCAAGTTGAGGTATAGGCGGCGAATATTTCAATCCATCGTGTTATTCGGCTTAGTTTAATAAAGGGTTCGACTGTATATTTTTGAGATCATATGTACATACGTTCATATGATCTCAAAAATATATTTAAAAAAAAATGCATTACTTCAAAATCACACAAAAAAAAATTCGCACAAAAAGAGGATTGAATGTACTTTGCACATTTTTTATGTTGAAGATATGTATGAAAAATTATTATGTGTGCAAACATTTAATACAAGCTCACTACTGCTTTAAAAAAAGTAATGTTGTGTACATAAACACAAATACTTTTAATAAATTAGTTTTATTTTATATAATGGAGTTTTGTTGCTAAGAGTATTTTGTGTTTATAGTTTTTACTTGTGATTGGTAGTGGTCGGAAATCTTATGGCGTGCTACCAACCTAACTATTTTCAGGCTACTGTTTTTTTTTTTCACAAGAACGGATTTTATAAAAAAAAATACTTTAAAAAAAAACAACTTCTTGAAATAATAACAATATTTTCTTTCATGAAATTTCATTTTGGTTTAACAATAAATAAATATGTATTTCGAATCATTCATTTATTACATTCTCTATATTCTCAAGTACTTAAGGATATATTTGAGAATGCTGATGGTGACAAAGATACATCATCTGTAGTTAGTTTGATTTCCAGATTTAACCAAAAATTAGGTCCAGGGTTATAAGTTTGCCGGATTCGTTCATAGATGGTTCATTCCATAAATGTTTTACTCAAATTCAGATTTAATATATTTTAACAAATTTTCTTTGACATTTCATTTCAATAGTATAATAATATTTTTTATTAAAACACAGATGGATATTTGATTAATCATTAATCAAGAAAAAATACTTGTACATCTTCTTAGGCTTTCACGGCCAGATTTGATATTGTGGCTTTTGGGTTTAGCCGTGTGTGGCGAATTTCTTCTTTCCGATATTTCGACTGCCATTGCAGGGGTCTTCTTCAGGGTTGATGACTTCAACAAAGTCATCAACCCTGAAGAAGACCCCTGCAGTGGCGGTCGAAATATCGGAATGAAGAAATTCGCCACACACGGCTAAACCCAAAAGCCACAATATCACTTGTATATCATTTAGGTAAATTAGATTTTTTAAATGATATGACCAAGAAGCGACATCCTTAAATTTAGAAGTCATACAAAATAAGTTTGTGTTAAACAATTCATATAAAAGATACAAATTTCAACAAAATTGATGTCGATAAAGTCATCAACTTTAATGGAAAAGTTTAGCTCGGAAGCGCACCGAATTATGGCTTGCATGTTGTGATTGTTTCTAGTTGAAAAGCTTGATGTTGTTTTCGATAGATGACTTTTTGTCTTACTTAATTTATCATAATTTTCTAAAAAAATGTTTTTTCATTATTTAACTTAAATTTTATTGATTTAATTTATTTCAGAGCAAATATGTAATAACCAAATATAACAGCTCATTATCATAGATATTGGACTTTTTTTATTTATAACACATAAAATAATATAAAATAATAGTCAGTTTTTAAATTTTTGTACTTAAAATGTTTAATATAAAAAAAGTTAAGAACAATTAGAACTTATTTATGTCAAGAAATGTCGGTGGAAAAAATGTATTATTTTTTTATATTTTTTTTAATTCGTAACATATAAATTATACAATTAAATATAAATTTATTTCATATTTATTTTAATCTACTCACTTCAAGATGAAAAGCTAATTTGGAATGAGATAAAAATCTGGATGACCGTATGCTCCAGCTATAGAGGGAAAATGGTACAAAAATGAAGTATATTTCTGAAACGAGTTAATTAGTGATGCGCACAGAGCGCACGAAACCTCGGTCACATTATTCTATTTAACAATTACTCAATGTGATACACGCGTTTGCAAAGATAAATATAAAATTTGAATAAAATGTTTAAATGGTTGTCAAAGTGACTGTTTCAAATAAAAATTGATGAAATATTTTCATTACAACACAAGACTGCAATGAAAATTTAAAAAAATGTATGAAAATTAACATCCTCCTCTCTTTAAAAAAGGTAGTTATCAGTCGCGTGGTGGCAGCATGAGGAGCAAATTATTAACACAAAGAATTTTTCTGAAGCACATATATATTCACGATAAACTTTACAAACTTCCGGCCCAGGTGGATTAACATGCCGGGCCGGCCATAATGCGACCTTCTCGGCCGTCAGCACACACTCACTGCTATGCGGTGCCATGGTCTGTCACACAGCGCCCCAGTGGCGATCTACGTAACTGGTCCAAAATGCCAATATTATTATTTATTATTATAATAGTATTCGTATAGCGCTCTTTTATGACCGAATGATCATTTCAAAAGCGCTTCTTTGCCTCTCTGAGGAAAAAGGTGGGTCTTGAGTCTGCTTCTGAAGGATGTCTCCGCTTTAAGCTCTCTTATGCTTTCCGGTAGCGAGTTCCAGGCCATTGGTGCTACGTAGCTGAAAGCCCGATTGCCAAAGACCGTGCTAGGACTATGTACTAATATGGCGACACATACATGCACGACAAGCGATTTTTATATTCATACCTGTAATAATAAAATATGCATAATTATGCAATAGTTTTTAGTGTATTTTTACAATTGAAATAACTGATTTGACTTTTTTATTGAATTTATTTAAAAAAATGTTGTATAAATGTACATAATCCAGTCTCAATAAATTCTGATAAGATGATAACGTACATGGCAAATGTCTTCTCTCCGATATTTCGACAGCCATTGCAGGGGTCTTCTTCAGAGTTGATGACTTTGTTGAAACCTGAAGAAGACCACTGCAATGGCCGTCGAAATATCGGAGAGAAGAAATTCGCCACACACGGCTAGACCCAATAGCCACAATATTAAATCTGGCCGTGAAAACCTAAGATGTTATTTAATAACGTGCAATAAAATCAACTAAATAATCCACTTTTAAAGTACGAGAACAATCGATAATTACATTGTCTACTTCAATTATTTTTAATCGAATTTTCAACAGTTGTTCTTCATCTCCGTAATAAAACAAATATCCATAAGCAAACTACACAATATAAAAAAAATAAACTCATCATCCCTTGCTTCAAAGCAATCGGAATAAGCAACTTATTTGAACAACTTAACTTGCATCTTCTCTTTGTTTGCTCTAGCAAGGCGTAAGATGGAGATGCAACTGCATCGGTTGTTTACTCAGACAAATTGCTTCCACCGAAAGACTGTTTCATTTACAGTAATCTCCTGAAAATTGATTGACATAGCGGAATGAAAGTTACTGCAACTTTCAATATTTATATTTATTCACAATATACATATAATATTAAAACACATACAGAAGAATACCGACAGATAGTGACAGTAATTGTGAAGTTTCATCTGTGAAATTCTATGGCGCTTACCATAGTGTATATGGCTACACGCTGCATGCGGAGTTTTGATCCGCCATCGTCATAGACTACAGCCCGAGATTCACACACCATCCTTTATTATTATAGGAATTTACTATGAATGGGTGGTCTTTACGGGACGACTTTCGTCTACCACTAATTTTAATTAATAGACTATGACTGGCATTTTACGGGTGAGGGATCAAATTCACACCAACATTATTTTAGAGCTCAGAAATCGATTAAAAATCGTTTTTTTTAATCTCCGTCGGGGATCGAACCCACGACATTTGCTTTGCAAGCAAACGCTTTGAGCATTGAGCTATGACCGCCGGCGAATTGTTAGAAAAGAGTAAACATTTAATTATTTTCGCATTAAGTAAAAAATATTTTGACATCAGCATGATATAGCCGTTGCTGACTGGTACCGAAAACCTCGATATAAATCATTCGTCTCTTTTTTCTGTTCGCTTGTCGTAAATGAATGTGTTGACATATTGTCATTCTGGACAAGTCCGGTCACGGGTGTGACGTTAGTTATGTACATGGCTGCTGTCAATGGTGCGCCATTAATTCAGTAGATCGCCACTTGCGGCGCTGGGAGACAGCCCACGACGAGCGCGTTAGTGACCAGTAATTGTCCCCCTACCGTGACGAGTGTCCGATTGTGGTTGGCCCGGCGCCTGAAAGCCGGGCCGGAAGTTTGTAAAGTTTATCGTAAAAATATATGTGCTTCTGAAAAAGTCTGTGTGCTGTTCTTCTGCTCCTCATCCTGCTACCACGCGATTTAAAAACGTATTTTTTAAGAGAGGAGGATGTTAGTATATATTATTTTGAATTCAATGCACGTCATGTTATGGAATCTTGGAAGTATGACCTTCAGTATATCCCCATAGATGTCGGGTAAAAAATGCACGTTGTAATAATATATAAGCAATCGTATTAGCCCTGTGGATTGAACATTCTAAGTAAACGATCTGACCTCTATTCAGTGGCGGATCAAGTTAGAGTGGGGCCTCTTTCATATTTAAAATATGAGGCCTTTCCATAAAAACCAAACCTTTTTTTTTAAGATTATCTTTCTATATATAATTTATCTATGATATATGATTTTATGTAACTACATGTTTTTATTATATGTACCCAAAATAGTTATTTTATTCAAAGATGTTCCTAAAAAAACTTATTTTTTTAGCTTAGAAACGGTCACTATACTCAAGGTAATGAATCATAACCGCTGATTATTTGGCTATAAATTTGATATGAAATAAAGTTTCTAATATTCAAAACGCTTGCTTCAAATAACTCCTTTCTTCGTAGTATCAATTCGGTGGATTGGTTTGCAGCAACAAAATCTTGCATCTCTATCTCCACTCTTCTCGAACCTCTGCAAAACTCTTTAGCTCAGCATAAGAGCTACAACTCATGTCCTCGAACACTTGCTGCAAATACTCCCGTCTAGAGCGCCCTTTGAAGTTTATACCCTCAACCATCCGATCCATAATGTCGTGAAGAAGACCATCGTGCCGCATGATGTGACTGATCCATCGGGCTCGCCTCTCTGAGATGATTATTATATAAATAAATAATACCCTTAAAAATAATTAAGAGGAAACAATTTGTGCAATATTCTTATAGTTTAAATGTAACTGAAAATGAATACCAAACTTAAACAACCAAAACACAAACAAATAAACAGCAAAAACTATCCTATATGACATACCAAAATATATGGATCTGTCTTTAAATTAGTTAATACAGAATTACCTTTTATTTGTATATGAGGCGTATTTTTGAACTATTTTTTAATCGGATTTTTGTTGTTTCCGTAAAAAAAGAACAGACTTAGGACCAGAGTATGCAAGACGAGGACACAAATGAAAGCCTAGCAGTTTTACAGCGGACCGACTAAATGTGACTGCGGTGTGGAGCAGACCCTGTCACACCTTCAGGAGTGTGCGCTGTGTCTCCGAGTAGCTGTACCCAGGAAGGCCTTATGATGATGGGATAAACGCCATCGCCCACTTCTGGGCAGACAGGATCTGTTGTTTCCCTGTTGTTTCCGACACGATTATATATACATCCATTCGATCTATAGTTTCGGTTCGAGACCCGAGTGGTACTTACTAAAATAAATAGACTGCCGGAAATAATAATATTAAGCTTGTGAATAAATGCATTCTGATTGAATAATAAAAAATAAAAATATACATACTTTGAATATATACTATAGCGACATCTATCATACGATGATAACTTATATAGAAGATCAGAGACGAGTCATCTCAGGTGGAAGAAGTTGGCCGGTGGCCGAGCGGTATAATTACCTGGGCAAAATGGTTGGTTCCAAAGGTCCGCGGTTCGCATCCCGCTCCCGCCGATATTTTTTCTGAATGAATTGACTCGTTTAAGGATTTTTATGTATAGTATATGTATATTTAATTGCTAATTATATATATTTATGGGATCACTCCTGAGGCCTGTTCCATTTTGTCCTAAGGGGTGGCTCAATCCATTTGAAACATATGGTCAGCACAAATTGTTGAATTTTGTCATTTTTAGGTCCCTAAAATTCAGGAGCCCAAAACGCGTGATTATTTTCATTTTATGTAAGCCTCAGCTGATTTTATTTTTAAACAAAAAAAAAAATTAAGCAAAATTGCAAATGCAGCACGAATCGTCAATTTTCTTTAGTATTGCAAAAAAATATTTTGATAGCGGTCTAGCGTTCATTTTAACATGTTTTTTCTTTGAAATATTGTAATATTTTACGGTTAAAAATATAAAAGAGGCTTTGAATTGTAAAAATAAAATGACCCTAAAGGTATTTGCCCCCATCTCTTCTATTTTAACCATTGCAGTCTAGACAAGTGATTATCAACCAATGTCACGTGAATCGTTTGTGTCTTCCATATATAATTAATTGAATTGGAAAATTCATTTAAAAATATATTGCATTTAAAATATATTTTTTAATTATTTTGAACGTCTGTTGGAGAACTATTTGAACACTAACGAAAAATCATAAAAAATGCTGTTACTGGGTTTGTGACTTTCTTGTGTCTAATTAATAATAATAACTAGTTTTAAGATGTGAGTAAATTTCAGAAGTGTATTTTGAATTTGGATATTTTGTCTTTTTTTTAAAGAAAATGAATTAAATCGAAACGTCTTTAAGAATACAAACCGTTTGTTCATTATGAACAGTATTAAACGCTTTGACCATTGAGCTATTCCTGCCGGCAGACCCCATGCTGCACAAGTATGAGGTCCATCAGCCCATTGTTATCAAGTTGATATTGCCGTGAATAATGCATGCAGAGCCGTGACAGGCGGCCTCAAACTAATACACATTTCAAATCTAGACCCCTTGGATGGTACCGCACCACCAAACAAAAGACGCAAAGTCATATGTGCCGAAGAAATGCGTAAGGTAATCAACAGACCGTCCCACAGCTTGCACCTGTATAATCAGATACCCCCAACACCCAGACTGAAGTCGCGAAGCAGCTTACTGAGATCCACACAACCTCTCACATTCGGCCCTGAAAATGAGAGACTCCAGCTCAGGCATCAAGGCACATCAGAGGATTTCATTACTCCAAAGGAAGGCCTGTCAACTGGCAAGAACCTTGACTGGCGGACCTGGAAATGGGGAGAGTGACTATTATGCGACTAAGATCCTGCTTCATGTGCCCAACAAGCTGCACATCTCAGGATCTATTGCTGGCCAACACACGGGCTATCATTGTTGCCAGATACTAGGCAAAAATAATTTGACGTCGCTGAAACGAAGAAGAAGTTCATTACTAATTAAAATAGGTTTTCTGAGCTATGTTTTATATAACGATACGGATCAAATTATTGCTCAACTCTTAAAGGGAGACAGAGCTATAAAAACACATCATTTTTAAGCTCTAATTATATATGTACAATTGTGAAGTTTTGGCATGTCGTATGTTTCCATGATAACCTTATGGTTGAAATTATAAGTTGTAGCCATTTCAAAAAAAAAATTTAGAAATTTATTTCGAACCTTTATTATAAGGTTATTAATGATTATACACATATCTTGTCAAAGTGAAACGATTTTTATGTATTATTAATCAATATACACGTGTATTGTTTTTATGGAATGAAATATTAAAAAAAAATATATTATGTTAAAAATATTAAGATATTTTAAAATTTCTTACAAAAAAGTTGTACAATTGCTGAACTAGACAGATAGTATGGTTTGGAGATAAATATATTTTACTTAAGGGATCAGATATATTGTCTGAAATGAAACTTTTAAACAATTTAATAGACTTTCAATTACACAGTGATTACTATAATTTTCTAAAAATATTTTGACTTTGAACAGGTAATAGTTTTGTAATGTTCATTATTTTCGAACAAAAACTCACCAAACCTATGCGTAACATAATCTTAAATAAAAATTAAAAGTAAAACTGACATTATGGGAGATACTGAGTAACTTAGATTCTAGAATATTTTATTACTAAAAATCAAACGACATTTCAAACGTTTTCCGCCTAGTTCTGCTTTTTATGCTTACTTGTCGAACAGCATTGCCAATGCTATAAGCTTTTATTATTTTTTATCATATATGCTCCATATTTAGAGCACAAGAACACCGCAAGCTTGTCGTTTCATAGTTCTATAAGATCAAATTTTTTATGCCTTGAATACCTGCATACCCAAAGGTCTACAGGGGAATAAAAATGGTTCCCGAGAGCTTTCAAGGTACTAGACAGCAAACTTGCATAGGCTTCGGCTGTAATGCTAGAGAAGTATTAAGATGTTCAATAGTCAACATTTCTTTAAAAAGATTCATGCTGAGCCCGACGCTTCCGACATATATTTTTATCCTTAAGAGATGCCTCAACCCTACCGTCTTCTTCGTAGTATTAATCCGGTGGATTGGTTTGCAACAGAATCATCGCGATCTCCACTCCTCTCGGTTCTCCGCAACCCTCTTCAGCTCAGCATAAGAGCCACAACTCATGTCCTCGAAAACTTGCTGCAAATACTCCCGTCTAGGGCGCCCTCTCAGTGTCTATCCTCAACCATCCCCTCCACAATGTCATGAAGAAGACCATCGTGGCGCATGATATGACCAATCGCCTCTCTGAGATGGTTCTTACTAGGTTATTGTCCTTGATTATGTTGAGAACCTCATTGTTCGTAACGTGGTCTCTCCAAGAAATTCCGAGAATTCTTCTGTATGACCACATCTCAAAGG
Organism: Glossosoma conforme; assembly: GCA_022606575.1. NCBI lineage: Eukaryota > Metazoa > Arthropoda > Insecta > Trichoptera > Glossosomatidae > Glossosoma > Glossosoma conforme. The sequence goes on from JAGTXR010000044.1 coordinate 694,564, forward strand.
CCTCTAGTCTTTTTTTATCACTTTTAGATAAGCACCATGTTTCACAACTACACATCTAGATGCTCTAAACAAATGTTTTGGCAAGTTGCTTGCGGAGCTTTAAATTAATATTTTTTGGAAAAAATATATATAAAAAGCTTAGATTTGATTAAATATATTTTAAAATCAAGTTCGGTTGGGTTTTGAACTGACGGCGTTTGAATGACAAGCAAACCTCTTAATGGACTATGCTGCTCCCTTTTGAGTTCTCTTTTATGAAAACATATTCATTAGTATAAATTTTTCAGTATTTTCAGTCTTGCGATAAGTCGGGAAGTCAAAAAAGTATCATAATAGAAAATAGATGAGCATATTCTTATTTTTTTTATGTAAACACATGCAGGAGAATACCGACAGATGGTGATAGTAATTCTGAAGTCTTATCTGTGGAACTCTATGACGCTTACATGTTTGATCCCCCAACGTCATAGACTACAGCCCGAGATTCACGCATCATCCTTATTATTAAAGGAATTTATTATGAATGGGTGGTCTTCACGGGATGACTTTCGTCTACCACCAATTTTAATTAATAGGCTTTGACTGGCATTTTACGGGTGAGGGATCAAATTCACACCAACCGGGGGCTTATAGAGCTCAGAAATCGATTAAAAATCCTTTTTTTTTAATCTCCGTCGGCGATCGAACCCACGAACCTTTGACCATTGAGCTATGACCGCCGGCAAAAAAAGAACACTTTGTCTTCGAGATTTTCTCTGTATTCGATTTATTGTATTAAAAACTTTGACACTTTTTCTCGAAACTATTTTCTGAACTACAACACACGTATACAAGAAGACTGTAAAACATTACTGCTTAGATGCGAGCACAATACAGAACTTAAAACTTCCAATCAGAAACTGACAATAGAAAGCGGCTGAAAGAATTCAACTCGCTGTAAAAGTGGCGCATTACTGCGGCGGATGGAAAATATCCAACTATGTACAACTGTCATCGGATGTAATGCGAAGAGTGTGTGTTGGGTTAAAACTGCGGGGAAGAAATCAATTTCAAGAGTTCCGCTACTCTTGCCCAAGCTCAATCGCAAGGGACCAGTTTATGGATTAAGTTTTGAGGGAACAATTGCTTTTCTTCGAACCCTAGAGTACCAGTGTGGAGACCAAGCATTCAAAGAATTGATATGAAACAATATTTTTTAATGAAATCGTGATATTTTAGAAATCACAAGTATGTAAGCTATTAGAAAGACGTTTAAAGATATTTAATAAGATGCTCTGTTAGAAAGATCGCCTTTCAAATGTGAATTGTATTACGCATTAACTGAGACTGTCATTTGAAAGTAATAAACAACGCGTTTCTGGGTCTTGAAGACGGCATAAAATAAAAAAAGATCAAACATATTAAATGCAAGTAAAAGTATAGTGTGTAGATGAAAAGCCGAATACAAGTAAATTTTAATTTTTCAATTTTTTATTTAAACACATATAGGAGAATACCGACAGATGGTTATAGTAATACTGAAGTCTTATCTGTGGATACTATGACACTTACCATGTTACATATGGTTGAGCGTTGCACGTGGAGTGTTGATCCGCCAACGTCATTTACTACAGTCCGACATTCACGCATCATCCTTATTATTACAGGAATTCACTATGAATGGGTGGTCTTCACGGGATGACTTTCGTCTACCACTATTTTTTTAATTAATAGGCTATGACTGGATTTATACGGGTGAGGGATCAAATTCACACCAGCCGGGGGTATTTTAGAGCTGAGAAGTCGATTAAAAATCTTTTCGTTTTTAATCTCCGTTGGGGATCGAACCCACGACCTTTGCCTTGTCATGCAAACGCTTTGACCATTGAGCTATACCAGCCAGCTAATATGGTAAGAGATTTTAAAACCAAATTATTTTTGTAAAGCGAAAATTTAGCAACGTCTGAAAACTAAGGCGATTAAGCATTGCGTCCTCCTGGTGCGATCTTATGACTCAGAATCGTGAAATTTAACAGCAGTTCATACCTATAAAATAAAGGTAACCCAATGGGCCATGAAGAGATCCATGCTTGGAGAGACTTCAAAAGATAGAATCCAAAACTAGATATCCAAAGAAGGTCTAAAGTAGTGGAGGCTACCCAAAAAATAAGCACATTCAAGTGGCAACGGGCAGGACGTATTTGTCGAAAACATGTCGATGAGATGATGTTTATAGGCTGATGATGAAAATGATGGTGATATTTATGATGATATATAGTAATAGATCAGCGCCTAATGTAGGTGATAGAAAAAAAACCGGTATATAGAAACGATATAATTGTTTAATGCTCCACTGTAACCCTACGCTTTCTCTTAAACTTAAACTCTCAACAGCGAGGACTTTCTTTTATCGGCACTTGGTCCTGCTTTTCTCCCTGTTCTGTTCTCGATGTGTTTATGACTCAAGCAGAACAAATTTTCACTACCGACCAAGCTCCCATTCACCGCAAAGTAATCTAGAGACAAAAATTTACAGAAAACTTTACAACATACAAAAACATTGCTGAAGAAATAATTCATATATTTTATTTATCAAACGACTCGGACAATATATTTAGCTCACTTTATTTGACTGTTTGAAGTAAGTAATGATACCAGGTTTAAAGCAATAAATTCTTTAAGAACTAATTCTACCTGCACGATAAACAACTTGTTCTTCTACAATATATAAAGGACAAATCCGACCTATTCTTTAATACGGCAGTAATCTTTGGATTGGAGCCCCAAAATAACTTCATAATAATTCGTTTGATAAACAATGCCACTCTTACGTCTAACCTGCAATCAATGGAACACAGGCGTAATATTAGTTTACTTAGTCTTTTCTACCGTTATTACCACGGTCGCTGCTCTTCGAAATTTAAAGAACTAATTCTTCCTGCACCCAGCTAAAACCGACAAACTCTTCTTACACTTGCCGAACATCCATACACGTTTAATTTGTGTCGACCAAGATCTGGAAGTTTCCAAATTTACTTCCTTAATGCCACCAGAAAGCTTTGGAATGCTATTCCACTGTCTGTGTTTCCTCTTTCCTACAATCTGAATCTCTTCAAGTAACAGATAAATATACACTTGCAATCTCCTTAACCCACACACAAACTCGAACACAACACACGTTTCCGTCACGCTGCGTCCAGCCTCCCTGGCTGAGCGTCATAGAGTGCACTGATCTTGACCGGTTGTGCTCTCTTGCATGCGATTACATAAAAAAAACATTGTCGTGCAACGCATTCTGCAGCTAATATAGTTAAGGAAATCGAAATGTATTTATATTTATTATTGGATTTTTTTTTATTGAAATAAAAGTATTTCATGTGAGGTTCATTCAAAATAAAATAAGTAGTTATTCTTTATATTCGCATGATTTTCGTATATTTAATTAATTTAAAGAACATTTCTTTAGTTATTTGACAAATCAATACCTGTTTACATATTTAGAATAAACAAATATCTCATAGAGTTTGACACTGGATAATTATATGCTGAAGGTTTCCCATACTAAAAGATTTCACAAAATAATATTGTGTATTTGACTTTATTTAAATTTATCAAAAAAAAAAAAATGACGGGTATGGAATATAAGTAAGTAATAAAACTCATTACATAAAATTGAAATTTAACATAATGTAGTTTGCGATATCTTCTATTGAAAAGTCCACTCTACTTACACATTCTAAACGAGCGGTCACGTTAAGTGTGTAAGCAGACAAGTGGTTAAACTGAATGGCAGATTAACTGAATAATACAGAGTGTCTAGTTTTTTTATCTTTATATGTAATTCCGTAGAACTTTCAAAGAATTTAGGATTGCTAGATTGTCGGTTGAGTGAGTTATGGTGAAGGTTTTTTTTTTTTTTTGCCTCGATTATTTTAGCTTTCGTTACAATATTATATAAAAAACAGAGTGGTCGTTGAAAGCGGTTGCTTAAGGATTGCTGTATAGAGAAACATGAAAGAGAGTAAAGAGAAGATGAACAAAACAAGTGTACGACCGATTATAACATACGGTTAAGAAACAAAAACCGACACCACAAAATCAAAAAAACTCTTATGAACCACTGAAATGAAGACTCTTCGATCCATTGCAGGACCAACAATCCGGAACAAAGTGAAAGTTCTGAATAAAGAAAGTATTTCTGTTTCGAAGATTTAGTACGATGAGAAATATCAAGGAGGCGGTGAAGAGACTGTGACAGCTCGGTATCAAAATTGCAGGAATATGATCATAGTAATGACAGTAAGTAGTCTCAGAGAAAGCAGAAAAAGAAAAATAAGAATATATATAACATAAACCATCATTCTCAGTATAATCAAGGAAGAAAGGCACCAAGTAAGAACCATCTCAAAGAGGCGAGCCCGACGGATCAGTCACGTCATGCGCCACGATGTTCTTCTTCACGAAATTGTGGAAGGGATGGTTGAGGGTAGAATCTGTAGAGGGCGCCCTAGATGGGAGTATTTGCAGCAAGTGTTCGAGGACATGAGTTGTAGCTCATATGCTGAGCTGAAGAGGACTGCAGAGGATCGAGAGGAGTGGAGATCGAGATGCAAGATTTTGTTGCTGCACCGGATTGATACTACGAAGAAGAAGAAACCATCATATCCGATGACTGAGTTTTTTTACTTGGCACTCAAGGAGGAAAAAATAAAACGATTAACGTAGGATTCGATCTACTGATAGTGCCTCAATAAAATAATTTATTTGAACTGTGTTAGTTCTGAAATGAATGTATGAATGAATATACTCGACTCTAATACAAGTACGAATTGACCTGTACATAACGAAAGCCGTTAAAACCGTTAGACTCGACGGTCCGTTGGTCCCTTCACACTCCGCTTCAAGGGGTAACGGCGCCGTTAACCAATCACGTTTGGAATATACGTGACGAGACGAAAATTACGGCGGCGGCTCTGAAATTGAAGGCTTTGTTTAAACTTCAGTTTCGTTTGCGGTGAATTAGAGCGACTTATTGCGAAAACGTGGAAGAATTTGCATTATTTCTATATTTAAAAAAAAACCTCAATAAAACCGATTCAAATGATTGCAAGAGTAAAATTGTAAGTAAATAAATAATGAAATAAAAAAATAAAAAAAATAACCTAAGAACCTTAAAAGTAATTTTATTTTTATTTTATTTTATTTTATTAACGGCCTAGGCCAATACATACGGTTTTAAAATAGAAAATTCAATAAATGAAATGGTAATACAGAACAATATAATAGCTCAGACAATACATTTAGACAAGACATGAACATGAGTAAAAAAACAGATCTATTACATTAGTAGAGGGATCTGCGAAATGCTGGAAGGTCCACCCCGAAAAAGTCCAAGTCACTAGAGGAGTTAACCAGTCTACACATTCTTAACATAGGAGAATAGAATCCGTAGTTGGTTTTGGATGTCCTTACATGTAGCAGGTCACTGCCTCTAGTGAACCGGGAGGAAACATTGAACGTAATTTCCTGCAATAATGTCGAGTCATCGATTATGGAGTTCATAATTTTAAAAATAAACAGCAAGTCAGTCACTGTTCTGCGTCTCTCCAATGTAGATACATTAAGTCGCTTCTCTTTATCTTCATAGGAGTAGCTACCTCTCTCAAGGCCGATCAGTCGTGCAACTCTTGACAAGAAGCGATGTTGGACTGATTCAATCCGGTCGATATGAGTTCGATAGTAAGGAGATAATAAGTAATGATAATAAGATACTGTAAACGTGACTTTCCCTGACTTTGAACCCAGACTAATACTTGTTGTATGCAGCTAAAACTAAAGTGTTTTTTATTAAAAATTAAAAATTCTATATATTTTATTTTCACTTTATATTTAAAACGCTTTACTCTGTACTGTCTACACTCTTTCTCTAGGGATATGTTCAAAATAAATCACATCATCATATTTATTATAAATTTCATTATTACTTTTTCAAATTAAGTAAGAAATACATTCCAATTTATATAAAAGACAAAGTAAATATTAATTAAACTAAGCAAATTAAAAATATTAAGTGCTTAAGTAATATTTTTCAGTGATTGTACAATGTACATGTTCACGCCCATTTTCAGCAACGACCAAATTCTTCAACAACAGTCAACCATATAGGCAAGTGATTAACGTAGATATCAGCATGATATAGCTCTTGCTGACTTATACTGAAATCCTTGATATACAATCTTTCGTCTCTTTTTTCTGTTCGCTTGTCTTACATGTATGTGTCGCCATATTGGCATTTAAGACAAGTCCGGTCACGGGTTTGACGTTAGTTACATAGATCGCCACTTGTGGCGCTTGCGAGTGCGCTCAGTCGTGAGCTGACGGCGGCGAGATCGCATTGTATTGTGGTCTGGCCTGAATGATGTGGTCCGGGCCAGAAGTTTGTAAAGTTATCGAAACATATAAGTCAATGTGCTTCAGAAAAAGTCTTTTTGTTGTTAATCTGCTCATTATCCTGCCACCATGCAACTGAATGACAACCTTCAATTAGAGAGGAGGATGTTAACGAGTATTCATAATCATATAAGTCTATACAAGTTATAAACGTGATAAGTCGGAGGTACCCACTGGAATAAAAAACAATGTCATACTTCAAACATAAGAATATAAGCATTTGAAAAAATGTAACCTTGAGTAAAAATTATCGAATTTTCCATCCACCCTGAAATAACACAAACATTCAAGGAAAATCTAAGTTTTTTATTTTTTACATTTGTATATTTTTATCATTTACCTTGAGATTCATTTAAATTAAAAATAGATCAATATAATGCGTACCTCATTTAAATTTGAATTTCACTATGCTCAGTGTAATTATTATTATTATTATATAAGTATTTTTATAGCGCTCTTTTATGACCGAATGATCATTCCAAAAGCGCTTCTTTGCCTCTCTGAGTAAAAAGGTGGGTCTTGAGTCTGCTTCTGAAAGATGCCTCCGCTTTAAGCTCTCTTATGCTTTCCAGTAGTGAGTTCCAGGCCATTGGTGCAGCGTAGCTGAAAGCCCGATTGTCAAAGACCGTGCTAGGACTACCTCCCGTCAGCTGCAGGGTGCTTCTATTTGCTCTAGCCGATCTGAGTGTCTCTCCACGCGCGCTTATTTCTGAAGGCTTGATAAGTTCTGTCAGATAGCCCGGTGCAGTTCCGTTGAGTGCCTTGTAAGCTAAGAGGCATAATTTATACTGGATTCTAGCCGAAACTCTCAACCAGTGCAGTCGGTGTAGTATTGGAGTAATGTGACAGAATTTGGGCGCGTTGTAGACTAGTCGTGCCGCTGCGTTTTGTAACGACTGCAATCGATTTAATTGTTTGGCTGGCTGGCCCGCGTGCAGTGCGTTGCAGTAGTCCATTTTGGAGACTATGTAATCTTTGTTATAATAAGAAACGTTTCTTTTTTTTTCTATTAAGGATACGATTCAATTGATTTAAGGAAAAATTTAACGTAGCATAAATTTCAGGATATCTCATTTTAACAGGAATAAAATAGCAATAATTATTTAAGCAGAGGCGTATTATGCTAAAGCCTGTAAGATATACCGAAGTTCGTGCGGTGCCTAAATTCGCAAACTTTGGTTTCCCCTTAATGTGTTTTACACCTGAAAGTTCTCGTGAAAATATTCCTGAAGTTATAACTGAATTGGAAAACTTTGTCACTCAATAACATATTATTACAGTATAATGTTACAGTGAAACGCCGTAAAGGTATTCGGAACTGTGTGCTTTACCGCATTATTATAATTGTATTGTTATATTTATATACAACACTTTATATATATATTTTTATGTAAAAGCATGCAGGAGATCACACCCGGTCAGGACCAGTGCACTCAATGACGCTCAGCAAGGGAGGCTGGATGCTGTATGCGGGAAACGTGTGTTGTGTTCGTGTTTGTGTGTGGGTTGGGGCGATTGCAAGTGTATATTTATCTTTTTCTTGAAGAGATCCAGATTGTAGGAAGGAGGAAACACAGACGCTGGAAGAGCATTCCGTAGCTTACCGGTGGCATTAAGGAAGGAGCTTTGGAAACTGCCAGTTCTTGGTCGACATATATTAACCGTGTATGGATGTTCGGCAAGTGTAAGACGAGTTTGTCTTCGAATATGCAATAAATATAAAAAATAATTATCAACGATATTGTTTGGTTAGTATTATATAGTCACATCAGCATAATATAGCCCTTGCTGACTGGTACAGAAAACCTCGATGTACAGTCTTTTGACTCTTATTTCTGTTCGCTTGTCGTAGATGCATGTGTCTTCATATTGGCATTTTAGACTAGTTACGGAGATCGTCTTTTGGGCGCTGGGTGACAGCCTCAGCGTCGACGAGCGCGCTTGGCAGTTGTGTGCCGACGTCCCCAAAGGTCGCATTATAGCCAGCCCAGCAATTTATTCCGCTTAGGCCGTAAGTTTGTAAAAATTATCGGAATAAATATGTGCTTCTAAATAACGTCTTTCTGTTGTTAATCTGTTCCTAATCCTGCCACCACGCGACTGAATAACTACCTTTCAATGAGGATGTAATATTTATATAAAATTGATAATTTTTAAATTTATTTTTTATTTAACACATACAGGAGAATACCAAAAGATGGTGTTAGTGATTCTGAAGTTTTCATTTGTGCATCTATGACGCTTACCATTTTCTACATATGTCTAAGCGCTATATATGAAGTGTTAATTCGCCAACGTCATAGTATACAGCCGGATATTCACTTTAAATGAGTGGTATTCACGGGATCATTAACTTTGAATAATAGGCTATGACTAGCATTTTGCGAGTGAGGATCAAATTCACACCAACCGGGGTATTTGAGAGCTCAAAAATAGTTTTTTTATAAATTTTATATATCTCCGTCGCGGATCAAGCCCACGATCTTTAGCTTGCCAAGCAAACGCTTTAATTGCTGAGCTATACTCGCTGGAAAATTACCGTTTCTTAAGTGTTGTCAGTTGTTAGGTACCACTGTATCTGAAGATTTTCTTAGGTACATACTCACATATATTGTTCTCAATAACCTCCAGGGTAGAAGACCGAAGACTTAAAGAGGCGGCTGCTGTAGTATCCAAAATTTTATTTTCATGTTACTTGTGAAACGGTTTTTTTTTAAGAATGATTAGCTTAAAGCTCTGAACGCCTTGACTTATTAATTTAAAGAAATGGTTCTACCTGACCAGCAGCACTTAGCTACATACGGTGGCCCATCCAAGACTTAGTCTGCACACAATTTGCTTAATTTTGAGATAATTTGGGCTCCCCACGAGAATAAATATGACCTCATGTTGGAGAGAGTTCAGAAGAAATTTTTGAGATTTCTTTACATGAGGATGTATGGATATTATCCATGGCTGTACTCATCTAACTTTATACGCGATATGTTGAGATACAATGAGTTGAGAACTAGAAGAGATGTGTGCTTGAGTATGCATTTCTTTCGGCTAGTGCGCGGCGTGTTCAGAAATCCTGATATTTTGTTGGAATTCGGGTTGTTTGTCCTTGCCAATTATTTAAGAATAAAAAGGCACAGATTACTTGTTCTTCATAGAAGTAATACTAACCTGATTATATTCCACTTGAGAGAAGCTCAGTTTCGAAATAAGCTCCACGAATTTATTTATCAAAGTAATTTCATGGAGTCTTCTGTTTAGCGAGCTTTGGGATTTTTTAATAATTGTTGTTTATAATAGTTAATACCTAATTGTTATTAAATGATATTCTTAATAGAAGTTTCAATAAATTTGTATTATATAATTGTTTTAATTATTTGGTATACACAATCACGATTTCAACACATATCAGTGAATAATAGAATTATCCACGCTATGTTTGACTTACCCAAAAGCTTTATTTAAACACCTATTTACGTGGTACATATTTACTTTGCATACGTGGAAAGCTCTAAGTTCAGTATTGTCTCTACAAATAATGGACTATGTACAAAGCATTCAGGGTTGACCTTACAGCCAGACATAGTCCCTAAGCAAATAAACAAGGAACTTCATTCAGATATCCTGAAAGATCCTTCACACAAAAAAGTCAATAAAATGTTATTATTAAAATAATAAACAATCTTGAAATTTATTAATGAAGGAGATCAATCCAACGCTTCAAAATAACACAAACGCGGCATGAATTGATATATATTTTTTATGTTAACACATACAGGAGAATACCAACAGATGGCGATAGTAATTTGTAAAGTCTCATCTGTGGAATTCTATGACGCTTACCACGGTGCATATGGCTAAGCACTGCTTGTGGAGTGTTGATCCGCTAACTTCATAGACTACAGCCTGAGATTCACGTTTCGTCCTTATTATTACAGGAATTTACTATGACTGGGTGGTTTCTTCACGGGACGTCTTTCGTCTACCAGAAATTGTAATTAATAGGCTATGACTGGTATTTTACGGGTGAGGGATCAAATTCACACCAACTGGGGGAATCTTAGAGCTCAGAAATCGATTTAAAAAATAAGTATTTTGTAAGCAATTAAATATACATATACTATACATAAAAATCCTTAAAGGAGTCAAATCATTCAGAAAAAATATCGGCGGGAGCGGGATGCGAACCGCGGACCTTTGGAACCAACCATTTTGCCCAGGTAATTATACAGCTCGGCCACCGGGCCAATTTCTTCCACCTGAGATGACTCGTCTCTGATCTTCTATATAAGTTATCATCGTATGATAGATGTCGCTATAGTATATATTCAAAGTATGTATATTTTTATTTTTTATTATTCAATCAGAATGTATTTAAGTATTTTGTAATCTCCATCAGGGATCGAACCCACGACCTTTGACTTGCAAAGCCAGCGCTTTGACCATCGAGCTATATCCGCCGGCATTTTGCATAATAATCAACGTAAATATACGAGCGTGGATCGTTTGGTACGACGAACCCGCGTCTTGTCGTCTTTTTAAAGACGGGGGAAACGTCAGTTTCTTTTTATATTCGACTAAATTCGCATCATTTTTTCACCTCATCAGTCGCCATTTATCCATGCCTCATCCCAAGACTATGAATTCAAAGATCCACTTGGCAGAAACCCGATGACTTGAAGAGCAGTTAACTATATATATGATATCCGAGGCATATTTTTGGACGTTTCGTTAATCGGATTTTTGATACAATCATATGACAAACCTAACGTTACCGAGGAATGGAACATTTTGTCCTAAGGGGCGGCGCAACCCAATAATACTTACAATACCAGAAATACATAAAAAATGTTACGGATTTAATGAACCACCTTACTACGCAAAGTCATTAAGCACATACAGTATTCCCTTCATTTGAAACCAAAACTGCATAAGTTCCGTAGATTGCAGTTAAGTTAGCGCAATTTAAAAACGTTTTCACGGCTTACAGAATTTTATTCAATTCGGATTCATTTATAATGTAAAAGACTGTCACTCTACTATACATGACAAGGGTACCATAATGAGTAATGAGATTTTGTATGAAAATAATGCATTAAGCTTTTGCCATATCCGCTACAAACCTAGAGTATATGGAGGATACAAATTGCATAGAAGAGGTACGAATATGCAAAAGGAAATCCCATATTTTTTTTATAGTTATTGAGGTTCATTGCCAATACATATTATATATATATATATATGTTTATATTTATGTAAACAAATACAGGAGAATTACGACAGATGGTGATGGTAAATCTTAAGTCTCATCTGTGGAATTCTATGACGCTTACCACGATGCATATGGATAAGCGCTGCATGTGAAGTGTTGATCCACCAACATCATAGACTACAGCCCGAGATTCACACTTCATCCTTATTATTACAAAAATTTACTTTGAATGGGTGTTCTTCACGGGACGAATTTCGTCTACCACCAATTTTAATTGATAGGCTATGACTGGAATTTTACGGATGACGGATCAAATTCACACCAACTAGGGGTATTTTGGAGCTCAGAAATCGATTAAAGATCCTTTTTTTTTTAATCTCCGTCGGGGATCGAACCCATGACTTTTGGATAGCAAAGCAAACGTTTGACCATTGAGCTATACCCGCCGGCGAATATATTTATGATAAGTTACCTTGTATTCCAAATGCTTTGTTACAATTTAAGTTTCATTTATTATTGCTTTGTAGTCTGCCGTTACTTTTTCTTCAATATTGACAAGAGAAATGTTATTCAAGATTATATTTGATGTAGATTTGTATGTGTGAATCAATTTGCTACAAAAAATATAAAGAATTGATATCAGCTCAAAAGCCCTAGTGAAGAAAATTTTGATATACAACCTTTCCTCTCATATTTTTGTTCGCTCGTCGGACACGCATGTGTCGCCATATTGCTTGTTTGGCAGATGTAGTTCTGTAGATTTTCAGTGGATCGATTTCGGCGCTGTGTGTCACCGACTAGGAGCGCTTAGTGACCAGCCGTGAGACTGTGTTGGTCATTCGAAATTGTCGACCGAAAGTTTGTCATTCTTTTAATTAATTATATGTCAATGTGCTCCTTAAAAATTTATTGTGTTGCTCATCTGCTCCTCTTTCCTCCACAATGCGTTAATAATTATACCAACGACGTGAAGTAATCTTCTCTAAAAGTAACGGGTATGTGATTTGTTGTGAAAAAATAATTGACACCTCAATCGTGTATAAAATATTTAAAATAATGTTAGAAAATAAAATAATACAAATAACTTCTTAGGTTTTCACGGCCAGATTTGATGTTGTGGCTTTTGGGTTGAGCCGTGTGTGGTAAACTTTTTTCAACCAATATTTCGACCGCCATTGCAGGGGTCTTCTTCAGGATTAATAATTTATTTAGTTTTGAGTTGGTTTATTCAGATTATATATTTCTTTGGTTGAAATATTGGTTGAAAAAAGTTCACCACACACGGCTCAACCCAAAAGCCACAACATCAAAATAATATAAATTAATTAAAATATAAATAATCGTTTCGTAAACAACAGGGTCAGATCCTGTCAGCCCAGAAGTGGGCGAGATCGATGGCGTTACTCCCGGTCATCATCAGGTCCTCATGGAAGCTGAGCTACTCGGAAACAGCGCACACTACAGAAGGTGTGATAGGGTCTGCTCCACGCCGCAGTCACATTCAGTTGGTCCGCTGTAAAACTGCCAGGCTCTTATTTGTGTCCTCGTCTTGCATACCCCGGTCCAAAGTCTATTAAAGGACCTCCATATATTCTACCCCTGCTCGAGTCCAGGGGCTAGGTCCTCTTTTGGGGCAATCCAAGTATTCTCCTCAGTTGCGCTTCTTCACATGTTCAGCCGCAGGGTGGCCTAAGGCATCATCAGTTCCTCTATCGACTGTAGAAAATTTCTTCTTGATTTGAGCCTTGATTATTATATATTAAAGCACTAATGTAAGCAAAATAAGTATAATTATTAAAAAATGGTCATATTGAAATGAAAGGAAAGGCCATGAACAATAATTTAAATGTATTTTCATACAAACACTCATTCAATGCAGCTCCATTTAGAATGCAAATTTGTTTCACCTGAAAACTAAAAATTCAGAAAAAAAACTGCAGTGAAAATAAACTTTATGACCGTTTTGTGGCGTTCGTGTTTTCAGGAGCAAAACATTTAGCATCTCATTTTCATGTTTATTATTTATGAATTCCACAAAATTATGATGGATTCTGGATGAAATTTATATAAATTAAGTATAATTGAGGAAAATTACTTTCATAATCTAGAAAACATATTAAAATTTATGACGTCCAAAATGAAATACTTAAAATATAAAGATAGATTTTTGATACAGTAAAAAGTATAGTTTAATTATGCAATGATTTATTTTTACGCAGGTTAGTAGCTATTATTTTTATCGCCTTTCAAAATATTTAATTTTCATTTATTCATGAATAATGTTGTGTTTTGAGTTTTTTTTGTTGTAAACATATACAGGAGAATACCGACAGGTAGTGATAGTAATTCTGAAGTCTCGTCTGTGGAATTATATGACGCTTACGATGCTGTATATGGCTAAGCGCTGCATGTGTTGATCTTCCAACGTCATAGACTACAGCCCCAGATTCACGCCTCATCCTTTATTATTACAGGAATTCACTATGAATAGGTGGTCTTCACGGGATGACTTTCGTCTACCATCAGTTGTGATTAATAGGCTATGACTGGCATTTTACGGGTGAGGGTTCAAATAACACACCGACTGAGAGTATTTTAGAGCGAAATTCTTTTTTTTAATCTCCTTCGGGGATCGAACCCACGACCTTTGGCTTGTAAAGCAAACGCTTTGACCATTGAGCCGTACCCCACAAGCCCGTATGTGTAATACAAAGTATAACATAATAATAAAAAATAAAATACCACCAACATTACATTCAACGCATTAAATCTACAGTCAAATAAACTTAGAATTAATTACAATTATTTGAATGACGATGATGCTTTCAGCAATGATGGTAAAAATATTGAATCAGAAAAAATCTTAACATTAAGTCTCACCTTGCGTATTTGATGAATGATTTATATTTCGTTTTGTAAATATTTTTGTTCAGTTTTCAGTGAATAAAAGTTTCACGCTCTCCGATACTGAAAGTGCACTATTTACTGAGCCTCGCTAAAAACCGCGCGTTTGAGTGTGTGGACGGAGGTCTTGAAGCTCCTGGCCTGCGCGGACCAATATTGACCCCTGCGAAGCACCCCTAGCAAACCGCGCGTATTTGCCTAGCCAAAATCAAGATGTTGATATCAGCATGATATAGCTTTTGCTGACTGGTACCGAAAACCTCGATAAACAATCTTTCGTCTCTTATTTTCGTTTGCTCATCGGAATCGCATGTGTTGTCATTTTGTAATGCCGTTAGGAGGACTAGTTATATAGATATCCTCTTGCGGCGCTAGGTGTCGCCGACCACGGCACGCGGTGCCCAGTCAGTTGTGTGCCGACCGCGACGAAGCCGTATTATGGCAGGCCCGGCATCTTATTCCGCTAGGGCTGGAAATTTATAAAGAATATCGTGAAAATATATGTGCTTCTGGAAAACTCTGTGTGTTGTTCTTCTGCTCCTCGTCCTGCCACCACGCAATTCAATAACGAACTTGAACAGAGGAGGATATTAATGCTTACTCCGTTTTCTTAGTGATTACATCTTCTTTCATATACAGTATGTAGACACTACAGTATGTAAAAGCTTTATAATTCATTGTGTCTTCTTATATTTGTTATTACATTCATTACGTAAAATATGATTTAACAACTAATACACATACAAACTCATACCAAACATCATATTTTATGACATTAATATCATCAGTAAATAAGAAATAATACACTGATTATAATTTAACCAATATTGAAGATGTTCTCTAAGGAGGCCGAAACATGTATTCGTTTAAAATAAATGTGAATCAAAACATATTTTTTTAAATAGTTAATTTTTAATTAAAAATAATTTAAGATTATAATGATGCACTTTCACCAAGTATTGTCTGTTGATAACCTTAATGTTATTGTTATATCTTTTGAGAAAAATTATATTTTTACGTCACAAATTTCTTATTATTGTTGTAGTGAAATTTAAATTAAAAAAAAAAAAAACTGCAAAGAAACTTATATTAAAAATTTCCTGCACTAAAAGCGCTGAAGGTCTGAAGTGGTGAAGGGTAGATTCATGAAAGCGGAACTTTCAGTGCCATGTGTGAACAGTCCGGCCTCAGTGTTGACTCAATGCTGCTTATGTTTGCTCTAAGCAATCGTACTCTAGGGACTGACTTGGACTGTCTATATTCCAGAACTATGGTTACCTTCTACCACACAGGTTACCTTGAAATACTTGTCCATCTTCTTATTAATATGTTCCCAAGCAAAAAAATGGCCAAAATTTGTCGACTTCAAGTATAAATCATCTTCCAGAATTTTTATCATGACAAAACATTCCTGAATCCATACCACGCTTACCATGGGTGCATATGGCAAAGCGCTGTATGTGGAGTGTTGATCCGCAAACGTCATAGACTACAGACTGAGATTCACGCATCATCCTTATTATTACAAGAATTTACTATAAATGGGTGGACTTTACGGGATGTCTTTCGTCTACCACCAATTTTAATTAATAGACTATGACTGGCACTTTACGGGCGAAGCAACAAATTCACAACAACCGGGGGTATTTTCGAGCTCAGAAATCGATTATTATTATAATTTTTTAACTCCGTCGTGGATCGAACCCACAACCTTTTGCTTGCAAACCAAACGCTTTAACCATTGAGCTATACCCATCGGCATGTTAGCTCTTTGCATTCGTATTCTTTAGTATGATGAACACTGAGTATATTCCAGTACTGTGGTTGCTTTTTACTCTATTATCTTGAGACACTTCTCCATCTTTTTCTATATCCGTTTTCAAGAACTAATATAGAAGAAGATGGTATATGGAGAAAGCAATCCGAAAATTAACCGCAATTACTAGAATAATGTTATGTCGTCTAAAATTTTTATTTCAACAAAGATTTTTATGTATCGTAACTCACCTATAGATCGTCAATTTTGACAATCAAAATAAAAGGTATTTCAGGAATCAAATTGAGTGTAAGCGAAAAAAATTAACAGCTTTATTAAAGCCTTATGGATCAAGTTTCGTCACTTTGGTGTAATCATTAATTTCACCTGGCTTACCTGAACGTGATGCATCTTCAACATCAAAATAACTTGATTGGAAATTCGTAAAACCAGTTTTGGCACTAGTGTTCTGTCAAGACATTTACTCAATAAATCACATATTTTTATTGCTTTTATTTAATATTTTATATCAAAAGTTTTGAGTAAACTCAAAATACGGTATTTAACATCTAATATTTATCAGTCATTATCATCACCATAATTATCAGCAGCGTGTGTCCACCTAGTGTTATACGTAGGCCTCCAGCATTAGTCTCCACCTATTGCGATCCTCCGCCCTACGCATGCAGGTAACTCCGCTTTTCTTCTGAATAATAAGAGTATAATAAGCCTTCTCATATAATACAAGTACGCCGGCGGCTATAGCTCAGTGGTCAAAGCGTTTGCTTTGCAAGCCAAAGGTCGGGGATTCGATCCCCGACGGAGATTTAATCGAAAAAGGATTTTTAATCGATTTTTGAGATCTAAAATAACCCAAGTTGGTGTGAATTTGATCCCTCACCTGTAAAATGGGAGTCAAAAACCTATTAATTAGAATTTGTGGTAGACAAAATTCATCCCGTAAAGACTACCTATTGATAGTAAATTCCTGTAATAGTAAGGATGATGCGTGAATCTCGGGCCGTATTCTATGATGCTGGTGAATCAACACTCCACATGCAGTGCTTAGCTATGCATCATGGTAAGCATCATAGAATTCCACAGATGAGACTTCAGAATTACTATCAACATCTATTGGTATTCTCCTGTATGTGTTTACATAAAAAAAACAGCATCAGCGTGTGTCCGCGTAGTGTTATACGTAGGCCTCCAGCATGAGTCTCCATCTATTGCCATCCTCCACCCTACGCATGCAGATAACTCCGCTTTTCTTCTGAATAGTGAGAGTATAGCATAGGTGAGGTACAATGCAAAAAATTACTTCATAAAATCAATCGAAAATTTTCTCATATAATACAAGTATATCGAAATATACAATGCTCATGTAGCTGATGTGTGAAATCGGATGTGGAAATACTATAG
Source organism: Glossosoma conforme (assembly GCA_022606575.1). Lineage (NCBI taxonomy): Eukaryota > Metazoa > Arthropoda > Insecta > Trichoptera > Glossosomatidae > Glossosoma > Glossosoma conforme. The sequence goes on from JAGTXR010000044.1 coordinate 712,281, forward strand.
CTATCGTTTTTTTTTGGTCAATACTTATTGCCCCAGACGGAATTATTCACAGCAAGTGTTCGAGGACATGAGTTGCTCTTATGCTGATCTAAAAAGGATTGCAGAAGATCGAGAAGAGTGGTGATCTTGATGCAAGATTTTGTTGCTGCAAACCAATCCACCGGATTGATACTACGAAGAAAAATTATTGGTGGAATTCCTTCCGTAAAATCAAATTTTAATACAAGAATATCTAGAAATTATTCCACATTTTTTATTAGAAAACGACATGTTTTGGCAATTATTTTACACTCACCTACTCACTAACACCTTGCATTTTATAATCCTGCACACTTTCATAGCTTATTGGCTCAACAATGGCTACTCTACCTAGCCAAAACATGTCGTTCTCTAATAAAAAAAATGTGAAATAATTTCTTAATCAAATTTTATTTTTATTTAAAATTAATATCAATTAAACATACGAACGTTTCTTGAAAGGTAATACACCAAAACATTTGATTAAATGTGATTATCTGCACTATTTAATACCTGAAAGGTTTGAAATAGAATTCATGGCTTAATGCCGATGATTCTGATTACGCTTCTAAGCAAATTAGTAATGACTACGTCACATTAAAGGGTCATTAGCCACTTTTATCTCCCAGGCACAATATATCCAATTAGCTGGAGACAAGGAGAGAGTCGATTAGCTATTTCGCTCACATGTAATTAGATCAAGTATGAAGAACTAACGGTCCACGAGCCATGCACTGCCAGTATTTTTTTCTTTATTTCAATTAATTATTCACATACTCCATCTTTAAAAAGGTGACGACAGTCGTGGGTTAGTTATTTGGCCGTGAGGAAGAAAGATGCAAGAGCAGGTCGCCAAGCAAAGAACTTTTTCAGAAGCGCAATCTGCGTTTATTTTCAATATAAGACCGCCCGACAATTACATGTGTCGTCGGCCTCGGTCGGCCGGGGAATGGTACGGGCGAAGGCGCGAGTCGACGACAGACGGGGTAGTGTGACATGTAGCGCCCCAAAGATAATCGTGGATAGGTCACAAATTAAAGTTGATAGTTGAACCAACATGAATTGGAGCTACTATCAGATCAAATAAAATGTCGTATGGAAACGCCGCGTAATTAATAAGTAAAGAGTAGTAATGTGTATACATACAGGAGAATACTGACAGATCGTGATAATAATACTAAAGTTTCATCTATGGTTTCTATGACACTGACATTGTGAGACTTGGATAAACGCTACTACATATGGAATGTTGATTCGCCAATGTCATAGACTGTAGCATGTAATTTACGCATGATCTATTTTCAACAGGAATTAACGATTAATGAGTGGAGTGTATGAGACGAATTTTGTCAACCACTAATTAAAAATAATAGTCTTTTAGTGGCATGTTAAGAGTGAAGGATCGAATTCATACCAACATAGTGTATTTAAAGAGGTTAGAAATAAATTAAATACCATTTTGTAAGTCTTCGTCAGGGATTGAACTCAAAACCTTTGGTTTGGTAAACAAACGCTTAAACCAATGATTTAAGCCCTCCGCCTATCTTTCATTTTGAAAAATAGTCTTTGACTAGAATATTACGGACGAAGAATCAAATTCACACTAACAGGATACAGAGATTGAATCATAAGTCGATTAAAAACATTTTTTTTTTTTAATGTAAGAAGCAAAGGTTCATCTCTACTGAATTAGATAATGGAGTTCCACAAAGTAAGCAGCAATGATTGGATACAACTTTGTACTTTCCCATACAAAATACAATGTGATTGAAGCCGTCGCTTCTAGAATATTCTGCACAGCGAAGGCAGCGTTCAATAGAGATCAATTTGCTGGCGAGAGAAATCTGGTTGGTGGAATAAAAACTAAAGGATAAGACGATTTAATTTAGCCAAATTTGACCTTTGAAAGCATTTTGTTGAATGAATGAAGATCCATGTACATTTTTATCTATGCTTGTCGTGAACAGACACATTTAGACAGATACCAATATAATCTAACATATATATTAAAGCTCACCCCCTCATTTTGTGTGAATGATGTCCAAATAATTATAAAAAAAGTTTCACGTCATTAAAACCACGGGAAAAGATTTCTTTGGCGCGCAAACCATGACTTAGGATGGACTTTTTAATACTGGTTTGTTTTATGAGGATACGCATTGTTTTCATTCAATCAACATTAATGTGTAGTAACGTAGTTGTAAAAGGAAAATATTTTAATTGGAGACGTAAGACAATAAATTACCAGGTCAAATCATCAAAATATATATTATTAAATTCATATTTATTATTATACAAACCATATTTACAATTATTATTAAAAGGTCATTTATTTTTTAAATACACCATGATGCACGAAAAATCCTGGAAGACCACAGGCAACCTGGACTGCAACTGTAGACAAGGATCTGAACTTGACCGAGAATGCAACGCAGGACAGACAGACATGGCGAATGTGCACAAGGAGAGTCGACCCCAGATGTTGGGAAATGGCGAGGCAATAGAAGAAGAATAAACGATCATTTATTTAATTGGGTAATTTTTGAGAATATGTAATTTTAGTATTAAATATTTTTATTATAGTTGATTTTGATATCCAATTTATTATTAATTAATTAATGTATTTTAAACACAAACAGAAATCAGTTAATAATAATAAACTCTATCAGAAACTAACAGACATCAACCGACACTGTCCGACACCATCAGACACTGACGACTCTGAAGCATCGCTGGCTTCATAAAAAGCCTCCCAAGACTAAAATGACGCGTCAGTCTCTCGTATTAATAATTGGATGTGATTTGCATTGAAATTGGATTTCTCCCGGTTTGTTGTTAACTGGATTTGTCTTGACTGTCGGGTAGCAACCCATCTTCATCCATACTCTACAGTCTACCCTGTTATTAATGTCTTGACTAGTTAAAACATCTAAAATACAATAATAATATACAATGTTTGTTCATTATTTAATGTTTTTTTTTTTTAAATTTTATACTTCGTAATTACAGTTTTCTAAGCTTAATTTTAAAAAACATCGTCACTTACGTCACTTACAATCACCCTTTCGTGACGGCTCGGTGAAATACAAATAATATTGTCAATACGGCGTGAATTTTTCTAACCATTTTTTTTACTTAAGACTAGTATTTGAAGCATACATGTAATAACAAATATTCATTATGTAACTCCATACATGTGGTGGCATTGACACATGTTGTTTACAGAAAAATCAATCCTGTGACGAAACCTAACAATATTTATTTACATGCTTAACAGATTCCTGTAAAAATACATGTAGGTTGATTAAGGGAATGACTGCAGTTCCAAGTTCCTACCGTAGATGTCACAATGAGTACTGAAAGTAGCAAAACTATATATCACGGCTCCCGATGTCAACCGTAGGAGAATCTTGGATGGCATATATCGACAACCGATGCGAAAGGGATAAGCCAGAAATCAACGTTTTCTTTTGTATGAAATTGCATGTAGAAAAACACAACCAGTCAAGACCAGTGGGATCTAATACGCGTAGAGGACGGCCAGTCGTTGCAAGACAAATATGTTGTGTTTGTAAGTGCATGTTGATATGATATTTAAAGAGATTCAGATTTAATGAAGAAGGAATCACGGATACTGGATGGGCATTCCAAGCTTTTCAGTGGCAGATAGGAATCTCTAATAATAATTGAACCGATCTTACATGTTTGTTGCAAGAATTGAATCTAAGAAGTAAGTGTGTCATTATTAGTTAAAAACATTGCCTACGATGTTGATATATTTTGTAAGGGAGGCCCAATCCAGGCATGAACTCCACGAGTTTCTTTGGAGGAATGATTTGTTGGCGTCGTCTGTTTGATGAGCATTGGGACCTTCTGTTTCTTGTCTTTGTTGCTTTGTTCTTAGTAATTTATTATAAGTACCAATATTTGTACATTCTTTTTGATTGTACTTCAGTAATGTTTTTTTTTCTTCATTTCTAATGTTTCTGTAAGTGAAAAAAAAAAATTACTTGACTTGAAAATTGAATTGAATTAAAAGAACTGCTCTCTTTGAACTTAGTTAATTAAGCTAAGAAGGTAATACTGTTTTTATTTATTACATTAATTGACACAAAAATATTCCACTGTAAGAAATAAACTAAGATTTGTGAAAATATACCACTCAAGGTTTAATTTTAATGTTTACTCACAAATTAATAAAATGCCTAAAGAGGCTTAATTTTTGCATTCTAAGAACTAGAGTACAGATGTTAATGCATCGCTTTTCTAATAGCAAAACAATAAAGTAATTATTGAAAAACTAAGAAAAAATTACTGAATTCCACAAAATCATTAAAAATATAAGACATATATTAAATGCTGTTATAGCTTATTAATATAAATTGGTGGTAAGAAATGATGTAGAGACTTCTTATAAAAGTAAGCGCCTCCTGTTATGAAAAACAACCTAATAGCTCATTAGCCTCATTGAGCGGTAATAGCCGTTAATGCTAAACAGGACAATTAATTTGTCCGTTATTGGTAACTGAATTTCAGTCGTTCTTCAGGATTTACGGGTGTTTCAGTGCTTGTAGGTGCTTAAACAGTTCCCAACGCCATGCAAATCTGGGTCGCTCCTGCATAAATTTAATACCCGTTACCGGAAGCGGATAAGGGACACGGGAAACGTGCCTAAAGCTCGACCAACTAGTGAAATATCTTAAACTATTACGTCGGGTTAACGTGCTTAATTAATGTTATCAAATATTATTAATGGTGTTGATTTGACGTTTGGTGGCGAAGAAAATATTCAATCCAAATATCTAGGTATCTTAAAAGGAGTCTCGTTACTAAAAAAAATATATTAAACGTTCCCGCTATAAAATACCGGTAACCGTGTTTTCCAAGCATGTTTTCACTGAAGCGGTTTTCTCATAATGCAGGCAAGAGATTTTTTTGTTATTTCTGTTGATACTATCTCGATATAGCCCTTGCAAACTAGTGGTGAAAAGCCTAGATGTACAATCATTCGTTCCTTATTTTTGTTTGCTCCTCTAACATGCATACGTAAAAGGTATATATTAGGCTAGGTCTATATTTAGAGTCAAAAGCTATGGTGCTGTCACCATTTTGGTTAGTACTTTTGTAAATGGCCACTATTAATTTTGTCACTGGGTGTTACCAACTATGACCACTCAGTGACTAGTCGTCAGTCTGAGTCTGCTCGGGGCTGTAAGCTACGTTCTTGTTTGTATAAAATATAATTTGTGTTAAATAAATTAGAATGTGCTACTTAAGTTCTATGTGTTGCTCTCATCCCTCGACTACGTATCCAAATGACTGTTCTGATGACGTGAAGTCGTTTTTTTAGTAACAGGGATGTCAATATTTTCAGCATTCACTTTGAGATTCATTGATATATTAAATAAATTAATATTTCCTTATTAATTTTTTTAATTTTTATTAGAATATTATTTTAAAAGAATTTTATGTATAAGTATGAAATGTATGAAATGTATGAAATGTAATGTATGAAAAAAGAATTTTATGTATAGTATATGTATATTTAAGTAATAATAATATTTCCTTTTTTGTACTTACATAAATCGCACTATTTATACATTTGCTAGAATTCTGTGGCTTTTCTTTCAATTAAGGCTTCATCAGTTATTAACGTGTAGAAGCTTTCTTCTTTATTCTAAGTGAAAAAACAGTGATCAATATTAAAAACATTAAGGTTATCAACTGACAATACTTCGTGAAACGGCATAATTATAATTTTTAATTAATTTTAATTACAAAAATAATAAATTAAAAATATTTAGGTTTGATTAACATTTATTTTAACTCATTACATGTTTCGGCCTGGAGACCATCTTCAATAATACGGAAGATGAAATCAGCTCAAATAAATGTGAATCAAAACTAAATATTTTTGGTTTTTTTTTTAATTAAAATTAATTTAAAATTATAGTCAATATTAATCACATTAAAAACAATTTGAAGTATTTATTTATTTAATACTATAATAAAACTCTGTATAATTATATTTCTTCTTCATATATGTAGGCTAAGGATTTTCAAAAGACATCAAAATTTATTTTATGCTCTCCTGATGTTTCCTATGAACATATTTAAGCAAATTTAATATATACTGTCTTTTTCATATTTTCATATAAAAACTTAACAAATATTTAGTTTTAATTGATAAAAATCTTGATTTTGTAAATATTTTTGACTATATTAATTACATAAATAATTTTACAACCCGAATTTACAATAGCAAAAAGAGTTTTGTTTACAAGAGCTCGAACTGTGTTATTAGGAGTACATTAATAACTTTGGTCTTTTGTTCGAAATTTGAACAAAAGAAGGGAGCTTTTTGAAAGTACCAAAGCTTAAGATTGAAGATTCCTGAAAAGCCAATCTAAGTTCTGAAAAGTCGATTGATTCATTACGGGAAAGCCATTCAAACAGATTAAAATTATTTTGCTTTTGGGTAAAGAAGAGTAATTATATTGCGTGAATATTTAAAGAATGAATGTCTTTTATCAATTGTTTTACGAGCACACATATACAACCTGTAAATATGTGTTAACTTGTACATACCTGTACAAGCTACTGCCAGTTTTTAATTGAATCATTATTGAAGATGGTCTTCAGGGCGGCCGAAACATGTAATCACCTAAAATAAATGTGAATCAAAACTAAATATTTTGAATTAATTATTTTTTTAATTTAAATTAAATTATAATTATGCAGATTCACCAAGTATTGTCAGTTGATAACCTTAATGTTAACGCATCAACGTCATTCGTTTTATTACATATTTTCGTTATAAACTGTCTCCAAAAACATTCATCTTCATCAATCGTCATAATATTTGCCCGTTTCATGTGAGCTATATATTCGGAGCTGAATTGAGAACGTTTAATATATATGTTTTTTACACTTTTTCATCATGGTGAAAAATTTACGTTCGTGGAAAAAGGCAGTTGTATGTATACTTTAATGATTTGGGCACGTGAAACAAAGATTGAGATTCAAATGGTGAAGAAAGCTCTCACTATATTCACGCTGAAGAGAATACCTGGAGGACCACATGCAACATGGATTCAATAAAAAAACAGTCACTCAGTTCTCACATTTACTAGAATTTTCTGGCTTAGCTTAACTGAAAACTGCTATGGTTAGTTATCTACTACATTTATTCTTAGATAAGTAATACTCTGGAAATATTCCTACATCATATTTACACTCAAAACCTTCAGTCTGTCAAATCATAAATAATATATTTATTTCTTTAATTAAATGTCATTTTTAAATTGTTTTTTTATGGAAAATACTCAACGCGGAAGGGGGTTTGAAGCCTGAAACAGATACACATGCAAGTACTTTGCGCAGTGGCGTGTCTAGAGCCCCTCTTGACCCGCATTCGTCTCTCTGGTGCTACCCCCCAAGCCACTCGGCCCACTACGCCACTGAAAACACAAGACTAGACTGTATGGTGCAGTTGATAAAGTGAGAAGCTTAAATTTCACGTAAAAACCAACCATGTAAAATTTTTATTGATTTATAAGAATATTTTTCATAACTATATCAAAAAAAAAAGTTGTAATTTGAAGTGCGACTAGAATCATTAAATTTTAAGGAATACAAGAAAGACTATACAATGACATACAAGACATACAAGAAAGACTTCACAAACTCGCTTGGTGAAAAGCCTCCCTGTCCCGTCCTGTTTTTGGAGACCCAGATGGAGACCCGTTAATGGGTTGGATGCAAAAATTTTCTTTTTTTAATGCTTTCTAGGTTCATCAGTTAGATGTCAAATAGACCTCATTCTAAGGCTGAAAAGTTAGTATACTACTGCGAGTTTCGAATTGCCTACTTTGGTAACACGTTGCTAATCACGAAATACGTGGGAATAGATAAGGAAATGGTATCAATGGATTGAACTGTTAAAATTTCATTATCTCTGTCTATCTAATAATGTTTCCCTTGTATGTCCCATATATGTCGTATGAATCGCTGTCGTCAGAGGCTGCATTAATTACTGTTGTATCTATCAATGTGTACGTCAGAGGGTCCTTTATAAGGAGACGACCAAATGAACCAAGCTCTTCTTCTCTTTTCCGTAACCGTCTTTGCGTCTTTGATCAGCACATAGCCGTCCGTCGGATCCAACTGTGTTACACTGTCCAATCTTCGGCTGACCAAATTTTCCACTACCAACGTATAACCTTTGAATCATTTTAAAATCCATGTTAGTAATTCCCAAAGAACCAAATTATAATCATTTATTAACTTTACTCAACCGCTCTAATTGTAAATAATTTTCCTGACCATTTTAAATTCAATATTGTACAAAAATAAACTCAAATTGCTTACCAGTAATTAAATTCTCCATGACATTCTGCTTCGTAGTATCAATCCGATGGAATGGTTTGCAGCAACAAAATCTTGCATCTTGAACTCCGCTCCTCTCGATTCTCTGCAATCCTTTTTAGCTCAGCATAAGAGCTACAATTCATGTCCTCGAACGCTTGCTGCAAATACTCCCGTCTAGGGCGCCCTCTGCAGTTTCTACCCTTAACCATCCCTTTCACAATTTCGTGATGATGACAATCGTGGCGCATGATGTGACCGATCCATCGGCTCACCTCTCTGAGATGGTTCTTACTAGGTGCCTATCTTCCTTGATTCTGCTAAGAACCACAATGTTCGTGACGTGGTCTCTCCAGGAAATGCCAAGAATTCTCCTGTAAAACCACATCTCAAGGGCCTTTACAATCAACCAACCGTCCCACTGCTTGTATAATCAGATACCCCCAACACCAAGATTGAAGTCGCGAAGCAGCTTTCTGAAATACGATGGTTTGGCGCTATAAAAAATATCAAGGTAGAGAGCGGACAATAATGCCTCCCATCTGTCATACTGTGTATCAAGAGATGATGAGAACCTAAACTTCTGTGATATATTCTTTAGATGTCACAAACTATACTCCTTGGCTGGTATCGCACCACCGAACATAAGACGCAAAGTCATATGCGCCGAAGAAATGCGTAAGGCAATAAACCAACCGTCCCACCGCTTGTATAATCAGATACCCCCAACACCAAGATTGAAGTCTCGAAGCAGCTTTCTGAGATCCACGCAACCTCTCACATCCGGCCCTGAAAATGAGAGACTCCAGCTCTGGCAACAAATCGCACCAGAGGATTTAATTACGCCAAAGGAAGGCCTCCCAACTGGCAAGAACCTTGACTGGCGGACATGGAAATCCCTGAACAGATTAAGAACCTGAGTTGGTAGAACAAAGAACAACCTCGAGCGGTGGGGAATGCTTTGGCAGGGAGAGACTATTGTGCGACTGTGGAGACCTACAGACCGCCTCACACCTAAGATGCTGCTCCATGTGCCCAACAAGCTGCACATCTCAGGACCTAATGCTGGGCAACACACGAGCTATCGATGTTGCCAGATACTGCGAAAAAATAATTTGACGTCACTGACACGAAGAAGAAGAAGAAAGGCCTATAGTCTTTTTTTATCACTTTAAGATAAGCACTATATCTCACAGCCGTACATCAAGATGCTCCAAACAATTTTTTTGGTAAGTTGCTTGCGGAGCTTTAAATTGATATTTTTTTGACTCATGAATTGTTGTTTTTTATTGAACACTAAGTTTGCTTGATGTATGCGTCTGTTGACTTCTCTTTTTGTTCTGCCATCCCAGGTGATCGTACTTCCAAGGTATACAAACTCTTTTGCATCTTTTAGGGTTACTCCTAGCATTGATATTGATATCCTCCTCTTCCATTTATGGACATCGATTAACTGGATGAAGGATGCAGGATCAGGTTTACAATATAAACACTTGTTTCACATATTATTTGTTTATTGTCGCAAACGTCGCCCGCTACAGCAACGCACAGGATGCGCGCACTGTAACGGGCGCGAGTCAAACTTCAACTGCCGGCCCACGGCGCGATCTCACATCTCCACGGTACCAACTGCCAATACGACAGTCCTACCAACCGACAATAGGCCAACTGTCATAACAATTATTTTTGGCGTATGCAAACATTCGATGTAGATGTCACGCAAGCGAACCAAAATAATAGACAAAAGATCGCTTGTTGAGGCTTTACGGCATCGTAAGGAGCTATAGCTGAGTCATATATATTAATGTTCTGCTGCTCGTTGCGGCTTACTATCATGACCTTAGTTTTTTGTGATGTTTTTCTTCATATTAAAGTTAAAATTAAATATGTTTTCCATGGACATCAGCGCTTCAGTGATATCGTCTTCAGTCTCAGCAGTCAGAGCAATGTCGTCAGAATCTTATCCTATCATTCAATTGGCCGTGTATTTTGAATTTATCTGACTTGACATTAAACTGTGTATTATTTCTTCTTTTTTATGTTCTGTTACTAAAAGAACATCTACATGTCACCGGGATCGTCTTCGGGAAGTGTTGTGAAGGGATGAAGAACATATGAGCAGCACAATAAACTTTTCGAGAAACTTATCAAAAGCACTACGTTATTTCACTAAAACAGTCGACTACTGGTTCTTTACACTGTTCAAAATATCCCAATTATCGATTGAGATAGTCAATTTAAGATAAAACCACTAACCTGGTTGTTCAGTTCGTTTTTGCGTCATATATGTCACGAAACACCAAAGCATCTTCCTGGTTTTCTGCTATATTTGTTAACATAATAAAATAATCCAAGAATTCCTAAAAATGATATATTTAGAGTACAATGAAAGAAATAAGAACAAAACACATTGTAAAGTGTTCCTAATGCGTTTCTGTGCAATTCCATGCCAAGTGTATTCAAAGCTTTGTATTCAGCAGTTATTTTTATTTCTTTAGTACCGTATACATTTTATTTTTGTAAGCAGTATTCAGTTCAATTTTTATTTCCTTCACTGAAACTTTAAAGTTTCTTTGTAAAACTGTTTTATCAATGCGTATTTATTTGATTTTTTTGCAAAATTAAAAATGTTATTTACTATCTCATTATTTACGAAGAATACAAATATATTATAGATTTATATATTTACAAAAAAAACACTTTATAAACGTACATTTATATTAAATAGTGATAATTAAACCTCGTCTTTTAAATATATGTTCGAACAATCCCAAAAGAAATTCACATTTAAACAAGGTTCACAATAACTAATTATATATTCCTTAATCAATTAAATATTTAATGCTTTTTATGTATAAAATTAACATTAATTATTATTATATTAAAAAAAACATTACCCGGACCTTATTTAAATTTTTGTTAACTTTAATGCTCTTAGAAACTGAACCAATTTGTAAGACCAAAAAAATCTTCAGAATTCCTTAATTCTCATCAAATCTTGAGTGTTTTTTTATTTTAAATTGACAAAATGAAAATGAGGAATAAAGGTTGTCCACTAGACACTATCATTACCACCGAATTCAGAAAAATACGAGACAACATGCATAAATATTGACATCATCATATTATAGCCCTTGCTGACTGGTACCGAAAACCTCAATATAACATCTTTCATCTCTTATTTCTGTTAGCTTCAATAGTTACGTAGATCGCCACTTGGGGTGCGGTGCGACTGCCCATCACGAGCGCTCGCCAGTCGTGTGCCGTCAGTCGGCGAGAGCATATTGTATTGTGGCTTGGCCTGAATTCTGTGACTAGGTCGAGCCATAAGTTTGTAAAGTTTATCGTAAATATATGTCAATGTGCTTCTGAAAAAGTCCTTGTTTTGCTGACCTGCTACTCATCATGCCCTCACGTGACTGAATAACAACGTTTTGAATGAGAGGAGGATGTTAATATGGAGTGCTGCAAAATGGAAACTCACTACTGAGTGACTGCAGACATCTTCAAACTGAATGACATCTAAGATCCTGCCTCATATGTCCAACAAACTACTCCTTATATAATCATGTGTTAACCTATGTTACAATAGTTAAGCCATCAATGTTGCCAGATATATGGCTGAGTTATTTTTATGTTTCTGAGATAAAAAATACTAGGATAAAAAAGTACTTCAATAATTGGAGATAAAAATACTTTTCTTTTAACCCTTTCGCATCAGTTGTCAATATATTCAAGATTCTCCTACCGTTGACATCGGGAGCCGTGATATATCGTTTTGTTACTTTCAGTAATCATTGTGACATTTGCGGTAGGAACTTGGAACTGCAGTCATTCCCTTTATCAACCTGCATGTATTCTTTACAGGAATCTGTGAAGCATGTAAATAAATATCTTTAGAATTGGTAACAGAAGCGATTTTTCTGTAAGCCACATGTGTCAATGCCACCACTTGTATGGAGTTACTTACAGAACGTTTGTTAAATATAATAGTTTTTTATGCATCATCTGATAGCTTAAGGATACAAAAACCAATGTTATGTAAGAAAATATGTCAGATAAGTACATTAATGATTCAAATACTAGTTCTTAGCAAAAAAAATAGTTTGAAAAATTAGCGCCGTATTGACAGTATAATTTTTATTCCACAGAGCCGTAACGAAAGGTTAAGTAAATTAAAACCTGACATAACGACATTCTCAATATACTAATAAAGAAATACATATAATAAAATAACTTTTCCATTCTGCCACGAAAACCTAGCGAGCTTCGAAAATTGCGTCATTTTTTGTATGAAAATGTTCAGTACATATTTTATTTTGATTAGAAAGTTTTCATTTGCTGCGAAACGTGCTGTATGGAAAACTACAAATCAAACAAGGTGTGAAAGTTTGGAGCTGAAAAGCATTTCTGACCCTGTCTACTCTTATTACTTTCTACCGATATTTTTACACATTTCACTGAAAACTGTTCAAGGGCGTAGGTTTATTTTTTTTACGAAAAAAACATACGTGACATGGCAACATAGACAACCCTAATCTTAGGCACATTTTTTTAATATAATAAATTATTCATACCAATAAACATTTTATTTGAAACTTCTCTCACTAGTTGATCGGAGAAAAATAAACGGCAGCCGCGAGGATTCGCGTCATGAACTTTTGCTCCATGTCTATTTGTATATATTTATCTATAAACACATATTTACCGTCGGGTTTAGCTCAATGGTCAAAGCGTTTGCTTTGCAAGCCAAAGGTAAAAAATAAAGGATCATTGATCGATTTCTGAGCTCTAAAATACCCCCGGTTTGTGTGAATTTGATCCCTCACCCGTAAAATGCCAGACATGGCCTATTCATTAAAATTGGTGGTTTAACCATATGCACCATGGTAAGCGTCATAGAATTCCACAGATGAGACTTCAGAATTACCATCACCATCTGTCGGTATTCTCCTGTATGTGTTAAAAAAAGAAAAATAAATTATATAATTAAAACGTATTTACGGATAGCATTTGTTATAAACTGAACGATTATTTATTTTTACAATGTTTATTTAAAAAAAAATGAGTGGCTTGAATCTCCGTGTCTGCTGTTTTTTTCTCTGTAATTTATTGATTAGAGAATACAAGTTGTTATTAGATCTCAAATTGCTTAAAAAGTGTAATAAAATTCTTGTAAAATATAATAAAACCCTCAAAAGTAAAAAAAAATGTTTTTGTGCTCAAGCTGTATATTGTCAGAACAAATATAATAAAATAAATGTTATTCTTTTTCGACATCAATACCTCAGCGAGACTTCCATGCTGCTGGAAAAAATGAATAAATCTCCTTCCTATATCAAAGTGAAACATCCGCCGGCCGGTGTTTGCACTGCGGGGAAATTTCAGATCCGAGAGTGTGAAAAGCTCGCTTACTTGCTGAAAACGTTTTCCTCTGAAAAAAAAGCTCTCTCCAAGCTTTGCCGACCGGGAACTTTAAGCTCACGAGCGGTGATAAGGCCGCCGATAATTTATGTAGCTGAAACTTAACTCTTTTCAGGAAGGTGCTTTCAGGATTTTAGTCTTGCTCGGTATACGCGAGTATTTTCGCGCTAAGCTGCTCTTAGATATATGGCAAATGAAAGCCTATTTTAATTACACATCCTTTACAACTGATATATATGAGGATTTTTGCATAAGACACTATATTTTGTAACCAATATTATTTTTTGCCAATGAATCGTTAAAAATTTTACTGCGAAAGCTAATACATATGCATGAGTTGTTAAATATTTGTTAAAATTTTAAGTGGTTTCAGTATCATGAGAATTGTGAAATATTGAATACATTTTTACCCACCAAACTAAAGATATTCTTTTATGTGGTAAGTTTGTAACTGTCTCACTCACCAATAAAAAAATATTAGCAGTAATTCTATTCTATATTATGTTCAAGACGTTATTTTGAACATAATAACTTTGTAATAAGCATTTAAAAGTCTTCAAAGTAATTGTTATAATCAATCTCTCTATCTTAGATAGAATCTGTCGATTCACACAGTCAGATACGCCACAGGGCATTTTGCCACTCTATGTTAATTGAGGGGATCAAGGTCTTACAACAAGTATCGAGGAATTTGCGGTGTATGAAATTAAATGTATTTATATTTATTTTATAATTGCTTACTTATATCGTAAACTAAGGTATAAAAAGAGGTATCTTATCAAATAAATCAGTATCAAACTCAACTCTGGTTTTTGGATTTATTCTCAGTGCCGGAACCTTGGTATTCTGGCATCACCATTTAAGCTGATGCCGTCATTTCGGTCCCGGAACACATTCATTGTACACATTTTTAAAATGACATGTCAAAAAACGTTTTTACTTGTGAGAAATTCTTTTTTTTTTCATTGACCTAGTAGAAGTAAAATAGTAAATAGAGTACTCACATATTTTAACCTAATTAACCCTCATCTGATCAAACCTAACCTACTTACTTCATTAAGCATACAACATCTAAACGCATCTACTAATTTGATATTCTGTCAGGAAGTCTACTGCAGAGCTACTGAACAGATTCTCTGGTCATCCAGAATCGTGTTTAACAAAAAAATAACTATAGAGCTATGTAACAATCAATGCCAGAATATTTCAAACAAATATTAAGCTCTCTCGTATATTCTTAAAATAATAAAATTATCCACACTTTTCGCGCTTTGAAATATTTATATAGAGTCTTTTAGTAGGGGCTTCTAAGCTTTGACAATTGAGAGCAGCCATATTGTTAAAGTGACGTCGGTTAAATTGGCTGCCATTTATGCAGTCTGTTTTTTCAGAGCGCGCCATCTAGAAAAACCACTATACATTCTATACATAAACCATTATATATTCTATACATAAGCCATTATAGATTCTATACATAAACCATTATACATTCTATACATAAACCATTATACATTCTATACATAAACTTCAAACTCATATCTTTTTAATGATATCCAACACACTCTTCATTTTGATACACGCATTAAATATAAATTTTAAAATTGTAATAAAAATCTTTTGACTACAGCAACGACAATATTTTTTATTTTTATGTAAACACATACAGGAGAGTACCGACAGATGGTGATAGTAATTCTAAAGTCTCATCTGTGGAATTCTATGACGATAACCATGGTGCATATGGCTAACGCTGCATTTGGATTGTTGATTCGCCAACTTCATAGAATACAGCCCGAGATTCACGCATCATCCTTTATTATTACAGGAACTTACTATCAATGGGTGGTCTTCACGGGACGACTTTCGTCTACCATCAATTTTAAAAATAGGCAATTTTTTTTTTGGATCTCCGTCGAGGATCGAACCCACGACCTTTGGCTTGCAAAGCAAACGCTTTGACCGTTGAGCTATGACCGCCGGCAAATGTCGTTGTTTTGAAATTGGTGACGATTGCTAAGGATGATCGTCGTTTTGTCTTATTTCACTACTTTCTCTGAGTCACCAGCGCATCAGTGGCACGAAACATTTTTTTACATACGTATTTATATTTCTCGGAATTTTCTGGAAAGACCACGTCACAAACAATGAGGTTCAGGATAATCAAGGAAGATAGGCACCCAGTAAGAACCATCTCAGAGAGGCGAGCCCGATGGATCGGTCACATCATGCGCCACGATGGTCTTCTTCACGACATTGTGGAGGGGATGGTTGAGGGTAGAAACTGTAGAGGGCGCCCTAGACGGGAGAATTTGCAACAATTGTTCGAGGACATGAGTTGTTGCTCTTATGCTGAGCTGAAGAGGGTGTCAGAGGACCGAGGGGAGTGGAGATCGAGATGCAAGATTCTGTTGCTGCAAACCGATCCACTGGATTGATACTACGAAAAAGATTTATATTTATTGTAATTAATTATTATATGAAATAAAATGACTGCTAGCTTATAAATTCGAAAAACTTTATTTTATTACTTACTCAATAATAAAAAACTTAACACAAATTACATTTAAATTACAATTATTAATAAGTATGACATGTACATATTTTCATTTGATCCAGAATTGAGGCAGAGTTAATTTCGTAAGTAAGCTTTTAACTAAGTTATTAAATTAGTAATTTAGTTAATAAGTTCGTAATTTATTTAGTAATATTTTAGTTAGTTAGTAAAATCAATAATTTGCAATTTTATATGCAACCACCATGAAGTCCTTTTTGACATATAATGCATATAGTGTGCGATCTTTTAACGGGACCACCATTCTTTCTAAAGGGTCCGCCAAATAACTTTTTTTTTTTAAAACAGGGCGCAAAACATCGAGTGTAGCTTCGGCTGTGTGGCATGTAGCGCCGTCTTGTTGAAACCAAATGTTGCCAATATTCTCCTCTTCAATTTTTGTAAGCAAAAATTCGTTCAACATGGCCGCGCCGCATGGAAGCGCCATTGATGGCGCTTCACGCACACTTTCTGCCACAGCAGCAATATTCTCGGGTGTACGCACTGTTTTTGGCTTTTCACGCTTTGGTTTATCGATGAGGATGCCAGTTTCTTTCACTTTTTTCACAAGATAACGAACATACGGAGCTGACGGTGATTCTCTTCTTCCAAAATCCGTACGCAATTTTCGCACACATTCTGCAACATTACCATGATTTTCAAAGTAATGTCGCAATATTTTCCAGCGTTGTTCAAGCGTAAACACAACCATATTCGTTTAGCGGAAGGATAAAACTAATTATTTTTCAAATCAGACATGAGTTAAGTGTTACCATTCACGAAATAAGCACTAGTTGAAAAAAAACGTTAAATGGTGGACCCTATACTACAAGCAACACAAAAAAAAAATCTTTGCGTTCAGGTAGTTTTCTAATTCCACAATTAAGTAAGCGATCAAGTGTATAAGATGAGATTTTTTTTTTCAATCACCCATTTTTATTTAATTGTCTCCATGATTTGAGATATGAATTGAAATCTTGACAGAATGGGTCCATTTTTATTACTTGTATTATTCTAAAAATTATGCTAAAAACCAATTTTTCCAATATTGAACTGTCCTTCTCTCATCCATATATGCACTATTAATCATGTCTGACGCGTCTACACCATCCATGTATTTACAGTGCTGGTTTTAGGGGGTGGCGAAGTGGGTCGGTGCCCCGGGGAGTCAGAATAAGCTAAGGGCGCGGAGTGCAACCATGATTGCCTAGATTTTTTTTTATGTAAACAATATGGGGCATCAGAAAAAAATGCCCTTGGGCGCCGCAGTGTCTAAAGTCGGTACTGTGTATTAATTGTAAGTAATGATATCCTCTTTTCTTATTTTGACATCGGCTTACTGGATGAAGGATGCAGGATCAGGTTCACAATACAAACACTGGTTTCTGTTTCACATATTACGCGTTTATTTGTCACAAATGTCGCCCGTGAAAGCGAACGCCTTTAGGCGCGAGCGCTATCACAATGGCAAGTCAAACTTCAACTTACTACTGCCCGCGCGTTCTGACTGACAACGCGCTCTGACATCTCGGCGCTGCCAACCGCAAAGACGTCAGTCATACCACCAGAAAATGGGCCGACTATCATTACAAATATTTTTGGCGTATGCAAACACCGATTAACATTATAAAATTAATATTAATTAATTCAATTGACATTAGATGTGCATGTCAGGCGAGCGAACAAAATAAGAGACAAAAGATCGTTTTGAGGCTTAACGGCATCAGCCTGAAGGAGTTATATCAAGTTGATATCAGTAATTATTGAAGATGGCTTCGTTATAGACTGGACTTGACCATGGATGGATTTCGTTATTGTGGTAAATTGTGCTTTTTCATGTGTCGACAATAATAATACAGGTTTTCTTTGGGATGGTTTATCACGATACCCCGTTATGAAAATTTCATTACTACTATAATGTTTAGCAGTCTTCACAGGCATTAATCTTTTAACTTCGACTGGGACCCACAATCTATTCTTTCTGAGTGAGCTTGTAAATAACTGTTTTAAATTAAAATTATTTTAATTTAGTTTTAATTAAGAAGGTTTTTTGAACAAAACAATTACCACCCAAGCATCATAAAAAAATCTTCTTGAAATAACAATCTAAAAAGAATAGAATTAAGGTTGCAAGGCTCGTGGTTCGAATCCTGCGTCTGCCGATATTTTTTCTGAATTAATTGATGCGAATAAAATTTGATTTTTAATTGTATGTGTGTATTTAATTACTATTAATATTGAAATATAGTCAACGATCTATAAAAGAAGATAAGAGTATTGAAAAAATATTTTAATTAAAATTTAAATCCATGTAATCTAAAAAGAGACTGTTTCACAGAATAAAAAAGTACTTCTTATATCTTACACGCGAAGCTCTAATATATAATAAACTAAAACACTTTGAACTCTTAAGAATGAATGCATTAAATTTTACATTGGCGTTTTCGAAAGGCAAAAATAAAAATTTACAAAGGCGAATATTGCGAAACATTCATTTTTATTTTTTCAGGTTACTCTTTCCTTCAGGCTCGAGAGTGGGAATTTTTCACGGGGTTAAAAATAAAAAGCTCATAAAACTGCTAGGAAGCTTAAAGCGCCAGCGCATTAAAAAGTTACCGGCAACTTCTTTTGGCCAGTTTTACAGAAGCGGTGAATTATAAATCTTGCAAGTTCAGCCTTAACACTTTCAGAACGTTTTGTTGATTGTGATTCTGGAATGGTATTAAAGGATTGCTTTGTCGACCTTCAAAATAAAACAAAAATACACATTTTAAAATTTAGAACAAAAGTAAAAAAAAAAAGAGTAAAAACCCATATATCTTGGTTATGAGAATGATTTTTATAAATAAAAATGAATGTATGTAGCTACAACCATCGGATTTTCTTGTCTAAATTTTTCTTATTTTGAAAACGTATTCCACAATTTAAATAAATTAATGATGTACCATTACGTTGTTAATTACCGATTGTTTTGTTATTATTATTTATTTTGTTTTTAATTAAAATATCACATTTTTGATTGAAATTCATTACTCTTGCTATGATTTTGTGCAAGATTTTTGACTTATATATATTTTAATAAACACATACAAGAGAAAACCGACAGATGATGATAGTAATTTTGAAGTCTCATATGTAGAATTCTATGACGCTTACCATGGTACATATGGTTAAGCGCTGCATGCATATTGTTGATCTGCCAACGTCATAGACTACAGCCCAAGATTTACTCTTATTATTATCTTATTATTACTGGGATTTACTATGAACGTGTGGTCTTCACGGGATGACTTTTGCCTACCATCAATTTTAGTTGATAGTCTATGACTGGCATTTTACGGGTGACGGATCAAATTAACTCTAACTGAGAGTATTTTAGAGCTTATAAATCGATACAAATCCTTTTTTCTAAATCTCCGTCGGGGATCGAACCCAAGAGCCTTGGCTTGCAAAGCAAACGCTTTGACCATTGAGCTATACCCGCCGGCTATGATTGAATTATGATTTTACTCCCTTAAAAAAAATATTGTTAAATAATAATGGGCTTGCGTCACAGGTAAACCATAACATTTCTTAAAAAAATGTGTGTATGAATTTAATATTCATTATAGAATTGAATAATAAAGATATCAATACTTTTTACCTTGTTTTTATACACAGAACATATTGTTCACACTGATATCAGCTTGATATAGCTCCTTTGGGCTGATGCCATAATGCCTCATAAAACGATATTTTTAGTCTTATTTTCGTTTGCTCGCCTGACATGCACATCTAATAATGTTAGTTTGAATCATAGAATATTACGCAGGCGCTTGCATACGCCATTTTACTTGTTATGACAGTTGCACCATTTCATGTAGGTGCAACTGTCATCTTTAATTCGATTTTTTTGTCGCGACCATTGGTAGCGCGGCATGTCACCGTGTCCGGCAGTTGACAATTTACTGGCGCCAGGCCGGCGACATGCCATGGCGGTCGGGCGTAGAAATCAAGTCTATCTTTAAAATAAACGCGAATTGTGTGTCGAAAATAAGTTCTTTGTGTTATTAATCTGCTCCTTCATCCTGTCACCCGAAGAATTTCGATACCCAATTAAAGAGCAGGATATCAAAACAAATTATGAAATAATTTTCTGTTATACGAGTACCCTTGTAAAGATACTGAAAAAGTTATGATCTAAAGCGAAACCGTGCTTTTCAAATATGTAAATAAACAGTTCCTAGCTAGACCTATAGTAAAAGCATAAATATAAATATTATATAAAACATTAATAATTTAATACAATAATATGTCAGAGTCGGGTAATGCAATAAAATAGGTTGCAAAGGTTTGTAGAACGATTACCAGCGTCTGCTGTTTATTTTTCTCCGATATGTTGATGATAGAAGTGTCATAAAATATCATTCTAATTTGGATTTTTTTTGTGCGTGTATCACTTTTTAAAACGTGATATAAATGGTCAGTGTTTCATAAATATTAAAAAAAAAAAGAATTGGGTTTGTCCTTACCACCAAAAAATAACATAATTCCCACTCGTATGTTCAATATTTATAAATTATTTGTTTAATGGTTCGGTATTTTTGCGAGTTTTATGTGAAGCTTTCTCGGAAATCTCGCCTCGATATTTTATTAAGTTGTGGCAATAATGGTATGACGTTAAATTGGATGGTTCACATCATCGGTTTATGTACATTCGGGAAATTCTGCCGAAGCCAAGAAAATTAGTTAAATTTTACTGATTAATTTTGCAGAGAGAGATTCCAAATTATCGACAATTTCTTGACTTTAAATTTCTTCAAATTGTGCAAAAGGAAGAAATTAAATTCGTTTTATTAAGATTTGACGTCAAATATTGAACCTTCCTTACAAAAAAAAAAATGCTGATATATTAACCGATTTACTTAATTTAATTAATGTATTTTTAGATTATTTTTTTTAAATTAAATTGCTTCTGAAACCCTTAATTGAATAAGTATTTATAATTTAATATTCATTTTACTAAAAAAATAACAAATATAAATTATCATCATCATCATAATCATCAGCCTGTATCCGTCCACCGTTGAACGTAAGCCTCCCGTATGAGTCTCCATCATCTTCGATCCTCCGCCTTCCGCATCCAGGTCACTCGCGATATTCTTCTTATTTCGTCAGACCGTCTTGCAGGGGTCGTCCAATGCTTCATTTGCCAGTTCTTGGGCGCCATTCCAATATTTTCTTCCCCATCGACCGTCGTCTCTTCGACAGACATGTCCTGCCCATTGCCACGTGAGTGTGCCTATTCGTTGGGTAGCATCCACTACTTGAGTTCTTCTGCGAATTTCCTCGTTTTGGAATCCATCTTTTAGCGACATTCCGAGCATGGATCTCTCCATAGCACGATGGGTGACCTTTATTTTCTGGGTAAGACTTGCTGTCAGATTCCACGTCTCAGCGCCATAAGTTAATACAGGAAGGGTGCATTGGTTAAGCGCCTTAGTTTTAATAAATTTTGTTTATATAAATTATATTTTACATTATTTTTTAAGTAATTGTATATGTTTCGGACTTCATCGAGTCCATCGTTAGCAATGAACGAGTATTTAATTAAATACTTATACTAATAGAATTATTGATATTAATTAAATTTACAGATCAAGCATATGAAGCGAGTGATCGTAAATCCTAAAGAAGACCCCCGCAATGGTAGTTGAAATATTGGTAAAAAGAAATTAGCCACACACAGCTAATATATATAACTAAAGCCACAATAATAATAAATAATCGATTTTCAATTCATGAAAGTCAACATTATTCGCAAGGTTGTGAATGAAAATTTAATTTCTTCACACGCCGGTTGCAGTGTGAATATTTTTTTTATAAAACTTGATGTAATAATCACGTACATGCATGGAACCTTTTACGTACAGAAAGGCGAGTAATTTGATAATAAAAATGCATGCCGTAAACTCAATTATCTCTTTAATCCCATTTTTCATTATCGCGGTCTGAATGAAGATATTAAACTGAAAAACAGAAAGAAAATTGTAATGTACAGAGCCTTGAGAAGGCAATAATAAAATGCATGATATGGAGTATTAAATATTTTCATGTTAAATAGGGTCAGTATGCCTTGGACTATTACATTTATATATAATATATTATAAAAGTAAGTACTTTTCAGCGCAAAATTGTAGTATTGGTTTTGGTAATAATTTTAAATAGAAAGGTTTTATATTTATTTTTCATATTAGTCAGTGTAAAGGTTTGTTAATCATATAAATGTATTATATTTTTGATTAATTTAAATAAAGAAATTAAGTTATTAAAAATATATTGTTTGGATCCATTTATTTTAAGCGATTATATGTTTCGGCCTCCCTGGAGACCATCTTCAGTAATGGTTAAATTATAAACTGGTAGTGGTTTATATAGGTATGTATAAGTATTAGATTTTACGTTAGTACACACATATTTACAGATTGGGTTAAACTATTAAAAAAAGACATTATAAAATCAATGAATATGTGTTATCTTAATGTATTTAGCTATTATATAATATTATATTTTTGTGTTCAATCTTAAAAAATCCTTGTAATTCTATCTTTGATCTTCAGCGTAGACGACGGTTGGACAGCATAGTCCAGGGTGTATGGGTTTTCCAGCTTGATACCTGGAAGAATATTTCGTAGTATCAAGGATTTAAACCTTAATTTTATATAAATATATCTTCAAGTCCTCGAATTTTTTTCCTGGAAGTCGTCGGGAATATTATAAGTGACCATTGTCCCGTGAAGACCACCCAATCATAGTGAATTCCTGTTATGATGAGGATTGTATGTGAATATCGGGCTGTAGCAGGTCTGTAGACGTTGGTGTATCAACCTTCCACATGTAACCCTTATTCATGCGTCGTAAGCGTCATAGGATCCACTGATGAAAGACTTCAAATTCACTATCACCATCTGTCTGTTTTTTCTTTTATGTGTTTACATACACATGTTCTCACATGGTTTACATTACATGTTCTCCCCGACAAAAAAAACAAAAGGATTTTTGAATGGATTTCTGAGCTCTAAAATACCCCCGGTTGGTGTGAATTTGATCCATCACCCTTAAAATGTCAGTCATAGCCTATTAATTTAAATTGATGGTAGACGAAAGTCGTCCCGTGAAGACCACCCATTCATAGTAAATTCCTGTAATAATAAAGGATGATGCGTGAATCTCGGGCTGTAGTCTATGACGTTGACGGATCAACACTCCACATACAGCGTTTAGCCATATACACCGTGGTAAGCGTCATAGAATTCCACAGATGAAACTTCAGAATTACTACACCATCTGTCGGTATTATCCTGTATGTGTTTACATAAATATAAACATATATATATATATATATATAATATGTATTGGCAACGAACCTCAATAACTATAAAAAATATATAGAAATTCCTTTTGCATATTCGTACCTCTTCTATGCAATTTGTATCCTCCATATACACTAGGTTTGTAGCGGATATGGTAAAAATAAAAAGGTGATATTTTAAAACAAAGAGATAGGATAAATTTATATATTCAATATGTTTTGCTGAAAATAGAACAATATTTTTTCAATATGTTCCGCCAATAAGAATAAAACCTTATTCCCTTGGTTACAAAGTTAGTTATTATTTATACTTACAAAAAATAAATGTATCTGATTGGATTTCATCCGCTTCTAGCAAATTTTATCGCGGAAGTTGTAATACGAGTGTAGCTCCAGTCTCACAGCAATACTGTGATATTGGAAAAGGTTGTTTTTTTTTTGAGTAAGAACATGTAAGAGAAATCCGCCAGACAGAGATTGAAAATTGATATGAGTAACTTCAATGTCGATTACTTTTTAACCCTTTTGAATCAGTTGTCGATATATACCGTCCAAGATTTCCCTACCGTTGACATCGGGAGCCGTGATATTAAGTTCTGCTACTTTCAGTACTCATTGTGACATCTACGGTAGGAACTTCGAACTGCAGTCATTCCTTTTATCAATCTACTTGTATTCATGTAAAGCATGTAAATAAATATCGTTAGGTTTCGTCACAGGAGCGATTTTTCAGTAAACCACATGTGTCAATGCCACCACATGTATGGAGTTATACAATGAACGTTTGTTAAATAGAATAGTTTTTTTGCATCATCTGATAGCTAGAGTATACAAGAACCAATGTAATATATGAAAATAGATTACATAAGTACATTTATGCTTCAAATACTACTTTTAAGCAAAAAAAATGGTTTGAAAAATTATCTTAAGGTTCACTTAACAAAGCTTAAAAAAAGATAATATGTGATAATAACACTTTATGTTGCTATATTCATGCATCGAATAACTCTTATTTTATGATGTGTGCTTAGTTTTGTACTTCTTCTTGCTGTTACGTTTTGAACGTTGGCGTGTTTGGAAATCCTGAGATTTTGTTGGAAATCGGTTTATACGTTCCTGACAATTATCTTAGGATAAGAAGGCACTGATTGTTCGTTCTCCCAAAGAGTAACACGAATCTGCCTAGGAGACTATGTCTCTTGGGAGAGGGATCGAACTGTTCAGCCACATCGCCTCGGATGTTGATATATTTCACGCAAGGGAGCCACTACTTGAGTTTTACTGCGTATTTCTTCGTTTCGGATTCTATCTTTTAGCAAAATTCGGAGCATGGATCTCTCCATAGCACACTGGATGACCTTTATTTTATGGGTAAGACTTGCTGTTCGATTCCACGTCTCTGCGCCATAAGTTAATACTTTTGGAGGATGCATTTGTTAAACGCTTTAAAATGTACTTTTTTTTCCAAATGCTGTCCATCCCAGTTGTATTACTTGTCCCAAATAAGTAAAGTCACTTACAACCTCTTCAATCATCGATTAATCTGAGTTATTAAAATAATATTTATATTTACAATGTAAACAATTTCTGACCCTATGGATATAAGTTATTAACTGAAAAACCTTAAATTTCAAGGAAATCTGATTTTTACGATCTTAATCAAATGCATTAAAATATTACAATTAATTCAATATTTTTATATGAAAAAGTTATTATATTAATTGAAAAAATACTCATAATTAAATAAAAATTAGTTACATTCGTAATTTTTTTTTCGTTAGTCAATACTTTTTGCCTTGGAATATTCAATTTTAACTCCTAAAGAATATTACATGAATGTAAACGTAACTTGTAAGCTAATACACAATATGCTTTTCAGAGATCGAACTTGTGTTTTTTCGCGTGAAAATTGTGTTTTTTTAGTTCTCAGCTATGCGCCACGATAATACTGCGATATTGGAAAATGTTACCATACAGGTAAATGCTAAAAGTAGAATTTGCTAAATTGGTTACTCGTATTTTTATCGTAAACAATTGCTATAAATACCTCAACATAGTATAAGCCATTCATTTTACGTGATTTTTTCTTACTGTTTATATATTTTGCTCTTCTATATAAACACACGCTGAAGAAAACTAACAGATGGTGATAGAGAAATCTCATAAGTAAGTAAGATGAAGTTTGTATTTTTTAGTATTGTTAAAGCTACATATGTATTGATAATTCATCAACATCATATCTGTAGACTACAACGTCGTTCACGTATTATCCATTTTTACACCAACTCGTGTGGTGTGCCATATCAGGAACATATGTTATCCAAAAGTTGCCTCCATTCAATTATCTTGCCCCTTCCCTGCATATTTATGATCACGAAGGTCTTCATGGATACAAATGTTATCTTCTGATTCTTCAAGGCTAAGGGTAAGTCCGGGGAAGAGACGGTTGTAGCATCCCAAGCATACTTGGCGTGTTAGTCGGATTTTTTTGAAAGCTGGATGATTAGTCCAATGTTCTAAAAGCCTTGACATAAACATATACATTTTTTATCTGTATGCGATATCTTATACTTTTTGTATGTATCATGTAAATTATTTATCAGAAAAAAAAATAGAATTTATTCCACAGTATATTTATTTGACGACATGTTTCAGCCAGGTCGAATGGCCATTTTCAAGTCAGTAAAGTGTTGTAGAGTGTTGGCTCTATATAAAGCAAAGAGTTAGTGAAAACGTGGTTATGAATTGTGTGATAGGTATATGTGTCTTGGAAACCATTAATGTATAAGGGAATTCATTGATGTCACGACAAAAAAAAGGTAAAGGGTTTCTAATATACATCGTTTTTTACAGGTGATCTGATGATGGAGGCATGGATATTTTCAGCCCTAACGAAGACATGTATAGAGCTTAAGTTTAAAAAGAAGCATTTGAAAATCAGGCTTTATCGTGTTTTGAACCGAAGGCGTCTTAATGCCAAATAATCGTTTTAACTTTTACTATAATTTCATTATTTATTCGTCTACCAGCTTAAGCGACATCATAACTTGCTTGTCCTGAAGAAGGTGACCTATTCAATTTTGGTCCGAGTCTAATGTTGCTTTACTTTGAAGATCCAAAGATAATCGCGCTTACGGTGTGCTATAGTCGCTTGAAAAGATATGCTGAAAAGGTATATTTATTACTTAATACTGGGGATTCAGGATTTTTATTATCGCATTTAATTTTGCACGCAAAGAAATTTAATTACGCAACAACATTTTAAACAAAGCCCACACGATGGAATTAAGAAAAATTTCAATTTAAGCCCAAAGCTTTCGTGAAAAAATCTGGGTAACCCTAAAAAGTTCATCCCAGGCTAGCATACACGAAAGGAGGTATACCGGCTTTCTAAGGTGGGCCAGACAGGGACGGACGTACAAGTTTTCTATGAAATATCATCGCCGCTTCTCGCTCTCTGGGTATTAGAGCGGTGCGGAGACACTTTCCAGGGTTGAATGTTCATACGAGTGAATGAGACAGAATGCTGGATCGATCCAGCCAATACAAGTGAAGATTTTGCGTGTATTGCTGTAGCAATCGGATTCTTGTTTGTGTGTATGTGTACTCACACACATACAAGTGTGAATTAATTTAAATATTAACATTTATTTTTTATTTCTCTTTATTTGGCTTAAGCGTATTCCAATTCTTGTTTACGGCTGTGAATCTTGGCAAGAGGCAATGCAGCCGTATAATAGGTTTCGAGCGCAGACGCTTGCGTGTAAAACTGTAGGTACGATTGTTTGACTTTGTGAGGAATGACGAAGTGACGGAAGTTGACTTGGTTGGGACATGTGTTAAGGATGCCACAGGAGAACATAAATCACTTCAGCAATTTCCTCAAGCTTCTGGAGTCGCGTCGTCCATGAACTATCGGGAACTTAACGTATAATGTACTCAGCGAAGCTCCGCGAGGCACAGCTGATATGGGATAATATGTATTGGTACTCTTGTTCTTGTACTCGAAGATCCACCTGAGAACATATATGGTTCCCAATGAGTTCTTACCCCTCTAGGGTAAAAAATCGTACATTATAATTATAAACATAAGAAATTATTTAAATTTAATTAATTTAAAGTTAATTTAAAGCTATTTTTGACAACAAAATTAATTCAAAAATCTAAAGAATAACTCAAATCAACCAACGAAACGCAGTAAGCAATGGGCATTAACAAATTAATGTTTTGGTATGCCACAAATAAATAACATTAAAACTTGTGCATAAAATGAATAAATTGAATCTTAATAAAAAATGCGCACAATTTAATCAAACCCTGTCCATAAGTAATACGTTCCCATAAAACAATACGTGTTAATTTATCGACTCAGTGAGTAGAGAAAAAGATTATGGGCCAACTCTGAGTACGTAGTGAACTTTGATTATAAAGGTTCATAATTAGAATCCCAGCATCAATCGTTTATTTTTCACTAATTTACTCATGTTCATAAGAGAAATATTTGATGATGTTTGATGTTTTTGTTCATTATATTTATTTTAGAAAGCACTGTGTATTAATGTCTGTTTTAGGTTTTAATAAGTACAATTATTTGACACCCACGTCAATTAACGTTGAATTAACAGTACTAGTGTGGGAAGTAAAGACTTTTGGGTAATTGGAAGAAAATTTAATTTAACATGAGCAATTAATTTTGTCGTTAATAAACAAAACGTGTATTACATATAATGTTGTATCATCTATTTAATAACATTAAGGTTATCAACTGACAATACTTGGTGAAACTGCATAATTATAATTTTAGAATTAATTTAAATTAAAAAATGAATAAATTAAAAATATTTAGTTTTGATTCACAATTTATTTTAACGATAACATGTTTGATACCATCTTCAATAATAATTGTTGAAGATGGTCTTCAGGAAGGCCAAAACATGTAATCGTTAAAATAAATTGTGAATCAAAACTAAATATTTTTAAATTATTCATTTTTTAATTAAAATTAATTCTAAAATTTTCATCTATTTAAACAACTATATTTAACGAACAATCGTATAAATATTATATTTATATATCTATGACGATCATAGCAACGAAAGGACAATGTTAGTGCGGTTCTCTTTCATCATTATCAGCCTGTATTCATACACTGTTGAACGTAAGCCTCAAGCATGAGTCTCCATCCTTTTCGATCCTCCGCCTTCCGCATCCAGGTCACTACCGCTATTCTTCTTATGTCGTCAGTCCATCTTTAAGGGGGTCGGCCAATCCTTCGTTTGCCAGATCTTGGGCGCCAATCCAATACTTTTCTTCCCCATCAAACGTCGTCTCTTTGACAGATATGTCCTGTCCATTGCCACTTGAGTGTGCCTAATCGTTGGGTAGCCTCCACTAATTGAGTTTTTCTGCGTATTTCTTCTTTTCTATCTTTAAGCGACACTCCGAGCATGGATCTCTCCATAACACGCTGGGTGACCTTTATTGTATGTGTAAGTGGTTCTCTTTAGATTACCTAATTTAAGAAACATTAGACGCGGATCAAATCATGGATAGACTAACGGTTTTTACCGCGTATCGTTGGTCGATCTCGTGTATCGTATCGTCCCATTTTCTTTTTAGCTGTGAATCCTGGCATCTCACTTAGTGAACAATGCAGCCATATAGTATGTTTAAAAAGCAGATGCATGCGTAGAATACTGGGGGTACCACGGTCTGACTCTGAAGAATGGCAAGGTGAGATAGTGGAAAAGGCAGCCTTCCATACTGTAATCGGTCAGGAAGCTTTAAAAGTTACCTTAGGGCGTTTTTCATTATATTTTTTTGTTCATTTTTTTTCACTTAAAAAAAATTTAGAAAAAAATATAAATAGTTGTGTATTGTACCCAGCAAGTTACACATAAGGTTATAATAAACGTCTGAAAAATAGTTGAAGAACCTATTCCATGTCAGCCTCGTTAACCTCGCTCCCACTTTTGGGTGATGGTTACTACTGAGGCCTTTTTCTAGATTTTGGGAAAATATCCCAATGTGAGACATTTGTTCATCAAACTTACTATAATGTTCAGATTTTCGTTTGTGAACCGTAACAAAACAGAAGCATTAATACTATCGTGTCCTGGTGCCTTTTAAGGATTAACAGCAATCAGAGTACTTAATACTTCACGGGCTGTTATTGGATGGTCATCCTCAGAGATATATGGCTTCATACACTCATGTCTAATGTCGATGTGTTCCTGGCTTTCACCGATAGTGTTGTCATTTGGCTAAAAATGATCGAGAGTAGACATGGCTGTTCATAATGTTTCGTTAATATTTACCTTGGGGCTAAAATCCGTGGTTCTCCGACGATACCAGTTAGCTGACATCGTCATTTCGAGACCAAGACAACACTAATGTATTGAAAATATGACCGAAACTGTATTAAATTTCGGTTTTGAGTCGTTTTCAAGCCTTTGTTAAAACAAAAGACTGAAAAACGTTAAAACTTAATTAAACAGTAGTTTGTATTCAAGATTTTATTACTTCATTAATTCTGTAATGCCTGCAGTAAATTGAAAGAAAAATAATAATTTTCCATTTCCTTGTTTCCTCAGCGCCTGTACGAGAATAATTAAAATAATTAGCGCGGCTCACCTTTATTTAATTATAAAATTAATAGCGCTGCATTTCAATTTAACTTATTTGTCTGTAATCACTTTGTAATTAGTTTTCAGGCGAATAAACTTTGATTCAAAGTTGTATTACCGCCAAGATTAATCAGCTCCATGCTTACGACCCGTAGTAATAATAATATTCACGTAGTGTTAATTATGATACGGAAACGTTACAACGTGAATGTTACTTATATAATGGATGAAGTTTTGAGAAAACAATTAATTTGTTCGGACAGCAGGTATAGATTTATTTATATTCTTAACAATGATTTTGAGACTCATTTTAAATATGACAGAAGGATCACATTGAGTGTGATCCACGTTAAAACGAAGAAGGAAGTATTTATCTATTAAAGAGTGAATTTAAATTTCAACTATTTTACAATGGTTATAAAAAAAAGTTTAGAAGAGTTAAATCGACATGCGCGAGTGTTTGAGAGCGTTTATTTGCCAAATTGAAGGCTGCGGATTAGATTCCCAACGGAGAATAAAAAATATTTCTAAGCTGTATAAATAACCCACGTTTGGTGTTCATTTGAACCTTTACCGGTAAAATGCCATTCATAGTTTATTAATTTGAATCAAAAGCAAATGAAAGTCGTCCCGTTAAAACTAATCATTCCTAGTATATTCCTTCTTCTACAACAAAATCTTGCATCTGAATCTCCACTCTTCTCGATCCTCTGCAATCCTCTTTATCTCAGCAAAAGAGCTACAACTCATGTCCTCGAACACTTGCTGCAAATACTCTGGAGTTTCTACCATCAACCATCCCTTCCACGATGTCGTGAAGGAGACCATCGTGGCACATGATGTGGTCTTTCCGGGAAATTCCGAGAATTATTCTGTACGACCACATTTCAAAGGCTTCTTGTATTTTTTTTTCACTTTAGGAATTGGAAAAAAAAACCTAATATTTTTGTTTTCTAAAAGATTCTCGTTCTATTTTGTAAGATATTCAAAGGAATAGGGATAAATTAAATTCCTTCTTTATCCCCCCATAACTCTGACTCTTCACTGTTTGAGAACCTCTGCACTAGACCGTACTTTTTGGCACCCTGACCTCCAAAACAAATATATCAATAAATTTGTATTCACACTTCTTGATCGCTTACGTCTTGTTGACAGAGAATTCTCTTCCCACATTTTATTTCCCCAAGCTATTAAGTTGTTCAAAATGTAATTTCCTACATATCAATTAATTGCATTTTGTACAAGCTTTTGTACAAAAAACTGCAAAAAATTATATTTTACCGGACGACATAACAAGGTTTGCCTATAAATTCTTTTGATTAACTTAATTTTTTTTTTGTGTCGAGTTGATCTCTTCTATAGGAAAAATTGGTCTATGTCTCGGGAGCTGCGGATTATCCATCTGATTTGTTTAAAAACATCCTATTCACATATCACCTAAAAACTTAGAACGGATACTATAGCTAACCCATATCAGAACTCGGAAATGCTGAATTAAGTGACACAAATTTGTGGTGACTATATGTTATAGATATGGTAAATGAGGAGTTTTTGGTTAGTATCCTTTCAAATATGCAAAGCAAAAATCTTCATATTTTAAATTTCAAGCAAGAAATAAATACATAATGTGAATAAAGAGGATGTATCGAACGAACGCCAGTGCCACAACAGGTTTGCAAAATTTGAATCAAGAAATTATGATTTTGAATATGCTCTACGTTTTCAAAATTATTATTAAATTAGTATTTGTATAGCGCTCTTTTATGACCGAATGATCATTCCAAAAGCGCTTCTTTGCCTCTCTGAGTAAAAAGGTGGGTCTTGAGTCTGCTTCTGAAGGATGCCTCCGCTTTAAGCTCTCTTATGCTTTCCGGTAGTGAGTTCCAGGCCATTGGTGCAGCGTAGCTGAAAGCCCGATTGCCAAAGACCGTGCTAGGACTACCTCCCGTCAGCTGCATGGTGCTTTTATTTGCTCTAGCCGATCTGAGTGTCTCAAAAGCCTGTTTAACTTCATTAAGACACAAAAAATGTTGCAAAAAAAAAATTACTATTTGTAAGATCACCTGGAGACTAAATTTATTGAATGTTACCATTATTGATCATTTGAAACGTAAGTTTAGAAATGGTTAATTTTTTCCTGAAAAACGATGTTTTTTCAGAACAACCTTATATATTTCAGCGACTTGTTTACCTCTTCGTTTCGATATCTTTAATGTCTTCAGTCGCCTTGGAACTTTGTGTCGTGGACCACAACAATGTCTTCTCGCAAATAGGAACCCCATCACGAGTTATTTTTCTTTGCCTAGGTCACCACTATTTTCCATTTCATCTTTGTATGGATTCAAGTGACACAATTTCACCAGTAAACATACTTTGAAATGAATATATAAACTATAAGGCCACTCAAAAAATTCTTTGATCTTAGTTATTTGTCTAGAATCTTTATTTTTTATTTATATTATATTGGCAAAAAAAACTTGACAGTATTTAATTAAATTAATAGGTAGAAATTTATAGCAAAAGATCAGCTGTAATTAGTTTTATGAAAAATTTACAATCCTCTTTAATCGGCTTCAAAACAAACAATATGAAAACACAATTAAAATATCTTAAGTATTAAAACATGACTGACATCTCCTTAATAAGAATGGACATATTTTTTAAAAATAAAAAAGTACGTGAAATACATGAATAAAGACGCAAGTGAATGGTTACGTACGTTAAATGACAGTCATATCCTATTTATTTAAATTAGTGATCGATGAAAGACATCTCGTGAACGCCACTCATTCATATTGTATTCATGTTATAAATGATGCGTGAATCTCTTGCTAAAGTCTATGACGTTGACGGATCAACACTCCACATGCAGCGCATAGATGATATTTCTGTATCACTATCCATTTCCATCTTTGATAAATAAAAAACCATGCTTACAAAGTTATTTATTTTGCTTAACAAAATATATATTTTTTTCCACACATCCGATCCATATTTGAGCAAATAGACACAGAAAAATTGTCATCTCACAGTTCTGTAAGCTCAGATTGTCTATAACTTGTCCCATAACTAGCGTATACTCGGCAGTCTACATGGGAACATAGATGTTTCCAAAGAGCCTTCAAGGCAAGAGCCCGTGAACTTGCCTAGATTGCGGCTGTAGTACCAGAGACATATTTCAGTGTTCAATAATCAGTGTTTTTAACGAGATCGGATAATCAAGGGATGCTCCCGAGACCCAAACAATTCTTACTTACCACATTAAGACTGAAAATTTTGAATAACTTACAGCACCTGCATACTTTTTACTTAGTTTTGCTTCATAAACAATTTGGCTTCTAGAATCATCCATCAAGTACAATCGTTTGTATATGGTAAGCACTTGCACATTGCTGTTCAAAACGTTATTTTGAACATAATTGTGTTGTATTAAGCATCCTAAAGTCTTTAAGTAATTGTTATAATCAATTCTTTATCTTAGATTCATTCAGTCAGGTACGACACAGGGCATTTTGCCACGCTATGCAAATTGAGGTGATCAAGGTCCAAAACAACAAGTATCGAGGGATTTGCGGTGTACGAAATTCTATGCATTAGTAATACTAATATTAATAAGGAATACCTACGCATCGATACGGAGCATGGACCACCCCAATTGTCAAAGTCCAAAACCAGTGTCGAGGAATGTGCAGTGTACGATATTCAATGTTTTAATATTACTTGTATAACTGCTAACTCAGGTTGTAAATTAGGGTATAAAAAGGGGTCTCTTATTAAATAAATTACTACCAACTCAACTCCGGTCTTTGATCATATCATCAATGCTGGAAACTTTGTATTCCGGCATCACCATTTAGCTAATCTTGTAATTTCGGGACCGCGACTTCGGTTCCGAAACACTGTCATTAAATGAATTATTTTGTATCTTTCATTATTTGCAAAATCAATATGTCCCTTTGTCTGATGACGAATAATTAATTAATGGCACGTTAATGAGTTTTATTGAAGCTTAATGAGTTAACGAGCAATTGTAAACCGAAATGCATGCAAAAACGTCGAGTGCATAATGTATTTTATTGTGTAACTTTATGTTTTGTTTTTGAATATTCTAATTTGTGAAATTTCAGCAAATAATAATGTTACTGGAACAATGCCATCGCAATTATTGGATATCTGCAATTACGCTTAATGTGTTTTATTGTTTTATTACTTTGTTTTGTTTGTTTGTATTTTTTTCGGATTTTGTAAAACAAAAAAATTACATGATAAATGTGTTTTCACCTGAAAATTAGATTTCGGGAATTTGATTTTTATTGTGATTTGAAATATAATGGTCGAGACTATCGTATATAACAGAGTATAAGCGGTATGAAATAGAATAATATTTCATGCCTTACTTAACAGGCCGGCGGGTATAGCTCATTGGTCAAAGCGTTTGCTTGACAAGGCAAAAGTAGTAGGTTCGAGATTTTTACTCATTTTCTGAGCTCTAAAATAGTCCCGTTTATAACTATTTTATAATATTTTATACTATATTAAATAAAACATGCATCAAAAAATTTTGGTATTTTTAGAGTTTCTTCTTCGTAGTATCAATCCGGTGGATTGGTTTGCAGCAACAGAATCTTGCACCTCGATCTCCATTCCTCTCGGTCCTCCGCAACCCTTTTCAGCTCAACATTAGCGCTACAATTCAATTTAGTTTAGAAATCGATTAAAAATATATTTTTTTAATATCAGTTGGGTATCGAACCCACGACCTTTAGCTTGCAAAGCAAACGTTATGACCATTGAGCTATACCCGCCAGAAACACTAGTGATTATTAAGCAGTGCTTAGTGTGATGTACGGCTGTGAGACATGGTGCTTATCTGAAAGTGATACAAAAAGACCAGAGGCCTTTGAGATGTGGTCGTACAGAAGAATTCTCGGAATTTCCTGGAGAGACCACGTCACGAACAATGAGGTTCTCAGAATAATCAAGGAAGATAGGCAACTAATAAGAACCATCTCAGAGAGGCGAGCCCGATGGATCGGCCACATCATGCGCCACGATGGTCTTCTTCACGATATTGTGGAGGGGATGGTTGAGGGTAGAAACTGTAGAGGGCGCCCTAGACGGGAGTATTTGCAGCAAGTATTCGAGGACATGAATTGTAGCGCTTATGTTGAGCTGAAAAGGGTTGCGGAGGACCGAGAGGAATGGAGATCGAGATGCAAGATTCTGTTGCTGCAAACCAATCCACCGGATTGATACTACGAAGAAGTGTGATCCATCTTAAATCAAGGTATAAAATAATTATTTATTTACTGTGCTATTTTTCATATGTTAAAAAGTAAAGGCTGTTTGTTGTGTATATTTTCGTAACAGAAATGCACAGCAGAGGAAAATCCTCACAAAACCTCTCTAGCGCTGAATATCATTACTGCAAAGGCTGTCTTGCAGTTAGTTGCCTGTCATAACCTATCAACTATCATAGTAATATGGCTTACGTTTACTCTTACAAACCACTGGTCTTGTTTGAACTGTTCATTTCTACATGTTTGTTGGACTTAATAAAAAGAGGTTAAACTATACTCTTTTGAATATGACCTTTCAGACTGTATTTATTTGTTCAGTAACTACTGAGAAATTTAAATAAGTTTGTAAGATTTCATTTACCATTGATTGATTTCAAGCTCTACTATAAATAAAAACTGGCTGTATATTATATTAGTTGGCAGTATCTTCAGTGCCAGTACGAATGTGCTTAAAAATACAATTTTAGTAATATATTTAAAACTTCTAGTAATTAATATACAATGGTCGATGTTTAAATTTAAAACCAAATTTAAAAAAAATGGCCACAAAAAATGAATGATGTATACCTGACGGTGTCCGAGCAGAAAATGACTTGGGTCGTGCAGTAACGGTAGCAGCGCCAAAAGTCAATTGGCAAACTATCTGCTCTCACATGTCATATAGTGGATTGTCAAAATAATCAAAATAGCGGCTGCAAGTGTCATGTCTTATGTTACTCAAACCTAAAACTAAGTCTAACATTTTGATATATATATGTGTCAGATGAGCAAACAAACAATAAATGAAAGATCGTTTATCGAGGCTTTTCGGCACCAGCTTGAAACAGCTTTATCGTATTGATATCAATATATCTCAGAAAAGCAATTAACATCCTCCTCTCTAAGCTTGTTATCAAAATGCGTGGTGGCTGGATGCAAGTGCTAATCATAAAGCAAAAGAACTTGTTTTTGAAGCACAATTCGCATTTATTTTCAATAAAGACTTGATTTCCTCGTCCGACCTTACAAGCCGTTGCGCCGGGCCGGACGAGAGTTGGCTGGTGACTGAGCGCGCTCGTAATGAGCTGTTGCCTAGCGCCGCAAGTGGTGATCTACAGAACTGATGGCGCACCATGATTGGTGTGATCAGCAGCCAAGTATATACTAACGTCACACGTGTGACCAAAATGCCAATATGGCGACACATACATGTACGACAAGATTGTATATCGAGGTTTTTGTTAACAGGTTAACAGTCAGCAAGGGCTTTATCATGCTGATATCACAGTATAAGATGGTTCTTTAGTCTATCAACAACAGTTGTCTTTGTAGCATGCAATATAATTACATTATAATACAATAGATTTTAGCAGTAAAGGCATACACTCTACGACTGACCCTCGCTAGACGTTCTAGAAGCAAATGGTACAAGTGCATGCTATCATTATTTCAGATATTCTCAATGCGGAAATGTCAGGAGTTTAGTTTCCTATACAGCCTCACAATCTTCCAAGTAGACAATTCTCAGAAGGTTTCCTTGCCTCCAGGCAGATCAAAAATTTTCTGAAAATGTACAATGATGTTACTGAAAAGTTCAAACTGCATAATAATATTCGATTTCCAATAAATACAGTTTCAATTTTAAAATAATATTAATTAAAAAATAATAAAATTAAAAATATATAGTTTTGATTCACATTTATTTTAAATAATTACATGTTTCGGCCTCCCTGGAGACCATTTTCAATAATGAGAAAATAAAAAATAAAAACTGGAAGTGATTTATATAGTAATTAGTTCCTACATTATTTGTTATACAGTTACTTGACCATACCTTTATAAGCCACAGACAGTTTTTATTTTATCATTATTAAAGATGTTCTCCAGGGAGGCCGAAATATGTAACCCCTTAAAATAAATGTGAAACAAAACTAAATATTTGTAATTTATTACTCTCTTAATTAAAATTATAATTATGCAGTTGTATCAAGTGTTGTCAGTTGATAACCTTAATGTTAGTAAATATAGTATTCAACAATTTAAATTAATCTATGTTCAGATTAAAAATATCGAGTGGCGGTCGACATGCTCAGGATATATCGATTCTAAAATTAAGTCTGCAGAATCTTGAAATTTAATAATTAAAATCTAGTGAAAAATTTCTTCAATCATCCTAAAAAGTCGCCTAGAACATCACTAAATGTGCATGGATAGTAACAGATCTTATATATGTCTAATAAATACGTTAAAAGTTTTCTTTATTATTGATTGCATGGCTATTTTGCGACAGTATTTGATGATTATTTTTTTACCTTGTTTTGTAAAAATCTTACAACTCTACAACTTAAATCGTATTTCATTTGTATTTTCTGTATTCATTTTGAGGTTAATTTTTAAAATTTCATAAAAAAATTCTTAGAAGCAATAATGTTAAAAAAAATTCTAAAGCAATGTTTGTACTGTAAGCGGTTATAGAAATATGATGTAAGGTATCATTTCAGCGGTAGAAAATAAACAATAATTAACACAAGTAATTAAAAAGGCAACATTAATATATACTATACATTAACTTCATCATTATTTTAAAATCAATATACATTTCCATATTTTAGAACTAAGAGCATGTGCTATTTTACATCACCCGGGAATCGAAAATAAAACCACCCTGAATATCGTGAAACTGAAATCCTTTGCAAGACTTTTCAGTGACTTCCGTTTTATATCTCTCCGCTGAACGATTTAGTTTTGTGGATGCCTATACTGAAGAATACCAGCAAAGAACGAAATGTCATGTTTATTTTATATATTTTTCCAATTTCAAAGTATTTTATTATAAAATAGAAAAATATCATTTTTATTCTCTTAATATAGGATCACATTATGAATGATGTGGTTTTGCTTTCAACGAAAGCTTTGTCAATTAAATTATCAACGTGATCAATATAAAAATAATGCAATAAACTATCTATTTCATATTTATAATGGAACTCAAAGTGAATGTCACATTTTTATTTCAATGTCAATCTCAACATAAGCTTTCCAAATCCATTATTTTTCTAACAATGAAACTTCGTTTACTTAGAACTTTGGTAAAAATTAATAAATTTAATTTACTTATTATTATTGAGTCAAGCAAATTACATAATTTATTGCCTTTTTTTTTCAAAATAAATATTTTTTTATTTAAGGTTCCGTCAAAAATTAAATTGAGGAATTCGGAATACAAGTTTTTTTTCATTAACAATATTAGAACTTCTCAACTTTATCAAGAACTAATCACCAAAAATATAATTTAAACGTTATTAAAGATAAAGTTAACAAAAAAATGCTTGATAACGACATTCGCTTCTCGTTCATTATTGCATTGCGTGGTGGCACGATAAGGAGCAGAAGAACAACACACAGACTTTTTCAGAAGCACATATTTTCATGATAAACTTTACAAAGTTCCAGCCCTAGCGGAATAACATGACGGGCCGGCCATAATACGACTTTTTCGTGGTCACAACTGACTGCGGTTGGTGGTAACCAGCGCCGCAAGTGGCGATGTTTATAACTAGTCTTCCTAACGGCATAACAAAATGACAAAACATGCGTTTCCGACCAGCAAACGAAAATAAGAGACGAAAGATTTTATATCGAGGTTTTCAGTACCAATCAGAAAGGGCTATATCACGCTGATGTCAATTTCTTGAAGACACAGTTTTCAGTAATTATGTAGCTTCATCATTATACGATTAAAAATTGAAACCTTTTTTGGAACGTAGCCTTCATTGGAAGTCGAATCAAGAACTGTTCACACAATAATTGAACCACTGTGCCTCTGTGCCGAATATCTCTGCTAGTGCAGAAGATGTACATTCAGTGCAGTCTCCTGAACGTCCACCGGCAGTGCACTTAGATGCGCTTTTCAGCCGGTGCAGCGAGAGCCTTCAAGGTAAAAGGAAATCCCTGAAAATTTTACTATAGACTTTTGCATACCCGTAATTCTTATTAACAGTCTCTTGTTATGCACTTCGGCATTCTAGAATCTCTAATAGCTGTATTTTATGGGTATTATATTATATTGTATATCTTTTTGAGACTCGTTATCTGAGAAATGTTAACAACTGCATTTAATACGATTAGTATTCTGTTGTAATAAGATTTCGTGATCATTCTATTTTGAATTTTAATTTAGAATTTAAATAAAAATACAAATATAGATCCAACTTTGAAAAATTCTTCCATCGATCATTATTGTAAGTATTTGATATTTTGATCTTTTGTAACGTGTAAATATTAACAAAAAAAAAATGTATTCATGCTTTTGAAAACACCGTGTAAATAAAAAAAAAGGTTTTTTTAGATTATACAAACATATTTTGGATAACACGTGATTGTTTCATTAAAAGTCATTTTTAAGCGTACAAACCTCATCCTCGAAGATGTTAAAAATTTCATTCTTGTTAATTAGTTTTTTGACGAAAACTAAACATGTCGCCATAAATGCAATTGAGTCATTTGAACTAAATATCTTCTTACACATCTATGATATGCATTAAATACGAGTAATATCGATCGATTTAATTGAAAACTATAGATTTATGCGACTATATTTATATTTTCGTAGTGACGGTGCCTTTTTTTTTACTCACGAAATAAAATTTTAAGCAAGAGTGTTTTAAAAATAAGTTTATTTAAATTGTATAAGCGATGATTATAAATTTAATGAATATTATTATTCCAGTGCTTATAATTCGTACATAAGCTGAAGAAATACTTAAAAATAAATAAAAATAGTTTTTTTAAACTATTTCTCAGAAATTTATGACCATCACACGTATCAATTAGGGTATGAATATACACAAATATAATATGGAAGGTAACTGATTAAATTATATAGACTGTCTTTACATTGAACTAAAACAATAGGGAAATAAAGTGAAAGTAATTGTATTGAGTATTGAATATAGTCCATTTCGTATGCAAAACCAGAGCAGACTGTTGAAATTGCCAGGTGCAGAGGAAAAATAAATTAGATAGCATAAGCTTCAATCTGCATTTTATATTGCATATTTGAATAAATTGAATGACAATTGTAGTAAAATTCTATGGAATGGTGACTGATGAAGCAAATGATGGAATATTTCAATTATTTAAATAAGTGATTTTATTTAAATAAAACTAATTAAACATCAATTAATACATTTAAATATAAAATAAATGCTTCAAGGTGCATTTTGATATAAAATAAGTTTTCATATTAGATTTTTTTTAAAATAAT
Organism: Glossosoma conforme; assembly: GCA_022606575.1. Taxonomy (NCBI): domain Eukaryota; kingdom Metazoa; phylum Arthropoda; class Insecta; order Trichoptera; family Glossosomatidae; genus Glossosoma; species Glossosoma conforme. The sequence continues at coordinate 753,163 of JAGTXR010000044.1, forward strand.
ATCATATTCCATTTTCGATTGATTATTTTTAAGAAAAATATTGAAGTGAAAATGAACACATTTCAAACAAGTTGAAATATAAATTGCATGAATTTATTTAAGAAAAAGAAATTGCATCGAGTTGATGATATGACATGATGATATTACAAGAGATTATTTTTCCATACATTAAAAACAATGCATGTATCAATAACTTCTTAGGTTTTCACGGCCAGATTTGATATTGTGGCTTTTGAGTTAAGCTGTGTGTGGCGAATTTATTACATAAACATACCCACCATACACGGAATTTCATTGGTTAACAATGACGCTCGTGGAGGTACGTCAGGCTAACGGCTAAGCTAACTCCTGAAACCAACTCACAACTAAGTCATCAATTTTGAAGAAGACCCCTGCAATGGCGGTCGAAATATTGGTAGCAAGAAATTCGCCACACACGGTTAAGCCCAAAAGCCACAATATCAATGCATGTATAAGCATGACGTTTATCGTCATTAGATTGAGCTTATATTTTGCACATCGACTTGATATCAATAATATTCATCTATTTCACATCCGATGCCCCAACTCAACTGGAGTGTTAGGTACAAACTTTCCTCAAAACTTGTCAAAGCTCAGTCAGCCTCGATTTAAAGCAAAAATCATATTTATTTTAGTGTTTTTTGTATTAAAGATTATATTGCGTACCTTTTTAAGGTCAGACGCTTTATTAAACTCAGTTTATTTATCAAAATGTTTGTAAGGATATAAGAAAATAAATCAAAGTTAACATATTTGTCTATGTGTTCCAAGGATGAAAAGGCTTCATATTACCTTTATTAGTCGATAGAAAAGAAACTTTGCTATTGTATACCACAAATTTGTTTGCCTTTTTCACCTACTTTTAAATAATTAGACCGGAAAACAACAACAGAAAGAGAGCGTATTAGACGATTTTTAATTGAAAAAAAAAGGAAATTCATCACTGAAAGAGGCTTTTCAGGAAAGCACCAGCAAGGCGTATTTCCCTGGCCACTAACGAAGCAAAAGTTAATAATTGTCGGGCCATTGTTTCGTTATTTCATCAGAGCTTAAAGCTCAGCAGATGCGAATGCTGAAGGGAAATGAAAACAGTTAAATATCCTACGGAATAATTAAAATTTCAGCTGAAAATGAAAGATATTGTGATTATTACTGCGAATTTATAACATCCGTCTGAATACACATATGTTATTTAAATTAAAATGAAATTTAAAAATTGAAATTCAAAACCGTTATTGAATTCACGTTATATGTTTTGTTATTTATCAAAATGTAATGAAATAATAATAAATAGTGTATATGTAATATAAATTATGCTTGACCATGTCAATAATGTATTTTTGTAAATTAACTAAAAATAATTCCAATAAATTATCAACTAAAATGTAATCAAAGCAAGGTTCGTTAATAATAATCGTGTCGGAAACAACAGGGTCAGATCCTGTCTGCCCAGAAGTGGGCGACGTTGATGGCGTTACGTCTGGCCATCATCCGGTCTTCCTGGGTGCAGCTATTCGGGCACAGCGCACACTCCAGAAGGTGTGACAGGGTCTGCTCCACGCCGCAGGTTCGTTAAATATTATATACTTTCTTGTCTTTTGTGATTATGATACTAACAAGGAGCCGATTTAAATAGAGAGAGAAAAAACGTAACTTTCGAATAGATTTTTTTTAAACTCATTATTCTTTCAATATTGTTTAAATATAAGCAAGATAGGCACCTAGTAACAACCATCTTAGAGAGGCAAGCACGACGGATCGGTCACATCGTATGCCACAATGTTCTTCTTTACGACATTGTGGAAGGGATGGTTGAGGGAAGAAATTTCAGAGGGTGCCCTAGACGGGAGTATATGCAGTAAGTGTTCGAGGACATGAACTGTTGCTCTTATGATGAGCTAAAGAAGATTTCAGAGGATCGAGAGGAGTGGAGATCGAGATGCAAGATTTTGTTGCTGCAAACCAATCCACCAGATTGATATTACGAAGAAGATAACTCTTAAGTAAAAAAAATCCTTTGTAAAAATGTATTTTACATTTGTAAAATAGTAATAATTTTAAATAAAAAACATAAAATGTAACACTCGTTCAAGATCTGCTTAATGATTCTGATTAACGGTGCTTAAATATATCAAATAGGTATTCCTTTTTTGTTTAAATATGCACTTTGAACAAAATTTTTTTATTAAAATACATTGACTTGGTATTTAAGTGTTGAAGCTTCATTAGACTTCTAAAATTTTATGAATTGATATCGATTTTTAGTATTTGATAAGCAACATACAAAATTCAATTTATTTCCGTAGGTTTTCGAGGCTAGATTTTACCAGTCATGGTTCAACCCTAAAATCTCAAATTTCATAGACGTATAAAGAAGAAAAATGGTGAAACATTTTAATTAATTAATTGATTACAGTTTTATGAGTGAATATTCAATTGACTTAAATAAGCGCAACTAAGGGGAATATTTGACATGCCCCGAAAGAGGACCTAGCCCCTGAACACAATCAGAGGTAGAATATATGGGGGTACCTTAACCCTTTAACTGTCAAAAGCGTCTTAAGACGCATAATTTTCTGTGAACGGAGCGCCGCTCATACAAAAATTACGTCTTAAGACGCGCCGTTTTAAATGAACAATCAACAATGCACAATGAACAATTTATTTTATGATTATGGAAAAATGACTGCACGACGTGCGCGCTCTATATTTATTTGGTGAGTTTTATAAATAAACTTTATTACACTTTCAATAACGATATGTTTAGAAGGTTTTATTTTTGTCGTAAAATTCGCGGCGTGCTGGGTACCGCCATACATGTACCTGCCGGCAGTTAAAAGGTTAACAGACTTCGGACCGGAGTACGCAAGACGGGGACACAAATTAGAGCCTGAAAATTTTACAGCGGACCGACTAAATGTGAATGCAGCGTGGAGCAGATCCTGTCACACCTTCTGGAGTGTGCTCTGTGTCCGAGTAGCTTCACCCAGGAAGACCTGATGATGGCCGGGAATAACGCCATCGACATCCCTCACTTCTGGGCAGACAGGATCTGACCCTGTTGCTTCTGACAGGATTATATTTACTCGAATATTGACGAAATGCAAATTTCCAAGGAGTTCAGGTTATTGAACTTAGTTTTTTTTTAAGAAAAATTTATAAGTTTTTTTTTGATATTTTATACCTTATCTTGCGATACAAACAAAAAAACATACTCATTTTTTTCTAAATGGTTTCAGCATTCGAACGAGAATATTTTATGAAATATAAACATGAACTTCGCACAGTATGCCAGTATCAATGCATCAATTTTCATGCATATATATTATTTTCAGCATAACGTTTCGCAAAAAGTTAGGAAAACAATAAATCGTCGGGAAAACTTGATAAAGTGCCGCTTTATTCCACATTCGACAAATGAAAAAAACACGTTTCTAAGTGAAATTTCTCCGAAATGATATGTACGTCTGGATGAAACTTTGGCAAAGATAGTTCTTACATAAATCGTAGGTTTTTTTTCCGGAGCGCTACTGAAACGTACACTAGAATGAAAAATGCGAAAAGTTTTCAGTGCTGAAATCGTTATACTAATTATTGAATCACAAAAAATATTTTTCTTCGCATTGCTTTTGTCTTGAATGTTTTATCGCTGAATACGTTTTAAGAATATTCAAAGTATAATTTTATTATGTTTTTTTATTGTATGAAGTGGCTTTTGTTTCATTAAGATATGAAATACTTGTTGCAGAGAATTTTATCGTTTTTAAATTACAAGACCGCGAATCACAGGGATGGGCAGCATTTGGAAAACTAAAGTACATTTTTAAAGCGAAAATTCTGCAATGGCTTAAAACTTAGGCTTTTAACTAATGCATCCTCCCTGTAATAACTTGTGGCGCAGAGACGTGGAATCTAACAGCAATTCTTACCCATAAAATAAAGATCACCCAGCGTGCTAGTGAGAGATCCATGCTCGGAGTGTCGCTAAAAGATAGAATCCGAAACGAGGATATCCACAGAAGAATACAATCAATAGACTCACTCAGGTAAAAATGGGCAGGACACATCTGTCGAAGAGACGATGGTCGATGGGGAAAAAAAGTATTGGAGTGGCGCACAAAAACTGGCAAACGAAGCATTGGCCGACCCCCTGCAAGATGGACTGACGACATAAGAAGAATAGCAGGGATAACCTGGATGCGAAAGGCGGAATATCGAAGAGGATGGTGACTTATGCGGGAGGCTTACGTTCAACAGTGGACGGATACAGGCTAATGATGATGATGATGAAGTGTTAATGATCTCGTAAAAAATTTATCATTCCTCACAAATTCAAACCATCGTACCTCCAGTATTCTACGCATAATTTTGCTTTTGAAACTCACTGTACGGCTGTATTAACTATTGAAGGGTTTTTCATGATTATATTTTGTACAAATAATATGCGCTGGCTTTTACGTAGATAAAAAATATAGAATACAAAGTTTTTTTTTTGCAATTGTTAATAAAAAGTGACAAGTAAGATAGAAGTGAAAATTAAGTGACTCAGATATAGAATGAGAGACATTTAGATTTTATTCTTCTAGATAAAAAAATAACAAGGAAACAAACAATGAATTAACAAACATAAAAGATCATTGGGTTTTTTTCGGTGCCTTTTTTCAGCAATTTATGACGCCAGTCCAATCAAAAAAAAGTAAGGGACAATCGTTATTATTCTGTTTACAGGCCGAATCTTTTTTTTCAGGACCTATTCAAATTATTTAGCGAGCGAACTGGCGCCTTAGCAAAAAACCTTATTTTGAGCCAGGCTTTAGCCTCCGTCCGTTGAGCTATTAGGGGATGTTTTCAGGCTAAATATGACCCTCGAGTACTGTAAATTCGTAGCGGCCCGATACCTTAAAACGCCTCTAATTCAGGATAACGTTGAAATTTCAGTAGTTTCACCGTACAAGATTACTGTAGAATAAAACATATGTTTGCACTTTGCTATGTAATTTTTGTAATATTTGCGTTATTCGTTATTTGCCGGTGGTCATAGTTCAATGGTCAAAGCGTTTGCTTTGCAAGCCAAGGGTTGTGGGTTCAATCCCAGACGGAGTTTAATAAAAAAAGGATTTTAATCGATTTCTGAGCTCTTAATTATTCGGTTGGTGTGAATTTGATCCTTCACCCGTAAAATGCCAGTCATAGCCTAGTAATTAAAATTAGTGGGAGACAAAAGTCGTCCCGTGAAGACCACCCATTCATAGTAAATTCCTGTGATAATAAAGGATGATGCGTGAATCTCGGGCTGTAGTCTATGACGTTGGCGGATCAACACTCCACATGCAGCGTTTAGCCATATACACCATGGTAAGCGTCATAGAATTCCACAGATGAAACTTCACAATTACTATCACCATCTGTCGGTATTCTCCTGTATGTGTTTACATAAAAAATTGAAGGAATAAATACTTTTGGAATAAGGGTCATCCAGCACCAGCAAAAGTTATTTATGTTGCATTTAATAGTATGTATAACGCTTTATCCTCCAATGTTCTACTTTTGTCTATTGCATACAAAAAATAATTTTCATTTTTATTATTTCCAAATAACCTTCGTAGTTTGTACAACATGGGTAAATTGTAATGTTTTTTAGTTAAAATAATTGTAAAATAAGTAACATTTAAATCATACCCTATATGATCATAGTATGAGGGTTTTTGAAACGTCTTTAGCACAAGCTGTGGCAAATAATCAGTTCTGTACAAAGTTTTTTCCTGAATAGACGTATGTATGAATTTCAATATATTTGACCTACAGTTCGGAAAATACCTTAAGGGAATAAAGGTGTACGCAACTTACTGGTATCCTCATTTTTTTACGTTATCGAAATAATAGTATCAGTATGAAAAGTATAATTTCACGTATTCAGCAATTACTTATTTAAGCACATAATTAAACAACACATTACTTATAAAAATGAAAATAAAAGATAACTGGCTTTAGTATGAATTTATTTCCAATGTATAATTTTTGTCGCATGAAGTTTGTAGATGTAAAAACGGATTTTTAAAGAACAGACAGAGTCCATTTGGATGTAAGGATTATAAATTTCCACATCAATGTATTGAAAAGATAAAACAGTTCTCAACTATCACCTGCCAAATAATTGAGTTAATTATTAAGTCAACTACCTTGTAAACTATAATTATGTTTGCAAAGAATAAATGATTTTAAACTTTATAGACAATATCTAAAATACAATTTAATTTGACTTTGATGAACAATAATTTATCAATTTAATTATTACGACCAAGGTTTAACTTATCTTTTGGAAAAGGTCGTAGTCAGTAATTTAAATATTTACTTTCCATATCTTTCAAGTCTGGAGGAGGATCTTTAATGGGTCATTTGTGGTCAGCGTTTATCCCTTGATAAAGGATAATTAAAATTTATTCGTACAACTCTAATCGCGCCATTTAAAGGCTTTGAAATAATTAATGGCCCCAAAGATAACTAACGTGAAAATTAACAAGTTTATTTACAGGTTAAGTGGTTTAAATATGTAATTAAATTAATCTTATTACATGAAATAATGTAATTTATCAAAGTGTAAGCGTTACTTTTCACAATATAAAATAGTCGAGTGACAATAGCACGTTGTAAGTTGATTAACGTTAAGTTAACGGGGGACCAAACATGGATGGAAGTAATTAAATATACACATACTTATGTAACAAATTCCTTATACGCATCAATTCGTTCAAAATATCGGCAGAGGCGGGATGCGAACCAGCGAATCTAGGAACCAACCATTTTTCAAGTTCATTACCCTAGACCACTCGAGCATCATCTGCCCGAACTGTTGCAAGGATAAGTTGCATTTGTACCATTGTTTATCATAGATGTCTCAATAGTATATATTCAGAGTGTGTATATTATTATTTTTTATTATTCACTCAGTCCACATTTATTCACAAGGTTAATATTATTACTTTCCGACAGTCTATTTATCTAAGAAAGTGGCACTCAGGTCTCGAACTGAACTATAGATTGAATGGCTGATGAGCAACTTCTTAAAAGTCCGACGCGGACTTTATAACCAGTCATTTACCTGTGTTACTGATGAATAATTTAACCTTCTTGATATTGTCTCAAGGTGACATTATTATATGGATTATTAAATATTATATATTGAATTAATAAAATAATATTATAAAAATTATTACAACATGGATGGGTCACAACCTGCTTCTAACTCCGTGTCACTGGTCAAGTAAAGCGAATATTTTTAGTAGCGCTTTTGGAATGATCATTCGGCTATAATAGAGCGCTACACAAATACTAATATCTATATATATAAAAGAAAGTCGTGTTAGTTCGGTTTTCCATAACTCAAAAACGGCTGAACCGATTTGGCTGAAAATTAAAGGAAAGGTAGCTAAGAAACGTAAGCAACCTAAAAATACTCAAAATTGATTAGATTAAAACAAAAAAAATGAATATTTACGTAAACATGTTTTCATACAAGACTATTGTCATTTGACAGAACAGTCAGTTTAAGAAAGTGTTGCCATAGCAACGCCATAACTAAAAATGACGCAAAAGTAGGTATTGTAAGTAGGTACCTACGTAAGGTGCGGAATATTTTGAAACAAAAAAAAACAAAAGACAAGGAAAAAAAAGACAGAAACAAAATAAATATTAGTGAAAATATCAGTTTAATCTTTTATTTGTTAAAAATGTTATAACAAAAAGCAAATGGAAAGGCATGTGCAATCTAATCGTTTTTTTGTCTATGGTTTGATAGATATTTTGTCTATCGGTTGACGTTTTGTTTCGAGAGTATTCGAGTTTCTATTAGCTAATCGTGCTGATATTATTATTGATTATTGATAATGCCACCACCAAAACGTTCGAATCTTTCACAACAAAGCCGTAATGCAACAAGGAATGGAAACATTGTCAACAAAAATACATGGTCAATAAAGAATCAGTAAAATACTAGGATTTAAAACATTGCAAATTAAAGGACTGCAGAAGAACAATTGCACCTGGACGTATCGAAGAACGAGGATTTATTCCGACATTCAAGGTATTTATTTATTTATTTTTGTACTTACACACAATATAATTAACAGAATAACATACTGCACTTATTACTTTGAATTATGTATGCTAAATCTAAAAAAAAATGTTTATAAATCAGTAATATTGTCTTTGCTTTTGATTCTGTAGATACAAGGACAGATTCACCATCGAATCGGATCATTCCAACCTCTCGAAGATGCACAGCATAAATTTTTACAAATAAACTTTAATGACAATATGGAGAAAGAACTTGATCGACATCTACAAAGTCGTGATCAGAGCGGATAAACGACCATCTGGTACACACGTCGTGATACTGGGCAACTACAACAGATGTCTGAAACACGTCGTTCATATGACACGTTGCAATACCCACTGATGTTTTGGCAAGGAGAAGATGGATATTATTTCAAAATCAAAATGAAAAATCCATTGAATGGTGAGTAATCAATATATATAAAATCAATATCATAGTTTTGATTCCGTCATGACAGACATTTAAGAGTGCTTGGTTTTGCTTTATGTTTCCAATAAAAGAGCAATTACACTGCTTATTACCAGGAAAATAACAGAATTATAGATTGAGATGTTTGATTAGAGAAAATTTGACAAATAACCTGGCAAACGATTTAAAATCATTTATCTTCACCCCTTTATAATTATGCTTAAAATATGGATGTTAGCTTTACATACAAAATAGCAAATCTATTGTCTTAATTTCAGGTGAAGAAACTACCTAGAAGATTAGCTCACCGAATTATTACGCATATCGTTTGATTATTCGTCGAAATGCTGACAACTTCTTGCTGAAGTTTCATCGATTACTGCATTAGAATTCAACCGGACCAAATATATGATATCATATGTGCCGAAAAATTCAACTTTATAAAATCCAAAATCTGCTCATTTATTACCTTTCGGGCGAAACAAAGTTCACCGGGTCAGCTAGTAATAATAATAATTTAGGATCAAGTGATAAACCCTGGAATCTTTGAGCTAATCATCTAATCTTGCTACGAAAATTACCTAAAATATGCATCAATACTATGGGCGAGGTATTTTCAAGTTCTCAGGCATCGGTTTCGGAGGTCATCGGGAACCATAAATGTTCCCAGGTGAATCTTACGCTCTACTTATTCGGTGAATATTCGTTTTGTTGAGTATTGGTATGAATATTTTGTCACAAAGAATGAGGTCCTCAGGATAATCAAGGAAGATAGGCACCTAGTAAGAACCATCTTAGAGAGACGCGCCCGATGGTTCGGTCATATCATGCGTCACGATAATCTTCTTCACGACATTGTGGAAGCGGATGGTTGAGGGTAGAAACTGAAGAGGGCGCCTTAAACGGGAGTACTTGCAGCAAGTGTTCGAAGATATGAGTTGTAGCTCTTATGCTGAGCTGAAGAGGGTTGTGGAGGACCGAGATGAGTGGAGATCGAGATGCAAGAATCTGTTGCTGCAAACCATTCCACCGGATTGATATTACGAAGAAGATTTAGTGGATTTTAAAGTAGTACAATAAATAAATATATATTTTAAGAGAGACCAGAAAAATCTAAATCTTTTGACATTCTCGTTTAAAAAGTGACTCTGCTTCGATTGTCATCGGGATGCGTGGTGAATGGATGAGGAGCAAGTAACAAATACATTAACTTGTCAAGAAGGTCAATTACTTTTATTTCCAATACAAGACTGACGAACTTCGGTATTCTGCCCAGGATTCAGAAAGTGACTAAGAAACCATGCAGTAACAGTAGCAACACCCGAAAACCACATGTTGCCCTTTTTACGAACTAATGCTGTCACATGACAGGTAGCTGTCAAGAAAAAAACAAATGGTGCCAGCGACTTACGACTCCTTAAATCTAAGCTTAACTAACATTTATATATATGCGTGTCAGACGAGCGACAAAAAAAATACGAAAGATCGTATATCGAGGCTTTTCAGCACCAGCCAGCGAAGGCTATATGCAGTTGTTATCACTTTAATACAAAAATTTGTAAGTAGTTAAAAAAATGACAAAAACAAGATTCCATCTAAAAATATCTACGTTCTAAAAAAAGTGCCAAGTAATGATATTCAAAGAAGCTGTCGTTGCGTTTTGTTACGAGTGTAGTTTTTAATCCGGCGAGACCATTCGCATCACAAAGAGCCTCGGAGATAATTAATGCCGGGCGATGGGAGCGTTCTTTAATTACCTAGACGGTTTAAACTTTAACAACTAGCTTTTTTAGACTCGCAATGAGATCAAAAGCAAGGTGGCATAGTAGAAAAAAAACGGTGTTTCAAGTAAAAAAAAAATTTCACTCTCTAATATAGTCTGGGTGTTAAATGTACAAAAAAAATGTTGCTAGGTTAACCTTGCTTTAATAGCCTTAGAAGACTTTTTATCACCTGTGTTTTATATATCTTTTTAATATTGTACCAATATAGGTGGTTAAGTAAGTTGAATTAATTATCAAGCGTTGGAGACATTAAGGTTATCAACTGACAATACTAGGAGAAACTGCATAATTATTTTTAATGCATTTTAATTAAATATAAAACAAATTAAAAATATTTAGTGTTGATTCACATTTATTTAAAGCGATTACATGTTTCGACCATCTTCAATAAAGATTAAATGAAATGATTAAATTGTTTGACCCGCACACATATACAGTCTGTAAGTATGTGTGTACTAACGTAGAAAGTAATTCTACATATTTAATCGTTTAATTTAATCATTATTGAAGATGGTCTCCAGGGAGGCTGAAACATGTAATCGTTTAAAATCAATGTCAATTTAAACTAAATATTTTTAATTTGTTAACTGAAAATAATTAAAAATAATAAGCTTTGATGAATTTCAAAAATCATATGATATCTGAATAGAATATGGGAGGAATATTATATTATGACTTAACTCAATTTGGTGGGTATAGTTCAATGTTCAAAGCGTTTGCTTTGGAAGCCATAGGTCGTGGGTTCGATCCCCGACGAAGATTAAAAAAAAAAGATTCTTAATCGATTTCTGAAATCTAAAACACCCCCGGGTGGTGTGAATTTGATCCCTGGTCCGTTAAATTCCAGGCATAGCCTATTAAGGAGTATAGTAATATAGAGGACTGGAGATCAAGATGCAAGATTTTGTTGCTTCAAACCAATCAAGAAGAAACCTATTAATTAAAATTCGTGGTAGACGAAAGTCGTCCGGTGAAGACCACACATTCATAGTAAATTCCTGTAATAATAAAGACAGGAAAATAACATAATAAAAATATTTCGTTTTGATTCGTATTGGTTTTAAATGATTACATGTTTCGGCCTCCCTGGAGACCATATTCAATAATGGTTGAATTAAAAACTGGCAGAAGTTTATATAGGTATGTTTAAGAATTAATATCTTCGTTAGTACACACATATTTACAGATCGTATAGTGTGCGGGTTAAACCATTGAAAAAACACATCGAATGGATTTAGAAAAAAAAACTAGTAAGATATTTTTGAAAATATGCAAAGACAATATGTATCTCATGATATTAATTATTTATTTATTCAAAATAAAACATTTAAATATTTAACAAGGAGTGGAGTAATGATTTCCGTTTCGCTTTGAAGTCGGTACTGATTAGTTTGAAAGTAATGAGAAGAAATTGAAGCAGATGTCAAAACTCGTTCGGATCCGTGAAAGCTCTGAAACTTTTGCCGCTTCAGTTTTTCAGGCGCTGAAAATAAGACCGCAATTAATTCATTTTTAATTAAAGGACTTTCCAGATGGAATTATCATTCAACGCTAAAACTAGTTACTTATGAATAAATAATGCGATTCGGTATTATTTTTTGCAAATTCTTTCAGAGATATAAATACGTAAAATGTAATATTTGTCTTTTAACAGTAAGATATTTCATAATTACAATATAATGCTTTTCTAAAATTGAAAACTGATGGACATAAAAATCTTAAATTTTACGATATTTTTGTGTAAAAAATCGGTCGAATAAAAAGAAATGTCGTACGCGTGGATTCGAAGCATGAACCTTGTATATTATATTTAATTATTCGTCTAATGTGATGACGCCTCGGTCACTTACGCCACATCATCGATTCAAAACGATTGCTGTAAATTTCCATTTCCATCATTTGCGTAAAATTCACACAAAACCTTCATTAGTTTTAAATGATAGTATTGACATCCCCCGTCTTTAAAAAAAAAGCGACATGTCACGGGTTCGTCACGTAGCCGCGTAAAGAAAGGATGCAGGAGCAGATCACAAAGCAAAATAACTTGTTTTTGAAGCACAATTCACATTTATTTTGGATAAAGATTTGATTTCCTTGTCCGACCGCTACATGACGTTTTGCCGGGCCAGACGAAACTTGACTAATAACTGTCGGAACACTGACATGCAGCGCCGCCAAGATAATCACGGCAAAACACAAATTAAAGATAACATTTAAACCAACATGAAATGGAGCAACTGTCATAACAAATAAAGTGGTGTATGCAAACGCCGTGTAATTAAATATAAAATTAAAACTCTCATTATTAGGTGTGCATGTCAGGCGAGCGAACAAAAGTAAGAGACAAACATAAATATAAATTAAAGTAAAGATTATTAAATATGCGGATTTTAATTTTCCATTTATAATATGGAGCGTTCTTGGTGTTATTAAAACCTTTTTTATTAAATAATTCAGTTATCATTACTATTCATTCATGACTGTTTATTCTTGCAAGCTTTCATGATCTTTATAATATTTAAGTCTACAGGAAACTTTTTATTACATTGTAATCAAAGCTTTCATTGTATACATGAACTAATAGAGACGAGGTTTCTTTAAATAACGACCTCTCGCTTTCGATCCTTTTAGGATGAGTATTTTATACCGCGAAGAGAAAACAACTATTTTCTTTCAGCTGCAGTTTCTTTCAGCTTTAGAACAAGTTGTTCTACAAGCAGTTACACTAATGAAGAGCTTGTATACTCACTGCGTGAGTCTTACTTTTCAATATTATGAAACTTCAGTAAATACTGCAGGGTTTTCAGTAAGTATTTTCTTTGGTAATAAGAACTTTGTATAGTTTTTAGCATAATATTATGATGGCGAATATTATGTATCTAACCATTGGAAAACAGCACTCAAGGGAAATTGAGAGTTTTTATCGAAAAATAAAGCAAAAATAGTTTTTTTTGTTATTATCAAATAAATAAGAAGTAATTAAATACACATACAATTATACATCAATTTTTTATACGCATCAATTCATCAGAAAAATATTGGCAGACGCAGGATTCGAACTTGCCTTGCAACCTTTGCTTTGATCTACACACCGCGCCATCCACACGACTATTCTCTGCCTGAACAGATACGCAAAACCCCCTGCAAGATGGACTGAAGATATACGAAGAGCAGCGGGAGTTACCTGGATGTGGAATGCGGAGGGTCGAAGAGGATGGAGACTCATGCGGGAGGCCTACGTTCAACAGTGGACGAATACAGGCTGATGATGATGATGATAAATATTATTTGAAAAAGCTTACAATATTTTGACTTTAAATAAATAAAATCATAATAAGAGTACTTACTCAAAGTATACTGATTATTCATAAATTATGATGGCTAATCAGGCTTGTTTGATGGACTAACGACAAAGATAATATAATCTCTAAAAGCTTTCCGAATGCTTTTCTTTTGGGATTTGAACCCGAATCTGAATAATAAACAAGCATTAATATCCTGAAATTTCATAAATCAGAAATGTCCCTGAAGCCTTAATAGAATAGCTCTACTTGCCAGCCAAAGTTTTCAGGACATTCCCATAAGAATTTACCGTTTTAAAATTCTCCTCAACCATTTATACTCCAATTTATATTCATAAAATGGCCCGACTCTTAATTCTCCCTTTCTGATTTTACAATTAACCTTTCTTGAAATCCCTTTTCCCCTTAGAGCAGCGATACTCAACAAATTCGAACAAATGAGAATCTGGGCTTGATGGGAGCGTAAAAAATTATGGTTTTAAATCTCGCTTGAACCAAATTTCATAAAAGTCATAAAATTACTTTTAATTCGATTTTTATACACCAGTGTTGAATTTCACTTCTGAAATAAAATAAAAATCCATGTCAATTATAATCATTTGACAAAATTGTCAACTCTGAAGAACCACTGCAATGACGGTCGAAATATTGGTAAGAAAAAAATTGCCACCCACAGATCAACCCAAAAGCCAAAACAATTCCACCAAATACGGCATATTTGGGTTGGAGGAGAATAATTACTTCTAAAATTAATTGAGCTCAATTCATTGAAGACAAATTAATGTTATAAATAATAAGATCATCATCATCATCATCAGCCTGTGTCCGTGCACTGTTTAACGTAGGCCTCCCGCATGAGTCTCCATCCTCTTCGATCCTCCGCCTTCCTCATCCAGGTCACTCCCGCTATTCTTCTTATATCGTCGGTCCATCTTGTAGGGGGTCGACCAATGCTTCGTTTGCCAGTTCTTGGGCGCCATTCCAATACTTTTCTTCCCCATCGACCGTCGTCTCTTCGACAGATATGTCCTGCCCATTGCCACTTGAGTGTGCCTATCCGTTGGGTAGCATCCACTACTTGAGTTCTTCTGCGTATTTCCTCGTTTCGGATTCTATCTTTTAGCGACACTCCGAGCATGGATCTCTCCATAGCACGCTGGGTGACTTTTATTTTATGGGTAAGACTTGCTGTCAGATTCCACGTCTCTGCGCCATAAGTTAATACAGGGAGGATGCATTGGTTAAACGCCTTAGTTTTAAGGCATTGCGGAATTTTCGCTTTAAAAATGTACTTTAGTTTTCCAAATAATAAGATACTTATATTAAAACTGCATTCTTTGAAATACAGACGAAAAGTTGATTTCTTTAGTATTTTCTACCGTTATAACGATGGCTGGAATAATTAATTTAATTAGGCCCTGCTGGTCCGAGCAAGGCTCCCAAAGACTCCCGTCCTAAGCTAGGGCGTGTCATCGTTCGAGAAACTGGATGACCAAAATGGTTTCTCCGTAGATGTTTCTTCCCTCCCTCTAGCAAGCTTTCCGGGGAAGTTCGCCACTCTGGTTCTAGCCGCGCCTCTCCTGATGGGGAAATGAACCAACTCATTACACCTGGTGATTTGCGGTTCTGCAGCTCCTTCAAATAAGGTTGCTGGACTGAAGATGGCGTATCTTCACATGAAAGGTATTCATACAGAGACATCAGCTGATGAACTACAGGCAGCGGCCGCTGCATTAAATCCCTCTTTGATGACCATCAGAAGGATAGTGAGCAGACGGACGCTGTCAACATCATTCAAGGTTGGGGTCATCGCGACTTCGCTGGAGACTCTCATGCGGCCTGAAGTGTGGCCTGAGAAGACTATCATCCAGCCTTGGATCCGTGTGCGACACATGAGTCGCAACGTGAATGGTAAATTTATCACTTGAGTTGAGGATATTGACATGTTTGGTGTTATATCGCTTCAGGTTCGGTGTTGGTGTAAAAAGATACGAAAAATAAGTTGTTAGAGCTTTCGACTATAATGCCTGTGTTCTTTATTTGTCAAATTTGATTTTATGAACATCAATACATGTATAATTCATGTTTGAAGACATTGCATCATGTGAGGAACAAGATATATTAACTATTGTTACGTATTTCCTTGTCTGTTGTGAATTTTTCAGAATTTTAATTATTTAAGTTTTTCTTAAGAACTTTGAATACTTAGATATAAACAATTAAACAACAATCATATGGACAGCCTTGCATTTTTAGAGCTGAAAGTATATTCAAAGTAAGAATACGTTACAAAATTACGCGTAATGTTTCTCAGGTGTAAACGGATTTACAATCACTTGCTCACAGAATGGTTCTGACCAATTGAAGAGAAACGTTTCATAAACATTTTCTCTCAATATACAGGGAGTTTTTATTTGAAATATCAATTACAACATTATATGTTTAGTTCAGCTTTCAGAATAAAGAATGCTTTGAGGTTTGAAGTAAGAGAACTATTTTCCGATAATATAGTACATGACTGTTATCATGAAATATATTAAGCAGGCGCCTGTTGTTTAATGCAGTCGTATAGTTTGTTTTGAGAGCAGATACCTGCGCAGAATATGGGAAATACAATGGTTTGAATTTGTGATAATAGGCATTGCAGCCTTTCATACTCAGCCAAGAGGCAAAGGTGGAACTGGTTGTGACGTTATAAAGATGCCACAGAAGAGCTAAGATTATAGTTTTCTTTCAACCCCCGGGCTTGTGACATACCAAAAGCCCGTAAAAACTATGAATAGAATGTTCTCGGCTGAGTTAAGGAATGCAGAGTTGACATAGGATAGGGCAAAGACAAACAGACCTTTGTGATTAAGGGAGTAAACATGATGATAACGGTTAAGTGTGCCAAATATTGCCCATTATATTTAAAAATGGCGTAATTCAGAGTACGTAACTCTTTTTGCAGATCACCGCTCTCAGTGACATGTTCGCCAATCTTACACCCTAAGTGCTCTCAATAGTAAAGCCGTCATGTCATAGTGCATCTCGATAGAAAGTGTTGCATACTATTTCTCATTTTTTTCGTTACATTCAAATCTTACTTAATAAGCAGTAGATAAAAGCAATAAAATCTCATCTTGTGCACATTATGTTAGCTTAAAAGTTTATATAATGTGGTACCTTAAATAAACATAAATAAATATACACCTATATCCTTTTACTGAAAGGATATTATTTCAGAAATTAAAAACTGGAAAACAATGAAAATAAATAAGCAACTGTTAACTTAAAAATGATATCTTAGTTTTTAAAATATTAAATATCCTTAAAAAAATATATTTTAAAGGATATTTCATATTCGTAGCAATGCTCTTACATAAAACGGAAAATTTTCTTAAAAAGTACTCATTTTTAAAACAAAAATTCAAATACTTCCATCATTTAAAAATGAATTCTTATTATAAGATTGCGAAGCTTTAATGTTAAAATAAAGACTTTGGAAAGTTTAAAAATAAATAAAAGGTTTTATGGGCATAAATATATAGGCGGCTCAAGAGAAATTGTCAAATAAAAAACGGAAAGAAAAATCCACTGTGGCTAATTATGACTGGGCTGTCAGACGCAGAAATTATATTCTGAAGTGTCGGACTTTTTTTAAAGCTATTAAGTGAAATGTATAAAGCCAGAATAAGATCATTAAGCAGTGAGACTAAAAATTAAAAATAATAATCTTTGAAGTGAAAATATTCGCATATTTGTGATACTTTTTAAACCAATGAAGATTTATAAAAACTTACAATTTTATATTTATTCTTAAAACAAAATTAACAAAATTTACAAATCACTAATTATTTGGCTTCAATACTACAGATATACATAACAGCTGCCTTTCAATTAAATCTTCAAGATCTTATCGTGGATCTTCAGACAAAGCAATGTCTTAGGAAGTGCTAACAATGTCAGCTGATAAAACTAAATTACAGCAATTTTTATGTGTATATGTTGTGATTGGCATGTACATGGGACCATTTCTATTCTCAAAAGTAATCGGTATTTAAGGTTCTTTTCAGAACCGTTACTCCCAAGAGTGAATATGTCGTATTGATAGCTTTTTTATAACCAAACTTATTCATAATTTCAAAATAATTTAGATCAAAAAATTAAAAATATTTTAGTTTGATTTCACATTTTTTTAAAGTGATTAAATGTTTCGGACGAGTCCATTTTCAATAATGGTTAAATTTTAAATTGACAATCGCTTATATAAGTAAGGGTTGGCAAAACTATTATTTCTTACGTAAGGATGCACATATCTACAGAATGTATTTGTATGCGTGTTCAACCTTTGATGTTAAGACAAAAAAAATCAAGGTTTATGATTTATTTAATAAAAATAATTGGAAAAACTCATACACCATGCACCGTCGTCTGCCCTGAAGATCAATATATATATCATGCTGATGTCAATGTTAAAGAAGAATGTTCTTTTTATTTGATCAAAAAAAAAATATTTTTCTTAAAATTTTCAAAATATTACATCTCAACTTTAGATAGGTTGGAACCAACGTTCACGTTATACTTGGTTTCGCTATTATTTTAACTTTGTCCTTTAACGAGGCCGGCTCCTCTATTGATTCCGGCAAAAAGGTGCGGCAAAAAAACTTTATAAATATTGAAAGCGCAAATGAAAAACTAGACTAACGACATCGTTAGTTACCGCACAAACAACGCAAGAGCATGCGGGATGGACCATCACGGGATCACGATGATTTTATAAAAGCCTTCGCTGAAAAGTGAAAAAAAAACAGCTGAAAAAATAATAGAAAATGCTCAATCGCTTATGAAAGTTTCTCGTTTCACTGTATAGTCCAACAACTTGTGGATCAGCTATCAAGATGGAAAAGATAATAAATGTCAGTGGGTTTATTTAAGCTTAGTAATTTAAAAATTAAGTGAATAACTTCTTAAGTATTCACGGCCATATTTGATATTGTGCCTTTTGGGTTTAGCCGTGTGTCGCGAATGTCTTCTATCCGTTTTTTCGACCGCCTTTCCAGGGGTCTTCTTCAAGGTTGATGACTTGGCCTTCTTCTAATTATAGTGGTGTCTAGGAGAGTAGACAGAGGGTATGGGTGGAGCTTCATAGAGCTTAAAGGTGTTTTAGGATTTATTTTAATGCAAAACCTCTAATCAAATTACTGAAAAAATAAATAGAAGTCTTAATGAATGATGGAGATACTAGCTTAGGGATGTAAATGAATGAAATTTTAAAAAAAATATGAAAAGGGAATGGAAAAGGCAGCCTTCCATACTAACGTGGGTTTAGAGGCAAACTGTTTCTAGTAAGGACATGTATTTTGAGCGCCACAGGAGAACATAAAACGAATCTCTGATTTTTAACGCCTCTGGGCTTCTGACAGAACTGAGTGGCAGGAATTATGGCTGATCAAACGTTTTAGGTATTGAATGGATGTATGAAAATAATATTTAAGCTATCAGTTAAATACATTTTATATATTAAACGTATATGTAAATAAATGTAGAAATGAGTATTTGAAGATTTTAATGTTTCTTTTTATATAATTCAAATCAATGACAAGATAAACAAACCAAATTGAATTTTATCAAAAATTTGAAGAGTTGACTCTTTACATTGTTCAATAAAATTACATGTAATCTAATTACACATTTATTATTTTCGGAATCTTAAAGTGGCAAAAAATTGCAGGAGTTGCCTTACAGAAAGTGAATAATTTTATTCATTCGAATCAAAATAAAAAATATACGAATAGAGTACCTGGAATCTCATAAAACCTGAAAGAAATTTTAATGTGACATGAAAATAATCATGAAAAACTTAATTAATTAAATTTATAATTCTTATTATTTGATGTCGATGGAGATTGAATTTTTTACAATAAAGTATTAAAAAAAAAAGTTAAATCCTGATCGATCGAGGCGAATGTAACGCCATGTTATGGTCGATCGGGGAAACCAAGTCTTTATCAAAAATATACGTCAATGTGCTTCGGAAAAATTCTGTGCCCTATTAATCTGCTCCTCATACTTCCACCATGCGATCCGATAACTATCCCGGCGACGTGAAGTCGTTTCCCCCGTAGAGAGGAGGATGTAACTATTAATAGTTCCTAACGGCCTTCCAGAAAAGAGCAAGCCTTGGTGCTTGAATAAAAGGCTCAGTTTATGATGTCCCGCGGCATCCTTAGTCCCAGCCAGATCCACTTTTGTCTCTAAACGGATTGTATTAAGAGAGGCTGCCTTTTGCACTCTCCCACCTCTTCATTCCTAACAAAGTCAAATCATTTTACCCCCAATATTCTACGCAGACATCTGCTCTTGAATCCCATTATACAGCTACATTGACTCTTAGTTACCAAAATTCACAGCCGTAATAAAGAATAGAGATGGTACAGGCACTGTAGAGCGGGCACTTCGTTTTGATCAAGTAGAGCTGCGAGTCCCAGATATTTCGTATATACGCTCAAGCATTCTCAAAGCGGGAAGTGACCTCTTTGCAGACCACCATTCTCAGTGACTTTTATGCCGAAATATCCGAAACTTAGGGATGATTTTAAATGTAGAGGAATTTAATTATTTAATTGTTTTCATCATCATCACCGTCCAATGTTGAACGTAAGCCTCCCGCATTAGTCTCCATCCTCTTCGATCCTCCACCATCCGCATCCAGGTCACTCCCGATATTTTTCTTATGTCGTCAGTCCATCTTACAGGGGGTCGGTCAATGCTACGTTTGCCAGTTCTTGAGCGCCATTCTAATACTTTTCTTCCCCATCGACCGTCGTCTCTTCGACAGATATGTCCTGCCCATTACCACTTGAGTGTGCCTATTTGTTGGGTAGCATCTATTACTTGAGTTCCTCTGCGTAAATCCTCGATACAGATTATATCTTTTAGTGACACTCCTCTCACAGATACGCTGGGTGACCTTTATTTTATGAGTCATACTTGCTGTCAGATTCCACGTCTCTGTGCCATAAATTAATACAAGGAGGACGCATTGGTTAAACGCCTTAGTTTAAAAACATTGCAGAACTTTCGCTATAAAAATGAATTTAAGTTTTCCAAATGCTGCCCATCCATCGTTTTACGTTTTATAATTAATATGTACTGATTCCATCATACTTTCATACAGAGCGATCGCTTCAAGCAAACAAGTAAATCATACCTTAAATGCCGAATTTTCCGGCCCGTATCCGTAACAAGTGAGCTCTGTGTGTAGCGGATTACGCGAAATTGTTCCGCGGGCTTACAAAGGTCCCGAGACACAGGAGCGAGGGGGAACTTAAGTCCTTATTGTTGCAGGGCCGGGAGAGTATAATAGGAACGGGAAGACAAAGGAAGATACGCGAATGATACTGTAACATTACACTGCCATTTGATGAGATTAAATATTTATGAAAGTATACTGCGTTTCAGGATGCGGAGGTAAGTTAAACCAAGAAAAAAAGGTTATAACTGTTTTTTACATACTCGCAGCTTTTCTCGATCAAAATATGCCATCAATACAGCTTCTGCATCGTCACCATTCATTTAAACGGCTGTGAGTCTTGGGGTCTCACCTTAAACCAATGCAAGATAATAAATGTCTGCGTAGAGTATTAGGAGTTCGATGGCTTGACTTTGTGGGGAATGACAAGTACAGGATTGCATACTACAGTAACAGTCTTTTTTTTATTTAAACGCATGCAGGAGAGCACACCCGGTCAAGACCAGTGCACTCTATGACGCTCAGCCAGGAAGGCTGGACGCTGCATGCGGGACACGTGTGTTGTGTTCGTGTTTGAGATTGCAAGTGTTTATTTATCTGTTTCTTGAAGAGATCTAGATTGTAGGAAGGAGGAAACAGACGCTGGAAGAGCACTCCATAGCTTACCGTTGGCATTAAGGAAGGAACTTTGAAAACTGCCAGTTCTTGGTCGACATATATTAACCGTTTATGGATGTTCGGCAAGTGTAAGACGAGTTTTTTGGTTGTGGGTGGGTGCAGGAGGAATTAGTTATTTAAGTTCAGAACAGCAGCGACCATGGTAATGACGGTAGAAAAGACTAAGAGAACCAATCCTTCGCCTGTGTTCCATTGATTGTAGGTTAGACGTAAGAGTGTCATTGTTTATCAATCGAATTGCTCTTCTTTGAACTGAGTCAATCAAGCTTAGAAGGTATTTTGAGGCTCCAATCCAAAGGTGACTGCCGTATTCAAGGATAGGTCAGATTTGTCCTTTATATAGAAAAAGAAGTGGTTTATCGTTAAAATACCTCAGTGATCTATATAATACACCTAGTTTTTTGGAAGCGAGACCGGCTTTAAGCTTAATTGACTCGTAATGTTTGACATATTTCGTTTCTTGACAATGTATTTCAAGAGACTAAGGAGGATAAGTCTGGGACATGCATTACGAATGCCGCAGGAGAGCATTGACTATAAAATGCGCTCGGGGCTCTCGCCATCGTGGAAGGCTGTTGGAACTATAAACATAATGTACTCGGTTGAGTAACGGGAAGGCGAGCTGAAATCGGATAAGGCGAGGTCCAAGGTGGCTGACAGAGTTTGATGGCGGTGGTTCCGGACGGTCATATGCTCCAGTTGAGGAAACAGACATGGGCAAATGAATTGTACATACGGTTATATAAACATTGATATCCTCCTCTCTTATTTGGAACATCGATTTACTTGATGAGGGATGCAGGATCAGGTTCACAAAACAAACTTATTGTTTTTGTTTCACATATTACGCGTTTGTTTGTCACAAACGTCGCCCGTTAAAGCGAACGCCTTTAAGCGCTCCCTTAACGGTGGCGGGAGCGTTCTGACTGCCAGCGCGCTCTGACCTCTGGCGCCGCCAAATCATCGTGGCAGACATACGAAGTAAATATGACAGTGGCCAACACGAAATGGACCAACAAACAAGATGGCTCATGTAAACGCCGTGCAACATTATACAATTAATATTAATTAATGCAATTAACATTAGATGTGCATGTCAGGTGAACCAACAAAAATAAGAGACAAAAGATCGTTTTTCGAGGCTTTACGGCATCAGCCTAAAAGCAGCTATATCAAGCTGATATCAACTGATATACGAGTACCATTGACAACAAAGCATTACATCATTCATCATCGGATGATTAGACAGACGCTATCAAGGCCAGAACCATTTAAGTTAGTTTAATCAATTCAGTCAAATCCTAGAGTTTTGAAAAATGAAGACTAAAAGTTGTATAATTTGACCTATAACATAACGTATCGATTTGGTAATGTTTTATTTTTCGGTGATTAATAACGGCTATATGCTTAAAATCGACAGCGTACTGATATCCTCCTATTCCATTTAGGGCATCGATTTTCTGGATGACGGATGCAGGATCAGTTTCACAGTACAAACACTTGTTTCTGTTTTACATATTACTCGTTTATTTGTCTATAACGTCGCCCGTTATAGGGACGCCCTTAGGCGCTCCTTTAACGATGGCGGGTGCGTTTCGACTGACTACCCGCTCTGACATTAAGCACCGCCAAATCATGGCGGCAGACATCCGAAATAATTATAACAGTGGTAAACATGAAATGGACCAACTGTCATAACAAACAAGATGGCGCATGCAAACGCCGTGAAACATTATACAATAAATATTAATTAACATTAGATGTGCAGGTCAGGCGAGCGAACACAAATAAGAGACAAAAAATAGTTTTTCGAGGCTTTTTACGGCATCAGCCTAAAGGAGTAATATCAAGCTGATATCAGTACAATTTCGACGAAATTAAACATATGCAAAACTATGCATATGTTCACACGCAAAGACATAAAACGTAAGCTAATTAAACTGACTAAGTCCACTATTGTTCTTGCGCGAGCTGGATTAAGGATTACGAAAGCTTGACGTGGGCGGATGTTTTAATTAATTAAAGATGTCTGAAAGCATCCAGAAATAGACCAACATTAAGAAAATAAAATAATTGTACATATTCAATGTATTTTAATTATTTCAGGCTCTTCATTTTTGAGGCTTGTGTTTTGTTTCACTCGAATTCTCATTCTGAGGAAAGGATGTCCAGCTATCTCGCGAGCCTTTATGAGAACATTCTCAGAATGTGAAGTGTTAATTCGCCAACGTTACAGACTACAGCCCGACATTCACGCATCATCCTTAATATTACATGAATTTACTATGCATATGTGGTCTTCACGGGACGACTTTCCTCTACCACCAATTTTGACTAATAGTCTATGACTAGCATTTTACGGGTGAAGGATCAAATTCACACTAACAGGGGGTATTTTAGTGCTCAAACATCGATTAAAAGTCCATTTTTAAAATTTCCGTCGGGAATAAACCCACAACTTTCGGCTTGCCAAGCAAACACTTTAATTACTGAGTTATACCAGCCGACAGCGTTTATTAAAATTTTCTTTCAAAAAAAACTCTCTTGGCGTGATATTTTCAATAACGTCAGATCATGATATACACACATCTGTATGTTAAAAAGGTTAAGAGAAATATATTTATTTTTATATCTATGTAGTTAGGATATATTTTTCATAAAAAACTACTTTACCATGATCCGTGACCATACGAACATAATAAATATATTAAAGATTTAATATTTGTAATTACTGAAAAAACACTTTATTAAACTGTGAGTTATTAGGGGCAAGTATGTGAAATATAAATTTTCTAAAAAATATAAATTATTGAATTTTAATCACAGGTATCCTGCATTATTTTACAAGTATGAGGTAGCTACCCACAATTATTGTTGTGTTCGTTAAGATTTTTTAAATAAATTTCCCACAAAGTTTCATGTTTTATATACATATATAACTAAATTAGTAAAAATAATAATGTCATTTTAACCATTAACTATAGAACAACACTCTTTGCCGGCGGTCATAGCTCAATGGTCAAAGCTTTGCAAATCAAAAATCGTGATTCCCATCTCCAAATGAGATTAAAAAAAAAAAAAATCAACCGATTTATGAGCTCTAAAATACCCCATGAATTAATATGAATTTGATCCAACACCCGTAAAATACCGTTCATAGCCTATTAATTAAAATTGATAATACGAAAGTCATCCCGTGAAGACCACTCATTCATAGTAAATTCCTGTTATAATAAAGGATGATGCGTGAATCTCGGGCTGTAGTCTATGACTTTGGCGGATCAACACTCTACATGCAGCCATATAAACCATGGTAAGCGTCATAGAATTCCACATATGAGACTTCAAAATAACTATTACCATCTTTCGGTATTCTCCTGTATGTGCTTACATAAAAATAATACTTAGTCTCACCCACTTTTATAAAAGGAATGTAAGCAACATAGATGTATAAGTAAATACAGTTTCTATAACTTTTGTAATTTCCAAGATACTCGTTATTTGCATCTTCTTCGTAGTATCAATCCGGTGGATTAGTTTGCAGCAACAGAATCTTGCATCTCGATCTCCATTCCTCTCGGTCCTCCGCAGCCCTTTTCAGCTCAGCATAAGCGCTACAATTCATGTCCTCGAATACTTGCTGTCGAATACTTGTTGTGAATTTGTATATATATGCTAAAAAAATGACGACATTAAAACATTTCTAATAAAGAAGTTGAGACTCACATTAAGATTATAATATAAAGAAACAAGAATTATAAAAATATTTTTGTCCCATTCCACATGAAATATACTTCCATTGTTCCCTTCAGTAATTTTCAGACGTATTATATTCCAGGTAAAAATCCATTGTTTTCTACATATTTTTTGCGTCAAAAGTCACAATAATTGTGATGAATTACCGTAAATACGCTACGTCTTTCTTATTTATGCGGTTGCGTAAAACATCTAATTCGTGATGTCGTTTTTAAGAAAGGAACATTTTTATAAAAACCCCAAAGGAGCTTCTGCTCTAGTATCAAAGTCAGTTATTTTTTTTTAACTGAATATGTAACATTTTGTATTAATAGTGACATATTTTTATGCATACATTTTCGAGTAAAAATAATAATTTTCGCTTTGAATCAATAAACTGAAACTAAACGTTTTTGCTAGTTCTTATAATTGTTGTCAATTTATAATTAAAGTTATATTTCTATCTGAGCTCCAGCATAAATAATCTGATTGCCTTACGCATTTCTTCGGCGCATATGACTCTGCGTCTTATGTTTGATGGTGCAATACCAGCCAAGGAGTATAGTTTTGAAATGGGTATTGGTTTGAGGCAGCCTGTGATGACTCTGCATGCATCATTCAGGGCAGTATCCACTTCATTACAATGCGTTGATCGACCCCATACTGGTGCCGCATATTATCCGGCTGAGAAACAAAGTGCTAAGGTGCCTCCTGGAAACGAAATTTCGGACTTCCTCCTCCGGCCAATCTTTTCAACCCAGCGACAATAAAAAACAAGTTTAATTGATAGGCTATCAAATTCTCACCAACCGTGGTATTTCAGAGCTCGGAAATCGGTTAAAATCATTTTATTTTAATCTCCGTTGGAGATCGAACCCATGACTTATGGCTTGCAAAGCAAACGCTTTGAACATTAAAGTATACCCGTCGGAAAGTTTTAATTTGTTATAATCAGATTAAGAAATAAAATAAAGACATAATATTAAAATAGGAAAAAACAATGCTCTAAAAAATACTTGTTGTAAAAACGTAAAAAAAGATGTGCAATAAATTCTTACAACTTTAATAATGTCACGATTTTACAGGCTGTAAAGTTTTACTATCCAGAGTCTAATAATAATTATCCTGAAAAATAGCAGTGACAAATTCGAGGCTTGGCGCTGAAATCATTACACGCGAAAGCTAACTAATGTCAATAGAAGCCTACTTCCTGTTAGGCTCTAGGCCCTCTTATCCTGCCTTATTCCTGTTCCGGTTTATTACGGACCCTAAAAGTTAATCTCTGCGTCGTTGCTACAGTCTTAGAGACGACGAAGCGCGAAACGTTGATTCCCAATTTGTTTTGATCGAGATACTTTAGATTTGTTCAATTTGTATTTTAAGATTTTGTATAGAAAAATGTAGAAAATTCACATTTATATTTTTTTACCTTCGTTCAAAAGTATAATATTTTATAAATTAACATCATAATAATAACATTCGTTCATCATAAGGTTTATCAGATATTTTTTTTGGCGTGGGTTGTTGTTACCGTATTAGAAGGATTGGCTGGCATTGTAAATAACCGTTTCCAGAGGGTACCACGTGGAGGTTTCTTCTTTGCTCTCCTGGATTTTCCCGAAAGAGGACCTGGGCCCTGGACACGACCATAGGTGAAATATATAGAGGTTCCTGTTTGCCCAGAAGTGGACGACGTCGATAAGATTACTTTCGGCCATCATCAGGTCTTCCTGGGTGCAGCTACTCGGACACAGAGCATACTCAGAAGGTGTGACAGGGTTTGCTCTGCGCCGCAGTCACATTCAGTCAGCCCGCTATAAAACTGCCAGGCTTTTGTGTCCTCGTCTTACATATTCCGGTCCAAAATCTGTTAATGGACCTCCATATATTCCACCCCTGGTCATGTCCAGGGGCTAAGTCATATTAATGAATAGGCACAGAAGAATGAATTTATGAAGGACATTATATATCGAAAAAAACAATGGCTAGTGATGAAAAAAGTACAGGAGTGGCTCCCAAGAATTTGAAAAATCCTACAGCAGAAAATCGAGGGAAAATCAATAATAGACGAAATTAGGATAATAATAACTACTTTGATGATGGTTGATTATTAGATACAGAATTTCACGGCCTGGACCATTAGAAATTATAATGAAATGTACCTCGCAATTTAACACACTTTGAGATGCAGTATCTTAGAAAGCAGGTTGGTACGAGTTGGTAGCTTTGAGTAGTTAAGTTTGTCACTGTAGTAATATCACTCCAGGCGTGCTTACATACACTACCGCGACTAATACTATCTCCTGATATTGTTATTGCTTTCTCTCGATATAGATGTGGCATGCAACAAATAACACGTTAATTTCTCTGAGATAGGAAGGGTTATTAAATTCAAAACCTGGTATCTTACGGGAATTTCCGGATGAGTAATATACAAGGTATTTTACGATATAAGAATTTTACGAGAACAATACATGTACTTAACTGAAGTATCGATATTATGAACTATTTAATCAACATTGTAACCTTTTATATATCCGATATATATTTCGATGTAACAAATTTTCATACGACGTCCATTCTTAGCTATTACCCCCTACTTTTATTTAGTACTGTTCAAAAAGTAATTTTATAACTATTTTAAAACATAACTGTGTTGTATTAAACATAAAAAAGTCGTTAAAGTAATTTTTATAAGCAAAATCTATATCTAAGAATCAGGTATTACATAAGACATTTTGCAACTCTCTCTAAATTGAAGGTCTAAAACAACAAGTATAGAGGAATTTGCGGTGTACGAAACTCTATGTATAATTAATATTATTTTTTATAAAGAATGATTATGCATCGATATGGAGCATTGACCATCCAATAATCTGCCATTCTATGTGGATTGAAGGGATCAAGGTCCAAAAACAGTATCGAGGAATATACCTTGGTATTCCGGCATCACCATTTAGCTGATGCTGTAATTTCGGGACAGCGATCTCGATTCCGGAACAATAACACTTAGATATTTAACTCATATTTACATTTATAATTTATTCAATTGTTCGGAAATAAATATCGTGTATTACCAACAGAGAAATAAGTTGTATATTTAATCAACCGAATTATTACTAAACTTGAATATTCATACTTACTATAATACAATAATAGGAAAAATAAAAACGTTTTTATAAATTTCGTAAATTTACTCAAATTAGAAATTAAATGAAAAACGATTTTTAAAAATATTTCTGAAGTATTAATAATAATTTAAATACTGTGCTTTTTAATTTGAATATTTTAATCAAATTGTGGATTTGCTAGGACCACTTTGAAAAACATGTTGACTGAGTTCATTGTCATATAAATGAGAACTTTAATTAATTTTGAATTATGCCCAATTATTTTTGATTGATAAAATAAATAAATAGAAAAACTATTCTTTTAAAGACACCATTTTTTAATTAACGACTAAAGTCGATATAAAAATGTTTTATTAACTCAAACTATAATATTTGTTTAATTTTTTTTTTTGATAATAATATTTCAAATAAAGGTGGATTCATTATTTAACCTGAAAAGTGAAAAGCGACTGAATGTTAAAGAATATTTAATTGTTTTCAAGAAGCAGATACAAATAAGAAGTGTACGATCGTTTGAATTAGTGAAAAATGACATGGTAAGGGACGTGGTAGTTTTTTATCGTACAGACTGTTAAAAGACTCAGGTATTCTTATCTGGTAAATATTATCCAGATACCGTAAAAGACTTTACACTTTATCTGAAATTGAAAATCATCTGAAAGGGAAGTCGGCTGGTCTGTCATGGGAAAGAGAAGTGATGATAGCAGGTTTCTGGATTTTTTTGCGGCAATTCGTGACGGCCATATATTACAAATAAAGATAGCATATAGATAGGAAAAAAATAAGGTTTTTTATTATAAAGATAAGTATTTAATATCTTGTATGATGGATCACACAAAGTATGAAATAGTTATCTATTTAATATTGAAAAATATCTCAAAAGAAATGCTAAAACTATATATTCGTTACTATATATTAATATTTTTTTTGTTTATTTATTTTAAAAATGATACACTAACTGATTCCCCAAAAACACCACCTTAAATGACCTTTTTTGTATCAATTAATCGGAGAATAATTAACAGTGAACGCAGCGATTCGAACCACGAGATTCGTAAATCATATTATTTACTTGAATATTTGTGAATTTGTTTAAAAAAATAAATATTATTTAAAGAATATTAAACATCTATATTAATTTTTTTAGTGCAAAACATCTTTGAATACCCCCAAGTAAGGTGTAAATTGATCCCTTATCCATGAAATTACCGTTAAATCGTATTCATTAAAATTGATGGTAAAAGAAAATCATCCTGTGAACATCACTCATTCGTAGTGGTTTTCTCTAACTATTGGATGATGTGTAAATGGTGTATCTTTCCACATGCAGGGCTTAGCTATATGTAAAATGGTAAACATCATAAAATATAAAGATAAAATTTTTGCATTACTATCTATAAAATAGACGCGTTATTTAGCATATTTATTCTATCTAAGCTTTGTAAAATAACTAAGAGGTAGATTTAATAAAAAACAGATAAAATAGAATCTTATATTTGTTTTCTAAACACAAAAAGTAGGCATCCAACTAATTAATCGAGTACACATTGTTAATGACAATTAACAAATTGGCGTTCCGTTGTACGGGAAAGGGACGGATCAACAAACATCTCTTGGAAGACAAAAACTTTTCTCTTCGGAGAGATGTTCTAGAGAAAGATACGTCAAACTTCCCCCCTTCTCTTCACAGACAAAGAAAACCGAATATCAAAGAGTCT
The DNA here is from genome assembly GCA_022606575.1 of Glossosoma conforme. NCBI lineage: Eukaryota > Metazoa > Arthropoda > Insecta > Trichoptera > Glossosomatidae > Glossosoma > Glossosoma conforme. The sequence continues at coordinate 783,287 of JAGTXR010000044.1, forward strand.
GAAAGTTGTTCCCCGGGCCGAGTTGCTGAGTTTTCAGGCAAATGATATTTCAGGAAAGCACACCGGAAGTTGACGATGTCTTACAGGACCGAGTGTCGAAGGCGGTGTGATATTTTGAATAACGAACTTCCGGTGTAATTAATTTATTAAATTATTGATATTTGCTCAGATAATATGATTAGAATTATCTATAATTAACAATTATGACACAGAATCAGTATACCTTTACTTTTTTATATTTAATTCAAACGTAAATTTGGTGAGCAATATAAATACAATGACACTACTTACTCAAATAATGAACTAAGCACAAAAGTACTGACATCCCCGTCGATAAACAGATGACAAGTTGAAGGTTGGTCACGTGGCCGCGTGGAGGAAGGATGCAGGAGCAGATTAACAACACAAAGAACTTGTTTTTGAAGTAAAATTAGCATTTATTTTTATTAAAAACTTGATTTCTTTTCCGACCGGTATGGACGAAAGTTAACTGACATTTGCTTGAACCCTGTGACATCGAGCGCCACCAAGACAATCACGGCAAAAAAGCAAATTAAAGATGACAGTTGTACCAAAATGAAGCAACTGTTATAACAAAAAAAATGGCGTATGCGAACGCCGTGTAATTTTATATTATTAAAACTAACATTATTAGATGTGCATTGTGAATGTCAGGTGAGCTAATAAAAATAAGAGACGGAAGACTGTTTTTCGAGACTTTTTGGCATCAGTTTAAATAAGCTATATCAAGCTGATATCAGCACATTGTAAACGTAGTTCTCGTTATATTAGTGAAGCTAACAGCATTGGTCTTAAACCAAAACGAAGATGGGTTACTTATTGTTGGTCATTTTATATAGTAACTTGTAATCAATTTGCTCTGCCGCTTTACACCAAATTATGCAAATATCTGTAACGTTGCGATAATTATACGATCTAGTTTCGAAAAACACATTTCTAAATTACTTAAATATGCCTCGTATACTGTTGTTGCCGTCTTATCAAGTTCTTAGGCATATGCCCTGAAGGTCGTTGATTCATAAATGTTATCTGGTGGACTTTGCAAACATGTCTTGAATCATGGCATGAATAACGTCAACTGACAGAACTGAGTGTAACAAGTGATAAAGTATTTTTTATCGCTCTCGATCCTCCGCTTTATAATTCTAGTAACGTCTCGATATTCTTCTGATATCGTCTCTCCATCTTGAAGGTAATCGGCCGACACTCTAGACGCCAGTTCCTGGCCGCAACTAATGGGTTACACCACTTATAAGTACAACGCAGCTCAGTTATCTCTTAACTAGAGAAGGATTGAGAAAGACTACGAGTTAGTTGAAACTGCAGTCTCCTAATAGAGAACTTTTGTTACGTGATCCATGTGAAAACAAGGCTAATAAATAAATAAATCTTTATAACTTATTTCTCCCATTAACTATCGTATTTTAATTGATTCAGCAATATAAGTCAGACTCAAGAAGAGTTTAACTTTGAATATCCTTGATTTGGATTCTATTTTTTAGAAACACTTATATATCCATATCACATCGGGTGATCATTATTAAATAATGTTTTTTATATATTTTTGCATTCCATAGAATAATTTATAAAACCAATATCGATTCATATTATCTCCAAACAGTGTTCTTCCGCTTTATCAAAGTATTTCTTAAATAGGCTCCATTTTAACAATTCATACTTTCCGAATAGAATCTTTCATTGGATCAATATTCTTAATTAATATTAAAATAAAGGAAATACAAAACGAAATGCTTTTTGACTTTTGAACATTTTTCAAATAATAACATTATTTGTGTATTTGAAATTTAAATTCTTTGGTACAAATTCTTTTAATGTTCATAACTAAAGTCAGTCACAATGTTTTCTTTACAATAAATTGCCCCGATGAATTTCTCCAGCAATATATTTCACTAATATATTGACTGAAGATGAACTCACTGAAGCGCTGCCATCCCATGGAAAACATATTTAATTCCAACTACAATATGAAGATAAACAGCACAAAAACCAAAGTCATGAGAGTAAGCCGCAATGAGCAGCAGAAAATTAACATATCAATGCTAGGAGTACCCCTAAAAGATGCAAAAGAGTATGTATACCTTGGAAGTAAGATCACCTGGGATGGCAGAACAAAAAGAGAAGTCAGCAATCGCATACATCAGGCAGGGCTAGCTTTCAATACAAAAGCAAAAATTCTTGAGTCAAAGAATATTACTTTAAGGCTCCGCAAGCAACTTGCCAAAACACTTGTTTGGAGCATCTTAATGAACTGCTGTGAGACATGGTGCTTATCTGAAAGTGATAAAAAAAAACTAGAGGCCTTTGAGATGTGGTCGTACAGAAGAATTCTCGGAATTTCCTGGAGAGACCACGTCACGAACCATGAGGTGCTCAAGATAATCAAGGAAGATAGGCACCTAATAAGAACCATCTCAGAGAGGCGAGCCCGTTGGATTGGCCACATCATGCGCCACGATGGTCTTCTTCACGATATTGTGGAGGGGATGGTTGAGGGTAGAAACTGTAGAGGGCGCCCTAGACGGGAGTATTTACAGCAAGTATTCGAGGACATGAATTGTAGCGCTTATGCTGAGCTAAAAAAGGGTTGCGGAGAACTGAGAGCAATGGAGATCGAGATGCAAGATTCTGTTGCTGCAAACCAATCCATCGGATTGATACTACGAAGAAGATTGACATAGATCACATATTCTTTCTGCCATTCTGTGAAATTATTTTCTGAAATTTATTATTGAATTTCAGTCGTATTTTAACAAAGCCTGTAAGATGCATTCGATATTTCAAAGAAATTTGTTTTAAACCCTTTACGTAGAAAAATTCATCATTTTTTTAACAAGATTAAAGACTGAAAAGACGAATGAAAAATACTCATTAAGATTTATTGATTTTATTTGAATACAATTTTACATTATAGAAAAGTTATTTATTTTTTATTTGTAGCTTTTAGTTTGAGATCCGTTTCAATATTAAAATGATTCAAAATTCAAGTTTGTTTTAACAATGAGTAAAACTGAGAATTCTTTTACTTACTGAAAGACTGCAGTCTCACAATTGGTGTAATCAGATCCAACATTTACAAATGTATTTTATGTACAAATAGTAAGTTTGCACACAAACTACGTTGGAACTGATAAAGCTTTTATAGATCGCGAAACTGCAGTTTTCCAACAAGTGAAACATTACTCGGTGCGATTCATCTTGGAACAAAGAATTTAATAGATTTGTTAAGCTAAGAAAACAAATATTATATTCAAGTTCAATTCCTAAAAAATAATAATTGATCAAGTAGTGAAATTTTATTATATTAGATAATATCAACTCGATAAAGTAATTACAAGCTGGATTTAAAAAGCCTTGTTATACGATCTTTCTTCTCTTATTTTTGTTTGCTTGTCTTGCACGCATATATTAAAATATTAGACAATGTTAAGATATGAGGAGCCATAAGATACGGCACTTGCAGGCACCAGTTTATTTGCTTTCACAGCTACCTCTCATGTGACAGCAGATAGTTTGTCAAATGGTTAACATATGGTTTTCGGGCGCCGCTATTGTTACTGCACGGTCCGAGTCACCTTCTGCCCGGGAACCATCAAATACATAGTAAAAAAGGTTAAATATGTTGATTTTGTAAAATAAACAGTGTTTAATATAAAAATCTTCAAAACGAATATTTTTGGAGCTTTGACATTCATAAGAATCAATGGAAAACTTAAAACAATACTTATCATAGACTTTGTTTGTAAGCTCTCATAGTATCTCATTATGACTGTAATGTTTCCCTTTGTAAGTCTTTGTAAATCGTTAAATATATCAATAATACAGAAATCAAACAATAAATAATGAGATCCGGAACATTGAGCATTACCGATTCGGCTTATCCAGATAACTTTGTCGAGGAAGCCCCTTTCATCTGAGATAAAAAAGTTTTTTCTTGTCGTGATTTAGCATATTCATTAGGCAGACGAAGCTTTTCGTGATTTCCAAAGTTTTAAAGTGACGGTACAGAGCTTTGGAGAGCTGGATCTCAATAACGTTTATTACTCGGAGCTTTTGGGAGGCTGTGGTCGTTTTGCAGGTGAGCGAGAGTCCAATAGAGCCTTCTTGAGTAACGAAAATTCAGATAAGGCTTACACTGTAAGCGCAAACTTGAATACTTTGAATCTGAATTAAAGTTAAACTCATATAACGTCTTGATAGGGACTTCGCTTTAGAAAGTTTTTCTTTCAACCATATCCATTCCATATCTGAAAATAATCAATAAATAATAATATTCGTTCAATATCGAATATTTATCAAGTGTCTAAGCTTGATAACATTAAGTTTATCAACTGACAATACTCGGTGAAAATGCATAATTATAATTTTAAATTAATTTAAATTAAAAAATATCAAATTGAAGATATTCATTATTGATTCGAATTTATTTTAAGCGATTCCATGTTTCAGCCTCCCTGTAGATCTTCAATAATGGTTAAATTAAATAAAAATGTCCTTACTTCCGGCATGTGCTTTCTGTCCAGGGATTAAATAATAACAATATAAAATCATTTATGCTACTAAATATTTTTCCAGGTAACAAGCTCGAAAAACCCATTCACCATTGACTAACCGTCGTCTGCGCCTCAGATAAATGATAGAATTACAAGGATTTTTTTGAATTGAATTAATGAATTAATTAATTTTATTGCTTATTAAATTAACTTACGTGAATTAAATTCAATTGTACAAATTTGACTATTACAAATTTCTTAAACAGAAATCACACTAGGCAACACATTATTTACTTGCTGGATTATTGCAATGTTGTCTTTAATGAAATTTTCATCGGTTCCTAACGTGCATAAACATATTAGTTTATGCTGTGTAAATTACAAAAACTAAGGCGTTTAGCCAATGCATACTTCCAGTATTAGTTTATGGCGCAGAGATATGGAATCCAACAGCAACTCTTGTCCGTAAGATAAATATCACCCAACGTTCCATGGAAATATTCATGCTCGGAGTGCTTCTAAAGGATACAATCCGAAACAAGAATATCCGATGAAAAAGTCTAGTAGTGGAGACTATCCAACAAATAGACACACTCAAGTGGCAATGGGCAGGGAATATCTGTTAAAAAGACGACGGTCGATAGTGTTAAAGATTTGGAAAATGTAGGATTAGCGGATCCCCTGCAAGATGGACTGATGGCATCTGAAAAATCTTGGACTTAATTGAATTCCGATTACAGAGAATTGAGAAGAATATACTTAGATGATACAAGTATAGTGTGCAGGTCAAACTTCGTTACCTAACTGAAAGTACAAGTATTTTAAAAATTAGCCATGTCAGTTTAATGCTGTCTAGTGTTTCTTGTTTTGTTTATTCTTCCGGAGCTACCTCGACAGGTTTGGACAGTTGAATCCCACATCCCAGGCAGAGTGCCCATGTGACGGCAGCTCTCCGCAGGACGCACCTTACGTTCTGTGGAACTGTTCGCTCTGTGAGGATTGCGCTCTTTGAAGTGGTCCTGCCGGCATCAGGTTCGGTCAGATACCGGGACTTCGTTGCTAACAAACGAAATTACGCTGCTTTTGAACGCTTCTGCGCGTCCGTCTGCAAGAGTGCAGACGCAAGAAATGATTCCTAACTGATGTCTGCTTTTTGTAGAATCCATTTCCTTATTCATTCCCACGTATTTCGTGGTTAGTAACGTGTTACCAAAGAAGGCAATTCGAGAATCGCTGTAGTATACTAACTTCACAGCCTTAGACTGAGGTCTATTTGACATGTAACTGATGCACCTATAATCACGGGAAGGCCATCAGCCACTCTCTAACAAGTAGCTTTTTGCGTGCTTCCAGTAACGGGTCCCTATCCGGGTCTCCAAAAAAGGACGGAACAGGGAGAGTTTTCATCAAGCGGGTTCATATTGAAAGATGATGAGTTGTATTTTAAAATGCTGAAGAAATAAAGAGAACCTTCTGCCCTTCAGACATCCATGAATAATTCAGGTTCCATCTACAGCCTGCGCCCGCAAACGTCCGGGTCTTCAGGTGGCGCTAGTCGAAGATGTAAGAAAAAATGTAAATATTTAAATACTTTCAGCGCGGAAATGCAATTCTTTCAGCGAACCAGTGACCTATCTCCCTTGTACCTTCCCTTTTTTTAACTCTTCGGGGAGACATTGAATGTATAATTTTAGCAATGTTCTTTGTTCATTTCCAAGCAGCTTCAGTTTAATCTTACAGACTCCAAAATAGTATGTTTAAAAATATTTTAAAAATAGCTGTAACAAACAATAGTATATTTACACTGACATTTTTCTCTCTAAGTTTGTTATTGAATTGCGTGGTGGCAGGATAAGGAGCAGATTAAGAACACAAAGATTTTTTCTGAAGCACATTGACATATCTGTTTCGATAACTTTACAAACTTCTGGCCTGGACCTAGTTAAAGCATTCAGGCTGGGCCAACCACAATAAGACCTCGCTGCTGTCAGCACACAACTGAATGGGCAATAGATGCCGTGGTTGGTGACACCTAGTACCACAAGTGGCGATCTATATAACTAGTCCTCATAACGGCATTAAACAATGACAACACATGTGTGTCCAATGAGCGAACGAAAATAAGAGACGTTAGATTGTATATCGAGGTTTTCGGTACCAGTCAGCAAGGGATATATCATGCTGATGTCAACACATAAGTAAGTACAACCTCAATTAACATATATTTACAAATGATTTTATTTAATTGAAATATAACAAATCTTGCATAAGTAATGAGTTTTATTATGACATAGATGACTTTTGTGATTTTGAAGATGCCAAAGCATTTTGTTAACCTTTAAAATGCTCAAGATATTTGATGAAAAAGCTTTGGTGAATAAAATTTTGGTTATAGTGTGAGTTATGTTTTAATTGAACACATTTTGTCAATTTGAAATCTATTCAGACTGGACTGGTTCAATCAAGACTGATGTTATCCTTATCATAAAAAACGGATTATCAGACACCAACAGCTTACTTTGGCTTTAAAAAGCGTGAACTTTGTCTAATTTTGGTCTAATAATATAAACTGTAACATTTAATGGCAACAATATTTATTTTTTTAAATTGATAACCCCGTTACTAAAACCACTTAACGTCACCGGGTTAGTTATTTGAACACGTGGTTGAGGGATAAGGAGCAGATGAGCAACACATATAACTGTTTGAGAAACAAATTGCAATTTACTTATGACAAAATATTGACAAAACTCATATGCCCGGGGCCACAAAAAAGGATGTCGCTTACACCCCGGGCAGACTCAGACTTGCTACACGCACGCAGAAACTGCCCAAAACTGAAAATAATACAGTGGCCATTTACAGGACTAATGGCGCACCAATAATAACTGTCAAATAAACAAAATGGAGACGCAGTACTATGGCTTTTGACTTCTTAAATATAGACTCAACCATACACCTTTTATGTATGAGTAACAGACGAGCGAACAAAAATTAAGAACGAAGATTTCGAGGTTTTTCGGCACAGACCTGCAAGAGATATTTCAAGGTTATATCAAAATAAAATAACTTCCATTTACTCACACTGAATTAACCTATTATCCTCACTTAACCTTTTCTTTGCCAAGCGGTTTTCGTATGGGGAGACCCCGACGGCCGTCATTTTATCTGAAAAATCAATAGTTATTTTTAAAATCGATGTATTATCGATAATTCTTGACAATAAGTAGTAGCTAATTATTTCAACATGGCAACAAGAGATGTCACTGTACGCTTAAAATATTGAATTATTAAAAATAGTCGAAATCGGTTAAATAATTAAGTGTTAAAGTGGAGCGTCTTTAGACGCGATTCTTGTATGGGTGGCTTCGCGTGCACGGGATTGTAGAGCGTCTATAGAACCGGTTTAAAACTCCCTACAGTATTTTTTTGGCTGTTATAATATATTTCAAATAAAAAGATCGTTATAATTCGTAATTTTTAATAATATTATGTGTTAATTTGCTTCTACAAGCAAAAAACGATAAAACAACATAATGTTTCCAAATTAAGATTTATCTTACGACACCGCACATCCAATATAAATTATAACAAACTCGCTCTTACGGCGCGGAATTCTAAAGTAAATTATAGATTTTACAGAAAACAAAAGTTTCGCATACTTGCCTAACCTTGTTTTCACAAGAACGTATCCTGAAACGAATATCACATTCGATTGGCATCTTTCAGGATCCTGAAGCATGCCTCCGGGATAAGTTTCAGACTTTGTGAAAGAAACTTCAAAGGGAAAACCACGAAAGAATCAACATAAGACTCAATTTGTCTGCGAAAAGTTTTTTCAGCGCGGGAAAAGGGCAGCCCAATGAAGAGAACACTTTTACAAATTGAGTTTTTTGTAATATTGTGAAAAAACCCTCCGAACAATCTTATTGTTTAAACTTTTTACATTCACTTTGAATCTCATTTCGGATATTGAAACGTAGGATTTGAATAAATCATATGAATGCTATTATCTGTGTCGAATTTTATTTTCATATCAAACAAATCAATTTAAGATGTGACATAGTTTTTTCAATGTTTTCAGCATTCACTTTGGGAACCATTATAAATAATAAATATTTCTTTTGTCATCCTAGTCCTTGCTGACTGTTACCGTAAACCTCGATACACAATCTTTCGTCTCTTATTTTTGGTTGCTTGTCTCATTTTGGACGGTTCCACTAACGGGTGTGTTAGTTAACTACACCACCGCATGTGGTGCGAGCGAAAGCTGAGGCAGAGCACGGAGATCGGTAGTCGGTTCCTGTCCTTTAGTTAGACAAGGTCGCATTACGGCCACGCGGCATGTCATCCCGCGTGGTCAGAATTTCGTAATGTTGTAACGTAAATATAATCAATGTGCTTCTCAAAAAAAGTCTTTTTCTGCTGACCTGCTCCTCATTTTGCCCTCACGTGATGGAATAAGATAAGTTCTATTCTATATTAGGAGTGTGAACAGACACCTACCCCCTCTCCTACATAAAATGGGTTTGACCACTTATAAAATACTATCGCAGCTCAGTTTTCTCTTAGCAAGTGATGGATTGAGAAAAAAACCTGCGAGTTATTCAAAACTACAGTCTCCTAATAGAGAACTTACCTTACGTGATCCATGTAAAAACAAGGTAACTAAATAAATATTTATGAATTAGCCATAATTGTTGGTAATAATCATTGAGCAATTTATGAAACCGTTTGTATTTCTACAGTTGTTGTTAATACTTCATATCAACTATACGTTTAAATATATAAATAAACAATTTCTTTAAAAAAAACTTAAAATATTTATTGTAGGTGAATTTTGATGAATTATTCACTTTATTTGACAAATAAAGACGTGTTTCATGCAAAGTGATACTTAACTTTTTTGTTTCGCCGTAAGTAATACTTCCTGAGAACCCCTGAAACTCCTGAAAATTCTGGAACCCTGCCCGCTAAGTGAGTCTCATTTATCTGAATTAGACAAGGTTTGTCAAAGTCTTTCATAGATTTTTTTATTTTTTTTTCGTAAATATTTATAATTTATCGGCTTATCTAAACAGTGTCTTAAAATTTATACAGAAATTTAAAAGAACTAATATTAAACTACTATTTTACAGATTTAGAATAAAATTAAATATAAAAATAAAAATAAAGAAATTTAATTGACTGGCAGCTGAGCCACCAGTAATAATTGTTTATCGTGATTTGAGGTGGGTTCATTATAGAGAAGATTTCTCCCTTTTCAAATATGACTACTCACAGCCATGCTTAACAGAAATAACTCTTGAAAGCCATCTATTTTCGCAGTCAAGGGTTAAAAGGAAATAAAGGATAGCTTCTTGTCTAATTTGAATAATATATTTTTTTATTCTCCATCGCGGATTGAACCCACGATCTTCAGCTTGCCATGGGAACGTTTTAACCACTGAACTATACCCGCCGGTATATTTGAGTGTTAGTTAATCATTATTTCATAAGGTTGGATGTTTAGCCAACGCTCCGACAACCTGGATCATTTTTACCTAAGCAACGGTTAAACGCATTAACTCTTCTTAAGCCTCGCCATTTCTCATCATCTGGGGACTGCTCACTTTGTGCACATTCGGCATGTCTGTCTATTCTGCGTTGCATTCTCGGTCAGGCCCAGAGTTGTTACATCCTTGTCTATAGTTGCCTTCCAGGTCTTCTTCTCAGCGTGGGTATGTTGAGGACTTTCTTCACCATGTTGTCCTCATCTCATTTGGCTTAACGCATTAACTTAATGATAAAATTAAAATAATTAAAAAATACATTAATTTGATTAAAAATTTGGGTATCAAATTGTTCTTACGTACGAGTTACACTTTGACAATATCTGGTATCAAGATTTTTCAGCTTCCGGGGAAAGTGCCGAGTGGCGACATCCTCTGTTCAGCCATCCTAAAGGAATTAGCCGTGATTAATTTTTAATAAATATTTGATTTAATTTTTTCTTCGGCTCTCATGAAACGATTTATTTCAAAAGATTTTCCAGGTTAAAATATAACATCATTTGATACGAAGGTGTAATTAAGAGTTTGACTTTTCCATTCATACATAATATAATCATTTGTATACGTTGTACCTGTAACTGATGAAGCCTTCATAGATCACGAAACTAAGGTCTTCTAGCAAGTTAAACAATGCTTATTGTGATCTATGTTAAAACAAGGTAATAAATGCTTATCTTTCAAACGATTATTTTAATTATTTATAACATATTTTGTTAATACTTTTTATTTATTTATTTATATACAGAATCGAAATTCCAATTTTTACAAATATTTAGAAATAGAGTTTACATAAATATACAATAAATAGAGAAAATAATAAAAAAATAAAAATAACACAAAAGAATAAGAAGATGACACATGTCAAAGATCACAGAGATCAAGTAGAACAATACCATCGACAAAAGAGGAAAAGGATGTAAGAAAAGGATCGAGGTGTGCTGGTAGGCCATTTAGGAGCGACATTGCCGTTGTACCAAATTGAGTGCTTGAAGCTCCACAAGCATCAACTGGGATCAAAAACAATGGATGGCTACGAGCACGGGTGTACCTATCTGGAACATAGAAGTTAAAACATTCAAGAATCCCAGGGTTGTAAATTGAACCGCGAAGAAGAAGGAATGAATGTTTGAGTGCAGCAATTTTCCTCCGTGACTCTAGCGAATGGAAAGAAAGCATCCCTAGAAGGAAAAGAGTTGGGTAATGTTCGGAATTAAATGAATTGAATGGATAGTTACCGTAAATATAAAAATAAAGACGTCGGAGAATTTTTTTATGAATTTTTTCGAGCATAAAAATGTGTTTGGATTTATTGGGATTCCAAACTAAACTCCCATATTCCAGAACAGATAGAACGAGTGAAAAATAGAGAGTACGAAAAATTAGAGGGTTATAAAATTGACTAGACTGGCGGGTGATGAATCCGAGAAGTTTATTGGCGCGTGAAGTTAAATTAATTATGTGAGTATGGAAAGTGAATAATGAATCGTAGGTTATACCTAGATCCTTGACAACTGCTACTCTGTCGAGCAATGTTCCAGATAAGTTGTATTTGGACAGAATAGGATTTTTAGAACGGTAGAAAGAGATAACGTTACATTTGTTGATACTAAACGAGAGCTTATTTATGGCAACCCAGTTTGATACACTATTAAGGTCAGATTGCAGATTATGCATATCTTCGATGGAGGAAATGGAAGAGAAGATTTTAAGATCATCAGCGAATAATAGGCATGAGGAGTGGGTAATACAATTAACAATATCATTGAAGAACACAAGAAAAAGAAGGGGACCTAAGACAGAACCTTGAGGCACTCCAGAATAAAATTGTTTAAAGCTTTAAAATATTCTTCCAGCATCTGTGATTGTTTTTTCATACAATGTGAATTATTGAAAAAACCAAGAGTATACACTTTTATGAACCCTTTAAACCAAAAATTATAGATATGTAATGCTTAATTCACGCGATTCTTAAAATAATAATATTTAACAATTAACATTTACATAATAAATAAAATAGGGTACGATGTATTATCTAATCATCACAAAATATGTAATATTGCATTACTAACGCACTTATCTCTTAACTCTACTCTTAAGCTCCACCCATCCTACTCTCTGGTGAAACCTTTTTTTTGTAAGTAAATATTCATTTGCACGTGCGTTTGCTTACGTTGAAACTGATAAAACCTTCATAAGCCGCGAAACTGCAGCCTTCCAGCAAATTAAACAGTGTTCATTGTGATAATTCGTACCATCTTAAAACAATGATTGAAATACTTATTTTTTAAATGATTATTTTAATTATTGATAAAATATTTTATTTAAAATCGTTTATTTATTTTAATGAAAACAATGTATACGATAGTATAACAGTTGATAAAGCTAATAATATTAATGTAATAGTATTGTCTTAAGGGCATTAGGCGGAATATTCATACAAGTTATGTTTTATGTATGAGGAATAATAATTGAAACTGAAATTGATAACATTACACCTGAAGATACTGAGATAATTACGCGAATGGATATTTACTCAGAACCCTTTCATGTATTATACGTTAGAATACAGTTTCTCAAAACAATCCTACATTAAATTTGACTATGTTATCTAATTAATATATTTTACATAACGCATTAATTTATATGTTAACACATTTTGCTAAAGCGTATAAATGAGGATATCTGAAGAAGAACTCTAACAAATAGATAAACAATGAAATCCCTGTTTACTGAAAAAAAAGACTCCATGTTGCTGGGACAGTTTTTTAAATCACTTTTTGAGAAGTATATTGAAAGATATTTATGTTAATTATTGACAAACTTCCGTTATTCTGCCTGGGCCACAAACAAGTATGTGGCCCGGGCAGACTCATACTGATGACTGGCCACTGAGCGCCCATAATGGGATACAGCCCAGCGCTGAAATTATTTTGCCAATTACGGAACAAGCACCGCCAATGACATAACCTATCATAAAATAAAAATGGTGACACAGAACCATAGTTCTTAAATTTAAATATCGATTTAACATCTTAATATATGCGTGTCAGACGAGCAAACAAAAATAAGAGATGAAAATTTTTATATTTAGGATTTTCGGTACTAAGCTGCAAGGGCAATATGAAGATCATATCAACACAATTGACAAACTACGGCCGTTAGAAGAGATATTGTTGAAGTGAAAACTGAAGAATATAAAAGCACCTGCACGATGTACCACTGACATCAGACAAATTAAAGGAGGAAGTTAGATGATATACCCACAACTGAAGTCGCGAAGCAGCTTCCTGAGATCCATACAAACTGTCACATACAGTCTAGAAACTTGTCAACCTGGGAACTTCTGAACAGACTAAGAATGGGAGTCAGTAGATCAAAAGACACCTGCGAGTTGTGAGAAGTGCTTCGGAAGGGAAAGCAAGTACTGTGTGACTGTGAAAACCTGCACAGTGTCACACAACTAAAATCTTGTTCCATGTGCCCGACTAGCTGCATATCAAGACCTAATTCTGGGTAGCACGTGGATCATTGATACTGCCAGATTTTGGTTTGAAATAATTTGAATGCTGAAATGAAAAAAAGAAGAAAAAAAATAAGTAATTAAATATACACATACTTAACATCAAATTCTTTATACGCAACAGTTCGTTAAAAAAAATATCGGCAGAAGCGGGATGTGAACCTGCGAGCCTTGGAACCAACCGTTGCTCAAGTTCATTACCCTAGACCACTCGACCATCTCCTTCCCGAACTGTTGCGCGGAATTAGTTGTATTTATACCATTTTACCATCATATAACGGTAAGAGAATAGAGACTCTTGTGATAGTTTAACATTCAACAGTGTTTGTACATAAGACGACGAGTGAATCAACTGACTGTATGTGTTCTTAAGATCCAGAAGTAAATTTGAAAGCAACCTTGTTTTCAGACGTGTTTAAGTATGCAAATTTCCGCGAACTCCACTTTAGCAAACGCTGTTTTAACCAAGTGGCGCACTCGGCAGTATCGTTGGAGATTTTACGACTTAATTAGTTCTGTGCTAGCACTCGCAACTATTGCAGGATTGAATCCAACATTTGGATCTAATATCATCGGAAGGAAACTGCGACAATGATCGGATTACGGAGTTATCTTATTAATATGAATTCAGGTCATGTAACGCGTGAGAATGAACTTAAGTGTGGTGAGAAACATTGAAATTATCATGTTGTATCATTTTGATTAAAAAAAAGTTATTTTAATATCTTGAAAATCAAAATTAATTTAATTTAACTGTCGAATAAGTCCACTACATGTGGTAACACAATCCCAAGTGCTTAAGACACGAAATTGTAAAAATAAAACCTACTTTATAAGTATTATTGCTGTTATTTTATATGTGTTTACGTGAAATATTTCTTACATGGAACATCAGCTGAGACTTATTTTTAAAAAAGCAAATGCACATTTGAAATTATAATATTATTAAATAAACTATGTTACTTTGAAACAAGAGGACGAAATACAGTATGCATATGAAGGAGGGGATACTTTTTCAAAAATATTTATTATTAATTTCCATTAGATCCGACACTTCCGACGCCTCAGTAACCTGATCATCAAGCCGCCCGTCAAAAAAAATACTGTGTTACGTACCGCTCTTTGAACTGATCAACTCACACCTACCTACTAACTAACATTTAATTATTCCAAAAAGCATTTCTAGAACTTGCCAATAAAATAGAAACTTATTAATCATTTAATTTAATATAATGTAAATATTCTGTAACTTTTCACCATTAAAACTGATTACATATTAAGATTTTTTACTGAAATTAAATTTCCGTGAAATTATAACGTGATCTTATTTCTTTCTTTCTTGTTCGGAATGTTCGAGTATTCCCAGTGATCTCATCCGCCTGCCAATTCCTTCTCAACAATCTTCAGATCACAACACATCCACAATCCCACATTTCCTACATATCTAACACTACTCTTAACGAAACAGTTGTAAAGTTTTAGCTTAAAATGCGAAACTACCAACATTTAAAATAAACAACACCAATGTGTTCTGTTATTTTGTGTATTGAAATCTGATTAAAAAAACTGATATAATATATATTTTCGGCGACTTTGAGCTATTAATATTTTTCATACTGAAAATACACTCGCACACTGAATTGCCGACAACACATAATTTAAAATTATTACTTGGAGTCCACGCTCTCACTTTATATATATTTTTTCAGATCTTTTCAGAGCGTTCGAGACCGAGGGACGTTTTGGTAATTATTCTCTTGACTGGCCCGTCAGCGTGGGAGAAACGATTCCGGTGGGTATTTTTGCCACAGATACATTTTTTTCAGTGTCATATACTAAAAGTTTAAATGCTCGACTTTCATGCTAATATATATAATTGTGTCGGAATCAACAGTCACGGTCAGATCCTGTCTGCCCAGAAGTGGGTGACGTCGATGGCGTTACTCCCGGCCATCATCAGGTCTTCCTGAGTGCAACTACTTGGACGCAGACACATTAAGTCAGTCCGCTGTAAAACTGATAATGGTTTGGAAACACATTTCTTCTTTCCATATCCGTTCTAGAACCACAAATTGATGCTACTTAGTTCATCAGTGATAGTCCATGCCCTCTCCCAATTCATCTCGACAATTGCAATTTCACTAGGGGAAATGTACAGCTCTTAACAATTTACAGACAATTAGCTCGTGGATTTCATGGCAGGTTTTTGGTATTTTTTTAACGGATTTTTGATGCAAAGCTAATGACGCTCTCCTCGAGTCCTGAGCGATTTAATCTTAAGATACGGCTCAACTGAATTAATGACATGTGGTAAGCAAAGGCGTTAACCCGTCCAGGTTTGGGTCTGCTTCCAAGGAAGCTTAACTTTAGTAATTTAACGAGAACCACACATACTTCTAACTTTCTACTGTTATTGGTCGATACAGCCAGTTGTGTCATCCTAACTTTGAAACAACAGGACTTAAAATACATGTTACTTTTTTAATAGTTTTAATTTTTTCCCTTCTTGTACTCTTATATTCAAAACGAATTTGTATGCTATATTACAGAAATCGGTCACATCATGTGCCACGATGGTCTTCTTCACGACATTGTGAAAGGGATGGTTGAGGGTAGAAAATGCAGAGAGTGCCCTGGACGAGAGTATTTGCAGCAGGTGTTCGAGGACATGAGTTGTAGCTCTTATGTTGAGCTAAAGAGGATTGCAGGATCGAGAAGTGATGCAAGATTTTGATGTTGCAAGCCAATCGACCGGATTGATACTACGAATAAGAAGAACACAGTAAGTAAAAAACAGTAATAATGATACTTTGAGTTGCGATTGTTTAATCAAAAAGTGTAAGTCATCTCAAAATGTGATAATATATATTTGAGGCTGAAAAATGTAATTATTGTATATTATTCGGAATGATTTCATATAACGGGCTTAAAATACAAATATTTTTCACAAATATGTTCCTGAAAAGGACTGGACACGTAGCAATCTTTAAAAAAATGAAGCAACATTATTTCAACTTTCAGGTGTAGTTTATTGATCAGAATATTTTTCTTTGGTATATTATTTATAAAATAGAATAAATTAAGACACTAAAATATTTAAAGGAGTTCTTCGTATTGCCATCTGTTGGTGTTTAACCGTATGTTTGTAAATTAAAAATATCTCTTCACGGAAATATCAGCAAATTAAAGTATTTTTAAGATAAAATTCTAGTATTAAGAGACGCATAAAAATACCTCAGCGACTTTTAATTTTCTGATTTAGTCGAGATTTATACCAATTTTTAAAGATATCCCAGATATTTGAATATTTTTTTTAACGGTAGAGAAAACATTAATTCATTAATTATGTATCTAAATGTGAAATTCATGTAATATCTACCCAACCTACTAAAAAAAATGATGCTTCTATAAAGTGGCGATTCAGAATAAAATCTATTAAAACTAATGTGATGATATTCATTTTTTTTTTCCTCAAAAACAAACTTTGTAGTAAGGTTTTTTTTAAGGAAAACTAAGAACAGATTTCTTCACAGTTATTTTTTACACCGAGGCATTGAATAAAAATAATCTGAACTTGAGTATAAAAATACGTTTTTTTATCATTCTACTAGGTCAGTATTAAAGATAGTATATCAAAGAAATGTTTCATTCGTAGGAAAAAAATCAGTTGAATTCAGTTCTATTACGTTCAACCAGAAGAAATTCAGATTGTAATAATTATGAAAGAAGAAGAAAAATTACATCGAGAGCATCCTCGAGCATACCACTAGCTTTTAAAATGGAATTTAAGCGACCGACTATTCTTTGTTGACAAACAATAAACGGTGGGTATAGCTCAATGGTCAAAGCGTTTGCTTTGCAAGCCAAAGGTCGTGGACTTGATCCCCAACGGAGATTAAAAAAAATAAAATTAATCGATTTCTGATCTCTAAAATACCCCTGTTTGGTGTGAATTTGATCCCTCATCCGTAAAATGCCAGTCATAGCCTATTAGCTAGAATTAATTGTTGACGAAAGTTGTTCCATGAAGACCATCCATTTATAGTAAATTCCTGTAATAATAAAAGATTATGTGTGAATCTCGGGCTGTAGACTATGACGTTTGCGGATATGCACCATGGTAAGCGTGATAGAATTCCACAAATTAGACTTCAGAACTACTTTCACAATCTGTCAGTATTCTCCTGTATGTATTTACATTAAAAAACCAACGTTTGTAATCAGCAAGTATAATACGAATCTGTTTGGTTTAAGTGGGTGTAAGATAGATAAATTCTTTAACTTGCAATGAGTAGTGGCTGTGATTATAATTGTGGAAAGGACTAAGTGAACCGACTTTACGCTTGTGTTCTAAGGATTGGATTAAGTTTTAAGATCTATTAATTTAGTAAAAGTAATTTTATCCCTCATCTGTAATTTTTTTTTATTATATTGGTAGTAGAAAGTCACCTTCTAAAAGCAATCTATTAAGTACTTATAAAAATTGATGATACGAATTCTGAGCTTCAGTTTTACAACGTTGGCTGATTACAATTCTAGTTTATAGGAATTGTCAATTTAAAATTGAAATTTATTTCATAAAAATATTTATATATAATCCAAACTATTCATCAACGCTATCACATCTATTTCAGAGTAAAATCTTTTTTTTTTTTTTTTTTCAATTTCAATTTATTTTCTTCCAGAAACATTACAAATATAAATATTCAATTCGATTCTGAAACAGGATATCGTACAACAATTTATAAATAACTCAATAATAATACAATCATTTAAAAAGTCCCGCAGCCCGCTAAACAGAAGACTCCACGAAATTACTTTGATAAATAAATTCGTGGAGCTCATGTCGAAAATGGGCTTCTCTCAAGTGGAATATATCAATATTCGAAGCGATATCGTTGAATAGTCTGATCACTCTCCCAAGAGGCATAGTTCCTGGCAGGTTAGTATTACCTCTAGGAAGAACAAACAATCTGTGCCTCCTTATCCTTAAATAATTGTCAGGGACAAACAAACCAATTTCAAACAAAATATCAGGATTTCTGAACACGCCGCGCACTAGGCGAAAGAAATGCATACTCAAGCACACATCTCTTCTAGTTTTAAACTCATTGATTACCAACATACCCCGTTTAAAGTTAGATGGGTACAGCCACGGATAATATAAATACATCCTCATGTAAAAAAAAACTCAAAAATTTCTTCTGAACTCTCTCCAACATGAGGCCATATTTATACTCGTGCATGCTTACATTGTCAATTGTACATAATTAGTATCAACGTGTTTAATATTTATATTTAATGATTTATACGTTAAAATCCTAGTTCAAACACGAGCTCTACAAAATATAATAGAGTGTAGAAATAATTGGTTGAATTAACCTCTTTAGTGAGCTTTGAGTCTTTTTTTAGTTCTTTTCTATAAGTTGCCTCATCATTTTTTTAAATTTTAAAAATATATTTTTAATAAATACTTTCAAAAATTATTTTGTCGTTGTTTTTAGAACAGAATAAACAAAATTATACGTGCTTACATGAAAAACTGCCATAATCGTAGAAATAAAATGTATAAGCTGTTGTCTAAGGTCGCTTTTATAAGGGTAAAATAAATATTTTTACTGAGATGGCTATTAATTTGCTAAACGCATCTTTAAGCGTGGAATAATATTTTGGGCCTCTTCATCTTTGGTCTCTAACCCTCAGGATAACTTTATTAAAACAAGCGCACATCATGGAAGGGCCACCGCAAGACCCCGTCCCTCGATTGCTGGAATCATGAATATTTATACAATCCGCCGGCGGTAATTAATTCTGTAAATCACGGCGTACCCCTGAAGCCTCCCTCACCTGCTTTGCAGCCTCCGTACCTTCATCTGCGTAGTAGTAAAATAAACAGCATTAAAAGCTCGACTGTCTTAAGTCGATCACGAGTTCAATTACAGGATAACTAACAAAAAAAATTGGTTGAGAAACATTGCATGCAGACTTATACAACGGGGTAAATTGACTTAAACCACGAATTTAAGCTTACTCTTATTAATTTAAAATGCTTAACAAAAATACACGACTCGTCTTAAAACTATGGCACGGTTGAATGTTGATATCCCGAGTCTGTGCTACTGCAAGAAGAACAATCTAGTAATTTGAATAGCCATTTTAAATTTAAAGAGGTTATTGGACTCTTATGTATTAGTGTAACATCCTCTTTACTTAAGGAATAACGACTTCGTGTCGCCGGGATCGTTTTTTTAACGTGTCATGGAGGAATGAAAAGCAGACGATAACACAACAACCTTTTCAGAAGCAGGTTGAGATATATTCAAGTTAAAATTTACAAACTTTGGTACTCGGCTCAGGTCACGGACAATCAACGATCTACCTCCGTTGAGAGCCGAGCCAAACTGAGACGAAACGCTTTGTAACACTGCAACACCCTTCAATCACCCATCAGCCTTTTGACGAACTATCTCCTGTCAAAACAACCAAAATGGCGACACATGTCCGACGAGCGAACAAAAATTAGAGACAGAAGATTGTAAATTGAGGTTTTCGTCACAAGCTTGCAATGGCTATATTGTGCAGTTATCAAGTGGAATGTACAGTTTCGGTGTCCGCTATAAAACCTCATCATTTCATACAAACTCAAACCAACGTTTCTCAATATTTAATCCAAGCAGTATTTAAAAATATTTTATTGATGTCCCAAGTGTTTCACTTTATTTCTATTGAACTAAGAGCTGCCTTGAATTCTAAAATCATACATATAATTTAAATACTTGCGTTTGTATGACGAGAATCAAACTATTTTTTCAAGCCAGTACTCTAAGTGATCCGTAAGCAAAGATATCTAAACAATTTGAATTTCTCAATACAGTCTGACCCCATTAACATACCTGATCTGCATCCGCATCGTTGATTACGTATTTTTTACATTTATTCATATCATCAATGATAAGATGACATTACAATCTTCCTCATTAAGTTTGTTATCGAATTGCATAGCTTCAGGATGCAGGAGCAGATCACAAAGCAAAAAAACTTATTTTTGAAGCACAATTCGCAATTATTTTGAATGAAGACTTGATTTCCTCGTCCAACCTTACATGCTGTTGCGCCAGGATAGACGAGAGTTAACTGGCAACTGAGCGCATTCGTAATGGGCTGTCGACCAACGCCGCAAGTGACGATTTACCGAATCAATGGTTCACCAATTACAGCAGCCATGTACATACTCAAGTCACACCCCTGACCGGACTTGTCCAAAATGCCAATATGGCGACGCATACAGGTGCGACAAGCGAACAGAAATAAGAGACGAAAGAGTGTAAATCGATATTTTCCGTACCAGTCTGCAAGGGCTTTATCATGTTGATATCAACATAAAGTAGACATCTTTTAAATGTCGCGAATTATTTTATTTTAATATTTTCACTGCCAATGCAGGGATCTTATTCGAGGTTAATGATTTTGTCAAAATTTACTCTCGACTCGACAAAAATTCATCAACGCTGAAGAATACCCCTGCAATGGCGGTCGAAATATTGGCAGAAAATAATTCACCACACACGTGTAAACTTAAAAGCCATAATCCCAAATCTGGTATTGAAAACCTTAGAAGTAATCTGTAAATTGTTTTTAAATCAACAGGTAAGATATTTCCATCATCGTCTGTCGGCATTCATATTTATGTGCTTGCATAATAAAAGCTCCATCTCTCCGCCCCCTCATATTCTACCCATCAATCCTCCTTCCCCTTCGTGAGAGGCGTCTCATCACCTAATTGAATTCCCCTCAATTTCCAAGTCGCTTTCCAACACGACCCTCTGCGAGCTTCGAGTGTAAATTTTGCAGACCGGAAAGCTCTCTTCTGAAAAAAAGCTCTCCAGAACAAAATCTCCGTAAAAAAACCTCTTACCAGATATATCACATGTAGAAATGTGCTTTTATTTAAAGAAATATCATTAAAAATTAAATTCAATAAATTAATTGAAAAAACTCACTGAAAAAATAATAATTAAGTAATTACTTTTTTAAGTGCTTACCACTTAACCATTTAAAGATGTTTGTAAAGAAAATAAACTGATATATTTACAAAGTACAGTCGATGTTCTTACAACTTGCGCTTTGTAGTTTAAAAATTATTTTGTAGAGCGTTTGCGGCAATTTTTTAAATAATGGTACCTTCATTGTTTTACCTGTTCGCATCGGTACCCGAAATATGCCGTAAAATATTCCCTTACCGTTGACAACAGTAGTCGTGATTTTATTGTTTTGCTACTTTCTTAGAAAAGTTTTTCATGCATCATCTGATAGCTTAAGGATACAAGAACCAATGTGATATATGAAAATAAACCAGATAAGTATATTCATGCTTCAAATACTCGTTTTATAATTGACAGTATAATTTGTATTCAAACCAAGCCGTAATGAAAGGGTTAGGAGCTAAATAGCCCAAACCTCAGATGTAAATTAATAATTATCATTTAATTTGAAAATATTTTAGAAATATATACTAATAATTAATAATAACACGAAATAAGCGTTAAAATAAAAAATGTGTTAATGTACTCTTTTAATATTTTGAAAAATAATAAATTAAATGCTCTGACAGTTGATCAATCAACAATCTTTGACGGTCATTTAACTCATATTTTTTAAATATGCAAGGTGTTAATTATGAAAAATAATCAAGCAGCTATACTTAAATATAATACAGATATATCGTATTTTTAGCGTTTTTACTATTTCATAAATAAACATTACTTAATTCTTATTTATCTCATTATTTTGGTTCATTTTTGCGATGTGTGTTACGTGATGCTTATTAATACGGGATGAGTAAAAATTGTACGAGAGAGGAACATTTACGTTTATTGCACCTGACGATAGTATTTCATCTCAGGGATTTGGTCCAAGTATAAGATGCCATTATTTAAGACTATTTGACGGGTATATCAACAAGAGTCTAGAAACTTCTAATAAGATATATGGTCCGGTAAAATATATTACACTATGGAAATAAATTCGTGCTGAAACTGTTAATTTTACACGTAACTCTGATTTATGATACACGATTTTTCAGTTTATCATATTTTTACATTTGTAATTGATAACATACCATTAATTTTTAAATTCCATATATATACAATATATATTGTAACAATAAATTATAGACACTCTTGTCTCAAATCACCACAACTCCC
The DNA here is from genome assembly GCA_022606575.1 of Glossosoma conforme. Taxonomy (NCBI): domain Eukaryota; kingdom Metazoa; phylum Arthropoda; class Insecta; order Trichoptera; family Glossosomatidae; genus Glossosoma; species Glossosoma conforme. Next base: position 806,094 of record JAGTXR010000044.1, read on the forward strand.
GAAACTACAAATTAACATAAGCACCGTCTTCATCATCATCAGCTTGTATCCGTCCATTGTTGAACGTAATCCTCCCGCATGAGTCTCCATCCTCTTCAATCCTCCGCCTTCCGCATCCAGGTCACTCCCGCTTTTCTTCTTATTTCGTCAGTTCATCTTGCAGGGGGTCGGCCATCACTTCGTTCTTGGGCGCCATTCCAATACTTTTCTTCCCCATCGATCGTTGTCTCTTCAACAGATATGTCCTGCCCATTGCCACTTAAGTGTGCCTATTCGTTGGGTAGCATCCACTACTTGAGTTCTTCTGCGTATTTCCTCGTTTCGGATTCTATCTTTTAGCGACACTCCGAGCACGAATCTCTTAATAGCACGCTGGGTGACCTTTTTTTGGGTAAGACTTGCTGTCAGATTCCACGTCTCTGCGCCATCTTATGTGATTTTTATCTCATCAATACACCAAACAAAAATAAAAGGCAGAAACGAGGTTTCGAATCATGAACTTGCACAAACCATGTTCATTTTTTTCCAACGCTGTCGCTCAGTAACTTTGCCCGGCCCATTGAGGTATATTGAGAAATCTCATATGTGGATTCTATAGCGTTTGACATTTTTTGAGGACGGTTAAGCGCACTGCATTTGATGTGCTGTTTCGCCAAAGTAGACTGCAGCTCAGCGTTTACGATTAATTTATTTGTATGGAGACTAACTGTGAAGGGGTGGTGTTCATTGGACAAAATATGACTTACTCCAACTTTGAATAGAAAGTGAATCTGTGGTATTTAATGAGCTTAGTAAATTGTTCTTAGATTTTTCACAATATATTTCAATATTTTTAGTTAACCGTATATTATGTTTATCATTAATTTTTGACGATAGTCGAACCCACAACCTAAGGGGTAATATAAATAAGCAAACGCTCTACGTCTAAGTGAAACCCAATTTTTAATATTGAAAAGAGCTACAAAATGTGTTTGCTTTATATTATTAAAATGGATCTCAATGTATTAAATTTATTTTGTATTTTTCAATTTGTATCAAATTTTTATAAAACATAAAAATTACTGTTTAATACTATTAATAAATGATATATATCTATTTATTTACCTTGTTTTTACATGGATCACGTAAGATAAATTCTCTGTATAGGAGACTTGTTATATTTTTTTAGTTAGTATTTTTTTTTTTGATAATAATAATTATTTACTTTAATTATCAAAATAATGATTATAATAAAAAACTTAAGTCATCCACTTATAAAGTACTATCGCAGCTCAGTTATTTCTTAACAAGTTATGAATTGAGAAAGGCTAAGAGTTAGTTGAAACTGCATTCTTTTATACAGAGAACTTATCTTACGTGATCCATGTAAAAACAATGTAAATAAATAAATATATATAATTAATAATGGATCTCAAAGTGAATGCTGAAAACATTGAAAAAAATATACGTTATTAAATGTATAATTTAAATTGTCTATAAGACTGTTAAATAACTTACACGTGTTTTACATCCTTCCTTTACTCCATTAACCTCCTCCCATCTAACTTTATTTACTTCTCTACATATTTTTTAATTTTAAATAAACTTTGAAGATTATTTGCGAAACTTCATCCATCAGTATGCCTGTATACGTAAATAACTGAAATTTTTTTCATTCAAGATGAAACCACTGTATTTCAGGAAGTAAATAAACACTGTACAGGGTAATGTATTAAAACAATGTAAGAAGTTTATTTAAAATGTTTTATCAAATCAATATATGCTCTGTATGTACTCCCACGCTGTAAAGATTACCAGTAGTTCACTGCACACAAGTTTGCTTGTTGTTTGGCCGTAGCTGAACTGGGCTAAATGGCCCAGCATTGTGCAGTGCTTTTGATAGCATTTGCTTGCCAAGACGTGTATTAGCGTCTTCCGGAACATCGTCAGTATCTGTGTCAAGGCTGGGTCTTAGATGCATCTTGTTCCATTTAAATTTAATGGACTCTACTTGGTTTGATGATGCGTGCGAGTGTATGAAGAAGAAAATTGTTGTACCGAATAACTGGTATGAGGATAATCTAAGATTTATTAATACACAAAATAATTAAGCTCAAATCAATTGCTTTTCATACAATAAAGAAATCAAATTTTACTTACATCAAAAGTACTATAGCTACTAAAACTACTTTACAAAATATTTTGGCCGTTCTCATACCGCGATTCAAAAAGTATCAACACATCTGTCAAATGATGGCACAGTTACTTCTAATATCTCCATAATTTACACAATATTCGTTGAAAATAAGGTATAGGATTATTAATATTTGTAAGGAATAAACAAAGAGTATATACTATTGTTGCACATTTTCCAGCCCTCGAGCTCACGCTGTCCTTGGGGCCGTCGGGAACTATACATATAATGTTTTTGATGGAGCTCCGGTAGGCAGAGGAGGTGATATCCATGGCGGCTTAAAGTTGCTTATGGCAGCTTATCACGACGACCATGTGCTATAGTTAAGATAACAGACATGGACATGATGATTAATATTTTTAAAAATCACAAAAACGTTTCTTGTGTAGATTCTAAATTCTGTCAAAATTAGTGGAAGTAGTAAGTCAATTCATACACACCACTCACCATAGGATAATTTTTAATAACCTGATTTTCATTATGAAAAATCAGTTAAATGATGTAGGTGGATCTCTACCACATACAGTTCTTTAATATCCTTAAGACTTCAACCTTCATGTAATTTACAAATGAAATTACTTCATGATACGCATTAGCATCTTCTGTGACATTGCCGGCATCCATGTATGTCAAGGTTTGTTCTGAGATGCGTGGCGTTTCTTTCAATGAATATGTGAAGCATTAAACTTGGTAATGCAAGCAAGGCAGTGGATAAGAAAGTTGTGCATTGGGAAAAATATAAAATACAAAAATATTTCATTCCGTTTCAAAGATTTCGAATCAATGTAGATGAGATTGTTTTAGCGAGGAATATTAAAGTTAGGACAAATATTGACATATATGTGATTTTTTTTAAGAGCTGCATATGAGACATGGTGCTTATCTGAAAGTGATAAAAAAAATACCAGACAGACACCACGTCACGAACAATGAGGTTCTCAGCATAATCAAGAAAGATAGGCACCCAGTAAGAACCATCTCAGAGAGGCGAGCCCGATGGATCGGTCACATCATGCGCCACGGTAGTCTTTTTCATGATATTGTGGAAGGGATGGTTGAGGATAAAAACTGTAGAGGGCGCCCTAGACGGAAGTATTTGCAGCAAGTGTTCGAAGACATGAGTTGTAGCTCTTCAAAAATAATAATAAATCAAAAATAAATCGAATTCGTTAGGTTATGTAAATTAAACTCAATTAACTGCAGTAGAATCTCAGCTATGATATTTAAATCATGCAATCATGAGTGGGCGCAGGCGTTGTTGAGAAAACAATCTCTGAAGAGCAACGGCCGCGAAAGTATAAAGTTACACGTCATGAATGTTGTGATGTGTTTTACGGTATGTTAAGTTAACTGCTCAATCATATGACAAGTTAATTTCAAAGACGGTTCTAGAAAGCATTTTTCACGACTGCAGATATTCAGCGTATGAAACTACTTGGCACGCTTTCAGGCCAGTCATAACTGAAATACTGTAAACAGTGCAGTAGGGGTGGCTAGTTTCAGCCAATATTTTACTGATTATACGAAAATGAAAGCCAAAATATGAAAATATATTTAATTGAGTTTCAAGATAAAATTTATGTTTCTTAGAACTTACTTTGATATGCATTTAAAATACTTAATATTCTTTTCACTTCGTAACTTTATACAAATACTATATAATCATCATTATCATCAGCTTGTGTCCATCCATTGTTGTACGTAGGCCTCCCGCATAAGTATCCACTCTCTTCAAACCTCTGCCTTCCGCATCCAGGTCTCTCTCTTTTTATATCGTTAGTCTATCTTGCAGTAGGTTGGGCAATGCTTCGTTTGCCAGTTCTTGGGCGCCACTCCAATACTTTTCTTTCCCATCGACTGTCGTGTCTTCGACAGATATGTCCTGCCCCTTGCCACTCGAGTGTGCCTATTGATTGGGATTATATCTTTTAGATACACTGCTTTCATGGATCTCTCCGTAGAGCGCTGGGTGACCTTTATTTTATGGATGAGACTTCCTGCTAGATTCTACATCTCATATTTTTTTGTGCCCATTATATTTAATAAACATTTATTTGGAAGCAAAACAGCAACTCAGCAAATGAATTAACAATGCTTCTTAAGGTTCTACATAAATTCTACATAAAATTCTACGCATCAATCCATTTAGAAAGAATATCGGCAGACGCGGGATTTGAACCTCTAGCGTTGCACCTAAGCTCCGTCCTATACACCGCGTTGTCCACACGACCATTCTCTGCCTACGTATAGAATTGTGTGTGCGTATTTAATTATTGATTATTTTAACTTTTGATTCAAATTTTACTAACCAATGTATAGTTGTGCATGCATCTTTGCCAATCAGTCTATTTTTTACAAGATTTATTTTGTTAAAAAAGAGGCAATGTTGTATCATTATCAGGCCATTATTGGTTACTTTTCTTGACTTACTTTTTAGCCCGATCCTTTTCTTAAAGCCCCGGGTTCGCGCCAATGCAGCTCTTTATTGGGTCTTAAATTTGGGGTACGTGATGTGAGGAATAAAAAGGTTGGAGAGTATTTAATAAGTAATATGAGTTTTATATTGGTATGGATAAATTTAAGGATTCCATTTTCCGTGGGTAGCCCTATTTCAGTTGAAAATCTCGCACAGATACATTATTCATGCTTGCAAGCAACGTGGATTTTCGCATCACTCAGGAGTTGGCAGAGATCCTCCTTTGGCTGCTAGGCCCGTGACATTGAGAACTGAAATGTACTGAGTTTAATCCACGTTCAAGTTTACTGTTCCACGCCTAAATATAATATTTAAACAGTTAATATACCATTACTGCAAGCGACCTTATTAAATAAATTTTAAGGAAACTGCACCAAATGTATATACTATTAACAAATCATTCTTCATTCAATCATTCTTTTTCAGTATTAAACGTATATTCATAAGCTGAAAATAAGAGGCTTGCAATATTTTTTTTAAAGAGTTTATTTATATTATAAATATTTATTTATTTACCTTGTTTTCACATGGATCACGTAACAAAAGTTCTCTATTAGGAGACTGCAGTTTTGACTAACTCGTAGCCTTTCTCAATCCTTCTCTAGTTAAGAGATAACTGAGCTGCGTTGTACTTATAAGTGGTCTAACCCATTTTTGTAGGAGAGGGGGTAGGGGTGTGTCTATCAGGAAATGATAAGAGAGGGAGATAGGTAGTGTTGCAAGGATGAAGGAAGAGATAAATACATAAAAGTGGTTAAGGTATTTTTTTATTTTTATATATTTTTTATTAATATTATTATTATTTGTAGTATATATCATTTTAATAATTATTTATTTATTTAACGGTTTTTTTTTTAAATAGGTGAATAAATTAAGGTATTTAGTTGGTTATTAATTATATCTTCTTTCTTATTAATGGCTTTATATATTTCTAAGTATTCTAAATTATTTAATTTAACGGTTTTATTCTCTACATGTAATATTTTTAATCCTTTTTCTAAGTTGAACGAATAATTATTTTCTATTAGGTGGTTTGCGAATTCAGAAAAATTAATGCTCTTTAGGCACCTTAAATGTTCTTTAATTCAAATATTAAAATTTCTTGATGTTCTACCAATATAAAAGGGTTCACAATCTTTACAATTTAATTTATATATTCCAGAATTATTGCGTTTTCATTAGCATCTTTGTTATTTATAAGGTGGTATCTTAGTTTATTATCGGTATAAAACGCTGGCTATATCCCATTTGGGAATTTAATTATTTTAGGGGTAAAGTTATTAACGTATAGAATTCGTCTCCACATTCTATGGTGAAATTCTATCAAAAAATGGGTTAGACCACTTAGTCGCAAGTACAACGCAGCTCAGTTATCTCTTAACTAGAGAAAGATTGAGAAAGGCTACGAGCTAGTCGAAACTGCAGTCTCCTAATAAAGAACTTTCGTTACGTTATCCATGTGAAAACAAGGTAAATAAATATTTTTTTATAATTTATTATGGATCTCAAAGTGAATGCTCAAAACATTGAAAATATTAGTTTATTTATATTTTAAAGTTATGGTGGGGTTAACTTTCTTCTGAGAACTTAATGATTAGAATCGTATATTAAGTGATTTGGTAATCGGAATTTTTATGATAAATAAATGACTTGTCTGAAACTTCCGAGGACTAGTTCATTTTCTTTAGAAGCGTTGTTCATCCCAGCCAACGACATACTAATGGCAATAGACACAACCCTTCCAAGTTTTCGACTATGTTTATAGTTGCTTTACTTCCTTGCTGTACCACCCTAACAATTTGTTTTTTTAGTTAGCCTTACTTAGTAATAACAAATTCACAAAAACAGAGCATATTTTAGTTTAAATTACGTTGCTTAATATGTAATTTATTTTACCTGACCAAAATAAAATCCTTATATTTATGATATTTATATTGTAAACTTGAAGACTTATAAACTGAAAAAAAAACATGTCATAAGAATTTTTGCCGTCATATATCTGTATATATATGTAATCGGTGAAGGTTAAGGTAAAAATTCAATATCTTAGGACAAGGCAATGATAACGAAAGCTGACATGCTTTTATTTTGTACTTGAATTTATTTTCAGGATGAAACTGCGTATGATTTCATAAAAAAAATCAAAAATACTTTGCTGACATAATCATGAAAATATAATTAAAGATTTTCTTAAGAGCAATTCCTCTTCTTATTATGTTATTATAATAATTACAAGGCACGTGCCTCCCTTTATTACTAGGTTAGCTTTTGATAGACACTTCGCTCAAGTGAAACGGACATTTGACAATTCTTCATTAAGGATACCGAAACATTAAAGGTTTTGCTGCCATTATACTATTGGTGTGAAAAGACTCGAGATAAATTATGGAAAAAAGAATTGCTTTCTTACATTGATTTCTTAATATGTAGGTTATTTATTTTGTATTAATTTTTCATTGGCTTATTTATTTTACTTTTTTACTAATTGAAAGTATACTTTCTTAAGTGAACACGTATATGCGAAAACCGGCGCTAAAATTTCGTTTTTGCGTTCTATCACGCTTGGTATTTTTAAATATGAAACATTGTTACACACATACAAATTCATAGTAAACATCATAAAAAATGTATTTTTTTATTTTTATTCAGGGAGACCGAAACATCATTTTAAATAAATGTGAATTAAAAGTTAATATTTTTAATTTATTAATTTTTTAATTAAGATGAATGTAACATTATAAACAAAAATATGTTTTCTATTTAAAAATACATAGAATAATGTTTTAGTTGTAATAAAGCAATTAAATTTAAATCAGGCAAAAATCTCTTATGGTTCGCGTATCGGCTAACTTCATATTTCACCGTTATTACACGGCGCTTAATAAAATGGGGTGGGATTTTAATATTTTTAATTTAAAGGTTTATTTCGTCACTTGGAGCGCAGCGCGCAGTGGCTCAGTCGGCAGCGCGCTTTGTTCGCATTTCAAAAGTCGCAAGATCGAATACTGAGAAGTTCGATTTTTTTTTAAATTAATACAATATCAATTAATATGGAAATTATAAAATATGCCTAATAAAATCAAAAAAATATTACAATTATTTATATTAAGATAAATCGATAAAATATACTGAGTAAGAAAAATCTAAATAATATTACAATTGGTTATAATTAAGATAATATTACTATTGCTTCCATTTAAGATAAAGTTATAAAATATACCTACTACAATTGGTTACAATTAATTAATTATAATTAGGATAAATCTATATTTCATATACCTAGTAAGAAAAATCTAAATAATATTACAATTGGTTCTCATTAAGATAAATATATAAAATTTCAATTTAAATACCACTATTCGAAATCATTTCCTAATTTATAATTGAGCTCAAAATATCCTGATGCGAGTCTTAGTATTTCATAACTGTTTCAAAAAATATTTTCTAAGCTCTTCAAATACTCCTGTTAGTGTGAACAACACTACAAATTCATAACGAAAACCGGTAACAAATAAAAATGTCTAATACTTAATAAATGTTGGGCTTATAGATATGACGTTGGCGAATCAATACTCTGCATGCAGCGTTAAGCCGTATGTAACATGGTTAACGTCATTAAATCCAATGATGAGATTTCTGTATAGAACCAATATCTCTCGGTGTTCTCCTGTATATGCTTATGAAAAAAAGATAAATATACACGCCTAATTTCGAATTAAGGTTTGCTATTGTAATTATCGGTTCAATTTAATCTATCACAGAGATTTAAAATTAATTTTTATTATTTGCTTATACCAAAAGTAAGTGAATAATAACCGTGTTTATTCTGCGGAAAATGTCCTGAAGCGCTGAATAAATAAAATATTAATTTCGTTATGGCGTTTCTGAGTAACCTGATATCAAAACAGCGCTTCCCAAACGGCGTTAATACAGCTTTGGTGTCGCCATTATAGCTATTACAGAGTATAAGTTACACCTTGTTGTTACATCATGGAGATCGCAATGCGATGTTATTTGAAGTGTGGCTTTAATATCACTATCAAGTATGGATAAACATGTTATCAATCAAAGTAAAGTGTTATAAATTTTTATTTATTAACGTTGTTTTTACATGGATCACGTGAGCTATGGTTTCTGTTTAGAAAACTTCAGTTTCGACTAACTTATAGCCTTCCTCAATCTGTCATTGTCAAGAGACAACATAGTTGGATGAAGGAGGGCTACGAGTAATTCGAAACTGCAATCTCCTAACCAGAAACCATACCCATGTTAAAACAAGGAACAATAATAGAATTTTTATAATGGATCTCAAACTGAAAAGATTGAAAAAAAAATGTGTCGCTGTTAAAGCGACTGTATTGTCTCTGTTTTCCTAAAATGATGCGGATTCTACTAATGTTACTAAAAGCCATTACAGCAGTATGATGGGTTTTGAAAACTGATATCTTTGTTTATTATTTAGGATACGATGGTTTGGCGCTATAAAAAATATCAAGGTAGAGAGCGGACAATAATGCCTCCCATCTGTCATACTGTGTATCAAGAGATGATGAGAACCTAAACTTCTGTGATATATTCTTTAGATGTCACAAACTAGACTCCTTGGCTGGTATCGCACCACCGAACATAAGACGCAAAGTCATATGCGCCGAAGAAATGCGTAAGGCAATAAACCAACCGTCCCACCGCTTGTATAATCAGATACCCCCAACACCAAGATTGAAGTCTCGAAGCAGCTTTCTGAAATCCATACAACCTCTCACATCTGGCCCTGAAAATGTGAGACTCCAACTCTGGCAACAAATCGCACCAGAGGATTTCATTACTCCAAAGGAAGGCCTCCCAACTGGCAAGAGCCTTGACTGGCGGACCTGGAAATCCCTAAACAGACTAAAAACCGGAGTCTGTAGAACAAAGGACAACCTCGAGCGGTGGGGAATGCTTCGGCAGGGAGAGACACTATTGTGCGACTGTGGAGACCTGCAGACCGCCTCACACCTACGATGCTGCTCCATGTGCCCAACAAGTTGCACATCTCAGGACCTAATGCTGGGCAACACACGAGCTATCGATGTTGCCAGATATTGTGAAAAAATAATTTGACGTCGCTGACACGAAGAAGAAGTAGATGTCACAGGAGAGGATAAACTATGACTGTTTTTCTCCCCGGAGTCGTGAATAGCGTTTACTAGCTATATGTAAAAATTATTGTATGAACTTTTGGGAGCTTTAACAAAACTCTAACGTAGGAAATATCAATGAGTATTATTCTAATGAGAAATGGTATTCTTTTCACAAAAATACATTCAGAAGAATACAACCTGTTAAAAATAGTGGGCTCTATGTCGCTCAACCAGGACTGCTGGACGCTACATTCAGAATTTTTATTTTTATGAAAACACATACAGGAGCATACCGACAGATGGTGATAGTGATTCTGAAGTCTCATATGTGGAATTCTATGACGCTTACCATGGTGCATATGGCTAAGTGCTGCATATGGCTAAGTGCTGCATGTAAAGTATTGATCCGCCAACGGCATAGACTACAGTCCGAGATTCACGCACCATCCTTTATTATTTCAAGAATTAAGTATGAATGGGTGGTCTTCACGGGACGACTTTCGTATACCACCAATTTTTAATTAATAGGATATGACTGGCATTTTACAGGTGAGGGATCTAATTCACATCAACTTAGAGCTTAGAAATCGATAAAAAAAAATAATTTAAATCTCCATTTGGGATTGAATCCACGACCTTTGGCTTCCAAAGCAAACGCTTTGACCATTGAGCTATACCCGCCGTCTCAATATGTTGGATTTGCGAGCAGGTTGAGGAAATCGCAAATATATTTTGATTTATTTCTTAAAAATATGCAGATTGTATGAATGAAGAAACACAGATAATGAAAAAGCATTCCAGAGCTTACAATGGTATTAAGGAAATAAATTTATTAAACTGTCTTTTTGGTACACAGAAAAAAAACTGTAAATAGATGTTCAGCAAGTGTTAAATGAATTTGTCGGTATTAGGTGAGCACAGTATAATTATGTCTTAAATAATTCAATTAGTTCAAAAGAGCAACGGCTATAATAATAATGAAAAAAAAATAACTAAGTCAACCAATCTCAAGGTCTAGAATGCTTTTCCAGTAATAAGGTTTTTTCCTCATAAAAAATAGATAATTTTAATAAACAGTTTTTTTATGTAATCGAATACAGGAGAGCACAGTCGGTCAAGACCAGTGCACTCTATGACTCTCAGACAGGGAGGCTGGATGCTGCATGTAGGAAACGTGTCTTGTGTTCGTGTCTGTGTGTGGGTTGGGTATGTTGTATTTTTATCTGTTTCTTGAAGAAATAGTAGGAAGGAGGAAAAACACACGCTGGAAAAGCATTCCAAAGCTTACCAGTGGCATTAAGGAAGCAACTTTGGAAACTGCCAGTTCTTGGTCGACACAAGTTAACCGTGTATGGATGTTTGGCAAGTGTAAGACAAGTTTGTGACTTTCGAATCGTGAATTTTGGTTATTACTTGCAATTTCCCCATGTTACGAAAAAACATCACACCTTTTTTCAGCATTTAGCTATCTTCACTGTAATTGAATCTATTGGTGTCTCTTTTATATAAAACAATATCTAATTACATATTTTGTTGTTTTCAAATAAAATAATAATTATAAGTAATGTCTACTCCTCGTTATTTCACATCAATGCTTTTCATGTCAACTATGAAGGGTGTGACAGAGAGAGAACTATTGAAGTAATATTTGAGAATTATGTCAAATCAGCTCCATTGACATTAGCGAAGTGGCCTGGCGCATTAAAGTGATTAATAACGTTACGCCCCTTTGAAACTGAAGCCAGATATGGAACTTCTATGATGAGGGTGGGATCTGGTAATCCGTCATGAAAGATATAGCCATTTTGTAAGCTATTCAGAAGTAAGGAACATAATGTTGTATTAAAATTAAAATAAATTGTTGGTGAATGCCTCTGTATTTGTTACAAAAAAATTTGTACATTTTTTTTCTTAACGATTTTTTTAAATCTATGTATTGTAAAAAAATAAGAAATTACTATTCTTATGATTTATTCAAATAGTCTTATTCGTAAGCTATATTTTATTGCACCAATCTCACGGACAATCATTCTTTAGATACGAGTATACAAACTGACATCAGCATGATGTAGCCCTTGCTGACTGGTACCGAAAACCTCGATATATTATCATTCTTATTTCTGTTCGTTTGTCATACATTTATGTGTCTGCCATAAAGGGACTAGCTATATATGCCACAACCGATCACGCCGGTGGTGTCCCGCCCGACGGTGAAAGCATATTGTTTTGTGGCTCGGCCTAATGCTGTGAATAGGTCGAGCCCGAAATTTGTAAAGTTGTATCGTAAATATATGTCATTTTTTTTACCAAAATTTTTAATAAATAAGATACAACTGCCATTTATGGCTAAAAAATTAAATACATATCAATCGGTAGTATATATAGAACTATGAAAATTATTAAGCAGTTTTTTTATTTTATTCTCAGTTTGGAATTAAACCCACAAATATTGATAAAGTAAATCTACGCTTTACCACTAATCCAAACCCGCTAAACTAATCATACCCCCAAAAAGTTTATTTCGTTTTTATTTTCGAGTTATTTTTATTGTAATTAAATTATGTATGCTTCACATATCTCAGTGTTACTTTACAAATATATGCAGCTAAAAACTATTTATTTATATTCTATTTTCGTTAATAAATTAATATTAAAGAATAAATTGCATTTAAAAAATACTCGCTTTCAAATTAATAACATAGAGGGCGTTTATTTTTGTCAAAAAGCATCGAACGCGAATTAAACAGAGTGTTCTGAAAGTTTTACGGTGCGGTTTGTTTCCTGAATATATCGCAAATATAAAGTCTGTTTCCTGTTACGCGAATAACTACCTACAAACGAGGCAGCTTTTAATTACTCCACCTTTGTCGGGTCGCAAACGTCCAACGTTTTTAACCAGCGGTCAGAAGCAACGATACGCTGGCAAACCACACGATGGGAAAATATAAACTAAAGGCTGTGTAGTTTGTGAAGATGTGTCACTTGTCTGCAATTACACAAGGATACTTGTTACGGTTAAACAAAGTGTTTCATTTTCAGCTTCACCTATTTTTGTATACAGTATAAACGATTGCATAAAACAAAGAGTAAAAATATGTATAGTTTAACGATACTTTTAATAAAATATTGTGCTTTTGTATTATTACAATTGTATATGAAAGAAAACAAGGGTAATTGTTTTCATTAAACTTAATGCTTCATTTTCGGTCTCACCTAGTTTTGTATTGAGTGATTTCATAAAACAATGTATTTTATATTTATATATTTTAATGTAAACTCATGCAGGAGAGCACAACCGGTCAAGACCAGTGCACTCTATGACGCTCAGCCAGGGAGGCTGGACGCTGCATGCGGGAAACGTGTGTTGTGTTCGTGTTTGTGTGTGGGTTGGGGAGATTGCAAGTGTATATATATCTGTTTCTTGAAGAGATCCAGATTGTAGGAAGGAGGAAACACAGACGCTGGAATAGCATTCCATAGCTTACCGGTGGCATTAAGGAAGGAACTTTGGAAGCTGCCAGTTCTTGGTCGACATATAGTAACCGTGTATGGATGTTCGGCAAGTGCAAGACGAGTTTGTCGGCTGTGAGTGGGTGCAGGAGGAATTAGTTCTTTAAGTTCCGAAGAGCAGCGACCGTGGTAATAACGGTAGAAAAGACTAAGAGAACCAACCTTACGTCTGTGTTCCATTGATTGTAGATTAGACGTAAGGGTGTCATTGTTTATCAAACGAATTGCTCTCCTTTGAACTGAGTCAATTAAGTTTAGAAGGTATTTTGGGGCTCCAATCCAAAGGTGACTGCCGTATTCAAGAATAGGTCGGATTTGTCCTTTATATAGAAGAAGAAGTTGTTTATCGTTGAAATACCGACGTGATTTATATAATACACCTAGTTTTTTGGAAGCGAGACCGGCTTTACACTTAATTGACTCGAAATATTTGACATTATTCGATATTGATAATCCAAGCATGTTGATGGAGCTAGCTTTCGGACGAGAACAACCGTTGAAAGATACAGGATCCATAGCAGTCTTCTTGGTGGAGAAAGTACATTATTGGGTTTTTGAAATGTTGAAACTGACGAGGTTGAGGTCACCTCATCGTGAAACCCTTTCAAGAGACATGTTCATCTTCTCCACCAGAGATTCCTTAGCAGCAGATAGTTCCGAATGTTTTGGAGGTTTATGGAAGATTATACTCTCATGGACAGTGCTGTCGTCGGCATAACAGTGAATGTTTGCGCATTGAAGCAAATCATTCACATGCAGAAGGAAAAGAGTGGGCGACAGCACAAAGCCCTGTGGAACTCCTGAGTTGATTTTATGGCAGGAAGAAGAAAAGCCATCTACGACAGTGATGATGCTTCGATCACTCAAGAAGTTTTCAATCCAGGAGCAGGGAGGGAGTTAGTCCATAAGACGGTAATTTATTCACCAGACCGCGATGCCAGACTCTATCGAACGCCTTGGAGATATCCAGGGCAACAGCTTGCGTTTCTCCATAGCATTCGACGGATTTCCCCCAAACATGTGTGACATATGCCAAGAGATCGCCGCACGATCGACTACGGCGGAAGCCATATTGCCGATCGCACAGAAGATCATTCTTCTCATATATGACGTTTTACGTTTTTTTAATATAAATATTTCTGTGGTCATATAGTTCTGTCATTTTTTTAGGCAATGTCCTTATTATAAACTTTTCTTCTTAAAACAACGATAGCCTAGTGGCTGACATAAGGCTGACCACACATGGCGTGGTCAGCCTTAAATCACCGATTGTTAGACACTGATAGATGCGGTTGAATACGTGAATGAATTACTGTTTGTTATTTACTTCGTGTGGTTGATAAGGTTCAGACATCTCTAAAGACAAAATACTCCAGGCGTTGGGAGCATCGGTATACTTTAATTTGCAGTACCAATTGATTAGAATGCTTATTCCCAGGTGGAACTCTAGATGCAGAAATGTCTTTGGACAGTGGTTGGATAGTGCCATGTAAAAAAACTTAGTAGGGGCAATTTATATTGACTATTTGCTTCACATATGAAACAGATAAGGGAAGACGTAAACTGACAGTTAAATCCACAAATTAAGTTAGTTTTAGTAGATTTTTTAAAATAATTCTTCTTTTACGACTAAAAGGAAATGTATTGCTTAATTTTAACAATAGTCGGATACTCTGTTATAATTGTATTTTCAATATAAACATGCCTCTACTAACCGACAGATTGAGTGGGAGGAGTGTAATTAGTTTGTATTGCCAGAAACACCAAACAGACCCCAAAAATTCCTTTAGTAAGAAAACACGAGAGCAACAAGCGCTCTGCAAAAACAGCCAAATATCAAAAACAAGCAAGTACTGAGTATAACCGAGAACCGAAAAGCAATGGAAAATGAATAGCTGGCGCCCACCGACTTGAAAAAGGCATCTCTCGTTCATTTAAATCAGCGATTCTCAAAGTAAACGTCATTTTTTTAAATCTATATGGTTGAAGAGATTTAAAATGCCGGCGGGTACAGCTCAATGGTCAAAGCGTTGGCTTTGCAAGCCAAAAAGGTCGTTGTCTCAATCCCCGACGGAGATTAAAAAAAATAAAAAGGATTTTCAATCGATTTCTTTGATCCCTCATCCGTAAAATGCCAGTGATAGCCCATTATTTAAAATTGGTGGTCGAAAGTGAGACGAAAATCGTCCCGTGAAGACCACCCATTCATAGTAAATTCCTGTTATATTAAGGATGATGCGTGAATCTTGGGCTGTAGTCTATGACGTTGGCGGATCAACACTCCACATGCAACGCTTAGCCATATGCATCATGCATCATGGTAAAGCGTCATAGAATTCCACAGATGAGACTTCAGAATTACTATCTCCATGTGTCGGTATTCTCCTGTATGTGTTTACATAAAAAAAATGTATTTGGAAAGAAACATAGATGCTGGTAGATCATTTCAAAGTCTCTGTACTGTGTAAGTAAATAATTTGGAGAACATATTTTTTTCAGTCTACGTTGTAGGCATTGAAACATGAACCCGTTGTCTTTATGAATTAATGCCTAGATTTTTTCTAATTATTATTTGACACCATGTTTATTCAAAGAAGCTTAATCTTGCCAGTATTGCCATTAAAAAGCATGATAAATGAAAAAAGAGCAGGTCACCAAGCAAAGAACTTGTCAAGAAGCACATTGTAAATTATTTTAAACAAAAGACTAATAAATTTTGGTCGTCTGCCAAGGACAGAATATTCTGCGATGATCGGTAGGTCCTGGACAGACTCCGACTTACACGACCGATTGTGGTGATAACACAGCGCTGAAATTAACATAGTGCCCACTTGGAGAACTATGGGGATCCACATTCTAGCTCCACCCCACTAATTAAAACGGGGATATTAGCTGATTACATTTTTATCTGTTGTGCATATGTCTAAGCGCTGCATGTGGAGTGTTGATCCGCCAACGTCATAGACTACAAGAATTTACTATGAATGGGTGGTTTTTACGGGATGACTTTCGTATACCACCAATTTTGATTAATAGGCTATGACAGTCATTTTACGGGTGAGGGATCAAATTCACACCAACCAGGGATATTTTATTCGTATAGCGAGATATGAGTGTATTATAGTTAGTATACTCATATATTTTTTTGATTATTTTCAGTGGTGATGAAAAGATGTTTGGAGGCTTCATCTATAAGGCAAAGAGTGTATTTTCTGTACCAAGCTTTGACCATGGTCCGATGGTCGCTAAAGCCCGGCAGTCGGCAAAGGCCTCGCCAGCAAAACTTTTACGCGGTTGCCTGAAATTCCTGAAAAGCCAAACGTTCTCTGTAGAACGTCCTGAAAAGAGGCGCATCAAAAACTGAAAGACACTCTGCGATGTATTTTCAGCATTTGCTTTGAGATTTTTCAATTTTTAAAGTGAATAGAACTAAGAAATTGTAGACAAATAACTATTTAGTATTTTTATTGGATATCCATTTTACCATTAATTATACCTAACTAAGTAGAATCTGCGAACTAAATAATCGTTTTTTTCTAAGCATAATGAAAAGCTATACGGATAGGAAGTCAATGTCGTAAGATCACAAAGTTAAATTAAACATACCGCTTTAAGAAAAATATGACCTCTTTTTTTTTTAAAGGTTGTATTTTATCAGTCAAGGAACTGGTAAAAATACTTTATTTACGATGAAGCTTTGTTTTTTTAGTTTAAAACGACGAACATAATTTTTAGTTTTTACCTTGTTTACTTGTGACTTTATTCATTTACAGTTCAGCATACAATCTATCTTGCAGCTTTTAAATTCTTTATCAAAAATTAAAACTGGAAGTAGTTGAATTGAATGAATGTGCAAAAATTCGTGCACATTTCTAATTATTTTAAAATTTTATGCACTCGCGTAATTAAACACTCTAAATCACACCGAGAAAACTTGTACGCTACAATTTCCAGAGGCGGATGTTGGCCGGAAAATTAATTTTCCATCTGGCTGAGCATTAGAGATGAGATCATCTTCATTGCAGATTAATATATCAATATTTCTTATACTTACATACCAATACTGTGGAATATCTTAATTAGAGTAGATGAAAATGTCTTACAGTTGATATTTATTTTTGTAATAGCACGAATATAATGTATCCCTTTTTTATTGCAGAAGTAATAACATTCAGCATTACTTCCTTAAGATTTTTGTTTGAAACTTTATCTTCCTTAAGAACATTTTTTTTCTTTAAATAGTGATAAAGTTCTAAATTAGTAGGGGTTGTAAGTACGAGGGTTATCCGTAAAATAAGGTTCCCAGTGATTTTTCATAATATAAAACAGGTTTAATTCCATGAATGCGTGAATTTTTGGAAAGCTCAGACTTTTATATATTTTTCTACATAGTCGCCACTGGGGTCAATGCATTTTTGCATGCGGTATACAGGCTTTTGAATGCTCGAGTCAAAAAAATCTGCTGCCATGCCACGCAGATGCTTGAGAACCGTTCCTTCCAGCTCTTCTGTATTGCTGAAATGCGTTCCACCCAGGTGTTTCTTCAAAATTTAATCATTCTAACTTTTATAAACACGGATATAAACTTGAAATAGAACTTTCAGGCTGTTATCAAAAATTTTCGACTTACGATATTTTACCTTTTATTTTGGTTCACTCGTTTGACACGCGTATATATAAATGTAAGTAGCATAATATTTTTTTATTGTTGTAACAGGTCCCTACCTATCATGGAGCATAACTTTTTACGCCATTAGTTCCGTAAATAGGCGTTAGGTGAATTTTGAGCGGGATAAAAATGTTAGTCTCCGTTTTAGATTTAAGTTACTACGAGTCAATTAAGTATAAATCTGGTCTCACTTCCAACAAACTAGGTGTATTTTATTCCAACAGGTGGGTTTAGCTCAATGGTCAAAGCATTTGATTTGCAAACCAAATGTCGTGGGTTCGATCCCCGACAGCGATAAGAAGATATAAGAAGATAAAAATATATACAAAATAATCGATTTATTAGCTCTAAAATAACCAGGGTTGGTGTGAATTTTATCCCTCACCCTGAAAAAGCCAGCGATGGCTTACTGATTCAAATTGGTGGTAGACAAAATTCGTTCCGTAAAGGTCACCCATTCATAGTAAATTCCTGTAATAATAAGGACGATGCGTAAATCTCGGGATGTAATCTATGACATTGGCGGATCGACATTCCACACGTATTGCTTTGCCATATGCACCATGATGAGATTTAAGAATTGCTATCACCATCTGTCATTATTCTCTTGTTTTTGTTTACTTTAAAATAAAAAAATAAACCCAAACAACAAGAACATAAAATTGAGTTTTTCTTTAATATTGCAAAATAACGTCGTTGACATTTCTCTAACGCCTGCTGTTACTCTTGTGGCCCAGCTGCTAAAATAACACACTAACGACCAAGCTGGAAATAATAATGTCGAGTGATATTTTGCTTAACAGCTACATACTTAGAATGTTTCAGGATTGAGCTGAGATAACAATAATACACGGAAAAAATCTCAAGGTTTAAGTACTGAAAAACGATGATAGAATAATCATAAGATTAAATTTTAGTATCAAAGATGGAAGAGCAATGCTTGGAGAGGATATGGAATGCTTTTTTATGTAAGCACATACAGGTGAATACCCACAGATGATGATTGTAATTCTCAAGTCTCATAAATGGAATTTAGTAACGCTTACCATGGTGCATATGGCTAAGCGCTGCATGTGAAGTGTTGATCCGTCAACGCCATAGCCACAGCCCGAGATTCACGCATCATCCTTATTATTACAGGAATTGACTTTAAATGAGTGGTTTTCACGGGACGACTTTTGTCTACCATCAATTTTAATTAATAGGCTATGACTGTAATTTTACTGGTGGAAGATCAAATTCACACCAACCAAGGGGTATTTCAGAGCTCAAAAATCGAGTAAAAGTTTTTTTTGTTAAATCTCCGACGGAGATCGAACCCACAACTTTCGGCTTGCAAAGCAAACGCTTAGAACATTGAGCTATACCCGCCGGCTATGATTAAATTAAAATTTTACTCAATCAACATTTCAAAATAAATGTGTTTTTTATAAAAAAAAATGTTTATCTATTCATTTAAATTAATATTTAATTACCAATATGTGGTGATCATATATTACAGATATGAAATGAGAATATAAATTTTATTATTTTATAGATGGACATAACAAAAACGCACATTAAATAAACAATATCGCCTTGTTTGTTTTGATGAATAATCAAAGAATAATTAAAATGAACGAAAATTTAAGCACACATTGATTATCGCGGTGGCGAGCATTAAAATATTTTTTCAAGAAAAAATGTGGTGTCTGTATGTTTTTTAAATTAAAACAGGAAAATAACGACGCAATCAGACATAAAAGTCACTCATAAAACCGACTAAATGAATGCGGACCACATTGCCATATAAATAATAAGATTTTTTAGGCACTTTCGTATGGAAAAATTTCAGCGCGTATGCAGAACTGTGAATAATAAAATTTAACTTACTTTCATACTGCTGGGCTTGAAATATCATATTCATTAATAAAGGTAATTTCCATACTGAGTTGAGCTGCTTTTAATGACTTAATATTACGAGTATCGGAAACTTTAGGATAATAATAGAATCTTCTAAAAAAATCAGATTCACAAATCGCCGAAATATGTGTTGGTTACTACATCTAGTAAGAATCATCTCAGAGAGACGAGCTCGATGGATCGGTCATATCATGCGCCACAATGGTCGTCTTCACGACATTGTGGAAGGGATGGTTGAGGGTAGAAACTACAGAAGGCGCCTGAAGAATTTGCAGCAAGCGTTTGAGGACATGAGTTGTAGCTCTTATGCTGAACTAAAGATGATTGCAGTGGATCGATAAGAGTGGAGATCGAGATGCAAGATTTTGTTGCTGTAAAATAATCCACAGGATTGATACTACGAAGAAGAAGACTACATCTGAATTTTTTTTCCTTAGTTTCTTTGTCAAATTTGACCGTACCCATATGCGTACTTAGATGATTTTTTAGTTAAAAACATGTCATAATATATAAACAATATGCACTGCAAGATAGATTGACAATTTAAGAATAAACACAGTTATTTTTCTATTATTCTGAAAGGTCAATATTTAAAAACTGTTATCGAACTTATGATGTTGGCGGGACTAACCTGAATACGGAGGGCGGAACATCGAGAAAAATGGAGACTCGTGCAGAAATCTTACATGCAACAGTGTCACATATTGACGAATGTTGATGAATAAACACTTGGTTGGATAAATCAATCGATTGGTTTTATGTTCCAGATTTGGAACTGAATTGGTAAGGTTATTTGACTTTGTGAGGGATGACAAGGTGAAGAAGCAGATAAGGTAATCTTTTAAACTACAATCGTTCAAGAGGCAAAAAAAGACCTCGTTAGGAAATATCCTTTGAACGCTGCAGGAGAACATAAGCCAGGTGTTTTATTCAAGATACAAGTATTATGTTTAGTTCATTCTAAAAGGTCATCAGAAACTAAAAACATGGAAGTATAGCTAAAGGATTCTTGTGATAGCTCGTAATGACTTCGTGCTTAAATTAGAGAAGACATTGTTTTGATCAAAAAATGAAAATCCAGCCTTAACTATTTTGCCATTTTAGGTGACTTATTGCTCTTTACATGAATATGGGAAGAGTGCTATTCGATTAATTTAACTAAAATTTGTAACAAACGCGATGAGTAAAAATTTAAAGGTTACACGTTTCATATCTAAAAATATGTACAGAAGCTGAAAATATTTTTGCCCTACTTTTTTGTATCACATGTCCAGTGTGAGACGTACTTTTCAGCGGGTGTACTTTAATCTTTCAGGAGCTTTTTACAGAGCGACGGAGCTTTAAATTCTCGGTTTATTTTCGTGCCCGACTTTCACGGAGCTTTAGAGGCCGACCGCTTTTAATCGCGAGCCTTCTGAAAACCTGAAAAGCTCGCCCTTCAGAGCCTTCTGTAATATGAAAATCGTTTAAAATCCACGCGAACACTCCACACTTGTAAATATCCTGATGAATTTCAATTTATATTATATTCAAATCTAGCATTATTGTGCACACTGTTAATTACAATTAAATTAGAAAAAAACAAATTTTTAAATTAATAAATGTTGTTTATTTTTTAAATTTAAATTTGAAGACATTTTTATGTTCTTTTTTTTGTTTTCAGCTTAATTTTTAATCATATTGATGCTTTGCTTGAACAAACGTAAAATTCTCCCTTACTAAAAACTATCTTTTTTTTCTTAACCGTAGAATATTTTTTTGTAGCTAAGAATAAGATAACCATTTTATACATTCTTTTTTTGCACTACTCAAGTACACGTTGGAATTGAAGAAAT
Source organism: Glossosoma conforme (assembly GCA_022606575.1). Taxonomy (NCBI): domain Eukaryota; kingdom Metazoa; phylum Arthropoda; class Insecta; order Trichoptera; family Glossosomatidae; genus Glossosoma; species Glossosoma conforme. The sequence goes on from JAGTXR010000044.1 coordinate 827,782, forward strand.
CTTCATGTTTTACAAAATCGCAGTCTTTCAGCAATTAAAACAGTGTGATCCATGTTAAAATGAAAGAAGAAATCCTTATAAACAAAATTCTTCCCAAATCCGTTACAGAAACCTTTGTTTAATTTTAATCTGTTTATTTTTTATGTTAAATATATTTAAAAATTAGAACTTAAAAATGTTATTTATCTTTTATGTACGGATTAATTAGTATATCATTTCGATATTAACATTTTTGAATTTATTATTTCAAAATAGATGGAGTAGATATATATGTATCCAATAAGAATGGTTTATTTAATGAAAAATAAGACAGGTAAGTTTTTCTCTTACTCATGAAACGCATACAAAAATCAAATTTACGTAGAAAATATATCTTCATCGTAAGATCAATCCAGTGAATTGGTTTGCAGCAACAAAATATTGCATATCGATATCCACTCTTCTCGATCCTCTGCAATCACTCTTTAGCTCTGATAAGAGCTACAACTCATGTCCTCGAACACTTGCTGCAAATGCTCCCGTCTAAGGCACCCTCTGCAGTTTCTACCCTCAACTATCCCTTCCACAATGTCGTGAAGAAGACCATCGTGGCGCATGATGTGACCAATTCATTGGGCTCACCTCTCTGAGATGGTTCTTACTAGGTGCCTATCTTCCTTGATTAAGCTGAAAACCTCATTGTTCGTGACGTGGTCTATCCAAAAAATTCTGATAATTCTTTTTATGACCACATCTCAAAGTTCCCTAGTCTTTTTTCATCACTTACCAACTTAAGCACCATGTCTTACAGCCGTACATCAAGATGTTGCAAGCAAATGTTTTGACAAGTTGCTTGCGGAGCTTTAAATTAATATTTTTGACACTAGAATTTTCGTTTTTTATTGAACGCTAGCCTTGCTTGATGTATGCGTTTGTTGACTTATCTTTTTGTTCTGCCATCCCACATGATCGTACTTCCAAGGTACACAAGCTCTTTTGCATCTTGAAGGGTTAACTCCTAGCATTGATATATTAATATTCTGCTGCTCATTGCGGCTTCCTCTCATAACTTTGGTTATTGTGCTGCTTATATATATTATATTAATGTTATAAAATATATACAGCCCAAAATATATTTTCAAAAAATCAGTATTTAATACTGAGATTACTGAGATAGATATTATTAACAAAATAGATTTTTACACTAAGGCATGTATTTTCAAATTGTTTAAGTTTTTTTTATCAGAATCAAGTAGTTTTCGTTAACTTTATCAATATCACCGTTACAATTTCTTATTAACTGCTAGACAAAAGCTATTCATATTTTTTTACTTATCGTCGTTATATTTCATTTGCAACCAATACACTTAATGTTTTTTTATGATTAAATAATATTTAAATATTTTTCAGACAAAGTAATAATTATTTCAGGCTAGTTCTTTCTGGGACTCTCAGAGCTTATTTTTTTCGTCTATTGGAGAGATTAAGTGCTTTCCAAAACATTTGTCGGTTTCTGAGGCAGTTATTCACCTCCATGGCTTCCACCTGTGGGAACACCTCTTGTAAGAAAACTCAGCCGGGAAGAAAAAGTTCATCTTAGTAGAGAAAGCCGGGCCTCCTGAAAAACACTCAATGGGGAAAATTTAGCATTCGAAGCGTGAAAGCTTTCATGCTTACACTGAGGTAAATAATAGTATTCGGATTTTAGTGTTGGGTTGTCAGTATTACGTGTACTTTATTCAGATGACAATCTTATATGTAGCTTAAGTTTTGTATTCCGTTGTAACCCTTTTCAAGATCATACACACGTTTTGTATAGCTCAATATAAAATAATGTATTTAAAAAAACAACATTAGATATATATTTATTTTGAATAAATCAACGCTTTTTTGCTTGCAAAAGATCTGAGCCCCTCCCTCAACTCCATTTTTTTTAGTTTCACGTATCCCCCTGCTTACTATCTGGCAACTTTTTTCCCCTATAGAAAATAAAAAGATGAACGTAAGTACGTTAAACACGTTAAAACTGATGAAAGTTTCATTGCTGGCAAATATTTAGTCTTCTAGAAAGTGAAAAAGTGCTAATTAAGATTCATGGCAAAACAAAAATAAAACTCTTATCAACTTAATATCAAAAAATATCAAAAGTAAATTCTATAAATATAAAAACATTAAGCCATTTATCACCATCATTATTAATACTGCAGTGCCTCAGGCATGTTGACGTAGGAACGAGTGGATGGTTTTTATGCCATAATAAGGAAGCGTTGCGCTTCTCTGTGGGCGCGCGTTTGCGGTAGTCCCACCGCAATGGTCGCTGTGTGGGTGAATAGGTGAGACTCTGGTTGGAGGTGCACTGGATGCACCTCACGTGGCCATCCAGCGGAGATCCGGTGCTCCACTCACTGAGTAGTAGTTTTATAAAATTTAGATGTTATTTATAACCTTGTATTTTCTTTATTATATGTGTGAAATTCTATTTTTGGTGGGCTCTGGTGGCTGAATAAATAAAATTATTATTAATATAATTTATCCGATCTTGAACTGCTTGCCACGAATTGCTGCCACAAAGTTTTGTCAGAATTCATGGTTCATTTCAATCAGTTTATCGTCTAGAAAAATTTAACGAATACCTTTCATATATTGTTCTTCTTCGAAGATGGCGAGAGTCCAAAAGCCTTAAAATAAAAAAAACAAAAATTTATTCTTCAGAGTCATCCGAAATAATTTATTCACTAATATTTTCGTTTCATATAAAACAGAGATAAATGTTCTTTCGACTTGTCATTTATCATAAATTCAAACCATCGTATCTTCAGTATTCTCTACACAGCCATATATTTTGCAAGCCTATTGTACGGCCGCAGCAGTTTTTGATAAGAAGCCACGATAGAAGTATTGGGACAATCATCATCATCATCATCATCAGCCTGTGTCCGTCCACTGTTGAACGTAGGCCTCCCGCATGAGTCTCCATCCTCTTCGATCCTCCGCCTTCCGCATCCAGGTCACTCCCGCTATTCTTCTTATATCGTCAGTCCATCTTGTAGGGGGTCGGCCAATGCTTCGTTTGCCAGTTCTTGGGCGCCATTCCAATACTTTTCTTCCCCATCGACCGTCGTCTCTTCGACAGATATGACCTGCCCATTGCCACTTGAGTGTGCCTATTCGTTGGGTAGCATCCACTACTTGAGTTCTTCTGCGTATTTCCTCGTTTTGATTCTATCTTTTAACACTCCAAGCATGGATCTCTCCATAGCACGCTGGGTGACTTTCCACGTCTCTGCGCCATAAGTTAATACAGGGAGGACGCATTGGTTAAACGCCTTAGTTTTAAGGCATTGCGGAATTTTCGCTTTAAAAAAAAAAAATTGGGACAATATAGACGCTTAATAGTCACCACATATACAAAAATATAAATAAATATAGCTACATTGCACTCCTGCAGAAAAAAACTATAAAATACGACACAAGCTAAAAAAAATCTTGTTTATTAAATAATAAACTTTATTTCAGATTATTAGAAATGAGAGTCAACATAACTTTAAATATATAAAAGCTTAAAACTTTATTCGACAACCGCAAAGACGTTTCCTGAAAATTCCGTAAAACGTTACGTTTTGTCATCACCGGGAATCATAAGGAAAAATAAATATTTCAGCTGGATGTAGACTGTGGAGCGTTGTGGACTTTGAGTCGTGCATTTCCGCAATTTCCACAATTTTATCGGTAGCTTGTGACGACAAGTACGACGCCCAGACACGTAGCAGCTACAGCCCGTAGGAGTCTACGCGAGAACCTTCTACATCGTATATATATACTGTATATATCCACGTTCTACGTCTTATATATCCAGTTTACAACGCAGTGAAGATAAACCAATTTATGAAAACATAAAATAAAAAATCTTTAACTTTTTTCACTTTGCTGGGTCATGTACTTCAGATGCCGCAGGAGTGCAAAAATTTCTACCGATAGTAAAAATTCAATGCTGATTAGATCACATAGTTAACGCAGCATTGGATCTGGATTAAACTTGTGTGAATCTCCATTTGCTGCTTACCGTCTGTTAAGTCACTGTTACGACCATATGTTCCAGGCTTATGGAGCGTCAGGTTTATCATCCAAAAGATTCCTTGGGTACTATAGTTTAAGTTAGTTCAATTTTTGAACTCCTTTCCCAGAGATCTTTAAGGACCATTATGTTTCTAGATAAAATTTTTATTCCATATAAGGAGTTGTATAAAAAGACAAATAGCCGCAAAGTAATGTTTAAATAAAACAGTTTAATCTGAAAATGCATGTTAATATCCTTAGACGCGAAAACTGAATCCAACGCGGAGCATAGAATAAGCACAGGATGGCTGAAATAGAGGTCTCTCTTTGTGGTTTTGTGTGATAGCAAGGTTCCAGTTAGGACCAAAGGTAAAATCTACAAAATTGCGGTAAGGCCAGCTTCCCTCTACAGATCGGAGTGTTGGAGCCCGCTGAAACCTGACTTGGATAGGATTCATGTGGCAGAGATGAAGATGCTGAGATGGGCGGTCGGTGTGACTAGAGTGGACATAGTTTGAAATGAGCATGTTCGGGGTTCATTTCCGGTGGCCCCTATACCTGAAAAGATAAGGGAAATCCGCCTAAGATGGTATAATGCATGTGATACGGAAAAATGAGGACCATATGGTGAAGAAAGCCCTCAACATACCCACGCTGAGAAGAAGAACTGGAATACCACAGGCAACATGGACTGCAAATGTCGACAAGGATCTGAAAACTCTGGGCTTGACCAAGAATGCAACGCAGGGCAGACAGATATGGCGAATGTGCACAAGGAGACCTGACCACTGATGATGGGAAATGGTGAGGCTAAATAATCTGAAAATTGCATGTTTTATCAATTTCTCAACGCAAATCAAAAACACACATTGGTGTATTATTTCAAAAATATTCTTTTAACGAGTAAAAAGTTGTCATATCACTTATTTTCACAAGATATAGAATAACCAGCATCTCACAGCCGCTGCTCCAAGTTAAACTTTTAATATATTTTCGAATATTTATTGTTCGCCTACGTAATGAACTTAAATTTTTATTCAATGTTCTCATAATGCGACGAAAACTTTTAATATAATTTTTTTCCGTGTTTGAAAGCTAAGCAGCCACCTATTGCAAACCTTTTATGTCAATTTTTTATCAATAAATCGTAGTTATCTAAAAGATGAATTGCTTATTTTTAAGAACTGAAATACTTGAAATGTCTACTCAGTTAACTTAGTCCCATATATTTTTAACCCTTTCATTACGGCTCGGTGGAATACAAATTATACTGTCTATTATGAAACAAGTATTTGAAGCATTAATATACTAATCTGGTCTATCTTCATATATCACATTGGTTCTTGTATCCTTTAGCTATCAGATGATGCATGTTAAACTATTCTAAGAAAGTAGCAAAATTATATATCACGGTCACCGATGTCAACAGAAGGGAAATCTTATACTGTATATATCGGGTACCGATTCGAACAGGTTTAATACCTTGCAAAGTTACATTCTGTACTAATTCTGATTTGACAACGAAGGAGAGCTTTGACTCATTTTTGTCGCAAATAAGTTTTTTCAGGATTTGATTATTATGTTCGTCGTTTTAGATTAATAAATACAGTGGTACCTCAAAAAACGAGTTTTATTTGTTCCGCAACCTTGCTCGTATTTCAAATTACTCGAATCTCAAAGCAAATTTCCCCAATAAAATTAATTGAAAAAAAAATGCTTTGACAGCGAGCGCACACTGATAACTGATTATCTGACCGTGTCCGGAGGATTCACGCGAGAAAACGTAACGCGCGGTTCATGTGTAATCGACCGATCCGCTAAGCCGATTGCTCGTATCTCAAATTTTGCTCGAAGTATCTTAAAAGACTCGTATATTGGGACACTCATTTGTCAAGGTACCACTGTATTAGTGGAATAATAATATGTATTATACAATGATTTAATTTACTAAAAAAATAAAAAATATATATACAACGAAATTTTGTATAACAATAATTATTAAATAAATTCGTAAGTTTTTACGGTCAGATTTGGAATTAATGGCAAATTTCTTCTTTTTTCAGATGTTTTGATGACCGTTGCAGGAGTTATAATCAGGGTTGACCATGCTTTTATGTCGGGGTACATCTTTTACATAACTCTCCAAGAGGTACGGTTTTAGATTGCTTTGATATAACAAAACTACTCAAATACACTTACTAATCACAAATTATAAACTCTAATAGATAACATCTGCAACGGTTTCAAAATATCAGAGCGAAAATAAGTTTGCCAACTCAAAAGCACAATTACAAATATCTGTAGTTACAAGAAAAAATAACATTTATTCTTCTTATTCGTAGTATCAATCCGGTGGATTGGTTTGCAGCAACAGAATCTTGCATCTCAATCTCCATTCCTCTGGGTCCTCCGCAACCCTTTTCAGCTCAGTATAAGCGCTACAGTTCATGTCCTCGAATACTTGCTGCAAATACTCCCATCTAGGGCGCCGTTCTGCAGTAACGTTCGAACATTCCAGGTGGCATGTCTTGTTGGCTGAAGGTTTTTCTTATTTGTCTTGGTTGTTTTGTCTCGAGCAGTCCCCACCCGGAGATCCGATTGGGGGACTATTTTATCTCCGGAAAATTTTACTTGAGATGCAATCATTTTTTTGCTGATACGTGGGATGTCTTTAAGACCTTTAATGTGGTATTTTCCCCTTTATTTCCACATCCTAATGCCGTTGACCATAAAGGTTCATCCGCCTTAGGAGGGCATTTACTACCTCCAGGACAATAGAGTGCCCTAACCAGCTTGACCTGATGAGGTTAGCTGGGTGTTAATAATAAAAATATACATACTTTGAATATATACTACGGCGACATCTGTCGTACGATAATAATAATGATATAAATACTAGTTTCATCGCAAGTTAGTCTGGGCATAGCAATGGCGCGATTCGCCGAGCGGCATTGAATACCTGGGCAAGGTTGGTTTCCAAGGTCCGCGGTTCGCATCCCGCTTCTGCCGTTATTTTTGTGCTTGGATTGACGCGTTGAAAAAAGAATTTTATGTTTAGTATATGTATATTTAAGTAATAAAAATCATCATTTCTATGTATTATTTTAAGTGAGGTCGTTAGAATCCCTAAATATTAATTGCTTCTAATCTAAATCTTTATAGTATTAAAGTATTTCTTGAAGCAAACGTTTATTTACTTAAGCTTTCATAGAAGCTCTGCAACTTAGACAGTCTGTACTAAAACGTGAAATTCGATAACTGCATTTACTGAAGCTTTGAGCTTACAATTAAGTTCGGCAAACCGTGTTTTGAGTCTAGACTAAGCTCTTCTCAGTGAATATTGTCATTTGAATACACTTGCAACGTAAAATTTACTTAAGTTTAAATGTACTTAGCACATTATTTAAATAAAAATTACAAATAAATGATGTAATTATTATAAATAATGAATAAATCAGGCAGAAATAATATAAATGCTACCTTCCTCTATTTTTAAAGCCTCTATTTTATATTGTTTTTATTTTTTTTATGTAAACACATACAGGAGAATACCGACAGATGGTGATAGTAATTTTTTTGTCTCATATGTGGAATTCTATGACGCTTACCATGGTGTATATGGCTAAACGCTGCATGTGGAGTGTTGATCCGCCAACGTCATAGACTACAGCCCGAGATTCACGTATCATCCTTTATTATTACAGGAATCTACTATGAATGGGTGGTCTTCACGGGACGACTTTTGTCTACCACCAATTTTAATTGATAGGCTATGACTGACATTTTACGGGTGATGGATCAAATTCATACCAACCGGGATATTTTAGAGCTCAGAAATCAATTAAAAATCTTTTTTTTTTAATCTCCGTCGGGGATCGAACCCACGACCTTTGGCTTGCAAAGCAAACGCTTTACCATTGAGCTATGACCACCGGCATTGTAGATAATGTTATTATTAATCAAAGCATTAACATTGGTATCCCTTTTAATACTAAACATATAAGAATTTCGCACCTTGTTTTAATATAGATAAAAAAAGCATTGTTTCTCTTGATGGACGACTGAAGTTTTACGACCTATGAAAGCTTCATCAGTTCCAATGTGCACTAGCGTACTGACGCGTAAGTGAATATGTACTGATAAGGTAAAGGTTTCATCAGAGTGTAATGAAATGATGTGTGGAAGTGAGCATAAGAAGGCAGGAACTATCTTAGTGAATAATTAATAGGGCAAAGTTTCACTTAACAAAATGTATGAATTTAGTTAATAGGGGTAATAGGTGTGGTCTATACAAGTACATTGAAATTGCATTATAAAATTATATTAATAATCATGTCGTTTATTAAAAAAAAAAATATTGACATTAGCATGATATAGCCCTTGTTGACTGGTACCGAAAACCTAGTTCTACAATCTTTCGTCTCTTATTTATATTCGCTTGTCGTACATGTATGTGTTGCCATATTGGCATTTTGGACAAATCTGGTCACGGGTGTGACGTTAGTTATGTATATTGCTATTGTCATTGGAGCGCCATTAAATATAATTTCTTTTTATAAAATTATAATATATTATTGAACATTGTTAATGATATTGATTAAATAAAAATTAAATCATATTTATTATGTAAAAAGGAACTTGATAAGGCGTATTAAATATAAATTGCGTTTGATTATTTATTATATATGATTTAATTTAAAATGCTCAGTGTATTTCAAGATATACGACTATATGACTTTGTAAGAAATTATATGATGAAAGTATACAAGGCAGAATGATACCATTATGTCAGTTAAGAAACGAAGGCGAAACTGGAAAGAACATTTTGTTTTGTACATTTGTATGTTCTAAGTATATTTATACAATATACTTAGAACAATGAGGTTTTCAGCATAATCAAGGAAGATAGACACGTTGTAAGAACCATCGCAGAGAGGCGAGCCCGATTGATCAGTCACATCGTGTGCCACAACGGTCTTCTTCACGACATTGTGGAAGGAATAGTTGAGGGTAGAAACTGCAGAGGGTGCCCTAGACTGGATTATTTGCAGCAAGTGTTAGAGGACATGAGTTGTAGCTCTTATGCTGAACTAAAGAGGATTGCAGAGGATCAAGAAGAGCGGAGACCGAGATTCAAGAATTTGTTACTGCAAACCAATCCACCAAAATGATACTACTACGAAGAAGGCTACATATGATTTTTTCCCTTAATTTCTTTGTCAAATTTGACGGGAGCCATATGGGATGTTAGATGATTTTTTGGTTAGAAACATGTCTTGGGAATAGATATAAGCAATATGCACTATAAGGTCGAATGATAATATCAGAAAAATAGCAGTTCTTCTTCTATTATTCTGAAAGGTAAATACTTAAAAACTGTTGTCATACATATGCTGTTAGTGGGACTTACCTAAATGCGGAGGGTGGAGGATTGCGGAAGATAGAGACTCATGCGGAAAACTTACGTTCAACAGTGTCACAGGTTGGCGATGATGAATAAAGACTTGGTTGGATGAATCAATCGATTGGAAGAGGATTGCAGAGGATCGAGAAGAGTGGAAATCGAGATGCAAGATTTTTTTGCTGCAAACCAATCCACAGGATTGATAATACGAAGATGAATATACTAGGCGGAGCTCCAAGAGATAAAGCTAAAAAAAGCTTTATATATAATGAATAATTATGGAATTATGTCTTACATTAGAAACAAAAATCTTCATTTGTAATTTAAGGTTGCAGCGTTTAAAAGCTAAACTAATTAAATTGACAGTTTATACACTAGAAAGATACACTTGTATATATATTTTTTGGTGCCTTTACATTTTTTTTATCCGTTTCTTAATGTATTACAAGTAGGTCTAAATATTATCCATTCAAGACGGCCGGATATTGAAAAAATAAAAAGAGCCTTTTTCAGGAATAAATACCTACTTTTTGGCAATCTTTGATGTTCGGTTGTTAATAAAGCAAATTGAGTCGAGGTTCTTTGAAGAAAAATCAAATACTTGGCAACAAAAACGCACAGTGGGCACCTGGTAAGTTGATTATAGTATTCTGAAATAAAAAGGCATTCATGATCATCAGCATCATCTTCTTATGTCCGTCCAGTGTTGAACATAAATCTTCCGCACGAGTCACCATCCTCTTTGATACTCTACCTTCCGCATCCAGGTCACTCCCGTCATTCTTCTGATGTCGTCGTTTCATCTTTCTAAGGGTCAGCCAATGCTTTGTTTGTCAGTTTTTGGGCATCACTCCAACACTTTTCTTCCCCATCGACCGTCGTCTCATCGACAAATATGTCCTTCCCATCACCACTTGAGTGTGCCTATTCGTTAGGTAGCCTACTGTATTTGATTTCTTCTTTGGATATCCTTATTTCGGATTTTATCTTTAAGAGACTCCCCGAGCATGAATGATGGATCATAGATCATGGATTATGGATCATGGATCTACACGAATATATATTCACATATAAAACTTATAATGACAAGAGTCAATGAATCACAGACAAGATTTCTCAATCACCGTTTGTCAGTATTTTCCATTGTGTTTTCTTACATTAAATGTATTGATATCCTTCTCTCGGAATTGAATATCGTATTACTGTGTGACAGGATGCAGGAGCAGATTGACAATTCAAAGAACTTGTTTTCGTTTCACAATTCGCGTTAATTTCTCAAATATTTGCTTTTTCGTCCACCCGTTAACTATATATTATACCACTCTGACATCTAGCGCTGCCAGACAGTTGCGACAAAAAAGCGAACTAAAGATGATAGTTGCACCAACATGAAATAGGGCAACTAGCAAAACAAATAAAATGGCGTATGCAAACGGCTGCGTAATATTTTATAAGTAAAACTAACATTATGAGATGTGCATGTCAGGCGAGAGAACAAAAATAAGAGACAAAAGATCGTTTTTCGAGGCATCAACCTAAAAGTGGTATATCAAGCTGTTTTCAGTATCTCATCAATGCAATTTTATCCAGTAATACAAGTAAAACGTTATATATATATTTATATATATACAAAATCAAAGATAAATATTAAATTTAATAAAAATTATCTTATTTTATGTAAGCCTGTAAATAGCATGTGAATGTAACATCTGGTATGCATTTTATTTGAGTCGCAATTGAACAAAACCCAATTAATTAAACTCAAATGGATTTACAATTTCGTTAATTGAATTTGTGGATTTATACGTGACGTTTACAATAGCAAATTTACAAAGTGGAAACTGGTGATAAAACTACACAATAGTCAAATATTAAACTTTAATTGTAAAATTACCAATTCACGTTTAAAGCTCGGAGATAATTATAATTGTAGAATTAATTTTAATTAAAAAAATAATAAATTTAATAAATAAAATAATTTCTTATTTTTTAAATTAAAATGATTTTTAAATTATAATTTTGCGGTTTCACCAAGTATTGTCAGTTGATTACCTTAACGGCTTGGAGATAATACAAATTTACTTTTTTGACTTTTAAAAAAACTCCTTTTCTTGCAATGAATAACAAATAATACGCGAATTTGAAATACAAAATGAACAGTTCTTTTACATATCATACTTATTGTTGATTAAATAAAATTATTTATTTAAATTTAAGCAATTGCAAATCATTTATGTCGATAGATTTAGTTTTCATTTTATTAAATAATGATTTCGATGTTTTTTTCAATTTAAGCAATAACTTTTATATGCATTAAAATAAAACAGATAAATACTCTCAGCCATAATTTTTAATATTTTTTTATTTGAATTTAATTCAACATAATAACATGGAAAATAAAAAAAGTTAAAAATGACAGTTTTTTCAGCTGTTATATAATATAATATATATAAGTTGAAAATTTTAGATATAAGAGTATTTATAATATATATCTTGATAAGTCAATAAGAGTTGAAGTGTCTATAAAATCGAGTTGGAATTTTATTTGTACTCTTCGTCAATAATAAAAAAAAAATAACACAGCAATAGCCTGTGTGCTCAATAATTTGCATATTATGACTTTTTTCAGTGTTGATAATTGGATTATGTGGCTGAAAATATGCTGAAAATCAGGGCCGAATTTCGCATTACAGCGCCCGCCATGGGGCGGACTCGGGATGATTTATTACCCAAGTATATTGCGCGTGTGTAGGGAAATTACAGCCTGATATGACCGCTAACCCTTTTATTAACAAAATAGTAGATATATTCAACAACAAAAAGCTTTGATAATTAAAACTGAACTTAATGATATCAATAAACGCAAAATAAAGACTGCATTAATTAACTGATAAATAAATTATTCTACTTCTTCTTCTTTAAGTGCGTCAAATTATTTTTTTTTGCAACATAGTATCTGTGTTGCCCAGCAGGTTCTAAGATGCAGCCTGTGTGGTTGCCCAGCATTAAGGTTCTAAGATTGCTTGAGGTTTGTTGTTCTACCATGGATCTGTTCAGGATTTCAGGTGTTGAGGTGGTCTGCAAGTATCCACAGTAGCACAATAGTAACTATCCCTTCATAAAATACATTCCCCACCGCTCAGAGATTTTTTCAACTCCAGTTTTTAATCTGTTCAGGGATTTCCAGGTCCGACAAAAACAATATACATCATTGATACCCAATGACAGCCATTTAATCAATAGCCTGTGCTATGAACATATTTGTATTGATCCCCTGTTTATCAAAGATGACTCAATTTTACCGAGATCATCATCGAAACGTTTGGTGAATGGATGAGGAGCATGTTACAAATCAAAGAACTTGTCGAGAAGCACATTGACGTTTATTTTAAATACAAGACTGACACACTTCGATATTCTGCCTGGTCTATTAACAACGATGTATACCTGACGGTTTCCGAGCAGAAAGTGATTCAGTGGTGGTGTCGGTCATTGTGCTGAACACCCCTTGTGGCCACTTAACAAACTATGGCACTCCACATTCCAGGAGTAAGGAAAAATATGATTCAGATACTACAGCTACTCCCTCTTCAAGCCGATGCCAGCGAGTATTGCTCAATGGTCAAAGAGTTTTCTTTGCAAGCCAAAGGTCGTGGGTTCGATTCCCAACGGAGATTGGAAAAAAAATTGATCGATTTATGAGCTCTAAAATACCCTCGGTTAGTTTGAATTTGATCATTACCCGTAAAATACCAGTCATAGCCTATTAAATGAAATTGGTTGTAGACGAAAGTCGTCCCGTAAAGACCACCCATTCATAGTAAATTTCTGTATTAATAAGGATGACGCGTGAATCTCGCGCTGTAATTTATGATGTTGGCGGACCAATACTCCACATTCAGTGCTTAGTCATATGCACCATAGTGAGCGTCATAGAATTCAGCAGATGAGTCATCAAAATTACTTTTACTATCTGTCGGTATTCTCCTGTATGTGTTTTACATGAAAAAAAAGCGCTCTATTTTGGAGATTGTCTGGAATCATATACGTTCCCAAATATAATTTAATATTCTGAGCTGACAGAATTAAGTGGCGACAATTTGTGATGAGCATATGTCGCATATATATAATGGATATGGAAAGAAGAATAATGTTTCAGTTAAGAGAGTGGCGATGATGATGATAAGTTAAATGATCAATTTATTTTTGAAAAAAATAAACACTTCTTCAAAGTGTTAAATTATATTCAAATTCTGGCCACCAATAAGGTTTCGCATAGATTTTCCGGTCCGCCACAGCCCGGACCGTGCCATGAAAATCACTTCCATCGCACGCATCTCAGATAAGGCAGTAATTCGAGCCGGGGACCTTGAAAGCCTGAAAGAAATTAGGGGTTGGAAGTAATACCTCCGACATGCCTTCAAACTTCAACTCAACCTTGAATTAGCTGAAAAAAAAAGCCTTCCACACGCACTGAACGAGTTGTTAACATGGTAATGAAGAAAATCTCATCGCAATTTTTTCAATGGCCATTTTTGTGAACTGTTTTGATATGAATAAAAATTAACAACATACTTTGTGATAAAATTAATTATCATAAAAGCAATAAGAGTTACGTTTAATCTATAATTAGTTATGTAAAGTTATGAATTGTAACATTAAACATGCCAAAAGAGAATAAATATTAGTTTTGAAAGTTTATTTTTATCAGTAATTAAATATACACATACCATAAAGCAACAAATTCTTTTTATACGTATCAATTCGTTCAGAAAAAATATCGTCAAAGGCGGGATGCGAACCAGCAAACCTTGGAACCAACCATTTGTTCAAGTTCATTACCCTTGACCACACGACCATTTACTGCCCAAATCGATGCGTCGAAAATCTTGCATTAATAACATTGTTACCAATGTTACCAAAAGAACTTGAAAATGGCCATCCGACCTGGCTGAAACATGTAGTAAAAAAAATATATATATGTGGAATAAATTCTAAAGAATCTTTTATTTTATATCTGTATGTAATGGAATTCCACCAAGAAATATCGATCGAAAAAAATCGAAATAATCAAAAGAATTTGTTGCGTTATGGTATGTGTATATTAAATTACTTATAATATAGGAATATAGTTAATGATCTATAAAAGTAGATTAAAATATTGAAATAATAAAATAATATTCTAATAATTATTTACAAATCCATTTATTTATATCGTTTTTATATTATATTTTTAGTAAAAGTAAAGTTCTTTAACAGTTTCGTAAATTTAATAACAGTTTCATGTAAGTTATAAGACTTAAACTATTCAATAGTACTAATTATTTCCTTGAGACAGTGGTTATTAAGACATTGATGTTTTTTCAACCTGATTGCCTCAAAAGTTATTAATATATTATACACATGGAAATCCAATGCAGATTTGCAACTAATTGCTGAATTTTCTGTAAAAAAGATAAGATGTTCTTGCCTTGAAAATTTCTATTATGCAGTTGTTTCTCACTAAATTTTCACTAAAAATTTACGAATACATTTATTTACTCCACTCAAATCTAAAGTTGATCACACAACTGACATTAACGCAAATCTTCTCTAGCCTCACCATTTTCCATCGTCTGGGGGTGGCTCTCTTTGTGCACAATCACCATGTCTGCCTGTCCTGCACTGTATTCTCGGTCAAGCCCAGAGTTTTTCAGATTCTTGTCTATAGTTGCAGTCCTGCTTGCCTGTGGTCTTTCAGGTCTTCTTCTAAGCGTGGGTATGTTGAGGGCTATTTTCACCATGTGGTCCTTAACTCTCCGTGTCACATATCCATACCATCTCAGGCAGATTTTCTTTATCTTTTCAGGTATGGGGGCCACCCTAAATGAACAAATATGCTCATTTCAAACTCTGTCCACTCTAGTCATAACGCCCGCCCACCTCAGCATCTTCATCTTTGCCACATGAATCTTATCTAAGTCACGTTTCAGTGGGGTCCAACCCCTCGATCCGTAGAGCATAGCTGGTTTTTCAGCAGTTTTGTAGATTTTACATTTGGTCCTAGCTAGAATCTTGCCATCACACAAAACTCCAAAGAGAGACCTCCATTTCACCCATCCTGTGTTTATTATATGCTCCACGTTGGATTCAGTTTTGGCATATAAGGATATTTGCATGCATTTTCAGATTCAACTATTTCGGATACAAACTCCATTTTAGGCGGTTTAACCTTATCTTTTCAGGTATAGGGGCCGCCCGAAATGAACCCCAAATATGCTCATTTCTCATTGACGCAACTGCAGATTATAATTTTTCATTTATGTGAAAAAAATGATTCCACAAAAGTTCACAGTGCGGTCATTTAATTAAAAAAATACTCTATAATGATATTAGTTTATTATCACGTAGTATATCTCTGTATGAAAATTGTACATGTGAGTAATTTGGTGCAACCGCAGCGCAGCGGATCTCCCACGAGGTTTTCGACAACATTTGTTAATCAAACTATACTGCGAGGTCAGCTCATTTGTAATCCGGATATGGAGATCGTCATTTCCGGTAATTAAAACATGAATTCGGCCGAATGTGGCTACTTTGTGCGCAGCCCGCATGAGTCGAAACTCTAATTAATGCCGCACAGAATCCACAAAACTTCTTCTATTGATAATATTAGCTCATTACAACTTTTGTGTACTTAAATATGTCAGCATTTAGATGAAATAAACTTATTCGCTAACATTTTGAAAATTTTAAATGCATTTGAATTTTTGAAAAATTAGGATCATTTTCATGTTGATGAATATATTTTTTTTTGTAAAATAACATTATACAAATAATTTTTATCATTACTTGATAAAAAAAGGAAGTAATGTTTCAAACCGCGGGTATTTAATATAATTAGCTCATGATGAAAAAAACGTCCTTTAATAGCGTCAGCAAACTATTTGTTAGTTTTTTAGTTTCTTATAACATTAGGGTTCTCAACTGATAATACTTGGTGAAACTGCATAATTATAATTTTAAATTAATTTTTATTCAAAAATTACAAATTAAAAATATTTTTTTGATTCATATTTCTTTTCACGATTACATGTTTCGGACTCCCTGAAGACCATCTTCAATAATTACTTATTATAAACTGGCAGTGGTTTAAATAGGTATTTCTAGTTTCTCATGTGAAAAATATTTAAAAAATAAATATTCTCGATGGGAATATTTAACTGTACTGTATACAATATCAATCTCTTCGAGAAGACTCTTAATCAATACTGTAATCTACGAAGCCTAATGAATAACCTAATTTACAGCTAAAAAACATTCTTTTTTGTATAAAAATAAAAATGTATTTCGAAGATGAAAAATATTTAACGTAGCGTTGATTCAGGGTGGGTATATTTTCGCGGATGACAATTTTTCCCATCGGAAGCGATATCTCATCTCGTTTCCGATCGCCGAGCAAATTTACTTTAACAAGCTCCCAAATAAGTTTTAATCAGTTTGCGGGTAATGGACCGGCTGAAATACGCTTCACCTGCGAAGTATATTTTTTCCTGAAAATATCTGCCTGAAATATCGCCCGTTTCAGAGGCTAACGAAACGTCGATCCGTGTGCAAATTTGACGAACGAATCCGCGGTGAAATTACATATAGGCGTGTGGGTCTACGCCGGATCAAGCTGAATGGGCTACGGCTCAATAGGAATTCAATATCAGACAGCTACTTGCTGGCGTAGAGGCGTAAATTCGTAGAAGCCACACAGTGCTACGGAAAAATTCCTGAATATTAATTCGCAATATTATATCATTTGTGACGGAAATATTTCAAGGCATTATGACGAAATTATTATTTTTATTGCTATTTATTTGAAACTTGGCAGTTAAAATTTCATTAAATTGTCGTTAAATTGTCGTTAAATTGTCGTTTAAAATAAATGTTATATTTCTTACTAAATACATTTTTTAACCCAACATAGAGTATTCATAAATATACAATTAATGAAGAAGATAATTAAAAATAAAAATTACACAAAAAAAAGAAGATGACACGTGTCAAAGATCACAAAGATCAAGGAGAACAATACCATCGAAAAAAGAGGAAAAGAATGTAAGAAAAGGATCGAGGTGTGCTGGTAGGCCATTTAGGAGTGACATTGCCGTTGTACCAAATTGAGTGCTTGAAGCTCTACAAGCATCGACTGGGATCAAAAACAATGGATGGCTACGAGCACGGGTGTAACTATCTGGAACATAGAAGTCAAAACATTCAAGAATCCCAGGGTTCTAAATTGAACCGCGAAGAAGTAGGAATGAATGTTTAAGTGCAGAATTTTCCTCCGGGACTCTAGCGAATGGAAAAAAAGCATCCCTAGAAGAAAAAGAGTTGAGTAATGTTCGGAATTAAATGAATTGAATGGATAGTTAGCGTAAATATAAAAATAAAGACATCGCAGAATTTTTTTATGAATTTTTTCGAACATGAAAATGTATTTGGATTTATTGGGATTCCAAAATAAGCTCCCATATTCCAGAACAGATAGAACGAGTGAAGAATAGAGAGTACGAAAAATTAGAGGTTTATGAAATTGACTAGCCTGGTGGGTGATGAATCCGACAAGTTTATTGACATCAGACAAAAATGGTCTTTAATAAAATAAACGCGAACTGTGAAGCAAAAACAATTTATTTTGCTTGGTAATCTGTCCCTGCATCCTTCCTCCACGCAGCTACGTGATAAAACCGTGACTTGCCGTCTTTCTAAAGACGGGGGATGTGAAAATATTAATTTGGTTTATATTTTTAAGCATAAATATTTATCTCTATAATATTATATTTAAATTTCATTTTTAATTTATTTTACTTTTTCGGTATATTTGATATGTTTCAGTATATAACTGACAAAGCAATCTTTATTTTACGCAAAAAAATGGAAAAACCTTTTGTAGCTCATGAACAAACAGGTAAATAACTGAATTAATTCGTATTTTTTCATGGCCAAATTTTAAATTGTGGCTTTTAGGTTATACCATGTGTGGAAAAAATCTTCTGACAAATATTTCAAAATTCTGTAATTGTTAATGCATAATCTTTAGGGTTGACTATATTCTGTGTTTTGACAAAATGACTTTCAAAATATTGGTCAAAAGAAATTCGCCACTCACGGTTCACCCCAAAAGCTACAAATCCAAATAAAAAACAGTTTGATATATCTGTATATTATTAAAAAATTTTTTCGATACAATTCGTATTTTAGTTGCAACCCCAAAGATTAACTAAATAAATAAAATAATTGTAAAAAAGAATAATAATTATTGAAATAAAAGGTTTTGACAAATATACCTGCTAATATTGATGGCAAGCGGCACCTATAAATAATAAGTATAAATCATGTTATACGTGTTAATTTTTCGAAAAAATAAGGCCCTGTAACTAAGACCAGCTTTTATTTTTCTCCAATTCATTGATGAGAAAAAGAATCTATTAAAAGTACATTTGCTGTGTATTTCTATGTGTGTCAGTTGTGAAATTCTAATTCTAAAGCTTTTTAGCATTTAATTATTAAAAGACAATGCTTTTTATTTTACATTAAATAATGTTTTCGGTAGACTACGACCTTAGTTTTCATTTACTATAGATACGTTACGAATGGACTCATTTATCGAAGGGTTCCGATAATAGAAGCCTTCTGCGGGAAGTAATTATATTAATATAGTTAATATATTGCTAATCTAAGAGGTTAATCCCTGACGGTTGATCTCAATGGCTTTTGATCTTAATATTGAAGCGGGTATTAAATTTCTATAGAAAACTTTGGCTTGGGTATCGCCCAGAGAGAGAAAGCTCACATTTACATCAGACCCATACAATATCGGCCTTCGATCAAAAGTTCTCCGATTCTGAATAGAGCCTCATTGTGAGGAAGGGATGGATCAATCGATGAGGACACTCTTCAATGGGACTGTCAATTTATTAGTTGTAGCAAAAGTTGAATGAGAAAAGTTTTTATTTCCTACGTTTTGTTCTCGGATTGTATTTGGAATTGAATTTCATTTGATTTCATAAATAAAATTAATAAATTCAATAAAAATAATACATTTATGATGATATCAGTATGATATAGTTATTTAAAACTGATGCCGAAATGCCTCGAAAAACGATCATTTGTTCATTATTTTTGTTCACTCGCTTGACATGCACATCCAATTTTCTTAGTCTTAATTTTATATAAAAATACACGGCGTTTGCATACGCCATTTATTTGTGTTGACAGTTTCTCCATTTCATGTTGGCTCAACTGTCAAATTCAGTTTGTGACTTAGCTGAGACAATCTTTGGGGCGCTACATGTTACTGTGCCCCTTTGGCAGCTCGTGTCCGCAGTCTGCGACCGATCGTGGTCGACGAAACATCATGTTACGGTCAGGCGGGGAAACCAAAGTCTTATATTGGAAATAAATGAGAATTGTGCTTCTGGAAAAGTTCTTTGCGATGCGACCTGCTCCTGCATTCTTTCTCCACGCGGCCCAATAACGAACCTGCAACTGTTGTTGCCTCTTTAAAGGTGAGAGATTTTAATGAATACGAAAAAAAATGGATTAATTTTTGTTCGAAACAAGTACGATCACTTAAAGATATATATGTAAAATAAAACTAAATATTTTTATTTTTTTAGTTTTTTCATTCAAAACTTTTAAACATTTCAGACAAAATATATAATGTACATGATTGTTAAATAAGGTTAACATGCTAACGGTATATCAATAAAAATAATTAAAGTAACAATTATATCATATTTATTTAATAAAGGTCATTAGGGTACGAGTATATACGTTGATGGATAACGATGCTATTACTTAAGTAAATGGGATAGTAAAGAACAATTTTTACGCCAACGAAGAATAAAATATAATACTCTTTTGATTTAGAATATTGCTCTTCTAATATTAAATAGTTGGTATGGTCGAGCTACCCCTTAAAGACAAAACAGTAATTGTTCAGGCCTCGTGAGCATCGGACTGATTATCCAAGCTCCTTAAAAACCCTGATCATCACACTAACCAAATATTTATCTAACACTACAGTAGCAGTCTTTGCAAGTTTGCGGGCTCTTGCACTAGATCTATTTATGTTCCCATATGGCCCGACTGGGATACATGTGTTCTGGGACAAGGCATGCACAATCTGAGCTCACTACCCTATCTGTCTCCCTCTCTTATCATTCCCTGAAAGACTTACCCGTATCCCCTCTCCTACATAAAATGGGTAAGACCACTTGCAAAATACTATTGCAGCTCAGTTATCTCTTAACAAGAGACGGATCGAGAAAGGCTACGAGTTACTCGAAACTGCAGTTTACCAAATAGATAACTTATCTTACTTGATCCATGTAAAAACAAGGTAAATAAATAAAAACATACATATAAATAAAAACCTTGTTTCAATATTTTTTAACTTTTTGATTTTTAACTCAACCACTGCATTGAGTGATTCATGGTGCTAAAATTTACTATACAGTGTGATATTTATGGTTTGGTTGTAACTGTGTTTTTTGAGTGTCGATATTTCAATGTAAGATGATTGGAAGAAGATTAATGTTTTAATTAATCTTTTTGCCAAATACAAAATGGCAATTGAGTGGAAAATCGCCTTATGCGTAAAGTATCCGTGCGTAAAATTACCTATAAATCTTACATTATAAGAGTGATTGGATATTACTTCGATGGAAACAAGTGAAGCATTCTTGTAGAAGAAGCGAGGAATGCCTTTGAAAATCAAAATTATTTGATCAAACCGCCACAAAACATTTAGATATTGTGTGAAATAACCATTGACAAGCACCTGTTCTCAAAACATATTAAAAGGCTGCCTTGGATTTTTATTATTCCACGCTTCCAAAGAACTAGTTTTATATATATATATATATATATATATATATATATATATATATATATATATGTATAACACGTCAGTATTTCAACGATAAACAACTTACTATTCTACATAAAGGACAAATCCGACCTATCCTTGAATATAGCTGTCACCTTAGATTTGGAGCCCCAAAATACCTTCGAAGCTTAATTGACTCAGTTCAAAGAAGTGCAATTCGTTTGATAAACAATGACACTCTTACGTCTTATCTGCAATCAATGGAACACAGGCGTGAGATTGGTTCACTTAGTCTTTTTCTACCGTTATTACCACGGTCACTGCTCTTCGTTACTTAAAGAACCTCCTGCATCCACCCACAAGTGACAAACTCGTCTTACACTTGCTGAACATGCATATACCGTCAATGTGTGTCAACCAAGAACTGACAGTTTCAAAATTGCCTTCTTGAATGCCACCGGTAAGCTTTGGAATGCTCTTCCAGCGTCTGTGTTTCCTCCTTCCTACAGTATGGATTTCTTCAAGAAACAGATAAATATATACTTGCAATCTCTCCGACCCACACACAAACACGAAAACAATACAGGTTCACCGCATCCACCGTCCAGTCTCCTGGCTGAGCGTAGAGTGTACTTGGTCTTGACCGGTTGTGGTCTCCTGCATGCGATTACATAAAAAAATATAGAAGCCATATAGAAGTTTCTTTAGAACCACGAGCACGAGCAGTCCTGGAAACTAGACTGGACTTTACCCGCCTCACACTCGCATCACACTGGAGGACAGTTAAGGCTCCTTGATGACGCGCTCATTCAGATTATGATCAGTTAGCAACTGATAAGTCCAGTGGGAGTCCCCTCTGAACAATTGTAGCCACTGCACAGAAGTGCTAAAAGAAAGAACCCGTCAAAGAGATTAGAATCGCATTCATTGGTTGGAAAGAGATGGAGATGGAAAATAGATTCTCATCACCGAAAATACGAGCAAAGATTGTAAATGCGTGGAAGTTTTTTTTAGTGACCACAAAGTCTGCATGCCCGAAAAGGGCCGAGGTGATTCCCTCGAACTGCATCGAAGAGGACTCCTCTTTCTGACAAGTCCTGGAAACTATGGGGTTAATACCTTTATACATTAATACATAATAGCTAATACATTCGGTGGAGCTTCTGCAGACAGAGGTGACATGGGATGAGGCGAAGACCATGGGGGCTGACAGACATTTGTACCAGTTGTTTATAAAGAACCATATGTTCAAGATATGAGAGCGGATATGTAAATTATATGAAATAATATTTAATACTTTAACTAAATAAATAAGGTATGAGATGGTATATTTATAAATTTTTAATTTTAATTATACGTCCTAGTACTGTTCTTTAAAATTAAATTACTTTACAAAGTCTGATATAACGCAAAGTTATTTAAATAATATTTACTGAAATATACACTGAAATACTCAGTTGAAAAAGCTCGTAATTCTCCTTGCAGACTGCGGCGGGCTTAACTTAATACTTGTGGACTGAAATTTCAATTTCAGCAGCTCGCCTGAAAGACTAAACTACTAGACCGTTCTTCTTCAGCACCACTCTGTAGTCTATTATAACAGAGTAACATAATGTATAGCGCTGCTATATCTGAGATCTCTGTGGTAGTCACTTTAGATCTTCCACTTTCTTCAAAGCATCATATAAAATGCTAGTAGCTAGAAACAGTGAAGGATGTTTTATGCATGATGTTTTAAAACTAACTGCAGTATTAAGCTGATCAAATTTTTGAATTAATAAATTCATATTTATGAAGCGAGTTGAAAATTAATACTTTTTATGAAGTTATACATTATTGTAAAATAAATTGATCAAGTACATTATTTTTTTAAAATTGGTACAACTTAAATACTTGTTCATTTTGTTACATAACAACAACATTAAATGTATATCAAGCAAAGTAAGAAATGTGTATAAATTGTCTGTTTGTATTGATATCAGCTTGATATAGCTCTTTTAGGCTGATGCCGTAAAGCCTCGAAAAAAATATCTTGTCTCTTATTTTTGTTCGCTCGCCTTACATGCACATCTAATAATGTTAGTTTTAATTAAATAATATTACATGGCGTTTGAACACGCCATTTTATTTGTTATGACAGTTGCTCCATTTCGTGTTGGTGCAACTGCCATCTTTAATTTTATTTTTTGCCGTAATCATTGGCGGCGCTGCATGTCACAGTGTTCCGCAGTTGTCAGTTAACTCTCGGTCAGATAAGGAAATCAAGTCTTTATTAAAAATAAACGCTAATTGTGCTTCGAAACTAGTCTTTTGCTTGGTAATCTGATCCTGAATCCTTCCTCCACGCAGCCACATGATGAACCAGCAACTTGTCATTCGTTTTAAAAACTGCAGGTATCAGTATGTACTTAAATAAACAATTACCACATGCTTTGTTTATAATTCATGTAGAAATATAAGCGTTGGTAAAAATGAAATGGTGGTATACCTTCTTATTTAATAATTATCTGACTTGGTACCTAAATACAATGTTAAACGAATTGAAAACCCCTATGCTTAAAAAGGCGACAAGTCGTGGTTTCGTCATCGGGACGCAAGGCGGAAGGATGCAGGAGCAGGTCGTAAAGCAAAATTCGTGATTTTTTCCAAAAAATAATTTCGGTTTGCCCGCCCGACCGTAACATATTATATCGTTGGGCATCGGTCAAACGGGGACTGTGGGGCATAGTCACGTGTAGCGCCCAAAGATTATAGTGGCTAAATCAGAAACTAAATTCGACAGTTGAACCAACATATTATGGGGAACTGTAAAAACAAATAAAATGACGGATGCAAACGCAGTGTGTTAAATATAAATTTAATACATTATGATGTGTGCATGTCAGGTGAGCATATATATATATAATCGTGTCGGAAACAACAGGGTCAGATCCTGTCTGCCCAAAAGTGGGCGACGTCGATGGCGTTACTTCTGGCCATCATCAGGTCTTCCTGGGTGCAGTTATTCGGGCACAGCGCACACTCCAGAAGGTGTGACAGGGTCTGCTCCACGCCGCAGTCACATTCAGTCGGTCCGCTGTAAAACTGCCAGGCCCTCATTTGTGTCCTCGTCTTGCATACTCCGGTCCGAAGTCTGTTAAGGGACCTCCATATATTCCACCCTTGGTCATGTCCAGGGGCTAGGTCCTCTTTCGGGGCAATCCAAGTATTCCCCTCAGTTGCGCTTCTCCACATGTTCAGCCGCAGGGTGGCCTCAGGTATCTCCAGTTCCGTTGTCGACTGTAGGAAACTTCTTCTTGATTTGAGCCGTGTAGTTATCTTTTGGTACCCAAACATAGGGTGGAGTGCGTCGTGGGTTGCTTTGGTGAGTTCCTTCTTGGTAGTAACTTCTCGCCGTATGTTTGGTGGGGCAATGCCCGAGAGTTGATATAGCTTTGATATTGGGGTAGGTTTTAGGCACCCCGTAACCACCCGGCACGTTTCATTCAGAGCAATATCCACTTTCTTGGTATGGGCAGACCTCGCCCATACTGGCGCAGCATACTCGCCAGCAGAGAAACAGAGAGCTAGAGCACTTGTGCGGATCAGGTTTGGTTGGGCTCCCCACTTCGTACCTGCCACTTTTCGGAGTAGGTTGTTTCTGGTGGACACCTTTTGCTTAACAGACTGACAGTGTTTCTGATAAGTGAGGGTTCTATCCAGCTTGACCCCTAGGTATTTAGGTGTGTCGCAGTGCTCTAACACCAAGTCGTTCCAGGTAATGTGCAGCTTTCTCTTGGCAAGTCTGTTATTAGGATGAAAGGCGCAGACTTGGGTCTTGCTTGGGTTTGGCTGTAGTCGGTTTTGGTGGTAGTACGAAGAGAGGGTGATGAGTGCTTTAGTAAGCTGGGTTTCTACTTCCTCGAAAGAGACCCCTTGTGCTGTGAGCGCCAAGTCATCTGCGTAGATGAAGGACCTGGTATTGTTCAGTATTACCTGGTCGTTTGTGTAGACATTGAAGAGTAAGGGCGCTAACACGCTTCCTTGAGGCAGTCCATTTTTGTTTGTGCGCCATCTGCTACGCTTACTTTCATGATCAACATAAAATCTACGGTTCTGTAGCATAGTTGCTACTACATTAGTAATAGTTGCATCATGGGTAATATTCTGTAGTTTAAGCAGCAGAGTTTTGTGGTGGACTGTGTCATAGGCAGCGGTTAGGTCTACAAAGGCTGCTCCCGTTATTTGTCTCTTCTCAAACCGATCTTCAATGTGTTGTGTGAGGTTCAGAATCTGTCCGGTGAGCATACAAAATAAGAGACAAAAGATTACTTATCGAGGCTTTTCGGCATCAGCCTAAAAAAGCTAAATCAAGCTGATATCAGAATATACTCGTTCATATACAACATTGTAAGCAACCCTCGTATAACGTTAATGTTGCATTATTTAGGTTTGTAAAATATATTTCACGTACGTTATTCAAAAAAATAAAGAGTTTAATTTTTCAATATATTTATATATTATCATTAATATTATTAATAATTTGAACTCATTAAAACAAACGGTATCGTCCCATACAATTACACTAAGTATGTACAATGTACATCGAGTATGATTCCATGAATTGTTTGCGTAAATCAGGCGTATAAAATAAAAATAAAACATATTTCGACACAAGTACTGTTATGTTTTCATCTTACAATAGGGTGAGATTGAGTTGTAAGATATTTTTATTGATATAGAATCTTTCTCGAATGCACAACTCACATATTTGCAAAATTGCTATTGAATAAGCAATAAAGCAATCCATAAATAATATACAAACACGTATATATTGATATCCTCATCTCGGAATTTGATATCGAATTACTGGGTGACAGGATGCAGGAGCAGATTGACAATACAAATAACTTGTTTTTTAAAGACTTGATTTCTACGCCCGACCGACATGATATGTAGGGCGCGAGTCAATTGTCAGCTGCCGACACTATGACATCTAGCGCGCCAAGACAGTGGCGGCAAAAAGGAGAATTAAACATGACAGTTGCACCAACATGAAATGGAGCAACTGTCATAACAAATAAAATAGCGTATGCAAACGCCTGCGAAATATTATATGATTAAAATTAACATTATTAGATGAGCGTGTCAGGCGAGCGAACAAAAATAATAGACAAAAGATCGTTTTTCTAAGCTTTACGGCATCAGCCTAAAAGAGCTTTATCAAGCTGATATCAATATAAATTTTAAAAAATCCGAGCGACATAGTCCAGTGGTAAAGCGCTTATTTGTTATTCAGACGCCATCTGTTGAAAACCAAACAGAACGTAATTTGTAGATTGATTTAATCAAATCTAAATGAGCTTCGGCATAATCATACGATATCCTTAAAAAACTATTGATTATTAAACACCAAGATATTTCCCCGGTATAAGGGCTTCCGGGTACCATCTATGTTCCCATGAAGACCTCTGGATATACAGATTTTCTGGGACAAAGAATAGAAAATAACCCGCAGTCTGTCCGTTTGCCCCAAATATGTAGCGGGTATGGTGAAAAACAAAACTTTTATTTATACAAATATATTTATGTTTATATATTATTTCTCTGTAGTTATTAATAAACAGGGAATAGCAAAATAACTGACGGTGTTCGTCGTTGTTTTGATTAACAACCGTCAGCTTTTTTTACAACCCCCTGTATAATATTATGATTTGCCAGAAGTAATACATCTAAAAAACAATGTATTCACATTATTATTTTTAAATATTTTACCATCCAAGTATTTTATATCTTCCTTTGACTTTGAGATGTATCTCAGTGCAACAGTTTTGCATAGTACTGCAGTCTAAGAACGCCGCGTCTGCACTCAGCGCCACTTCCGGTCTGTAATCAGATCCGGTCCAAGTGCAGCTCTCCAGACCACCTTTGGCAGACAAAGCTCTTGAGGAAAGCTCTAAACCACCTTGCCCTCGGGAGCTTTAAGATATTCCAAGTTGAATTGTTCAGTAAATTGTTGCGGTTACCTTGTACTTATTATTGAATGAATTACCTTGAATACAATTACAGGTATATTCACAATAATCTGATCGTTTTTGTTCTTTATTTAATAAGTAATTTAACTTTTGATTAGGTGTTTTAATCCTATAAAACAACAAATTATTTACTATATCCACTTGAGTGTTCATACATGTAGTGTGTTTTTTTCTCCGTGCTTACATGGTTATATTTTTAGATTGATACTTTTTTCACATCTAAGCATTGTATCTGTTCTATGAGAGTAGGATTCTGAATTTCACAATCTTCTTATCATTATGAAAGGATGAGTAATTTGAAATCGTAACTTACTTATTATCATTTTTTAATGTCGTCATCCCTAATTCTAAATGAAGATAATTTAGTGTGAGAATGATGTATTTTTTTTTCATTCATTATCAATTTGAATTACAATTCATCTTACGTCTAACATACAATCCTTGGAACACAGACGTATAATAAGTAAACATAGTTACTTTTAGTTTAATAAATAAATCCAGCGGGTACAGCTCAATGGTCAAAGCGTTTGCTTTGCAAGCCAAAGGTCGTGGGTCCGATCCCCGACGGAGATTATAAAAAAAAGGATTTTTAATCGATATTTGAGCTCTATTCCCCGGTTGGTGTGAATTTGATCCCTCACCCGTAAAATGACAGTCATAGCCTATTAATTAAAATTGGTGGTAGACGAAAGTCGTCCCGAGAAGACCCATTCATAGTAAATTCCTGTAATAATAAGAATGATGCGTGAATGTCTGGCTGTAGTCTAAGACGTTGGCGGATCAACACTCCACATGCTGCGCTCAGTCATATGCACCATGGTTAGCATCATAGAATTTCACAGATGAGACTTCAGAATTACTATCACTATCTGTCGGTATTCTCCTGTATGTATCTACATAAAAAATAAAAATAAAGTCAAAGAAAAAGTTGGTTTTTTAGTCTCACAACCGACAGGCTCTTTTTTCACTTTCTGAACAATGAACATTCATAAACGGTGAACATGTGTCGACGAAGTGAAATGTGCTTTAAGTATCAGTGTATTTTTCTTTATATAATCAAGATCTTTTAAAGAAACTAACATCCTCCTCCCTTTAAAAAATAGATATTCAGTCGCGTGGTGGCAGGATGAGGAGCAGATTAATAACACACATACTTTTTCTGAAGCACATATATATTTACGATAAACTTTATAAACTTCCGGGTTATATCATGCCAGGCCGGCCATAATGCGACCTTCTCGGCCGTCGGCATCCATTCACTGCCGTGCGGTGCCGTGGTCTGTCACACAACGCCCCAGTGGTGATCTACGTAACTAGTACAAAATTCCAATATGAAGACACATGCATGTACAACAAACGAAGAGAAATAAGAGACGAATGATTGTATATCGAGGTTTTCGGTATCAATCAGCAAGGGCTATATAATGCTGATGTCAAAACAAATCAATACAACATACACTTGCAATCTCCCCAATTCATACACAAACACCTTTGCAACAAACGTTTCATTCAACGTTTGTTTTTTATTACTAGGCGTCATAAAGCCCACTGGTATTGACTAGTTGTGCTCTCTTGCATGCGTTTACTTAAAAAAATAACAAAGAAAGTCAACAACTTCATTTATTCGAGCATTTTTCTCATTTTGTAATATCTTGCATTGGATATTTTAAAATTACGAGATCTATCACGTACGGTTGCCAAACCAAGACTGAGCTCTTTAAGCAGCTCGTAAGGGAAGGGATTTGGAGTGGGAGAACCAAGGTACACTACAGAATCACGAGATCCACCATAACATCGCTTTTCAAGACTGTAGCGCCATGGAAAACTTATTTTACGGATCACCCTCGTATTTTCGTATTCTATTGCATAATTGAGTAAAATTTACTTTGAAAAATAATTTAATAAAATTAATATATATTTCATAATTTAAATAAATATCAAATGATAAATAAATAAAAAGTTTTTTTAAGCGAATATACACAAAATAAAGGTGATATTTTTATCACGTCCATAAACTTAGTACCTTCCTAAAAAGGAAGACTTTATTTCAGCTGATACAAGGAAAAACGGGTGCTTAACCAAATGTTTTCGAAGAATTTAAAGAAAAAAAATTCATCGAAAGATAGAGACAAAGAATGACGGAGGTGTTTGTAATCGATGCTCATAATGGATAGGCAGTAATGTGTCTTGAAGATGTCCCGAAAATGTCTAAAAAGGGGGGCATTTATTAGATTACTTCCTTCGCGTTATCTGTATACCTTTTTGCGTCTCCTTTACTTACTTCATTGCCTGTATTACATATTTGTAAATGTATGTTATAACTTCACATAATACTGATATTCGTTAAAATTAAAGCCCAACAAGGAAACAAGATGAAAATTGTACACATTAATTTCCTCATACACTCCCATAACTTTAATATATGGTCGTTTCGAACTGCCGCCTTGAAGCTCTGCCAGCAAACACTGTCTCATCATAGATCAGCTCTGTTTCACGAGTACATTCTATCTATAGTTTCGAAATTCGTGTATTTTTATTTTTATGTAAGCACATACAGGAGAATACCGACATATGGTGATAGTAGTTCTGAAGTCTTATCTGTGGAATTCTATGACGCTTACCATGCAACAGATGTCTAAGCGCTGCATGTGGAGTGTTGATCTGCCTAGTTCATATATTACAGCCCGAAATTCACGCATACTCCTCTATAAATACGGGAATTCACTATGAATGCGTGGTCTTTACATGACGACTTTTGTCCACCACCAATTTCGATAAATAGGCTATAACTGGCATTTTACAAGTAAGGGATCAAATTCACACCAACCGGGTATTTTAGAGCTAAGAAATCGATTAAAAATCTTTTTTTAAATTTCCGTCTGGGATTGAACCACGACATTTGGATTGCAAAGCAAAAGTTTTGACCATTGACCTATACCCATCGGCGTTTAAATGCAAATAAAATGGTACAAGAGTGGGTTTCATATTTGGCAGATGTAATTTGTGGATTATTTAATAATTTTCGATTCTTTCAAATAAATGAAAAATAATAAATGTGAATGTTTCACATATTAAAAAAATATTTAAACAAAACACTAAAATGAAACCTTCATGGGTCGAGACCAGTTCAATGTTACTCAGAATCTGTACATATATCTCCTTACGTTCCTATTGCCAATTAATAAATTAATTATCTATTTTCACCTAGAATGTACAAAACTGCCAAATTTCTCATTGAAAGCGAAACCACGGTCATTCCGTACATAAATATGTCCATAAATTGATTCCATGTGTAGATGTACAATAAGGATTGTACATCTACTGCGGCGTGGAGCAGACCCTGTCACACCTTCTGGAGTGTGCGCTGTGCCCGAGTGGCTGCACCCAGGAAGACCTGATGATGGCCAGAAGTAACGCCATCGACGTCGCCCACTTCTGGGCAACAGGATCTGACCCTGTTGTTTCCGACACGATTATATATATAAGGATTATTTTAGAAATTAACTCAATATGCAAAATTAAAATATATTGCAAGTATTGAAGATCATTAAAACCTTTAGCGCTATTAAAACCATACAAAAAATTTCATTTAACTTTTAGAGGCAATCAAATTAATCATAAAATTTACTAAAAAACTACATTCTATATTTGCTGTTGCCCAAAAACGTTCACTCAGTAAAAGCACTGAAAATTTGATATACAAATCCTGAAAAATTTGCCATGTCCTCGATTATTTGTGTGATATTTATTCTGTGGTATTGGTGGTTTTCAGTTATACTAGAGAGAGAGACGATATGAATCCAATTCATTTTTTACGCTGAAAAACTCGCATCCATTACTGAAATCTGATTTACAAAGCGAATAATTCGCGGAGCAAAACTTCCGTGATGTATGAGGGCACGTGTTTTGCTGAAAATGCGAAATTTTCCACCGATTTGATTGAAATAATGGAGAATTATACAGAGGTGAAATATCACAGATAAATATGACTCAGATGTCAGAAAATATTAATAAAATTCCCGGAAAGAAATATTATCAATTTTCTCTTTTTATAATCAAATCAAATACATACTATTAAAGGTTTATTGAATTGATTTCAATTAAAAAAATAACTTGATTCCTCTCCGAAGAGGCAAAGTCTCTGGTAAGTTTTGGTAAGGTATTGTTAGGTTTAGATGGCATATATTTTTTCGGAACCGAGGTCGCGGGTCCAAAATGATGTCGTCAACTTAAATAGTGATGCTGGAATATAAAGGTTCCAGCACTGAAGATAAATCCAAAAACCGTAGTTGAATTGATACTGATTTATTTGATAAGAGTTCCCTTTGTATACCTTGATCTACAACATGACTAAGCATTTATAAAATTAATATTAAAACATCGAATTTCATACACCGCATATTCCTCGATACCTGTTGTTTTGGATCTTCATCCCCTCAATTTACATAGAGTGGCAAAATGTCCTATGTCGTACCTGACTGTATGAATCGACAGATGCCATCTAAGTTACAGAGTTTGATTATAACAATTACTTTAAAGACTTTTGGATGTTTAATACAAAATAATTATGTTTAAAATAACGTTTCGAACATAAAAACCTTTATTTTATTTTTATTGCATTGGGTCTTCTTATTTTTATTTAGTAAATATTCAATGGGTATCCAGGAAAATCATTTTAATCTTTCAATTTTCATTCTCTTTGGAGCATTCGATAGTAACAAACCAATGTCATATAGTTATATCGAACATCATTATTCTAACTTCATTACGCCTCTTTTTATAATAAGACTAAATGGTTCAGTCTTCGTGAAAATCGTGCTAATTACCTGATTTCTTTTGAAAAATATGATTAAAAAATCACTTAAAATATCACAATTTCTTTATAATGGAAAATATGATCGTCACAAGCTTCTGTCGCCTGCAATGATGTTTTCTTTATATTATATCAGCTTTGCTAAGTAAATTATATGTTTTGTTTCCAATGGCCTACTAAGACGGCAATAGTTCGGGAGTCTGTTGAAAAAAGGAGTTGTAGTTTAATATTTTTTTTCAGAAACATAACAACAAATTTATTAGGATCCTTTAATAAGATATAATACAAAAAATATATAAAAATAGGTATTTATGATTATTAACAACAATTGTTACAAAGTCCCGAAGCTCGCAAAATAGAAGAATCCACGAACTTACTTTGATAAATAAATTCGTGGAGCTCATGTCGAAACTGGGATTTTCTCAAGTGGAATATATCAATATTCAATGCGATATGGTTGAACAGTCTGATCACTCTCGCAAGAGGCAAAGTATCCGGCAGGTTAATATTACTTCTAGGAAGGACAAACAATCTGTGCCTTCTTATCCTTTAATAATTGTCAGGGACAAATAAACGGAATTCCAATAAAATATCAAGATTTCTGAACACGCCGCGCATTAGCCGAAAAAAATGCATACTCAAGCAAACATCTCTTCTAGTGTATGAGTATGCTCTACTGCGTAACCAGAAGTACGTGTTTCAGTTTCCTTTACTTTCTTCTCTTGTGTTTTACGTTCTCAAGGATTAATAACAACCATTTTCGCTCACTAAGTCCAACTATCGTATTCAGAGTATGTAAGTTATCACTTGAATGCAGAGTCGTCACAGGCTGCCTCAAACCAACACCCATTTCTAAACTATACCCCTTGGCTGGTATCGCACCACCGAACATAAGACGCAAAGTCATATGCGCCAAAGAAATGCGTAAGGCAATCAACCAACCGTCCCACTGCTTGTATAATCAGATACCCCCAACACCAAGATTGAAGTCTCGAAGCAGCTTTCTGAAATCCACACAACCTCTCACATCCGGCCCTGAAAATGAGAGACTCCAACTCTGGCAACAAATCGCACCAGAGGATTTCATTACTCCAAAGGAAGGCCTCCCAACTGGCAAGAGCCTTGACTGGCCGACCTGGAAATCCCTAAACAGATTAAGAATCGGAGTTGGTAGAACAAAGGACAACCTCGAGCGGTGGGGAATGCTTCGGCAGGGAGAGACACTATTGTGCGACTGTGGAGACCTGCAGACCGCCTCACACCTACGATGCTGCTCCATGTGCCCAACAAGTTGCACATCTCAGGACCTAATGCTGGGCAACACACGAGCTATCGATGTTGCCAGATATTGGGAAAAAATAATTTGACGTCGCTGACACGAAGAAGAAGAAGATCACTTGAATGTATTGCTTCATTTCATTTGTGTCCTCGTCTTGCATACTCCGGTTCAAAGTCTGTTAAGGGACCTCCATATATTCCACTCCGGTTCATGATCCGGAGAAGAAAGAAAACCTAGCCCCTGGACACGTCCAGGAGCTAGGTTTTCTTTCAGGGCAATCCCATTATTCCCCTCAGTTGCGTTTTAACACATGTTCAGCCGCAGGGTGGCCTCAGGTATCACCAGTTCCGTTGACGACTGAAGGAAAATTCTTCTCAATTTGAGCCGTGTAATGGCGTAGTGATTTGGCCGGGAGTAGCGCCATCGACAGGATCTGACCCTATTGTTTCCGACACAAGTATATATGCTACTTCCATTCTTCATCTCTTTTCAGCACTTCAAATCACTTTTAATTGAAAAAAAATTATCATGTTAAAATTCAACAAAATATAATTAAACAACAATTACGTATAACGATTCACATTTTACAGGAATGTTTATTTAATCAGCAAAATTATGATATTTCAACCGAAATTTTTTTGCGCGCAAACAATTTTACGATCTTCTCTCGTTTCGGCATTATTATCTCGTTCACCGCGAGCATTCTATTTGCGAAACAAATACATGGATTATTGGAATAGCTGTAAGTCAAAAAGAGCTGACTTTGAATCTCAAACTTTCGCTCAGAGATGAGAGAACGTCTCATTCGAAGAAAATTACAGTAAAGTTTAAAATTACAATGTCAGTTTGGATATGTCTGTATCAAGACGTTAATGAGATATTACTATGCGTACACAGTAAGATCATTATTAATTTTAATATATAAATAATATATGAACGAGTATTTTATACCCATTGATATCAGCTTGATATAGCTCATTTAGGCTGATGCCGTAAAGCCTCAAAAAACGATCTTTTGTCTCTTATTTTGTTCGGTCGCCTGACATGCACATATTATATTAATTGTATAAGTTAAGCGGTGATTGCATACGCCAAAATTATTTGTAATGACATTTGGCCCATTTGCTGTTGGTATGACTGTCATCCTTGCGGTTGGCAACACCGAAATGTCAGAGCGGGCAGTCAGTTGAAACGCGCCCGCTACCGTGATAGGAACGCCGAAAGGCGTCCCTATAACGGGCGACGTTATTGACAAATAAACGAGTAATATGTGAAACCGAAACAAGTGCTTGTATTGTGAACCTGATCCTGCATCCTTCATCCAGTTAATCGATGTCCTTAATGGAAGAGGAGGATATCACAATATAATAATTTAAAATACAATATTACAATTTAAATTAAATATCAACTTATTGAAAACAATATGTTTAATATTGTGGCTTTTGGGCTTAGCCGTGTGTGGCGAATAATTTTTCATTCAAACCTGAAATCGTGGCTCTAACACAAGGAAAATATGCACGCCCAGTAAGGGAAGCCATTGAAATCAAAAGACATCCCATCAATATTAACAGGGATGACGGCTTGATTCTCAAAACAGCATGGCTTCTACCTCTAGCACATACTCAAAAACTTGTACAGACAAGCAAGGACGACCACAGACCGACATGATGTTCGTGGAGGTACAATTCTTAGAACATACCTACCATACACGATTTTCTGGACCAATGAAACTTGTGTATGTAGTTCCCAGGGAGACAACAATAACTTTCGTGAAAAAAAAACTGACTGCAACTCACAACTAAATATTCAATCATGAAGAAGACCCCTGCAATGGCGGTCGAAATATTGGTAAAAAGAAATTCGCCATACACGGCTTAACCCAAAAGCATCAATAGCAATTCTGGCCGTGAAAACCTAGGAAGTTATAAAATATGTTTATTTTATGATTTATTTTTAAGTCATTGTACTTGTTTTGGACCAGACATGATTTATGTTTTTTTTATCATTTATTTTTAAGTCATTCTACTTGTTTTGGACCAGACATGATTTATCTTGTAACAATGACTTCCTCAACAATAATTGACTAACTTTTTAGAGTTTTTTCAATGCTTAAGATAAACCTGGTCAATCTCTTAACATGTGCAATGACTTACAAAAATATGAAATAAAACTTTATACTATTAATTAATAGTTAAAATTAACTTTAAATTTAAGTATTGTCAGTTAATAACCTAACGTTGTAATGAAATAATTATTTTTACAAAATATTATTATATGAATAAAAAACTTAAATTTTAAGTGTGGCAAACGACAGTAGCATATCGTTAGCATGGTTCTTGTAATAAAACATAAGATAAAACCTGAAAGGTTAACCTTGAGTCATTCCTAAGAACCTTAAATGGTAGAGGCCACTGTAGTGTGTATCGTACACTTTCAATATCGATTCGCCCGACAATACCAAGACCTTGTAAAAAAAATATTGTACGTCAGTACTTCTTTCCCCTTTGGAATTGATTAAGCCTTCTTTAATGGTGAAAGTGAAGTCTTCTATTGAGTGATTAAATAGTGCTGAATATGGTTCATGTTAAAACAAGGTATGAAATATTTATCTATTTAATTTGTGGTGATTTTTGGATCAATAGCTCTATTGAGAGAGCAGATACGGAAAATAATACGATAAATATTTATTAAGGTTGCTTTTAGTAACATTTCTTTGGTTATAAAAAACCCTTAACTAAATAGGCGCTGAAACCTGTAGAAAACAGTGTGTTGATAGAATTTAGAGGAGTTTGGGGTAAGAAGGGCGAATTATTATTAGGGCCGGGTATTATCTGGGGGCACGCGCGTATTATTTGCGGGTAATCCTGGCTGACGTTTGTGCGGCTTTATTGGAAAAACTTTACCGAATACTCGCCTTACCCCGAGCGCCTGTCCAGATCCACTTCCTTCATACTTGCGTTGTGAGCTACACAAATGGGCACCCATTTTTAAGAGCAAACAATTAAAAAAAAAAAAAACAATTATATCAATATAAATTTGTACCAAATCGTAAGAATGGTTTATGTAAGAAAGTCGAAGTCAGGAATCACTAATGATGGGCCACCCATACATATGTTGGTCTGCCTCTAAGCGCAGACCAACATGTATGGGTTGCCTCTCGTTGCCCAATTACTGTTGATTAGATTCAGTTAAATATCAATTAACATATCACAGAAAAAAATGCCTTTTATATTACAGCTGGTGTATTTAAAGTCTTATCATGAAGATTTTCAGGAACTAAAAACATTCTTAGATGGACATTCAGATGCTAAAATATCTTGGGACAAGATATGCATATTGTATGCTTACGAACATAGGAAAATATCACAAAAAACTATTGTTAATCGCAAAATTGTTCTTTATTAGATAAAAAAAAAACATAAAACAAATCCTAGCACCAAGGATTTTTTTTATGATAAAATTTTTTTCTATGTAAGCACATAATGTAAATATATTATGTAAATAGACTACAGCCCGAGATTCACGCATCATCCTTTATTATTACAGGAATTTACTATGAATGGGTGGTCTTCACGGGGCGACTTTCGTCTACCACCATTTTTAATTAATAGGCTATGACTGATATTTTACGGGTGATGGATCAAATTCACACCAACCGGGGTATTTGAGAGCTCAGAAATCGATTAAAAATCCTTTTTTTTTTTAATCTCCATCGGGGACCGAACCCACGACCTTTGGCTTGCAAAGCAAACGCTTTACCACTGAGCTATGACTGCCGGCGACGATAAATGAACATAATAGCAGAAATGTCTAAAAAAAATGATCAATCAATTATGTTAATGCCTCCAAAATCAACTTTATTCACAAAATCCAGCCTAGTTTCACAAAGCAGCTTGTTGAGATCTGCTTGTACTTAAGCTCTCATAACCAGCCCAGATTGAAGATTTTGTAAATTTCAATGATACTGCATTGAATCCATAATCTAAAAAAAAAAGAAGACTGTGATAAATAAATTAAAAAATCTTATAGGGGCGGCCTAAATATTTTTACCCACGGGCGGCCGATTCACTTGGTGTGGCCCTGCCCGGATACCGCGAATATCTCTTCCTGAAACCGAATACGTGAGCAGATTTCTGTATAAACATTTAGGCGATACAACAAATTGTTATTTGATTCAATTGGCGAAAATAAAAATGGCATGAGAAACGGATTATTTTGAAATTGTTTTAGTCGTTTAGCGGAGGGTGTTGCCGAGATCGACGCCTGAATGTTAAGCAAGAGCTTGCGAGTTTGATTCCCGCAAAGAAATGATTTTAATGATAAGTAATCTTCTATAAAGATGTTGCCATATTCAGATCACAACATATAATTGAAACAGTTTTATGAATGACGAAACAAGTATCACGAACTCTGCAAAATTATTCGAGTTTGTAGTATTTATGTTAACGCTTGACAAATAATATTTATTTGTTCCTGTTATGTAAATAATGAGATCAGATTGACAAAGCACTTGCTGGCTGATGCCAAAAAGCCTCGGTATACGATATTTTGTCTCCGCATTTTTTATCATATACACGCATATATTTCCGGCGGGTATAGCTCAATGGTCAAAGCGTTTGCTTTGCAAGCCAAAGGTCGTGGGTTCGATCCCCGACGGATATTAAAAAAAAAAGGATTCTCAAACGATTTCTGAACTCTAAGATAATTTTATAGTCATTTTTTAGTTTTTTAGGCGTGAATTTGATCCATCACCCGAAAAATGACAGTCAAAGCCTATCAATCAAAATTGGTGGTAGATAAAAGTCGTCCCGTGAAGACGACCCACATATTAAATTCCTATAATAATAAGGATGAGGCGTGAGTCTCGGGATGTAGTCTATAACGAAGGCGGATCAACACTTCACATGCATGTTTAACCGTATGCACCATGGTAAGCGTCCTACAATTCCACAGATGAAACTTTAGAATTACAATCACCATCTGTTGGTATTCTCCTGAGTGTGTTTACATAAAATACAAAAAACGTTTGATTTTACAATCGAACTCATTAAGGAATTTGGATGCTTCATACGACACTCCTGAGGCGCAGACTATTTGGTCCTAATGGAGTATAAACACCAAAATTCATTCGAATAAATACTCTAAATGCGAATACATTTAAAATCCCACTAATCCTGAGGCTAAGCCCTTTTAATAACAATAAAAAAGGAAAAAAAAGGGCTTGGGGTCATTTTATTGTGATTTCGAAACAATGAGCTTTTTCTGTTTGTTTACTTAACAATCATTTACCGAGGACTGGGAAAAAACAAACAAAGGACCTGAAGTGGAGGGGAAACTCCTTTTCTTCAGTTGCCTGATTGCCCTAAGAGCCCTTATTGCCTCTTTGCTTTTGGCAGAAGACTTGAGAAAGATGGGGAAATGAAAGAACAATTTGGGAATTTTAATGAAATAAGAAAATGGTATCTCGTAATGTAGAATAAAAAAAAAGGTTTTTTTTAACGTAATTATTTATAATCATTTGTTTTGAGCATCTTAATGTACGGCTGTGAGACATGCTGCTTATCTGAAAGTGATAAAAAAAGAATAGAGGTCTTTGAAATATGGTCATACAGAAGAATTCTCGGAATTTCCTGCAGAGACCACTTCACGAACAATGAGGCTCTCAGCATAATCAAAGAAGATAGGCACCTAGTAAGAACTATCTCAAAGAGGCGAGCCCGATGGATCGGTCAAATCATGCGCCACGATGGTCTTCTTCACGACATTGTGGAAGGGATGGTTCAGGGTGGAAATTTTAGATGGCGCCCTAGACTAGAGTATTTGCAGCAAGTGTTCGAGGACATGAGTTGTCGCTCTTATGCTGAGCTTAAGAGGATTGCAGAGAATCAAGAAGAGTGGAAATCATGATGCGAGATTTTATTGTTGCAAACCAATCCACCGGATTGATACTACGAAGAAGATTTTTTTTAAATATGTGTTAACACGCTTTTTTAAATGTCAAGTAAAGTTACTATGTAAAAAAAATGAAAGGTTTGCTATTTACTGTCAATTCATTCTTCTTTCAAATTCCGTTTCCTATTTGAAACTTTTTGTCACCACGAATTTCTGTCATACGACTACGTTTCTGTTAGTCTCCACTGTTCATTGCTTATCTCATGACATTTCTGCATATTTGTAGGCCATCCTGGAAGTATATATGTTTTTCAATAGCAATAACATTCAAGGGCCAACGAGCTTATCGAAAAATTTGGATGGGGTATTATCAAACACCCACCCTACAGACCAGACTTAGACCCAAGTGACTATCATATCTTTCCTGACATGAATAAACACCTGGATGGAACGCATTTCAGTGAGAGCGAAGAGCTGGAAGAAGCGGTTCTCGGGTATCGGCGTGGTTCGGCGGCTGATTTTTTTGACTCGGGCATTCAAAAGTTCGTATACCGTATACAAAAATGCATTGATCTCAGTGGTGGCTATGTAAAAAAATAGGTAAAAGTTGGAACTTTCCAAAAATGTACGCATTCATGGAATAAAACAAATTGTTCACTGTGAACCTTATTTTACGGATAACCCTTGTATTTAAGAGTAATAAAATTGCTGTTCATAGTTTTATGCCTTGAGCACAAGAAAGTGATAAATTACCTCAAGGATCAAAGGATCAAAACTATTTCAAGATTGCAAAGTAAATATTAATATTTGATAAAAAAAATAAGACAAATTTAAAAAACAGAAAAATAACGAACAAGAAAAAAATATTTGAACGATTTGGGCAAATTATGTGAATGGGAAAATAATAAATAAAACCACTGTACATAATAATTTACCCGATTGTGTCAAATAATCCTTGTTTCCCCTCTATTGCTTAACCATCAAAGAATTCATTTGTATGAGGTATGGGGAGGACGGTCCAAATGTGTACCGCCGCGGAAACCGTTTTATTTTATTTATTGTTATTCTGCGTGCCGCATTTATTTGTTTTATATTCAGTTGACAATACTGTTGTGAGCTTAAGGATTCGTTTTGCGTTTATTTGGATTGTAAAATTGATATTTTTTTAAGTAAAATAAAAATATTCTCATTTGAGCATTCAATACTTGAGAAAATGGTTAACCTTCGTCTCTAAAAATTACTCGACCAGAAATCAAATTTCGTTTTATACAATGTCGTCATATTACTTTTACGGAACAGCAAAATTTGTAGGACGGAGAAATCACAGACGCTGGAAGAGCATTCCAAAGCTTACCGGTGGCATTTGAGAAGGAACTTTGGAAACTGCCAGTTCTTGGTCGACATACATTAACCTTTTATGGATGTTTGGCAAGTGTAAGACAAGTTCGTCATTTGTGGGTGGGTAGAGGCAGAATTAGTTATTTAAGCTCCGAAGAGCAGCGACTGTGGTAATAACGGTAGAAAGCACTAAGTGAACCAATCTTATCAACTTAAAAACTGTTCCTAATATTGGAAATCATCGTATCTTTTTATATATCTTTTATTAATTATATTTGTTAAGTGGCGTTAATATTGTTTGATACCGTTAAATTGCTCCCTTAGTGCTCGAACTAGAATTCTAGTCTTACTATAACGTGACTCTTTTATATAACCAGAAAAGTTTCTAATATTGTAAAATAGAAACCTAAAAATATTACAAAACACCATTCCAGAATGTCGTTTTTAAATATGTAACACTTCTGAATATATAAAAATATAAATGTACTAAGACCTTTATTTTAATTGTATATATAATCGTATCGGAAACAAAAGGGTCAGATCCTCGATGGCATTACTCCCGGCCATCATCAGGTCTTCCTGGGTGCAGCTACATGGACACAGCGCAAACTCCAGAAGGTGTGACAGGGTCTGCTCCACGCCACATTCACATTCAGTCGGTCCGCTGTACAACTGTCAGGTTTTCATTAACTTTTTATGTTACACTGTGTATTGCAAACCTACTATGTCTACAACTAGTGGCATATTTGAAAATGTAACTTTTTTAAAGGATTAAGTGATTAAATCGACACTCCCAAAGTCTCAATAGTTTCGTGAAAAATATGGCAAGGTCTTTGATAAACAAACTTTTATATACGAATATACACGAATTAATTTTAATTGAGTTTTTCAATTAAAACCTGCATAAATTATTATGGAAACAAATGTCATACTCAACGATGTTATAAAATTAATGAAGACTCATACAAAAAGTAATTAAATTAAAAATAAATTGTTTCTGTACGGTACCCTTAAAATGGAGAACATAGCGACCACAAACCGCAACCAGGGATCTTTGTTAGCAGCTAGATCAGCAGTACCCATCTGTTGGAGAATCTCCCACCCCCATAAGGGGTATATGAGAAATTCATTGGGGTAAAGGGATACAGAGGAAATGGTAGTTGTTGTAATTGTTTCTTAAATTTAGGGGTACTTATTTTATTAAGAAATAAAACCTTTTATGCCAATATTGTGTGGCGGAAATTTGTGTTTTCCGGAAAAGATTTTTTTTTATGTAAACACACATAAGAGAATACCGACAGATGGTGATGTGATTCTATGACGCTAGCCATGCAGCATATGGCTAAGCATTGCATGTGATACAAAAATGGTATTCTATAGTAATTCTGAAGTCTCATCTGTGGAATTCTATGACGCTAACCATGGTACATACGTCTAAGCAATGCATGTGGAGTGTTGATCCACATGTTGATGAGTGGAGTGTTGTGTTTACATAAAAAAAAGCTTCAAATGTTCTTCCTGGAAGGTGACAGAACAGAAATATGAAGAAAAGTTTTTGTTATTTATGCGGCATCCATTTTTAAGCAAACCTCAATGGCGGCAGGTTGTGATTACTATATGTTCCAGTAAGGGATGCGGACACCGTTTTTATGTTTATATTATCCATGTGGTAACAATTCAAAATATATTTATTTATTTATTTATTTATATACAAAATCGGAATTCCAATTTTTTTTACAAATATTTAGAAACAGAGTATACATAAATATACAATAAATAGAGAAAATAATAAAAAATAAAAATAACACAAAAGAATAAGAAGATGACACGTGTCAAAGATCACAGAGATCAAGTAGAACAATACAGGAGACAAAAGAGGAAAAGGATGTAAGAAAAGGATCGAGGTATACTATTTAACATATATAAAATTAAATACTGATATTTTTCATCGGAAACCATTTATATAAAAGTGCTTTGCAAGAATGTGTTAATACTTGAGTGCCCAATTCAAAATACGCATATTTAAATACCACAAAGCCTTTTCCAAAATACATAAATTATCCTGAACAAACGTATCAATGCCTTGACAGAAACCCATTCCCTGAAAAATTCCCAACGCTCTATAAGGGAATAAAAAAAAACAAATTCCAGCATACATTATACGTATTGATAATAACAAAAGGAATATTTTGCTCTGTATTCGTATGGGATTGATACATTTATTTGCTGAAAAGAACGTTAGAGATTCAGATGCTCGACTCTCATGTGAGTTGTTCAGGGATCAATCTCGTGTCAACCTTAAATATTGAAATAAATTTCAAATTTTCAATATTCCAATTGATATAACTCGATAAATCCTGTGCAAGCTGGTGCCGAAAAGCCTCGATAAACGATCTTTTGTCTCTAATTTTTGTTCGCTCTTCTGACACGCATATATATATATATATATATATATATAAGTAACATTAAACATAGCACTTGCAGGCGCCATTTTGCTTGTTGACAAGTCCTGTCATGGGGAAGCAATAGTTTGCCCAGTGACCAATGTGTTAATTTAAGCGCTGTGCTATCATTATTACCGGCTGTGTCAGTCGGAGCCTATTTGAGAAATGCCACATGCATTGTTCACTCTCGGGCAGACGACCGAAGTTTTCAGTATCTTATAAATATCTTAAATAAATTACAAAGAGGTTTTCGAAAAGTTTTTTTATTTGAAGACCTGCTTCTCATCCATCCACAACAATGATCACTGTGTGGGCGGAAATTGAATACAAATAATGAAGCTTTCATCAGAGACAAAACCGGTATTCCAGCAAATTAAGTTTCTTAAAAAGTAAATAAATAATAATTAGTGTGATCCAAGTTAAAATATATATATATTACTAATAGAGTAATACATATATATATATATATATATATATATATATATGTATTATATAATACATATATATATATAATACATATATATATATAATACATATATATATATATATATATATATATGTATTACTCTATTAGTAAATATTCATGAATCAACAGATAATGATTTTTTGTTAAAATAAACGCACTCCTGAATTATATATGAAATATCAAATAGAACACATGTATGAGATTTTTGTGTATGTTTAAATTTAATAAAGAAGAATGTTTCCTTATAGTGGAATTCTCTTACATGTTGTCACATAAAAAATAATCTTTGATTTTACATTTAAATGGGACAAATTGATACACATACGTAATAAATTCTTGAGGAACTCTTAAAGGGGAAATATAATAAGAAAATGGGACGGTATTTTCGGGCATCTTTGAAGTCTGCCGGTTTTCAGGAACAGCCGCTGAGGTAGAAAATTACAAAAGACACCGCCGTCTATAGCACAAGAGAGCTTTTAAGATCTATCCTTCGAGGCTTTCAGTTCAGCTGACTACGTTTCGTAAAGCCTACACTCACGTGTTGCATATTTGTACACTTATCTTCGTACGTTTGATATATATACGTCTTTGAAAAATACTTTACTGCACTTATATATTGCAAGTTTTCAATAAAAGACTTAAGTCTTGTATTGAAAACTTGTATCATATCATTTCATACATAATCTTACTATATACCCTGCGTGATATGTTCTATCTACGCATATCCTTGCGGAATACTTAAGATAATGAAATCCCTCCTCATTAAAAAGGCTACAAGCCACGGTTTCATCACGTGGCCGCGTGGATGAAGGAAAAGATTACTAAGCAAAAGATCTTTTTTTTGAAGCACAATTCGCATATATTTTGATTATAGACTTGGAGCAACTGTCATTACAAATAAACTGGCATATCCAAAAGCCGTGTGGTTTTATATACAAGCAAAACTAACATTATTAGATGTGCATGCCAGGCGAGAGACAAAAGATAATTTTTCGTTTTCTAGAAGATTTAATTCGAGGCAAGCTTCACGATAAGTGACATATTCGAATATGTGTTATTGAAACTCGCGATGCCCTTTTCTTTCGTGCTTGAGTTATACTCTATCCTATTACTTTTCGTTTGGGTGGCATAATTGATTTCACAGTGAATGTTACGTTTTGAAATTCACTTTTGAAAACTAAAAATAAATTGATTTATATTATATTATCCGAGGTCGACCAGCAATTAGAATTCCAAAATTAACTCCTTCTATATCACACACGATTTATACGTAATATTTATTTCAATTCGTTCTGTCATG
This sequence comes from Glossosoma conforme, assembly GCA_022606575.1. Lineage (NCBI taxonomy): Eukaryota > Metazoa > Arthropoda > Insecta > Trichoptera > Glossosomatidae > Glossosoma > Glossosoma conforme. The sequence goes on from JAGTXR010000044.1 coordinate 872,630, forward strand.
CAATATAAAACTAAATTTAAAAAGTCATTAAAATTCAAACATTGAAACACTTTATTCGACATTCGAATTTTGTTTCAAAATATTCAGAACCTTACGTAAATACCTACTTAAAAATACCTACTTAAAATACCAATAGGACAGATTTGCGCCATTTTTGTTTTCGGCGTTGCCATGGATACGATGTTTTAAAATTGCCGTTCTGTACTACAATAGTCTTGTATGAAAACAGGTTTTACGTAAATATTCAATTAATTTTTTGATTAAATATATATTTGAGCATTTTATCTTCTTTCCGTTAGTCTAAGCAATAATTTGACAAAGTATTATTGCAATCGGGTTAATGGTGTAGGAATGCATAAAGGACAGACAGACAGACATTCATTTATATATATATATATATATAGATTTATGAGTTGCTGCACTAAGTTAGTATTAAAACAATAAGAAATTATAATATATTAAATATACTAAATAAAGTGTCGCATTAAGAGTTAACCGGCGAGGGATGCATCAAAATTATTCACTTCACACTAGTTCTCATGGATATGACTAAGCTTGCTATAAGCTTAGCTTAAATAAAGTTATTTCACATCCCTTTGTTTGAAGTTTAATTTAATTATCCTAATTAGTGCTTGAAACGTCTAATATTCACTTTATTTAATAGCTTAACTAACTGCATTATAAACATTTTACACGCTATCTTAAAATTAAATTTAAATTTTCAAATACTTCTTGAGTTAAGTCTTATTTTACGACTATTTAGTCAAGGCTCTAAAATCATCGGGTAAATAATTTAATTAACTTTAAAAAACTGTTTAAGAAAAAAGCTAAAATATTTTTGGCTTACTACTTTCAGTCTCTGAACTCCTGTCACGGAGGTTGTCTGGAACCATATATTAATATACCGGTCGTCACCAAATTACGTCAATCGGCATCGTGCATTATGACCCAACTAAAAGCTTACTGGTAAAGCAACTAACAATTAGTCACCGACGAGAGAACCACTGAAAGATACTGCAGTCTGACGCCTGCCGCGCTTGAAGGATAGTCATAGTTGAGTCGTTCTCTCTTTAGAACCGTGGAGCAGTTTTCCAGCATAATATTACCGCATACACTAGTTTTATTTTCAATTTTTGTATTTTTATGTTACTTTATATAAATAAGAGTAAACTTAAAAGTCGTGGATTTAGTATATTTAACCCATACATTTCTAACGGCTTAAAACATTCTAAGACATTATACCTTTTGGCAAGCCCATTCAACCAAAAATACGCTTTTCTTTCACGTGCTTAAAAGACACTTTCTTTTAAATGTCACATAAAGGGTTAGACTGCTTGGCCATATATAATAAACTGGATGATATTATGAGGACAGTGGATTACAAAGTGTCTGTTGTGAGAGGAAGGAATAATCGAGCTTTCGCTAAACTAGTTCTGAAAGCTCCACCACTGCATCCGAGCGATAGTAGTTTACCATAAAGCCGAACTTTGCATGCGACGAATATCACCGCTTCAGTTATCATTAAAAGTCAAAAGTTTAACGAGAGATGATGCATTTACTGGCTAATCTCTTCCGGATTATATTTCATATCTCCAGTAAACAAGAAAGCTCATCTGTTTTATTATTTCAACTCCCTTTGTTAGAGCATTCTCATTCAATTAAATATGTATTTTTTATATTCATTAGATATGTTTTTTAAAAGAATGTTGCCAGATACTGGGCAGAAATAATTTGACGTCGCTGACACAAAGAATAAGTGAAGAATAGGTTTTTAGTTATGACGGCCCCTTGCTGATGAACTACATCAAGAGATTGTCGGGATAATGCGTGCAATTAACGAAGCCGGCAAAGAATATACTTAATATTTTTATTTATTTTTTTGACTTCAGTTTTTGTGTTATTTGCAGGGCACCACAAGTAACCATATTATTTTCTTAAGTACTTTTTTCATAATAAAATTTCTGTATCTAATAATGTTGTCTAAAACATAAAAATGCGCATCAGGAAACTGTTGTATTTCATAACTATGCAAAGAATGTTGAATATCTCGAAGCAAGCACTTTTAATTTTCGGTTAAAACATTTTCATAGTGAGTGTATTGTACTCGTATTTCACTTCAACGTAACAATACTAGTGAAGTGTTTTCATTTTTGATGTAAAATATGCCTTATTTAAAATTCTCTTGTTTCAAAACACTATTTTCAAATATATTGTTATATATTTTATAGGACAACATTTTTCTTTCAAAGGAATTAAAATAAACTAGGAATAATCAGTATGGTCGTCACAATTTGCAACTATAAAGCTTTGTCAGCTAATATGATGATTCTAGCCTCATCCTATTATAGTTGTCTCCTGAAGCTCCGCCGAGTACATTACGTGTAAATTCTTCTACGAGCTAAAGATCCGGGGACTTAGATAATAGAATGCTATTAGCTTTACGCTATTCGGCCTAGCATCTTGAGTATATGTCTCAGATAGACCTTCATCTGGGAACCGATTGTAGTATAAAAGGCTTCTTAAGCTACTAAGCCTTTCGTCATTTTGTCATTCCTTCGTCGAAACATCATATCATAAGCATTGTACACAGTGATATCAGCTTGATATAGCTCTTTTAGGCTGATGCCGTAATGCCTCGATAAACGATCTTTTGTTTCTTATTTTTGTTCGCTCGTGTGACATATACATCTAATGTTAGTTTTAATTGTATAAGGTTGCATGGCTTTTGCATGCGCCATTTTATTTAATATGACATTTGCCTTATTTCATGTCGGTGCAACTGTCATTTTTCATTCGCTTTTTTTGCCGTGAACGTCTGGCAGCGCTAGATGTCAGAGTGCGCAGTCAATTGGAGCTCGCTCGCGACCGTTGTGGGAACGCTTAATGGCGTTTGCCTTAACGGGTGGATGAAAAAGCAAGTGTTTGAGAAATAAACGTGAATCGTGAAACGAAAGCAATTTCTTTATATTGTCAACCTGCTCCTGCATCCTGTCACACAGTAATTTGAAATCCAACTTAGAGAGGAGGACATCAACAGGAATTTATTTTTAAAATCCATAATACGCCTGTAATGTCTTTTTGTGAGATGACAATATACGTGGCCATATAAAAAGATGTATACAATACTAACAATGTACCAATATAGTCGCAATTACGTTTTGATGGAGGAAAGCTGCGAGTCTCAGATATTGTGCATGGTATTATAAGTTACTCTTAGCTCGTAACAAATCATTCTAGCCCCAGTATTTTACAAAAGCTCAGGTTTTAAAGACCCATTATGCTTGTTGTGAGATGCCAATATTAGTAACCGTGTAGAAGAAATGGGATATTAGATTTATTATTTTTAATGTATATTAACAAAGATGAAATTCTCTATTGGGTCCTATAATAAACATTTATTTATTTCATTCGATTGTAAGTGTTTAAACATTTAAATGTTCACTTGTGTTTATTAAAACCCGAATTTTTGACAAGCAGTGAAAATTTCAAATCGTTCACTGAAAAATCACGTGAATTTCATGAAAACATTGGCCGCTGAAACGCCACCACTCCACTTTAAATGTTAAATGAAAATCCCTCAAAAATGGCTTGAATCAAACATTTATTTCAAAAACACAATAATTAAGCATACTTGTTGAATGCCTTACAGAAGTGTTTTGTACTGAAAACTGAAAAAAAAACGAAGCTTTATTTTGACCATTAGTACAGTTCAGACGTTAAGGTTTTTGACTGTCATGCAAAAGTTCGGAGAATGAAATTAATAACTAAATAAAATAAAATAATTTATTCATTTAATTTTATTTTTTTTATTATATATTTTTAATATCCGTTTTCAATAAGAGAGAGTTCATTTTATATCGAAATGAGAACGCTTTAGTATTTTTACTTCTATATGAAACTCACAGCTATGCTCGATCGAGTTCTACATATCAACTGCCTTTAAATAATTTGTCAGCTGCAGTTTTTTGGTATCTTACTTAAAACTAATGCAGCCGTTTAATTGATTTTGATTATATGTCAATGTGTAAAATATTAGCTTACAGCGGCTTGAATTTGTGCGGAATGATGTAGTCTGATGTAGATGTAGATGTAGATGTAGATGTAGATGTAGATGTAGATGTAGATGTAGATGTAGATGTAGATGTAGATGTAGATGTAGATGTAGATGTAGATGTAGATGTAGATGTAGATGTAGATGTAGATGTAGATGTAGATGTAGATGTAGATGTAGATGTAGATGTAGATGTAGATGTAGATGTAGATGTAGATGTAGATGCCTTTTAACCTTACATGCAATGATGAGAAAACATGTTTTCTGTATGCCTAAATTATAAACAATTATAGTTTGTACTAAGAGCCCTTGGACTTTCGGCTTTGTAAAAATCTTTGGAAGTAAGGTTTTCATTACGTAAATCCTTTGGTAATGGCGGTCAAAATTTCAGAAAAAAAATAAAATGTAATAAGCATTCCTTAAATCGCGTTGAACCTGAACTAGAAAATAATGGTTTTGATATTTTAATCATCTTTATAAATTGTTTACACTCCATCTAAGTGACGAGCGTCATACAATCCACCATAACTTGTTGTTATATGTGTTAAAATATAAAATATTGTTTGCCTTAAGGTCATGTTCTCTCCTACTATCCAAAAAATCATTGTTTTATTTTTACATAATAAAAAAGTCGTAAATTTGTATCGGTAAAATAATAAAAAACAACCTCTTCAGGTTAATCCTTCTCAACGCCTAAATGAACAAATTTTTGCGTATTTTACAGTCAAAATATTAGCACAAAAGGCTTAAGCTTCAGTCCGTATTTTTACGAAAATTTCTAATGGGATTTCAGGAGGGATTTTTTTTTGGAGACAGACTTTTTCGCCGATCGTCCCTTTTCATTAAGGTTTTCAGTGCGGCGTGTTACATGGGAATTGTTTTCAATATTTAATTCCAAATAATTATTTCACACATTTTTTTATTCGATGTATAACGTATATTTTTTTACAATTACGTAAATGATTGCTTTAACCGGACAATTATCGATGAACGTGAAAACTTTGATTGCTTATTGAACATATACTCACATTAACTATAAGCGCTTTTCATAATTCTCCCTGGCTTCCACTGTCTTAGAAAGGAGCTAAGAAACAACTATATAAACAAAATATTTTCTGTGGAGCTCTGTGACGCTGAGTTGATGTGTAATGAGACGAAAATAATGAAAATTTTATAGTTGAAAAGTGGTACTGCCTCTTGTACTACATATAATTACAGAATTTGGATGGATGAATGATGGTAATAATTAGAATAATAAGTACCTACTCATAATAACAATGCCTTTTGGTCGAAAAATTTATAAAAAAAAAAATGTATTTTTTGTGTAAAAGATTATCAATAACGAGTTCATAAGAGAACATAATTCATTCGCATATAGAAGGATAAGACTATTGTTTTTTATTTTTATCCAATTTTGTGAACCCTATGAGTTCTTCTTCATAGTATTAATCCGGTGGATTGGTTTGCAGCAACAAAATCTTGTATCTCGATCTCTACTCCTCTTGGCCCTTCGCAACCCTCTTCAGCTCAGCATAAGAGCTACAATTTATGTCCTCGAACACTTGCTGCAAACACTCCCATCTAGGGCGTCCTCTACAGTGTCTACCCTTAATCATCCCCTCCACAATGTCGTGAAGAAGACCATCGTGGCGCATGATGTGACCAATCCATCGGGCTAGACTATGGTATGAAAAGATGGCAGTTTATATTTAAACCTTTACTCGAAAACCACATCTCAAAGGCCTCTTGTCTTTTTTTATCATATGAGAAGCACCATGTCTCACAGCCGTAAATCAAGATGCTCCAAACAAATGTTTTGGCTAGTTGCTTGCGGAGCTTTAAATTATTATTTTATCTAGAACTGCGTCCAGTAATAACTCGTAATCTGAGTCCGCGACATTGCAGATATTTTTTTTTAAATATCTCAATTGCTTATATCTTGATATAATAAGTTTTATTTTCTCAGTTCCGCGTTTGAAATGTTGAGCGCTTTCATCTTTTTCCTGAAGGATTACTGTAATGTTTTGTTTTCAGAGATGTGATTCAATTATTGCTGCTTTCAGGAATATGTCGTTCGCGAAATGAAATGCTATATTTCTCCGTTTCGTTCATATTAAAACGTAGACATCTTATCTATCCCACTATTCGTATAATTGAAAATCGAAATCAAAAAGGGCATACGTGCCATATGTATCATGCGGATTCAGATACGTTGCAATTTTTATCTGTTATTCTAAAGAAAATTAAGTATTATAAATATGACTAAAAATTATTCGATTACTTCACCAACTTCTTTTAGCCTTTGAACTTTTGTCGTTAATGTTTTTTTACTTGCAATAATACTACTCAATATGTACTTCTTTCGACGAAGGGATGTTGCTTTTCATATAAAAATCAATAGATTACTAAACAATACCACCTCAAAAGAAAAAAAAACATTCAATCTTTTCAATTAAGGTACATATATATTTAACCTCCAATCCTTGGAATAAAGTTGTAAGGTAGGTTCGCTTGGTCTATAGTACTGTCATAATATTGAACGCGTCTCTTCTGTAATCATAAAATTAATTCCCCCTGCATTTGCCTTTAACCGACAGATTCATTTTACACTTGCTGTACAACTGCTTTACAACAACTGGCAGATTTCAAACATCCTTACTAAATGCCACCGGTACCTTACAAGTTACAAGACTCGCACACTAAGACAAAACTTATTTTCAGCAGTCCTTACTGAGCGTCATTGAGTCCATTGGTTTCTCCCAGTTGAATTCTCCTGGATGTGCTTTCGTAAATAAACCTACCTAGGATCTAAGAGGCCTTTGATTTTTTTTTTTTATGTAATCAATTTTTATAAGTACTTAATAGATTGCTTTTAGAAGGTGACTTTCTACTACCAATATAATAAAAAAAATTACAGATGAGGAATAAAATTACTTTTACTAGGGGTATTAATAGATCTTAAAACTTAATCCAATCCTTAGAACACAAGCGTAAAGTCGGTTCACTTAGTCCTTTCCACAATTATAATCACAGCCACTACTCATTGCAAGTTAAAGAATTTATCTATCTTACACCCACTCAAACCAAACAGATTCGTATTATACTTGCTGATTACAAACGTTGGTTTTTTAATGTAAGCACATACAGGAGAATACCGACAGATGGTGATAGTAATTTTCTTGAAATCTCATCTGTGGAATTCTATGACGATTACCATGGTGTATATGGCTAAACGCTGCATGTGGAGTGTTGATCCGCCAACGTCATAGACTACAGCCCGAGATTCACGCATCATCCTTTATTATTACAGGAATCTACTATGAATGGGTGGCCTTCACGGGACGACTTTCGTCTACCACCAATTTTAATTGATAGGCTATGACTGACATTTTACGGGTGATGGATCAAATTCACACCAACCGGGGTATTTTACAGCTCAGAAATCGATTAAAAATCCTTTTTTTTTTTAAATCTCCGTCGGGGATCGAACCCACGACCTTTGGCTTGCAAAGCAAACGCTTTACCATTGAGCTATGACCACCGGATTTGTGGTCATACAGAAGAATTCTCAGAATTTCCTGGAGAGACCACGTCACGAACAATGAGGCTCTCAGCATAATCAAGGCACCTAGTAAAAACCATTTCAGAGAGGCGTGCCCGATGGATCGGTACATCATGCACTACAATGGTCTTCTTCACGACATTCTGGAAGGAATGGTTGCGGGAAGAAACTGTAGAGAGCGCCCTAGACGGGAGTATTTGCAGCAAGTGTTCGAGGACATAAGTTTTAGCTCTTATGCTGAGCTGAAGAGGGTTGTAGTGATCGAGAGGAGTGGAAATAGAGATGCAAGATTTTGTTGCTGCAAACCAATCCTCCGGATTGATACTAGGAAGTACCAATTTATATTTGATAACATTAAAAACATTTTACAAATAGTGTACTTGTAACTACAAACATCACAATCGATATGAGCAGCGAACAAAACGGAAATCTAGCCAACTGACTTTACAGTCTCAATAGAAACGCACAGGTACAAAAATATACAACAAGTCTTCTTTGATTTTACTTAAGAAAAAGGTCCACTACAAATGCGGTATGCATGTTAAACATTTTAATTTAAAAAATGCCACTTCCGTCCTTTTTATTTCCGTTATATTTTTATACTAGCCGGGTTGTCACTCGTGCGTTAACCTCCAAACCATTTAGCAAAGATAATTATTTTCCTTTTTCTTGCTTAATCCTCCTTTTTTACCATTACGCAATATTTTTAGTGATATTTTTATTATTTCTACGTGAACAAAAAACTCTCATAAATCCCGGAGTAATATAATAAAGTAAATCCGATTAACTGAAAAAATGTATTCACTAGAAATCAGTACTAGAAAACGGTAGTTACCTTTAGGTTGCTGGCCAAACATACTTTATAGATTCTAGACTAACGTTTACTTCAAATCCTTGGAACACAGACGTAACTTGGTAGACTATGTTTTGAATATTGTTAATATCATGGGTGGCACTCCTCTGAACTAAATAAACAAACTTCTTCTGCATCCACCCCTAACTGACTCGTCTAACACTTGTTGAACATTTTTACACGATTAATGTGTGTCGATTAAGAGCTAACAGTTTGTATAAATTATTATTAAATACCACAAGCTAGCTCTTGTTTGTGGATGTACAATTCTTAGAACATACTGTATTCTTTGAACATACCTACCGTAGTCTTAGAACATACCTACGTTTCTCCGGAATGAAACTTGAGTTGCCATGGAGATGTCAATCAATAACGCTCATAAAATATATATAATCTGAATAAACTAACTGAAAACTAAATTAACTATCAATCCTGAAGAAGACCCCTGCAATGGCGGTCAAAATATTGGTTGAAAGAAGTTCGCCACAGAGAACTAAACCCAAAAGCCACAATATCAAATACTTGAAATCTCCCCAACTTGCAAATACATATTTTCCACATGCAGCGACCAAGCGTTGTGCTCTCCTGAATGCGCTTTCTTAAAAACCATTATCATCATCCCCATATCCGCTTATTTAACTCGAGCATATGTTCGTCACAAGCTGCCGACACGAAGCTCTGTCAGCAGCCACGGTCCTTGCTACATCCTATGTCATCTCTGCCTTTTGCCGTTACATTGAATACGTATTTTGTATATCTTCCAACGGCTTTCCATAGCTTTCCTGCGGCATTCGAAGTATTGAGACAGAATGTAGTGTAGAAGACTGTTACGTCCATTCTATCACCTCGACGTTCCTCTCAAAATCAAACCATTGAACCTACAATTCAGACATTTGCTTTCAAACCTCATTATGCGGTTGCATAAACTTTCAGTGAGATAATAATATTGTTCTGTCGATAATGTTCCGTAAATCTGCAGTGGAGAGTTCTATGATAAAAGCGTACTTCATGTTTCGAAATGTAAGAAGTTTGATTTTGTGACAGTAATGTCGTGTTATTTGTCGTTCAACCATGATTTACTTATGACAGGGTTTTTGTTGTTACAAGTCAACTATTTGCAATGAGTCTCCTAACGCTTGTTCTTGGTGTGAGGTCATTGACACTAAATGTGTCCATACATTTACAGGGCCACACTTATAAGTAAGCACTTATATGTAAATACTTCAACAATGAAATAAAATGTTAAATATTTTGTAATGTTATTGAAAGGAAATAAACAATTGAAATTGAAATTGAAAAATTGAAAAAAAGTCGCAAATATTAAGAGAGTCGTTCACAGCCATTCCTCGATTTTTGTAGTATTCTTCTTCTTCCTGTCAGCGGCGTCACATTATTTTTGGCCAGTATCTGGCAACATAGATAGCCCGTGTGTTGCCCAGCATTAGGTGCTGAGATGTACAGCATGTTGGGCACATGGAGCAGGATCTTAGGTGTGAGGCGGTCTGCAGATCCTTTTAGTATTAAAATAGATACTTGCGTAAGATGAAGTCCACAGCAAAATGTAAGAGAAAAGAATCTAGTATGCAGCCTTGTAATCCATTAAAATATAATAAAAATAATAAAATAATATTTTCAGAGTAGATTTCAGGAAATGTTTAAACTGTAGGAATTACAGAATTCGTGAACTAGCTTTGGCTGAAACGCGTTCAGTGGGCCAATGGCATGGGTGCAAACGAAACGGAGACACTCGAGGATAGCGCCGTCCCATTCTAGCATTGTACAGGACAGAGACGGTGCTATATGCAATTGGTGTCATTTCACAAAACCAGCCAAATGCTGCAGTCGAAGTATTAAAAAATATTCTCTATATAAACTTAAATATAAATGCAAATCAACTTCTATAAAAATAAGATTAACGCTTTATATGATGTATTATTTTTGCTGACTGTACAGCGCATGTACCGTCCCTTTTCTTCTTAAAATAGTAAATCTTGGGATCTCACTGAAAGAAAATGCAGCCGTATAATAGGTTTCGAAAGCAGATGTCAGCGGTGTGATATTTTTTCATCGCTGTCTCTTGTATCTGCTGATATAAGATATAAACTATCGTTCCTAACGAAATTGGGTATTACTTCTGAAGAACCGTAGACTTGGACCCATTATTTGGTCCTAAAGAACGGCTCTTTCTTCCCATATCCGTTTCATCTGGAACATATGGTCACCATAAATTGCTGCTACTGAGTTATCAGTTGCCGCACAGTTGTCCCAGACTGTAATCAAAAATCCACCTGAGAACATAAACGAGTATGACTCCCGACGACCCCCAAAGCAGAATGCCGAGAATTTGAAGAAACGGCAGCTGTAGTATTCGAGGCATATTTTAAGTGATCTATTAATCAGTTTTTTTTCTTAAATGGCGGCTTGATTATCGAAATAAAATATAAAATGAAATATTCCTTATTTTCTTTTCAATGCAAGTTTTAAAAATATTTTGTTTGTCTGTGTTGATAAAATAAATTCTTTTATATTCATTATTAAATATTTATTTATTTATTTATTTACTCCCAACAGTGATAGATTGAGGAAAGTTACGAGTTATTCGGAACTGCAGTCTCCTAAACAAAGGCCATATTTTACGTGATCCATGTGAAAACGAGATAAATCAATATTTTTTTAATGTGTATAATGGATCCCAAAGTGAATGCTGAAAACATTGAAAAAAAAATATATATTCATTAAATATATTCTTCGATAAACGTTTATTAGATAAAAATAAATAAAATTTGAAATAAAACCAGACATTCATATTTACGTCAGTGATCGAAAAATTTCTCACGTGCTGAAAAACAACTGTAAAAAATAATCCCAAACAAATGTAACGCCGATAATTCGCTACTCCAATCACAATTTTCATTTGTAGGCTTCGATTATAATTTCGAAAAAACGAATCGTTAAAATGACACATTTCATGCAGCATTAAAACGACGAGTAAAATAGTATGTACGCAATGAAAACCCCTTCAAGGCTATATAAAATATAATCATTTTAATTTAATAATTTAATATAATATATTTTCCATATTATTTCATTTGCTAATGTTTATAAGCCAACGCAGTATTTTTTCTCATATAGTTCTAAATTTGGCAAACCCTTGGTTACCACAAATTTCTTCGACTCGATTCCGTCAGTTGCTGTTGCCCATTAATCGGATCTTTCGGTTAGTAGTATATGTCGGCATAGAAGATATGGTTTTTGAAGTTACATCCTAAACGCCACCTTTCACCTATGAATTTATATAATGTCATTTGTGTCACATATAAATAAAAACTACTAGACCCTTTACTTTCACAAACTAAACGCAAACGTCACACGTACTTACTGCATTCGGCGTCTAGCTGCCTTAATTGAGCGTCATAGCAACCACTAAATTCTTCCACTGGCTTTTAAGAATCTTCTTCAGGTGAGTTTTCTTACAAAGAAGCATAAACTTTTTATCACATTACTATTTCAATCGGAACAAGTTCCCCCTTTGAGTTAAGTTAAATAAATACATTTATATTCAAGTTTTGTAATATTTAAAAATAAAACAAAAATAGTTATTTCAGTTTCATGATTCGTATTTCAGCTTTGCCTGAAAAATTGATTAATTGCCTATTGACTTTGTATTGCGATTTATAAAACAGTGTTATTACTTACATTATCTTCTCTCGAAATTACATGGGTTTGTACACAAACAAGTAATGTGAATTATACGAGTACTGTCAAACAATGAATTCCAATTTTAAAAAAAAAACGAATAGTACATTTCCGTTGTTTGAATATTATTATATTACTATCAGAATTTATAAAGTGATTTTTATGACCGAATGGTCATTCCAAAAGAGGTTCTTTTCTAGACTGACGCCCACTTCACATTCTTGGAACACAGACCTAACTTGGTACAATCTGTCTCGAATATTGTTATTATCATGGGTGGCACTCTTCTGAACTCAAAAAAACTAACTTCTTCTGCATCTACCCCTAACTGACTCGTATAACACTTGTTGAACATCCATACACCATTATTTGCCTTTTTGCGTAAAAAGGTGTCTTCAGTATGCCTTTGAAGGATGCCTCCGTTTTCACCTCTCTTATACTTAGTGGCAGCGAGTTCCAGGCCGTTAGTGCCGTGACGCTGAAAGCACGGTTGCCAAAGACAGTGCTAAAACTACATCTCTTCAAGCTACAGTAATAAAAAACAGTTGTATTTTTAGCCCCTGGGCCCTCATTAACTCAAAAGCTGTTGGTAAATATACATTTTAAGTAGCTATCAGGGAATAATAAGAGATCGGAAATGGAAAGTGTAACAAGAAAGAAGAAAAATAGTCGTATAAAATTGTTTTGTGAAAAAAATGTATTGTTTTCTGAAAAACGCTTTAGCTTAAAAGAATATTAAAAAAAATTTTTTTTTTTAATAATAACAATAATAGAAGAAAATATTCAGCCACTAGTGCCATAATCAAAATTTAACAAACAATGATTCCAAGCAAATGCAGAAAAAATCTAAATTTAAATTAAACAGAATAGAAAGAAAATATAAGTCGGCATGTACACATTCACCACATTATTATTATTGTACTACTCCGCATTCCAACTGATAAATTTTTGAATACGCGCACTGCTACACATCACTACCAACACGTCAAGCAGGGCCGCCTTTTTCCAGAGCAGCGCGACGCCGCCGTTCAGCCGGCCGTGGCACACACCAACTGATGTGTCCACCGAATAAATAGATTTAAAAATATTAAAAAGAATATTTTAAAATATAAATTTGTAAAGCTTATTTGTATATATTTTTCTTAAATAAATATTTGTAACAATTTATAATGTATATAAAGTGATGATTTAATTGTCCTTCATCGTCTAATTGAACGCTTCAATGAAGGAATAAATCGACAGCACTTCACATCATCATCGTTTGCTTTGTCAACTAGAAGTTCAACTACACCAATCGACAAGAAATGAATACAGTCGACCCAATTATAGGGAATACTTGTAAAAAAAGCATTCCTTCAGCATTTTATGTAAAAATATACAGAAGAACACCAACAGATGGTAATGCAGAAATTCAATAATTGGATAAAATGACGCTTGCCAAATTAGAATATTAAATAGATAAGAATTTCATACTGATATCAGCTTTATATTTCTCTTTTAGGCTGAAGCCGAAAATACTCGAAAAACGATATTTTATCTCTTATTTTTGTTCGCTCGCGTGACATGCACATCTAATAATATTTGTTTAAATTATATATAAAATTACACGGCGTGAGTATACTCATTTTATTTGTAATAACAGTTGCTCCATTTCATGTTGGTGCAACTGTCATCTTTAATTTATTTTTTGCCGTGATTGTCTTGACGGCGCTGGATGTCTTAGTGTTTCGGCTATCGCCAACTCTCGTCCGGCCGGTGAAACGCCATACCGGTCGGACGAGGAAAGGGTAAAGTGGGGTGTGTTCATAGTGTTTCCCCTACCACCAATTTTAATGAATAGGTTATGATTGGCATTTTACCTGTTATGAATAAAATCCAAGCCAACCGGAGATGTATAAAACGCTGAGAAACGCTGAGAGAAGGTTGAACCACGACCTTCAGTATATTTAACAAATACTTAACCACTAAGTATACTCGCCAATCATTGGTGGTAGTTAAAAAAAAAACGGCACTCTATAAAGCGTTTATTAAGAATCATAGGATCCCGATTGAAGAAGATAATGTCATATTTATAAATGTTGTACAGAAATATCTAAAATATCAGTTTTTTTAAGTCCCCGGGCTACTGCCCTGGAAATCATCGAAAAAAATATTTTTTCCAAGTAGAACATTGTATGCAGCGATGTTTTGGTATAAAACATGCACAAACGCAATTGACAGAATTCAGTGAGAAGCTTTTAGAATTGAAGGAAATAAATTTATTGTGATCGTATATTATTAATATGAAACGGATGTTTGTGAAAGCTTTCTTTTTCTATATCGCGGTCGCTAAAGAAGGGTTGACTGTACTTAAAATGAAACCAATCATTCCTTGCTGATAATAACCTTGCGCTGTGTGATTGGTCAAAACAACTACAAACAAAGTACTCCAGCAATGTATTTTATTGGTAATTCATTGAATGACCGCTGCAAACGATAGTTGACTCCAAACCGTTAAGAAGTCATTAACTGGTGCCTTGAAAAGCAACGTTGGTCGGCGAGTGGATTTTTAAACTCATCATCACCATGTGTCCTCATCTAATTGGAGCATATAGTTGTCACAAATTTCCAACACAAAGCTCTGTCTCAGTCAACATATTTATCGTCATACTCCTTGTAAATTCTTCCTTCCGTAGCTCTTCCTAGTACATAAATAAATATGTATGAAACTAAAAGACTCCAGTTCTGGCAGCAAATCGCGACAGATTATTTCATTACCTCAAAGGGAAGCCTCCAAACTGGCATTAACCTTTACTGTTAAAGTAGGTTTGTTTAGTCTATTCTACCGATATAATTTTGACCACTTCTCTTCTCAAATCAAATGCGCAGCATAATGACAATCGATGCTGCCAGATGTTGGGCAGAAACAATTTGATGTCGATGACACAGAGAAGAAGAAGAAGATTGATCTTAAAATATAAAAATTGTTCGAGAATAATCGAAAATTGTCAAGAAAAGAAAATGTAAACATAAATATAAAAAAATATTACATACAATGCATTTTTAAGTAAAATGTAAGCTATCAACATAAATAGTGACAATGGTTTGTTCTTGCCTATCGTGTGCACAGTCTAGTCTGATGGTTAGCTTAATGGTTTGAAAATGCCCGGGCAGTTTGTTTCAATAAGAACTTGGCGCAATTCTAAAGAAAACGTTGCATTGTTTCACTGTGTTATTGGGTCATAGACATACTATAGCTGCAGTGTCTTTGATACAGCAAGATTGTTTAGCTGACAGTGCTATTTACCAGGTGTTTAGTTTGTTTTGTGTCGATTGTAACATTTATATTATATATATATATGATTAAAGCAAAATTATTTAATTTTATATTTACAAACATTACAAACGTTAGTTTGTTGCGTTCATAAGTAATGAAATAATCAATATAAATAAACACAAAAAACAAACAAAAAAAAGAAGTTCTAAAGTACAAGAAATCAGAAGAAACAATGTATACAATATAGTATATAATAGAAAAGAAGAAAGTCAACAACAATTATAAAAAAATCCCGAGGCTCGCTAAGCAGAAGACTCCACGAAATTACTTTGGCAAATAAATTCGTGGAGCTCATGTCGAAACTGGGCTTTTTTCATTTGGAATATATCAATGTGAGGAATTAAATTTTAAAACCACAAATATTATAAGCTTTAAAACCACTAATATTTGTAATAATGCAATGGCAGTCTACCTTTTTGAACTTACAATGACTTAAATACGCAATCATCGCAGTAATTAAAAAGTGCTGCATATAAACAGCTTAGTATTTAAATAATTTTATGTTAGAGCTAGAAAAAAAACGGCAAGATTATTCGATAAATTAATAATACATAGTACATGTCGAGCATGTTTGAGTCTGTCACTCTAACTTCTGCTCTGGATGTTGTCGGGCACCCAAAATATTCAGGTGCAGATATGTCGCAAAAATAGTACACCAGTATGGAATATAGCATGTGCATAAACATTTATATAGTTTGTTATTAGTATTAATATAATTGTTATTAAAGCGATAATTATATGTTTATAATTTTTTAATATATAATCGTGTCGGAAGCAACAGGGTCAGATCTTGTATGCCTAGAAGTGGACAACGTCGATGTCGTTACTCCCGGCCGTCCTCAGGTCTTCCTGGGTGCAACTACTCGGACACAGTGCACACTCCAGAAGGCGTGACAGGGTCCAGCTCCACGCCGCAGTCACATTCAGTCGGTTCGCTGTAAAACTGCCATGGTTTCATTTATGTCCTCGTCTTGCATACTTCGGTTCAAAGTCTGTTAAGGGACCTCCATATTTTTCACCATTGGTCGTGTCCAGGGGCTAGTTCCTCTTTCGGGGCAATCCATGTATTCTCATTAGTTTCGCTTCTCCACATGTTCATCCGCAGGGTGTTCTCATTATGTTTACTTAGAGTGATGATGATGATGGTGAATGTGTGCTATTTACGAGTATATATATATACTTATATGTATTACTGGGGGTAAATACTGATAAAAAACCTATTTTTTCAATATCTTATATAGTATAATTAAAACAATTTTATTTTTTGCCACATCAGGTGTTACCTATAAAATAAAGGTCACTTGCCATGCCACTGAAAGATTTGCGATCGGAATATCTCTATGCGATAAATTAGAAACGAGGACTATTTGTAGAAGAACTATACCGAGATGTAGAGTAAACTTGTCAAAGAGAAAACGGTCGATGGGGAAGATAGGTCTTGGATTTGCACCAAAGAACTGGCAAACGAGTGTTTGCCAACCTTTTTCATGATAAGTTGACAATCTCAAGACAGCGGGAATGCCCTGAATGTGGTAGGCAGAATATTAAGTAGAAGGGAGATTCAATCGTGAGGTTTGCATTCAACAAAAGACGGACACAGGACGTAAATTATTATATAATATTTTTTTACTTCATCTTTTCAACACTATTAATTTTATCTTTCAGATAAATATAATTTATCTGCCGGCAGGTACAGCTCAATGGTCGAAGCGTTTAATTTGAAAGCCAAAGGTCGTGGGGGTTCTTAATCGATTTCTGGGCTCTGAAATACCCGCGGTTGGTGTGAATTTGATCCATCATCCATAAAATTGCAGTAATAGCCTATTAATTTAAATTAGTGGTAGAGGAAAGTCGTCCCGTGAAGACCACCCATTCAAAGTGAATTCCTGTTAAAATAATGATGATTCGTGAATCTTGGGCTTTAGTCTACGACGTTGGCGGATCAACACTCGACATGCAGCGCTTAGCGACATGTACCATGGTAAGCGTCATATAAATCCACAGATGAGACTTCAGAAAAACTATCACCATCCGTGGGTATTCTCTTGTATGTGTTTACATAAAATTAAAATAAAATGCGAAAACAGATGACCAAAAAATATGGAGACTCATGCGAGTGACTTGTGTTCAATAGTTTGCAAGCAAACTTATGCAAACTTTGTGTTTGTCAACCGTCTGCCAGATATACTGACGATATTGTAGAAACATGGTAGAAGGAACCTGAATGCAGAAAGTGGAAGATTGATTGAACTGGAGTTTCATGTAGGCCTACGTTCAACAGTGGACGTACGTAGGCTGATGATGATGATGGATATGTTGCGTATATAAATATTTAAGATTTTGCTAAGTATCGCTCGTGAAAAGCAGGCATCGAGCCATGTCTTAAAATAGTCGTCGAATCCAAAACACCGATTAGGAGTTATTCGAAAGACAAATATATTTTAATGGTCTCTCGAGACTCGTGGCCAATGGCGTTATTCTTAAAGCCGAAGACACCGAGACGGCATCGAAGTGTCGCCAGATACGAGCAGTAATGTATGCGACTGCTGTGTCCCATTGTGCTGAAAATCGGTAAAAAAAAGGCTTTGACAGTCTATTTCTGGCGGCGCGAAATGAGTGGTTAAAATTCATGTAAATAAATTTGCGTCTACATCAGACGTCTATAACTTTGTATAAAAATATATATTTAAAAACAATTTTTCTTCTCATATGTTCAAGAACTGTAGTTAATTCATTTATCACCACAATTTATCGTCACTTAGTTTTTTCAGTTGCCTCTTTCCGTGCCTTCCTCCTAAAAAATATCAACCATATCGCCTCGAATATTGATATATTCCATTTGAGAGAAGCCCACTTTTGACATGAGCTCTACGAATTTATTTATCAAAGTAATTTCGTAGAGTCTTCTGTTTAGCAAGCTTTGGAACTTTTTCATAATTATTGTTAATAATAGTAAATACCTAATTGTTTCTCTTGTATTATATCTTATTTCAGGATCGTTTTAAATATAATTGTATTTCTAATGTTTCTGAAAGAAAATTAATAAAAATAAAATTTAATTGAACGTAGAAAAAAATATTTGCACTTGAAGTTTCACCTGAAAACTTACATTGCTCTTAAATATCACCAAAGACGAAGTGCAATGATAAAAAAACTTTTTAGTGTGTACAAATGGATGGATATTTCAAATACTAATGAATATTTTGATGCGTAATTTGGCACATATGTCAGTGACAGTAACTGGTAATAAAAATATTAATTGGAATCGCTTAACCCGCTCAATTTAAATTCAGATTTCGCGGTTTGTTTTTCTCACAGTATTATGTATTATTCAAGATATATTTTAAACATAAGCACATACATGAGAGACGACAGAACAAAATTAATTATTGAACGGTTAGGAGTGCTTCAGCAGGAATAATCATTGCTGTGTAACTGTGAAGGCTGCAGACTGCCTCACACCTAAGATCCTGCCCCATGTGCCGGACTAGCTGCACATTCCAAGACCTAATGCTGGGCAGCACATAGGTCATCGATGATGCTAGATATTGGGCAGAAACAATTCGACGTCACTGAGACGAAGAAGAAGAAGAAAAAGTAAGCCGTCACATGAACACAGCAAGCTACCGCGAAAATAAACGATACGTTAATGTCATAATGGAGTCTTACAAAATGGCGTTATAGAATCCATACATTTAACGTCTCTATCACCATCTATCGGTATTCTCCTGATGTGCTTACATAAAAAAATGTAAGTATGATCATTAAGCACGCATACCGATGGTTCGATACATCTGCTCTTCATAGTGAGATATTCAGCCGCGACCGCATTCATTAAAAATTCATGAGATTTTTCATTCCATTCCATTCCATAGAGCGTTGACTGCCTACTGTAAATGTACCTTTAATATTTTTTCCATACTGAAGGCTAACCAAACTGAAAAAAAATCACTATTAATTTATCAATTTAACTTATTTCGTACATGCTAAATCACATAAAAAAAAAAAATCACAATGAAACCAATAATCTGAAATTTTATTTTTAGTCATACGAGAGCATAAGCCTAATTTTTTGTAGAAGTATGATGATTATATAAAGCTTTCTATTTTAGGAATGCTTAAGCGCCGCATGGCACAAGATTAAATGATACTCCTTTATTAGTTCGTTTTATGAAAAATGTGCTCATTATGAAGTTTCGCCACTCCATCACTTGTAAATCCATCACTTGTCAAAATGGGTTCGACCACTTATGAAGTACTTTGCAGCTCAATTGTCTCTTGACAAGTGATGGATTGAGAAAGGCTACGAGTTATTTGAAACTACAGTCTCCTAATCAGAGAACATATCTAACGTGATCCATGTAAAAACAAGGAAAATAAATAAATATTTATTAATTTCTGTTTTATTTTCAGATTTTTGGTGGTATATCATGACGTCCATGTGTAACTTTGTTAGGGGTATGGTGACGAAAAAATACATTGTATTTGTATATACTCGTATATAAAGAAATAATAGTTTAACAAGAATATTTTACATATAATAAGAGTTAATAACTTTTCCAATGTCAAGTGGTTGGCATTGGGGTTACGACCTCAGCAGCAAAAACAATCGTTGTTTAAAATATTTAAATAAATTTAAGATTAATCTTGTTTTGAAATAAAACAAAAATTTCAATACAGTGCAATAATATTGTCAAGCAAAGTAAATATATGACCGCTTTAAATGAGAATTGGAGAAACAATATTTGTAATTCCGTTGATGGGATTTTGTTCTCTGTTGTAATTTCGAATTCTCTTTTTGAATTTTAAATTTAGAGTCGCTTTCAATGACATACATATAATATATTGTAAGTAGAAAATTTCAAATTAAAATTAAATTCTTATTTTTAAATAAAGAACAAAATGTATAGGATTTTTTTCGTTATTTTTCGATAAAATATTTCTATTATTAACTAGCGGTGCATAGATGTGGGATCAAAAAGCAGCTATTGTCAATAAAATTAAGGTTCCATCGAAAAATTTATGCTCGTAGTGTCTTCGAAAGATTAAATCTGAAACTAGTATGCCTGATAAGAACTTAAGTATTAGATTTATTCGTATATGTAAAATGTATTATTAATTAACATCTGCTTATTCCCTGAGCCCCTAACTAAATTATTTATATTTATTTAAAAAAAAATTCACAACTCTGCCTTAAATAGCAAATAGCTTTTCCCTACTTTCAGTGTTTGTAATATTTTACCTTTATTTAAGAGCGGATTATAAAACTTATGGTAAATAATAAAAGCCTGGAAGACCAAAGGCAACCTGAACTGCAAATGTAGATAAGGATCTGAAAACTCAGTACCGTTGTTTATCGGACAAACATCGTGAACTATTGCCAAAAGAATAAACGAACATGAGAGATCGTGCAGACTAGGCCACCCAATGGCGTCAGCACTGGCAGAGCATCTGGACACGGGACGTAAGTTTTCATTCGAACCCGAAATCGTGACTCGAACGCAAGAAAAACATGCACGCCTAGTAAGGGAAGCCATTGAAATCAAATCAACGTCAACAGGGATGTCGATTTGATTATCATAACAGCATGGCTTCCACCTCTAGCACATATTAAAAAACCTGTACACACAAGCAAGGACAACCACATTCTAACATGACGTGCGTGGAGGTATGCTTCTTAGAACATACTCATCATGATGTTCATGGAGGTACGCTTCTTGGAACATACCCACCGTACACGATTCTCCGACATGACGCTCGTGGAGGTACGTTAGGCTGACGGCTAAACTACGTCCAGACACCAACTCATCACTAAGTCATGAACCCCGAAGAAGAGCCCTGCAATGGTAGACGAAATATTGGAAATTAATAATTCGTCACACATGGCTATATCATGAAAGTTTGTTCACAAATTTCACAAAAATGAAACCAATAAAAAAAAATGGAATAACATTTTCCATGAAAGTTATAATGAAATATGGAGTGAACTTTTAGATATAAAACGTAATTGTATATTATTTTCTTTCACTTTATTGTACAATTGATTAAGATTGAGCTTTAAAACCTCTTTAATATTTAATACGTTCATTAACGATGAGCGAAATCATTTTCTAAAACATTTTAATTACTTAGAAATCTATCATGCCCGCCTTCTAAACTGCGCAGAAACCAATAATTTAACTAGCGTAATAAAGTGTTTTCAAATTAATATACATCTCTCAGAAATGGGAGCTCAGCACCGCATCTGCCAGCAATTATATTTGATTAAAATAATGGGCGTTATTTCATAATGAAAACCGTCTGAGAATTTTCAGTAGTCGGGCGCCGACTGTTTACTGAAATTTAAGTACGTCTTTGCAATATTACAATACTTGCAATAAGAAGATCATTTTCACAATAAAAACATAGCAAACTGATTGAATAAATGTGTTCCATGGACACGCATGTATAAAAATGTAATCAACATAAAGTATGGCACTGCGTCCCCATTTGTTTGTTGTGATTTCGCTACCTATTATGGGGACGCTACTTATCATGCCATTATCCCGTAAATAGGCTCTATGTTGATTTCGGCGCTGGGATGTCACTACCGCCGGCCTAGTCAGTCGGAATCTGCCCGATACCTGTGAGGGATGTAGAATGTTTCTTCACGGGCAGATGACCGAGGTCTTTCAATCTGCTGTCTTAAATATATTAAAATATGCTTCTCGAAAAGTTTTTTGTGTTAGTGACCTGCTTCTCATCTCTTCTCCACGCATCCCTGCGAAACGGAGTCTTTTAATAAGGGGGATGTTATTGTGTTGGTATTAAAGAGATTATATGAGTACACCAACAAGGATATTATGTTACCAAAAAAACATAGCAAACTGATTGAATGAATGTGTTCCATGGATTGGAGATTACATTTTTTATGTACACGCATGCAGGAGAGCACACCTGGTCAAGACCAGTACACTCTATGACGCTCAGCCAGGTTGGCTGGACGATGCATGCGGGAAACGTGTGTTGTGTTCGTGCTTTTGTGTGGGTTGGGGAGATTGCAAGTGTATATTTGTCAGTTTATTGAAGAGATCCAGATTGTAGGAAGGAGGAAACACAGATGCTGGAAGAGCATTCCATAGCTTGCCAGTGGCATTAAGGAAGAAACTTTGGAAGCTGCCAGTTCTTGGTCAACATACATTAACCGTGACATACATGTTAGGACTCGCTTTTCTATGACGCGAAAATTATTGCTCTAATTATGTTATTCCATGAAATAAATATATAACAGTGTGAAATACATAATCAGGACTTTACATACAATACATGGCATTTAAAATTATGAAACCGGCACGTATAACATAATATTTTTGAATAATTGCCCAGTAAATCATTACCTAGTCATGCGATATTTGTCAGAAAATCCCATGCAATATCCTTGAGCATATTTTTAAAATAAAACTATTTTGAAGCAAGTAACAATACGCCTCTTATAAAGTGCATATTTTCTGTAAATCTTGGAATCTGACCAAAAGCCAATGCAGCCGTATAATAAGTTTTAAAACCAGATGTCTGCGTAGAATACAAGGGTGCAATGGTTTGACATTGTAAAGAAAATAAAATGCGGGAGTGGACAAGGCAGCATTATTTAATATTTATGTAAACACATATAGGAGAATACCAACAGATGGATATGGTTATTATGAAGTCTTATCTGTGGAATTCTATGAAGCTTACCATTCTGCATATAGCTAAGCGATGCATATGGAGTGGTGATCTGCCTACGTCATAAACTACATACAGCCCGAGATTCACGCATCATCCTTAATTATTAAAGGCATTTACTTTGAATGGGTGGTCTTCACGGGACGACTTTCGTCTACCACCCATTTTGATTAAGAGGCTATGACTGACATTTTACGGGTGATGGATCAAATTCACACCAAGCGGGGATATTTTAAAGCTCAGAAATCGATAAACATTTTTTTGTCTTTGTTGGGAATCGAACCCTCGACCTCTAACTTGCAAAGCAAATGCTTTGACCATTGAGCTATACCCGCCGGCATACTATATGACTCTTAAGTAAAAAGTGCTCATAATCTTAATAACATTGTTATAATCTACTTTGCAATCCATTCTTTACCATATCTATGACATATCTGGAACATATGATCACTACAAACTATTGCCACACTGTCAGTTGCCATTTTCCACTCCATATTCTTGTGTAGCTCGTCCAGGTGATGTTAGTTTACAGCATATCGTAAGGCACTCTCTGATGAAGTGCATCTGGGAGGACCTTTCTTAATTGCTTCTTGGTTTTTTAGACTCCTATTGTTTTTTTGTCTCTTTGCTTGGTTGTACTGGTAATTTTGTGTGTCATTTGCAGGGTACCGGGTGTGAATTTCGGATATTTACAGCGGCCTTCGGGTATTTTTTTACGTTCCCAGTTGGACCTCTAGATACAGAGATATCTTAGATAAGTCATGAGCTGTATCAGCTTTAAGAATTTTCTTAAATTTTCACATTTAAGTGCGATCTCCAAAACACGCTAGCAGCGTCGCGATCCACTAGCGCTAACGTATCATACGTTCTCGCATTCTATACTATCCGAGTGTTACCGCGTCGACCCAGTCAGTGTTCTCCCGCGGGTCGTGCACGACGGACGTCTGGCCAAAATCGCGGCCGCGACGCCCTCTCAACGCGCGAGTCAAAAAATTATTCTACTGACATTTTTTTGGCGCCAGATTTTCGCACCAGGTCGATTTTCGCGCGTGAAAATCGCATCACGTGAAAATCGTGTTTTTTTAAATAAGGTGTGTGGTTGTTTTTATCATTTTAAAATATTTATTTTTTGCATTGTTTTTTTTTGTGTACAGTCTGTTGTTAAGATCATCAAGTATAAAAAGAAGTAAACTGTGTTAAATTAACAATTATACGTCAAATATAATCAATTAAAATATAAAACGTACTTATAACACAAAATTAAAATTAATAAAAGTGTGCATTATTTTTTGGTCACTTAATTTAAAAAATAAGTGTATTTTTTAATGAATATAGCAAGAAGCATTTTTTCACGATTGCAATCACAAATTATTCTTAATTATTTTATTTTTTAAAGAATGGTAAATGTATTAATAATAAAAAATGTATCAAATTTTAATTTTAATTAGTTATATTGTGATTAGTTATAATTCTCGTATATAAAAGTACATAATACATTAAATTTGGAAACAAAATTATTAAAAATATAAATTATTAAGAAATAGTTAAAATATAAAATTATAAAAATTGGAAATATCTTACAAAAAAGTGTATTTAATGCACAGTAAAATTAATAACAAGCTTTTATTGATTTATTAAATAAAAAGATAAATTAATTAACTATTCTTATATGATATTAATGTCTTGATTAATTCAATAATAAATTTTAATACCGCATAAAATTTTATAGCTAATTAGTCATTTGGTTTAATTGAAAATTAATTTGAAAATAAATTATTGTGTGATAAAAAAATTACGTGGTTTTTATGTTTTGTTTATTTATACGTGTGAAATAAATGGTGAATATATAGTGATTTTTTATTGTAGTAAAAAAAATAAGTGCCGGATATCAATGGAAAATACCTTCAAAACGGTGTGTATTAAAATATATTATTTTTTTCTTCAATATTTAAGATATTCTATTATTTTCTATTTATTTTACAATATACTATGGATGTTAATTGAATTTTAAATCATATTTTGTACGCAATTATTATTTTTTTATTTACGTATGTTAACTGCAGTTTATCATGATTCATTAACTTGACTTATTTCAAATTGGCAGCATTTGGCAAACTAAAGTACATTTTTGAAGCGAAAATTCTGCAATGTCTTAAAACTAAGGCGCTTAACCTCCTTGTTTTCACTTATGGCGCAGAGACGTGGAATCTAACAGCAATCTATCAGTCTCCATAAAATAAAGATCATCCAGCATGCCGAGAGGAGTGTCGCTAAAAGATAGAAAATATCGTAATAAAACAATGTATATACTTTTTTTTCAATGATTTCAACATTCACTTTGAGATAGATGCACAAATAAAAATATTTTAATTTATTTACCTTGTTTATACATGGATCACGTAGGGTATGGCCTCAAGAGAGAACTGATCAGTTGTCTCTTGACGGTGATGTATTGAGGAAGGCTACCAGTTAGTCGAAACTGTAGTTTCCTAAACAAAGAACATATTCTACGTGATCCATGTAAAAAAAGTAAATAAATATGTATTTATTAATGTATTTACTATTTAATTTTTAAAATAAAAAAAATGTTATGTTGAATAAAAGATCATCACCTTTTTTGTTAAAAAAACACCTCGTCTGTACGTAGTTGATTCACACTTTTTACAATTAATAAACAAAGTGCTATCAATGTTTTTGCTGAGTGGAAAAAACGTATCTAATGTTTTCTATTCGTAATGGTTCATTGTTTTTATTGAAAAGCAAACTCGTGATATATTTTGTCTAGACAAATTACTCGTATATCAGTCAGTTTGGATGTTTTTTTATGTGAATATCATCAGTAAATTCATTAGCATCTAGTTTAAAAAATAACCTTTAAACATTAACACTACAATTATGGACATTTGTTTAGTTTAGTAATTATGTAAAAATATTTGAATTGTTAATTGTATGAAGGTACCAACGTCTTCTCAATCGACAAAATTTACAAGGCTTTTTAAAAAAAATCTATTGTTATTATTTAATATCAATTAAATTTAACATGAAGAATACGTTCTAGCCTGGTTCATAGACGTGTCGTTTACTTTAAAAATCATGTGTGAACGATGCATCCAACGTGCCATGTTAAGATCTATGCTAAGATTGTCTCTAAAATGTAGAATCATAAACGAGGAAATCAGAAGAATAATTTGACTAGTGGAGGCTACCGAAATAATGGACACACTCAAATGACAATGGGCACGACATATCTGTCTAACAGACAGTTGATAAGGAAGAAAAGATTTCGAGCGGCATTCATATGGAGCGTTGGTCAATCTTCTGTAAGATGGATTGACGACATCAGAAGAATAGAGGGAGTAGCCTGAATGCGGAGGGAGAAAGATCAAGAAGAAGGAATACTCACGCGGGAGGCCTGCGTTTAACATTGGACGGATACAACATAAGCATGTAACAAATAACATCATTATCATCAGCCTGCCTCCGTTTACTATTTAAAGTTCGTCTCATTTTATATTTCAATCTTTCATCTTCCGAACCTAGCCCCACTTTTCAAATATAGTCAGTCTTTCAGAACATCGGACCAATACTCAGTTTGCCGATTTCAGGGCGTTACTCCAACACTTTTCGTCCCTATTTCGACAAATATATCATGCCCATCGCCAAAAGAGCTTGCCATCACTTAATTTGAGTAAATGTCTATTTGACCAAAATCCATTCGACCAAATGTCCGTCAAATTGAGTTTTGCTAATATTCCATGCACACTAAAAAATAGTACATTGCTTAGTATATTTTCTAAGATTATCAGCTGATTAGTCTCAATTGCATAAATAACCTAATCTACAATCCATTTTAATAAACAAGCGGTAATCCATCCAAGTTTTTGCTGCGCTTCCAATCTTACTTATCTTCGGTAATGTAACGAGATCCTTGATTACAATATGCGATTATCGTTGGTAAATAAACATGTACAAAACTATAAGTTTTTACGTGTTAAACATTTATTTAAATAACTTTTTAGGTTTTCACGGCCAGATTTGGTATTGTGACTTTTGGGTTTAGCCGCGTGTGGCGAATTATTTTCTTCCAATATTTCGACCGCTATTACAGGGGTTTTCTTCAGGTTTGATGACTTTGTCACAAAGTCATCAACCCCGAAATATTGGAAGAAAATAATTCGCCACACACGGCTAAGCCCAAAATCCACAATACTAAACAATGATTTATATTTTGAAGTAGTGATACTTACCTGTATAATTATTTAAAATAAGATTAAAATTAAAACAACCTTAAAACTCGTGTCATATATCATTCAGTTATACAAAGCACTTAGTTTTTTGCCAATAACATTGACAATATTTGAACTTTAATGTATTTAACTACAGTTGAGCCATTTATTTGCGCATCTTACTGTTTTTGTCGTTTCAATGGGTCATTTATTTGTAGATTTTAAAAACATCAAAAGATGAATACTTAAAAATAAATTAACCTTTTTTTATTAATTACCATGACGTTATTGGTTACATTAACGAGACATCTAGTGCACCAGTTACCCGGGGATCAAATGTCCAGTGCACCAGACGTCCAGTGCACCCAACGTCGTAACCGATGAGTCGTTTAACCAATTGTCGTAAAACGAAATGCGGCGAACCGTGCTCTACATACAACATCAGCTATAGATATTTAATTAGTGTTTTTTTGGTATAGTGTATCTACCGTTGGCACTTTGAATTTATTATATAGGCTTTCTGTTGGGTAGGTGGGAGGCCTTTTCAATATCACTTTGACGATAAGTTTTTGTACACTTCTAATGGGGTTGGTAGTATTTAGGTATGTTCCTCCCCAACCAACAATACCATATTGCATTTGAGATTGGACAATGGAGTAGTATACCATTTTTAGATCTGCTTTAGTTAAGATGTTTCTGAGTCTGATGAATATATAGATGATCATTACTTTCATATTTACTATGATACAACATATCCCTAATGTCGGCTTTCCTTGCTGATATAATCTATGACAATAACAGTACTTAATTTTGAATATTAATGCCATGTAATTAATACGATGGAAACTAGTCATTAAGCTTCATGTTATCTATGGCAAGACATGGTTTTAAAATAACTTGAAAGTCGGATGGAATTCTTTGTTTATGAATGATATTATGTAATGCGTATCATAATTGTCGTGGATAACGATAACTTGCATGGAGAGTGTGGCATGAAGTGTGACTGTTAAGATACGTGACAGTTAAGAAACTTAACTGTCAAATATCATGTCGCCTTTCTGACAAAGAAGAAAAATGATAAAAATAAGCTGTCAATACCGTCTTTTAATGTTTTATTTTACTCTGGTGTCATTTTTTTTACGTAAACACGTGTATAAAAATACCGAAATGATGGAAAATCCATATTTTTCCCATTTTGAATGAAGCAAAGGCTCATCACTGGATGCTCTTAAAAGCTACTTTAACAAGTGGCTGATAACCTTCCTGTGAATCTACAATGCTGAATACTGGCTACCTTATACTCGTATGCAGAAACATTCTTTGACTTAAGGTAACCTACTTAACATCTTTTTGCAGAGACGTTTCTAAAATTCTCTATATATGGGTCTTAAGTTAGTAACCTTAAGGCAAGGAATTACCCTGCAAACGGATATTAGTCTAGTTTCGATATTTACTGAACGTCTAATGCTTATCACCTTATTCTTCTTTATCCTAGCCATTTTACATCATCATGGGTCGGCTCTCCTTGTGCACATTCGCCATTCAAACTGTCGGAAAGTAATAATATAAAAATACTGTGAATAAATGTTGACTGGTATTACTGAATAATAAAAAATAAAAATATACATACTATGAATATATACTATAGAGACATCTATCATACGATGGTAACAATGACATAAATACAAGTTCAAACGCGAGTCAGCTCAGGCAAAGAAATAGCCACGGTGGCTGAGCGGTATGAATACCTGGGCAAATGGTTGGTTCCAAGGTCCGCGGTTCGTATCCCGATTCTGCCGATTATTTTTTCTGAATGAATTTACTCGTTTAAAGAATTTTATGTATAGTATATGTATATTTAATAACTTTTATTTTTTTGCTTTGTCATCAATTAAACTGTTTCGGCAGTAGAGAAAGTTCAAGTTAAATTTAATTTTATATGCAATTATAACTCATTCCAACTTCACTCGAGATCACGTTAATGTTTTAATTACAATTATTTTATTAAAAACTTAACATTTCACCTATAAATTGATTCCAATCACAATATGCATATTTTAAAAATGCAATTATCATTAATTTTCGTATATAATCACAAGATTAATTAATTTTCTAATGAATATAGAATTTCCTTATAAAAGCACGTGCTAAACAATAGTAATGCATTGAGAATAAATCTATAATTTTTTTTTTTTATTTCATTTTTATATATTATAATAATATAATAACGGATGAAATCATATTATTCTAATATCCGTTCCATATGTGATGTATAGTCGTATATAGTCACCAATAAATTACCGTTAATTAAAATATATTTCTGCATCTTGAAGTTCACCTGGATACTTGACATGTTTTCTCTAGTGCAGGAGTACATAATATATGACAGATATAGTATCTTTAGCCGGCGAGTATAGCTCAATGGCCAAAGCGTTTGCTTTGCAAGTCATAAGTTGTGGGTTCGATCACTGACGGAGATTAAAAAAAAATATTTTTATGTAGATTTTTACGCTCCAAAATGTTGTTGAGGTTGGTTGTGAGTTTGATCCATCACCTGTAAAATGCCAGTCGTAGTCTATTAATCAATATTGGTGGTCCCGTGAAGACTACCCATTCATAGAAAATTCCTGTAATAAATAGGATGATGCGTGAATCTTGGGCTGTAGCCTATGACGTTGGCGGATCTACACTCCACACGCAGATCTTAGTCATATGCACTATGGTAAGCGTCATATAACTCCGAATTACTATCACCATCTGTCTGTATTCTCCTGTATGTGCTTGCATAAAAAAAATCTGAAACATTTTTTTGTGTTTGTTGATCATCAATAAATGACACACTAACATCTTACCTCCAATCTGTAGATTACAGACGTAAGATAGGTTCACTTAGACTTATCTACAGTTATTACCAGGACAGCTGCTCCTCTGAACGCATTAAATACTCCTTTCCATATCTGTTTCATATATGGACCATATATGGATCACCACAATTTGCCACCACTTAATTCTGTCTGTTTCCGCTGTCCAATTCTCATTCTAGGAAATAACTGCGCCTTAAGGTCCACATGGGAACATAAATGGTTTTCAACAACCTAAGAGCAGAAGTACGATTACTTGAATAATGGGTACTTGTAGCATTTGAGGCTTATTTTTGCGTGATTTTTCAATTGTTTTTTTAAAGAAATTGGGTGATTATCCCAACGTTCCCTTCACGAAAACTATTTTTTCCTAAAGGGCACGCTCAACCCAAAATATATTTTTGCACCTATACCCTCTCACAACAGACAGCATCGTCTTACAGTCACTGAACATCCATTTACAGTTAATGTATGTCGATCAAAAACACTGAAATTACTTTATAAATGTAACTGTCAAATTATATAATGTTCTTTCTATATCCGTGTTTTCATATTAATACAATTTACATATTTAAAAAAAAAAACATAAATATATATATTTTTAATTATAATATTGTAATAATGCTCTATTATATTTCTCGTATTCAAATAACCATGATAAATTTGTAACTTAGTTCTGACGGTCCCTTGCTGTTAAACTTCATCAGGGAAATCGTCAGGGCTACACGAGCGGTTAACGAGGCTGACATGGAATAGGCTCCTACGTTGTTCAACTATTTCTCAGACGTATATTCTAACCTTGTGTGTAACTTGCAAGGTACACCACGCGACTATCGTTTTTTTTTACATTTTTTTAAGCGAAAAAAAAGAATGATTAAAAAAAATTATTGATAAATTCAAAAAATTTCATTCTTGGAATATTCATATGTAAAATGTTGCCAAAAATATGAACAATACTAACTGTCGGCTTAGCAACATAAAAGTTATTGACAAAGTATTTAACTCTTCTCATAGTTTCTTGCGAAGTAAGCTGAAGTAGTTAAGGCGTTTGTCAAAGTTGCACATAGTAACGCATAGTATTCTAGTCCTCCTCTAACTTCGTGCAACTTCGTCGATATTGTATAAATAAAATAATAGGTGTGACTATTTTTTGTACCCGCTTTATATTGTGAAACGGTGACCAAGCGCACAGTTTTTAACGGAAAAGTCCTGTTTTTACAACAACAACAAAAACTTAATTTTCCAAGACATTTTTGTCCACCTAAAAACATAAATATATTCCGAAGACCTTAAAGGCAATGGTCTGAATAATTGCAAAAACGGTTTTCTTAGTAAATGAGGCATATTTTAATGAATGTTATTATTTTTATAGAAATCGGATGTATTGCCTAACTTTTAATCATTTTTCGTTGTATAAATCTGATGAATTGGTTTGCAGCAACAAAATCTTGAATCTCGATCTCCACTCTTCTCGGACCTCTGCAATCCTCTTTAGTTCAGCATAAGAACTACAACTCATGTCCTCGAACACTTGCTGCAAATATTTTCGTCAATTGCGCTATCTGCAGTATCTACCCTCAACCATCCCTTCCATAATGTCGTGAAGAAGACCATCGTGGCGCACGATGTGACCGATCTATCGGGCTCGTTCCTTAATTCCTTAATTATGCTAAGAACATTATTTTTTGTGACGTGGTTTCTCCAAGATATTTCGATAATTCTTCTGTATGACCACATCTCGAAGGCCTCTAGTCTTTTTTATCACTTTTAGATAAGCACCATGTCTCACAGCCGTTCATTAAGATGCTCCAAACAAATGTTTTGGCAATACAACACATGGTAAATAAATCGACCAAATGTATCATTAAATCTTAAAAAAGGGATCTCGCAGTACCCTCAAAACTCGCACGAGCATAATGCCCTTACACAGCATTCATTCGACCAAGTTGAGCGCCATAGAGTTCATGAAAAACCATAACTATCTACTAGTGCGAAAATTCCGATAATTATTCTGTAACACCACATCTCAAAGGCCTCTAGTCTTTCCTTTTCACATACGTTTATTACGCTTGGAAAATTTGGTCTCAATGGCGGTTGAATCCATTTAAAGATTTAAAAATACATTTTTGTCCCCTTTTGAGCTCAAAATAAAATGGTCACCCTCAAACATCATATTATATAATGATATGCACCGAGAGAATCCAAGCTATTTGTCATTATGCATATAATTTGCATTATTTTTGCGCATTAGTGGCTTCGCCTGCATAGCGAGTATTCAATGCTTCATTAAGCTATGTTCACATATTCTTCCATTATATTCAGACAGACACAGACACTCAAAGTCTAATTAAGATTATCTGTAATAATTAAATACAGTTAACTACACATAAATGCACTCATAGATAGCCGTATACAGTAAAACAAATATACAAATATCACAGACGCGTTTTAACCCTTTCATTACGGCTCGGTGGAATACAAATTATACTGTCAATTATAAAACTAGTAAATGAAGGCTAAATGAAATTATCTGGTATATTTTCATATATTACATTGGTGCTTGTATCCTTTAGCTATCAGATGATGCATAAAACACTATTCTAAGAGAGTAGCAAAACGATATATCCCGGCTACCGATGTCAACGGTAGGGGAATCTTAGACGGCATATATCGGCTACTGATGCAAAAGGGCTTATATTTTCTGTAGATCCTCCTATACTTTATAGCGTCCACAAATATGTTTTTTTTTCTTAAAGAGCTTGCAATGCTTTTTTCAATATAACAGTCCATGGCATACATTTCAGGCTGAACCAAAAAATGGTATATAAATTTTCGCACACATTCTGCAATATTACCATGATTTTCAAAGTAATGTCGCAATATTTCCCAGCGTTCTTCAAGCGTATACACAACCATATTCGTTCAGCGGAAGGATAAAACTAATTATCTGTCAAATCAGACATTAGCTAAGTGTTACCATTCACGAAATAAGCACTAGTTGAAAAAAAAACGTTAGATGGCGGACCCCTTAGTAGGCCTCGAATTTATCGGGCTTATCATCCGATTTTATTAAAAATTGTAATTAAAAATAGTAATTAAAATGATGATGATTAAATTATCAACCAAAATATGCAAACTATAAATTTGACTCTGTGATTCCTATCTTAGAGGTTATTGAGAGCCATATTCCCATGGTAGACTACGAGTACCATGCTACAAATGGCTAAGCGCTGCATGTGTGTTGGATCCGCCAACGCCATAGACGTCCTGACATTCATACATCATCCTTTTTATCAATAAGATTTCAGTATGAATGGGTGATATTCACGGAACGACTTTCGTCTAACACAAATTTTTATTAATATACTATGACTGCCATTTTACGGGTGAGGGATGAAATTCAGACATTCGGGGGTATTTTATAACTCAGAAATCGACAGATTTTTTTTTAATCTTCTTTGGGCGTCGACCTTACGTCCATCGGGCTCGCCAAGCAACAGCTTTAACCACTGAGCTATACCCTCATTCACAGTAATGACGGTTATTTGTGGTACAGTACACAGTATGATTCAAAAACGACAAGATCAACTTTCTTTAGTGTGTATTTCTACAGCGCATCTATATCGATGTGAAAAATGGAACGAAGTGTGCTGCTAGCCCATTTATAAGCGCCATTGCAGTTAAACCGAATTTGTTATGCGAAACATATTCTAACTGGAATGTTAATAATATATGACTACGAGTACGGATATACCTAGTATAAGAAATTAAAGATTAGCTCACACAACATCTTACAGGCATTCACATACAAATGGTTAAAATAATATAATTTATGCCTAACAGCTTATATTCTACCTCTCATTTATACTTTGACCTTCTGAATTAACTAAAGAAATATTTTTTTACAAATGTGTCTGATACGATACGTGTCTGTGACGTACAATTTATA
Organism: Glossosoma conforme; assembly: GCA_022606575.1. Taxonomy (NCBI): domain Eukaryota; kingdom Metazoa; phylum Arthropoda; class Insecta; order Trichoptera; family Glossosomatidae; genus Glossosoma; species Glossosoma conforme. Next base: position 906,848 of record JAGTXR010000044.1, read on the forward strand.
AATACACGGTTTTATGTCTGTACAAAACAACAGACAAATAAATACTTGTCTGTTGTGTTTACAGACATAAATGTTATTAATTATTTTTTAAATCTAAATCAATGTTGACAAATCAAAGTGCTGAATATTGATTATTCACAGCATAAATGCTGCACGCTGAATAACAAAGGGCGTATCGTATTCCGAATTAAGACCAATACGCCCTTATATAACCTAGCATATAAAATGCATATGATATAGCCTAACGTGGATATTGCAATATACGGGCTTTTGAAGAAACTCTACGTCATTATTTAAATGAATATTCACACTGTTCATAGAAATATAATAAAAACATTATTTATTATATTTTTATGTAAATGTGTATGTAATATTTATTTTCAATATATCTGTATTCAAGACCAAAACATGTACTTTCTCCACTGAGCATTAAATTAATTACTTTTGAATATGTTTGTCAATATATTTAAGGTATCGATTTCTAATGAATTTTCTAATTTTTAATGAATCTGTCGAAGAGACGATGATCGATGGGGAAGAAAAGTATTGGAATGGCGCCCAAGAACTGGCAAACGAAGCATTGGCCGACCCCCTACAAGATGGACTGACGATATAAGAAGAATAGCGGGAGTAACCTGGAAGGCGGAGGATCGAAGAGGATGGAGACTCATGCGGGAGGCCTACGTTCAACAGTGGACGGACACAGGCTGATGATGATATGATGATCGATTTCATAAAATAAAAAATAAAAAATAAAGAACGTCGAAAATCAGTTAACTTTTAAAAGGACGCGTCAAAAGATCCAATTTTCCGGCACCAAACTTAACTAAGTGTAATATTTATATGGATCACGTCGGTATTTCAATGATAAACAAATTCTTCTTCTATATAAAGGACAAATTCGACCAATCCTTGAATACGGCAGTCACCTTTGGGTTGGAGCCTGAAAATACCTTCTAAGCTTTATTGACTCAGTTCACAGAAGAGCAATTCGTTTGATAAACAATGACACCCTTACGTCTAATCTACAATAAATGGAACACAGGCGTAAGATTGGTTCACTTAGTCTTTTCTAGACTAAGTGAACCAATCTCACAACCGAAAAACTCGTCTTACACTTGTCGAACATCCATACACGGTTAATGTGTGTCAACCAAGATCTGTCAGTTTCCAAAGTTCCTTCTTTAACGCCACCGGTAGGTTTTGGAATTCTCTTCGAGTGTCTGTATTTCCTCTTTCATACAATATCTCTTCAAAAAAAAAAGATAAATATACACTTGCGATCTCCCCAATCCACACACAAACACGAACACAACACACGTTTCCCGCACGCAGCGTTCAGCCTCCCTGGCTGAGCGTCATAGAGTGCACTAGTCTTGACCGGCTGTTCTATCTTGCATGCGTTAACATAAAAAAGGGTACCGGGTGTGTATTTCGCATTTTTATAGCAGCCTTTGGGTAACTTTTTATGTTTCTTGAGTGAAGATATTGACATATTTAGTGTAATATTGCTTCAGATTCAGTGCTGGTGTTGACTGATACGAAATGTTTTCAGATGGTGATTTTGTAATAATAATACCGTGTTATTTGTGTGTCAAACATGATATACTTATGACATGGTTTTTGTTGTTGCAAGTCCAACTATTTGCGTGAGTATCCCGACACTAGTTCTGAGTGTTCTGAGTGAAATCTATAAAGGATTAGATTATTGAAACATTTTTTTTTTAATCAAATATAAAAAGATACATTTTTTACACAGTTATTTTAATTTCCAATCTTTTTTTTTTTTTTTTTAGATTCGCTTACCACACCACTTGAAGATAAGATCTTGTGTGTGGCGTGGGATTCATCTATGTTATTTTACAGTTGTATATAATTATACAGAATTTTACATATACACATTTATACATTTACATGATTTTGATATAATACTAACATTATATAAATAAAAGTTAAGACACTATATATAGAATTAAATCTGAAGTATATATAAATTAATAATACATTTTTATTATATTTCATTATTTCAATTTGTTATGCAGTGATTTCGGTTCTGTTCGTAAATCTTTAAAAGTACGGTTTAATCTTTTATTCTAAAAAGTAATCCGAAATATTTAATTTAACTTAAGTAATCTAGTAAAGACTATGATGTGGTATTGCCATTGATCATAACGATAGTAAATCTATGCAACGACTCTCAATATCCATGAAAGAATTTCTGCTATAGACGCAAACCATCTGAGAAGTAATCGTCTTCACGGTTAGTAGTCTTGCTCCACGCTTGCGTTCTCCTCATCGTCAGTTGCATAGCATCTGGAGGGTCTGATGAAGCATTCAGCTTTCCGCATGACGACTTCTGATGGGCCATTGTCAGCTGCTAAGTGTCGGATGATATGAGCAATTAAATATACAGCATCTGACTGTGCTTGAATGATGACAGAACATATTTGATGTATTTGTCATCAGTGATGCTGGAAAAGAAAGATTTGTACTGAGTGTATGGACAGGTAAATTGACAGAACAAGACAAAAATGTACATTATCTTACTAGCTTTTTGGAGATTTACCTTTTGCATTTAAATATACAAAATGTAGAACTTATATAAAAATATAAAAAATATACAAAAACGTACTTCTCAAAAGAAATCGACAGGCATATCGACTGGGATGGGCAGCATTTGGAAAACTAAAGTATATTTTTAAAGCGAAAATTCGTAAGCCACCGCACGAGTCTACATCCTCTTCGATCCTCCGCCTTCCGCATCGAGGGCTCTCCTGCTATTCTTCTTATGTCGTTAGTCCATCTTGCGGGGGGTCGGCCAATGCTTCGTTTGCCAGTTCTTGGGCGTTATTTTTAGCGACACTCAGAGCATGGATCTCTCCATAGCACGCTGGGTGACCTTTATTTTATGGGTAAGATTTGCTGTTAGATTCCACATCTCTGCGCCTTATGGCAATACAGGGAGGATGCATTGGTTAAACGGAATTTTCGGAATTTTCGCTTTAAAAATGTACCTTAGTTTTCCAAATGCTGCCCATCCCAGTTGTATTTCGATGTCGATTTCTTACATTTTGTCCAGGGTAACAGTTTTAGTCAATTACTATTGGTTCGTTAAAATTATCATTCGGAGTAGTAGTGGGTTCATGAAATAAGTAAGCCACGTAGTACGCGTAAATGAAAATAGCTTATTGATTGATATGAGCTGTTCGTTCTGATTTTCAGTTATGGAAATCACATACAACATTATTAACCAACCGATCGGCCTTTTGTGTTGTGCGTGAAGCGATGCTAACTTCAGTTCATTGGTTTGAATAATTGTGTAACTCTGTAAAACGAAAACAACAGATGTGTTCGTCGAATTACTTTATTATGTAAACACATGCAGAGGAATAATCGATGATCGAAATATTAATTTATGACATACTTCAACACTGAATATAGATGCGATACTGCGCTTGTATTTATAGTTTACAACTATATATTCATCAATGTTCATCTACACACCCCTACTGGAACATATGGCTGTCACAAACTAGTACGCGTGTAGAAATCTTGATATTTTGCTGGAAATCGGGTTTTTGGTCCCTCACAATTATCTGAGGAGGAGGAAGCACAGATTGTTCGTACTCCTTAAGACAATTAATGACTCCTAACTGTTGTCTGCCATTCTACAGAATCCATTTCCCAACCTTACAATTTCCTTATCCATTCCTAGGTATTTCATGGTTAGCAACGTGTAACCAAAGAAGGCAATTCGAGACTCGCTGTAGTAAACTTACTTCACTGTCTTAGATTGAGGTCTATTTGACATCTAACTGATGCACCTTGAATCACGGGAAGGCCTTTCGTTACTCTCTAACGAGTATCTTTTTGCGTGCGTCTAGTAACGGGTCCCCATCTGGGTCTCCAAAAACAGGACGGGACAGGGAGGGTTTTCACCAAGCGTTCTCTTTAAGAGTAATACTAACCTGCCAGAAAATATACTACTTGGGAGAGTGTTCCGACAGTTCAAGCACCAGTCGCCTTGAATGTTGATATATTATACACGATAAAAGCCTACTTAAGATATAAACTCCATGAATTCGTTTGTAGAAGTTATTTCATGGAACTTTATGTTTAGCGAGCTAAGGGACATTCTAGTATATTTCTGATTAATTGATATCTTGATGTTTCATTGTTTTTAGAAATGACATCAGCATGATAAAGCCCTTGCTGACTGGTACCGAAAACCTCGATACACAATCTATCGTCTCTTATTTTCGTTCACTTATCGGACACGTTTGTGTTGTCATTTTGTAATGCCGTCAGGATAACTAGTTATAAAGATCGCCACTTTCGGCGTTTGGTGTTACTGAGCGTGGTGCCTGGGGCAGTCAGTTGTGTGCCGATGGCGACGATGTCATATTGTCGTTGGCCCGGCCTGAATGCTGTTAAAATTATTGAAATATATATGTCAATATGCTTCAGAAAAAGTCTTTGTGTTGTTAATCTGCTCATCATCCTGCCACCACGCAATTCAATAACAAAATTAGAGAGGAGGATGTCAGAAAAGTATTTACTATTTCATAATGTTTTTAAAAGTGGACAGTGAAAATTAATTGAATTAATCTGCCACCATAATCGTTGACTTGCATCACGCTGGTTTTGCCTATCTGAGCTCCCCGTAGTTCATTGTGTGTATAGTTCCCAACGAGCTAGCAAAACGGCAACAGCCTTGGAGCTTGAATAAAATAAACTATAATTTATGATCTCCTGCGGCATTCAAGTTACATATCCTAGTTACATACGAATTTGTCTCATAACCGAGTGTATTCAATATAAAATATTAAATAAAGCTGCACTGTCCGCTCCATCATTTAGTTATTATTTAAAATATCAAACCATTGCATCCTTGTATTCTACGCAGACATCTGGTTTTAAAACTTATTATACGGCTGCATTGTCTTTTGTTAAGAATCTAAGATTTACAGAAAATATGCGCTATATAGGCGGCATATTGTTACTTGCTTTAAAAAAAAATATTTTTAAAAAATGCTCAAGGATATTGCATGGGATTTTCTGACAAATATTGCATGACTCTGTATTGATTTACTGGGCAATTATTCAAATATATTATGTATTACGTGCCGGTTTCATAATTTTAATTGCCATGTATTTTATGTAAAGTCCTGATTATGTATTTCACACTTAAACATATTCATTTCGTGGAATAACATAATTAGAGCGATACTTTCCGTTTCATAAAAAACTTTTACCCTAACACGTAATCGTACGAAATAAATCATTTAGTTAACGTTTATTGGTAATACAATATCCTTTGTAATCTATAATCTCTTTAAATATTAACATACTCGTATTTTACTGCACGCAGCATCCAGCTGACCTGATTGATCTTCATAGATTCCGTGAAAATAAAAATCTGTTGTACTGATTCTTATTTATACTATAAACTTACTTTTCGTATGCTTAAAAGATAAATAGTTCAACTAAAAAAAAGTGGTGAGGCGGGTATGCTGTTCCACTTATGAGTCTCTTCAAAACCTACAATGTTTTATTTCTTTCGCCTAGTGCGCGGCGTGTTCAGAAATCCTGATATTTTGTTTGAAATTGGTTTGCTTGTCCGTGACAATTATTTAAGGATGGCACAGATTGTTTGTTCTTCCTAGAGGTTATCCTAACCTGCCAGGGATTTTGCCTCTTGGGAGAGTGATCAGACTGTTCAACTATATCGCCTCGAATATTGATATATTCCACTTGAGAGAAGCCTAGTTTCGACATGAGCTCCACAAATTTATTTATCAAAGTAATTTCGTGGAGTCTTCTGTTTAGCGGGCTCCGGGACTTTTTAAATGATTGTATTATTATTGTGTTATTTATAAATTGTTGTGTTATATCCTGATTCAGAATCGAATTGAATATTTATATTTGTGATGTTTCTGGAAGAAAATAAACAGAAATTGAAACTAAGCGAAGAAGGAACACAGCGGTTAAAAAGCATAATGATCAAAATTCATGACAAATGTACAAAGTAACGAACTAGTTACTTACATATATTATACAACAGTGATCTTGATATTGGACCTTGCAATGTAACAATTCGTACCAGGAAACGCATGAAAATACAATAACAATTTATTTAAACATGTTTATGTGAATTCGCAATGATATCATGAATTTTCATAATAAAATAAATATTTCATGTAATACAAGTGTATAAAACATATTAATATTTTTATACAAAAAACTCGTCTATAAGCCTCTGGAAAATTAAGACAAAATGCAACAGTTTTATTAGACAGATAATGCATATTTCGTTTTACTTCTAAATCAATTTAACTAAGTGAATATCCTTATAATACAGTACAATTCAAGAACCTTAAAAATGCTGCTTTCTGTTGGTTCGTTTGAATCTGTTACGAAAACTTATTTAAAATACTCTCTCGAATTTTTAATTGTATTGCTTACAAATATGGATGTTATATTGCAATTTACCGGCGGGTATAGCTCAATGGTTTAAGCGTTTGCTTCGCAAGCCAAGGGTCGTGGGTTCGATCCCCGAAGGAGTTTAAAAAAAAAATGATTTATGAACTCTAAAATATCCCTGGTTAGAATAGTCTATTAATTAAAATTAGTGGTAGACGAAAGTCGTCCCGTGAAGACCACCGATTCATTGTAACTTCCTGTAATAATAAGGATGATGCGTGAATCTCGGGCTGTAGTCTATTACGTTGGCGGATCAACACTCCACATGCAGCGCTTTTAGTCAGCCATATGCAACACGGTAAGCGTTATAGTATTCCACAGATGAGACTTCAGAATTACTAACACCATCTGTCGGTATTATCCCGTATGTCTTTACATAAATAAAATAAAAATATATATAATATTTTACTGTGCTGTTTTGTCATGAGCTTAGCATAATAAAGTTTTACAAATTTATCTGCTTATGAGTCACGTTATTATTAATCTTTTCAAAAAATTAATTGTTTTTCAATTAAATGTCTGAAATGTATGCAAAATGGTTGTACATCGAATTATAGACTACGGGGTTCATTTTTGGTTTTTCTCTTGATTACACAAGTATGAATTTTAAATTATTTTTTCTTTCAAATACTCGTAATTTTGTAGTCTAAATTTAAGCATTGCAGAAGTTGTAATTAATGAAATAACATTATAACCGGGATATTGTAAAATACATTTGTGAAAAAAAAAACTAAGGCAAGTTATGCCAATATTTCTTGAATAAAAACCTGTTGAGTTACTTTCAAAGTAAATAGAATTCACACTGGACTGCTGGTTCAGAAAAACCTTTCGTATAGTGTACATAATTTAATGTTGTATCGTTGAATTATTGAATATTTTTTAATACTCATATCTTACTAATAAAAACTCGTGTGTTACAATATAATACACCAAGTTAGTTCTTTCATTAAAAATGTAAAGAATGATATTTTTCCTTCTTACTTTGGGATACCTTCAATGATTTTTTTACCATATATTGAGCATATGGACACTGCAAATTTGTATTTCATAGTTCTTTAAGCTCAGATAGACTATGCTTTGTCCCAGAACATCTGTATAACCAGTGGTCTACATGGAAACATGTTCGTAGATAGTTCCTGAAAGCCTTCAGGGCAAAAGCCTGAGAACCCTCATAGACTGCGGCCGTATTACCAGAGAAATATTTGGGTGTTCAATAGTCAGGGTTTTTTTAAAGGAGATCGGTTGATTAACCCGAAGCTCTCGCAAATAAACATGTATATAAAAATTACCATTTTTTTTTATGTAAACGCATGCAGGAGAGCACATCCGGTCAAGACCAGTGCACTCTATGACGCTCAGCCAGGGAGGCTGGACGCTGCATGCGGGAAACGTGTGTTGTGTTCGTATTTGTGTGGGTTGGGGAGATTGCAAGTGTATATTTATCTGTTTCTTGAAGAGATCCAGATTGTAGGAAGGAGGAAACACAGACGCTGGAAGATCATTCCATAGCTTACCGGTGGCATTAAGGAAGGAACTTTGGAAGCTGCCAGTTCGTGGTCGACATATATTAACCGTGTATGGATGTTCGGCAAGTGTAAGATGAGTTTGTCGGCTGTGAGTGGGTGCAGGAGGAATTAGTTCTTTAAGTTCCGAAGAGCAGCGACCGTGGTAATAACGGTAGAAAAGGTATAGTGATATCAGCTTGATTACAGTCTGGTGCAGAAAACCCTTGATATGCGATCTTTTGCCGTTTATTTTTGTTCGTTCATTTGACAAGCATATATAAAATAGTAAATATGATACGCGGTGTTACACAATATTACGCCTAGTGACCAGTAAGAGTGTTCGGCGAAACGACTATCACCGATTCACTTTCTGCTCGGGCACTGTCAGTTACACATCGTCGTTTGTGTCCCGGGTAGAATATCGAAATTTGTCAGTTTTTATTTAAATCTCTGTATTAACAATGAACGCCAGTGTGCTTCTCTACAACTTCTTTGATTTGGGACTTGCTGCTCATCCATAAACCATGTCTTCAGATAACGATCTCGGTGACATGGAGTTGCCATTGATAAACGGGGGACGTCATTAGATATCATTAAATTAATCAATTATTAATAAATCTAGACCCCCATGGCCATAAGTTGTTAATCGACAATTTTAAACAGTTTATTATTGTTATTTTTCATATTCTTTATCCAAATAATGAAAAGACTTGTTTTTTTAAATTATTAAATTTAAGTATGAAAGTAATTTTCGAATAAAAAATATTTGGCATTTAATTTTCGTATGATTATTTACAAACAAATAATAAAACAAAACATAAAGTTCTAATTAACTGGAAATGTCGCGATTGTCAGGTGACTTCTCGCCTAAGGGTCTTAAGATGTTCGAATTCAAAATGTACATTTAAATTAATATTTAAAATTAATACATCATACTTGTTTATTACTGTCGAATATATAAAATTCTTCCATTATCTTCATCTCGCGAATAAGAAGGTTCTTGATCTGAATCCCACGCAAGGCTTCTTATCAAAATTAATTGTTAATAGTTAATGCACTAATGGAGATCGAGATGCAAGATTTTGTTACTGCAAACCAATCCACAGGATTGATACTACGAAGAAGAATGCACTAATGAAGTTATGAGTACTTCATAAATTTGAGATAGAGTATACTAATTTTAATTGTAGTTAAATAATACCTTCATTAAACTCATTTACTCTAAATCAGGGGTTTTCAACTGGACGCCGATCCGTAAGAGATCGTTGGTCCGCGAAAAAATGATATGATTTTATAAAATGTTTTTAATCACTGAAATAAACAAATGATTAGTATGATTTTGATTTTACAAGGATAACCATAAAATATATCTTCTATTTAAAATTTTAGTTTAATGACTTACAACTGCAGCTGCCTTTTTGTAAGACCCCGGACTATCGCTATCCCAATCGGGAGTAGAGAACTATACATTGTATTTATTTGGCGAAGTTCTGGGTGACTGAATTGACATAGGATAAGAAAATATCAAAAACGGCTAATAGAGCTTTTATAGTGGCTGTTTGTGACGACCATCTGCCCCGGTTAAGAGATTGTATGCCAAATAAAATTAAAAAAAACTCTTACCAGAGATAATGAAGCTGTGTAACGCCTTTAAAAATAGATCGCTACAAGATTTCCTTATTTTTTGACAGATACGGTTACAAAATGAAATCGACCTAATCATCCGATTGCCCTGTAAAATGTTTAGTAATAAGCGACCATACCTGCATACTACAGCAGTCATATTTTCAAACTCGAGTTCTTACCTTGAAAGTCAAAGGGATATACATAAATTTTACTCTGAAAAACTTCAACTGTGTGGCAGTACTTTATGAAGACTAAAGACTAAATGCTCTAGATATGTTCACTTAGAAAAAATAGAATGAAGAAATATGTACCAACACGCAGTATATTTATCTGTAAAAATCTGATAATCGAACATTTTTTTAATGCTATCTACTTATTTACTGAATATTTAATTGTTTTACTCGTATTTACTCCACATGTTTGTCATTTTTAAGTATTCCACTGTTATTATTTCGTCTCTTTCTTTATCTACTTTTTCATATCTGTCACCATACTGTATTGTATATCCTTATTTTCTCTTAGATTTGTTTAATCTCATATTATTTTTAATTATTTGTCATGTCATGTATATGTTAAACGTTTTAATGCTTGTACTGTACGTCATACATTTGGAACACTTGTTCTGTTTACTAATAATAATAAATAAATAATAAAGTATAATAAATTGTTCTGAAATCGTTTTTTTTCCAGCACTTATAATATAATGTTGAAAAAAATGCCATATTGTTATATCATTACAATAAATGCGCCAGCTTGTTAAAATAAAAATAAATATAAATATATGAAATATGAAAAAGTTTGTTTTATGCAAAATTAAAAATAGAAAAAAAAAACTCGGTATAATATTTCATAGTACGCTGGCTGTCACATCGACTTAAGTCAAGAATATTCGCATACAATACCGCAAATATATACAGTATGATCTTATGACGTTGAATTTTCTATAAAAGATATATATTTTTTGTGGACCATCTTCTTATTCTTCTTGTTCATGTCTGCGACGTCAATTTTTTTTGCCCAGCATCTGGCAACATCGATAGCTCGTGTGTTGCCCAGCATTAGGTCTTGAGATGTGGAGCTTGTTGGGCACATGGAACAAGATCTAAGGTGTGAGGTGGTCAGGAAGTCTCCACATTCACACAATAGTGACTCTCCCTGCCGAAGAATTTCCCACCGCTCGAGGTTGTCCTTTGTTCTACCAACTCCGGATCTTAATCTGTTCAGGGATTTCAGGTCCGCCAGTCATGGTTCTTGCCAGTTGGAAGGCCTTCCTTTGGAGTAATGAAATCCTCTGAAGCGACTCTTGTGGAGCATGTACTCGTATGATTGTGGCACGTGTGATGACGACGGTGGATCAATTGTCTTCATAAATGTACAGTTCTTAGCTAACTTTAGCATAGCAGGTGTCACAGAGTAACGAACAATGTTTATTTTAATTTTTTTATTCCTACAAAAATGAAAGTTAGTATTTTTCCAGTAAGAATAAATATTTTACAGTCGGAATGTGTAAAAAATCGTGAATATATATTTATATATATATATATATATATATCACATTAGTTCTTTTATCTTTTAGCTATCAGATGATGCATAAAAAAATATTTTATTTAACAAACGTTCATTATGTAAATCCATACATGTGGTGGCATTGACACATGTGGTTTACAGAAAAATTGCTCCTGTGACGAAACCTAACGATATTTATTTACATGCTTTACAGATTCCTGTAAAGAATACATGTAGGTTGATAAATGGAATGACTGCAGTTCCAAGTTTCTATCGTAGATGTCACAATGAGGACTGAAAGTAGCAAAACGATTTATCACGGCTCCCGTTGTCAACGGTAGGAGAATCTCGGACGGCATATATCGACAACCGATGCAAAAAGGTTAATAATCGCGTGAATATTGTTGTTTGAACACCGTGGATGAAAATCGTTGTCAACAACATTTTTTACATACCTTGTATGTGAACATAAATACTTATCATATAATCAAGTAAAATGAGAAATACGTATGTAAGAAACTCCCTGTACTCTCGTCCTTAAGCCCGTTTGATATCTCTGTTTTGAAGACGAATCTTAAGACATTATCTTCATTTATCTTTTGCGGAAAGAAAAGAAGAAAAGGTAATAGAAAATTCTCTGGCCTGGCCTCTCTCTGTGTTCTTTCACCGGCTTCAGTGGGTCTGCTTATAAATTATATTTTTTCCTCAACGGAAAGACCTTCACGGAGAAAATACATTAAATAGACAATAGATATATCAGAACGATTTCGCTGTTATTATTTTCTATTTTTTTATATGAAACATCTATTATGTTCTACTTCTGTAGTTTTACTCACGTTAGTGAATACGTGACCCAAAATTGTTTATAGATACAACACAGAAAAATAAAAATAAATTAAAATTAATTTAATTTAAATTTTGACCATCTTTTATTTATACGGATTAAATATTTATTAGAAAATTATTTTATTTTTTCAATATTCTAATATTCTTTTATAGATCATTGACTATAAAACAATATTATTAGTAATGAAATATACACATACTATACATCAAATTCTTTATACACAACAATTCATTCAGAAAAATATCAGCAGATGCGGGATGCAAACCGCGGGCCATGGAACCAATTTACCCAGGTCTTTATATACCGCTTAGCCATCTCGGCTATTTCTCTGTCTTTTATTTAGTCTTACGGTAAAATTTAATTATTTTTTATTCTTGCTCTAGAATTATTGAAAAATTATTCATTCTCAATAACACTTTCTTTTTTTTCTGACAAAAACTACTAAATAGTATTATCGATCAGTATATGACTAGAATTTATATTTTTTGTCGGAATTTTTAATTGGTTATATTCAACTTATCTTTATTATTAAGTGATGAAGCTTAACTATTTTCTTGTTTGCGCTTTTCAGCTGAACCAGTTAGCTTTTTCCTGAGATACTTTTATTTTCTAGTTACTTACTGAAATTATGTTACATATAAAGATTCTCGTTGTTGATCCTATCGATAAGTTTTCAATGATGCACAGAATTTACAGGACAAATCAACTAGACGTACATATGCTCCATAAATAATCTCTATGTAGCTTGGTTTATTGGAGTTAAAAAAGTAAGCAAAATAATGTTTGAAATAAAATAAATTGAAGATAAGCGTGTCGTAGAAACAAGTGCTTTAAAAATAAAGCGTTCTAATATTATAATAATTTATAAATATTTATTTATTTACCTTGTTTTAACATGGATAACGTAAGATTTTTATTAAGAGACTGCAGTTTCAACTAACTCGTAGCCTTTCTCAATTCATCACTTGTTGCGATAGTGCTTTATAAGTGGTCAAACCCATTTTATGTAGGATAGGGGGTAGGGGTGTGTCTACCAGGGAATGATAAGAGAGGGAGACAGATAGGGTTGGAAGGTTCTAAATAAAGCAAAAACTAAAAAAAATACAGTTTAAGAGAGCTTACAGATTTTTTAACGATTCTTATCATGATTGAAGTGTTTTTAAAATGCATTGAGAATCTACACAACAGCAGTGGAACAATGAAAAAAAAGTGAAGCATTTGTCAAGCACTGGTTCTAAGGGTATTTTTTCTGAAAACATTAAGGTTATCAACTCAAAATACTTGGTGAAACTACATAATTATAATTTTAAATTAATTTTAATTAAAAAATTAACAATTTAAAAATATTTAGTTTTGATTCACATTTATTTTAAACAATTACATGTTTCGGCCTCCCTGGAGATCATCTTCAATAATGGTATTTTTTGTGTCTTAAAAATATATATGATGATCTCAAGTTGCTTGGCTATGTTTAATTGCTTTTTTGAGTGTGTAAATGAAAGAAACACCTGTCACATTCACGAATCACTTCAAAACAATATAACCGTTTAATTACTCTACAGTGTAAACCGCGTAGTTCAACATCACAATATAATATAATACATTAATAGGCTAGTTGTGGGGCGGAAACTAAAGTTGTTGAAGATGCCCCAGTTGGGCTCGTACGTTCAGGAAGCGAAGGTGGAAATTAATTTGGTTCTTAACTCATTATTGATTAGGCCCGTGGCCCATTAGGGGACGCTGAAACTTTGCAGCGGATGCCTGAAAACAGGGCCGCTCCTGAAAATGAAGAAATTGCATGAAAATTCTAATTTCATGTCTACGATCTCTACTACTCTTCAACACTATTCCTCAACATTTACGGTCGTTTCTTTGACAAATATATTTCGCCCATTTTCAATTGAAAGTGTTAATATATATATATAGAGGATAGCCTCCAGCGCTTGATTTCTTTTTTGGGTATTCACGTTTCGGATCCTATCTTTTAGAGATGCCTCGAGCATTGATCTTTCCATGGCAAGTTGATTGAATTTTATTTAATGTGTCCATGTATCTGCGAAACAATGTAATACTGGAAGTTTGCATTTGTTAAGCGCCTAAGTCTTAAGACTGCGAAATTTTCATACTTAAGTTTTTCAAATGCTTCTAAACTTGTTTATGTCGATTTTATTCGAGATGTCTTTTTTTTTAATTATCTATTGATAAATGACTATCATTTTTTTTTGTTTTTCGTTGCTTAGTTTTTTACTGTTCAGTTTTTTTATTGCTTAAAAAATATTTTGTTGGAATTAAGCGATCGTTGTTTAACATTTTTCTCCAAATTTTTGATAGTAAATTATTTTTCTGATTTAGTATTTTCCAAGTACGCCCCATTTTGTACACGGCTCCTATACTAGAATTGTTCTTGAGAAATGGCCAATTTTCTGTGTTTCAATCCAGTTGTATTTATTGCCTCAACTGCAATATCGTCTACAAGTTTCAGCCACTTTCAGATACTTTCAGCCGCTTTCAGTAGGTCAGACCCATATGTCTGCCTTATTCTTAGTTTTTCAGTAAGTCTAAATTCTACTTCGTGTTCTTCAATAATAAATGGAAGCTTTCAGATCGGATAACTCTAAAGGGTTTTTTTACTTAATACTAAGTTCCCTACACACATTTCCCATTAGAAATAAGGAAAAAAACTTAAGTTTAATGTTATCTTTATTGAAATATTTACTTTGAGGTTTACTTGAAGTAATGAATAAGTTGTCATGTGTTTATATAATTAAAAATAATTGTATTTATTTTTCAGTTTATCACAAAAATAGTTTAATTATATAGATTTATCTAGACAAATAAATACAGTTTTCTTAAGTTAAGTTTAAAAACAAAGTTAATAAATCTCACACAAAAATATAATAAATAAACTTAAAAAAAAACATTAAGCAGTATGATATAACATGAGAGTATGAAGTTAAAAATATTTACCTGAGGAAAATTCGCATAAAAGACGGTATTTTTAGACATTTTGAGCAAATTATTATCATATAAGAGTATTTTATAATATATACGAATAAAACCATTTGCATGACGCCAACTTGGAGTTTAATTTCGGTAAAAGTTTCACAGATAACCTTAAAGTTAAAACAGTGCAGAGAATAAAATATCATGAAACTACATATTTCACGTTCTTTGAATACTCAAAAAAAAATCGAACAAGCAAGAATGTTACACTTTTTTTTTACTCATACAGTTTAATTTAAAAACCAGCTTAGATTTACACTACCGCACAATTAAAAAATGAAAACTGTCGTAAATTTTATCAGAATGAAATAAACCATTTTCTATGTAACAACAATCGTCTCTTATACGCTTGATACAGTCAAGGTTCCGGAAAAACGTACAAAAATTAAAAAGCAGTTATTATAATAAGTTTTTAGCATACTTTTTTTCATAAGAAAAACTTACTTCATTATTTTGTATTTGCAGGCTATATTTTAGCATACCTAATATTATAATTATAGTATTTCGTGGGCGAATAAAAACATGCCTAACGTTATAAAAAACGCCGAGAATGTCTGCGAACATAAATCTTTCCCATGTCCCAAAAATAAAATTCCCAAAGACGCGTTCCCAAGTTCACCCAAGCCCAGAACTTGTCCCGTCCTGAATGCTGAATTACCATGTTCAGGACCGCATTCAGTTTTTTTTTTCATATTTTTTTTATATTAACACATGCAGGAGAATACCAACAGATGGTGATAGTTATTATGAAGCCTCATCTGTGGAATTCTATGATGTTTACCATCGTGTATATGGCTAAAAAGGAGATTCGCAGTGGATTTTCAGGGGAAAACCAGTCGATGGCGTAACCAAAAGAACGGCTTACCACAAGGCAGTGTTCTTGCTCCCATACTATTTAATATAAACACAAACGACCAACCCACCCCTAAAGACACAGAGTCTTTCATATATGCGGATAACTTAGGTTAAGCAGCGCAAGCAGTAACGTTTGAAGAAGTTGAGGACATCCTAAGCCAGGGACTAAACGAGATGTCCCATTACTACAAAAACAATCATCTCAAACCCAACCCATCAAAGATACAAGTCTGCTGTTTCCACCTTAAAAACAGGGAAGCTAACAGAAAGCTTCGTGTCACGTGGGAAGGTAGAGTACTGGAACATAGCGACCATCCAAAATACCTCGGAGTCACTCTAGATCGCACCCTCACCTTCAGGCGTCATTGCAGCAACATCAAACAGAAATTTGCAACAGGGAACAACCTCATCCGCAAACCGACCAACACTCACTGGGGAGCCCAACCACCTCTTCTTCGTACCTTAGCTTTAGCACTTTTTTTGTCAGCCGGAGAATATGCGGCACCAGTGTGAGGTCAATCAGCCCACTGTTATCAAGTGGATACTGCCCTGAATGATGCATGCAGAGTCGTCACAGGCTGCCTCAAACCAACACCCATTTCTAAACTATACCCCTTGGCTGGCATCGGACCACCACACATAAGACGCAAAGTCATATGCGCCGAAGAAATGCGTAAGGCAATCAACCAACCGTCCCACTGCTTGTATAATCAGATACCCCCAACACCAAGATTAAAGTCGTGAAGCAGCTTTCTGAAATCCACATTACCTCTCTCACCCGGCCCTGAAAATGAGAGACTCCAGCTCTGTCAACAAATAGCACCAGAGGATTTCATTACTCCAAAGGAAGGCCTCCCAACTGGCAAGAACCTTGACTGGCGGACCTGGGAGTCCCTGAACAGATTAAGAACCAGAGTTGGTAGAACAAAGGACAACCTCGAGCGGTGGGGAATGCTCCGGCAGGGAGAGACACTATTGTGCGACTGTGGAGACCTGCAAACCGCCTCGCACCTAAGATGCTGCTCCATGTGCCCAACAAGCTGCACATCTCAGGACCTAATGCTGGGCAACACACGAGATATCAATGTTGCCAGAAACTGGGAAAAAATAATTTGACGTCGCTGACACGAAGAAGAAGAAGAAGAAGAAGAAGAAGAATACACTGGATTCATATTACGAAGAAGACTTTGTGATAAAGATTAATTCTGTATTAGGACCTGTCTTTCAGTAACAAAGATTTTCATCACTCAATGTGGTCCTGTATTTTCTCTCAGTGTACCGGGTGGTATGTTTGTTGTTGTTTTTCCTTCAGCTTTCTGACTTTTCTGCAAAATTTCGCCTCGTTACGGAAACTCTCCCCTGAGGAACGCTGCCGGCCTATCATTAGAAAACGTTTCAATATAAATTATTCAAAACAAACGTTTTTTTTTTGTTCTTCATAAAACAATACATTTTGTAGGCGCAGGTGCAAAGCGAATATTCCATCAATTGTTCTTTAAATATATTTACTTTAAAAAGTAAGAGATAAGTTTAAAATACACATTCCATTATAAATGTAATGAGCATGGTTTAATTGTTATGATTGTATGCTACTATCTATAGCAATGCGTTTGAACCGATACGAAAATGTGTTGTGCGCTTACAATGCAGAATTTTCCAGAATTTTAAACATTTGTACAAGACTGATCAACAAAAAACTTTTGTCATGCATCCTAAATATGCTGACAAGCCGCGGGTTCATCACGTGGCCGCGTGTAGGAAGGATGCAGGAGCAGATTATCAACACAAAGAACTTGTTTTTGAGTATGATTCGCAATTATTTCCGATAAAAATTTGACTTCCCCGTTATCTAGATCAAACGGGGCTTGACTGACGACTGCCCGAAACACTAACAAGCTAC
Source organism: Glossosoma conforme (assembly GCA_022606575.1). Lineage (NCBI taxonomy): Eukaryota > Metazoa > Arthropoda > Insecta > Trichoptera > Glossosomatidae > Glossosoma > Glossosoma conforme. The sequence goes on from JAGTXR010000044.1 coordinate 924,573, forward strand.
ACCTCCATGGCAATCGCGGCAAAAAGCAAATTAAAGATGACAATTGCGACAACATGAAAAACAAATAAAATGGCGCATGCAAGCGCCGTGTAATATTACATGTTTAAAACTAACGTTATTAGATGTGCATGTCAGGCGAGCGAACAAAAATAAGAGACGAAAGATAGTTTTTTGAGGCTTTTCGGCATCAGCCTAAAAGAGCTATATCAAGCTGATATCAATGCATTTGAATTTAATTCTCTGAGAAACATGGGACGACTTTCGTCTACCACCAATTTTAATTAATAGACTATGGACAAGCTTTTTACGGGTGAGGGATCAAATTCACACCAACTGGTAATTTTTTTTATGTCCGTCGGGGATCGACCCCACGACCTTTGGCTTGCAAAGTTAACGTTTTGACCATTGAGCTGTACCCGCCGGCAAATCTTGAAGAGTGTTTTTAGTTGTTCAAGAGGTGGCTTACATACAAAAATGATAATTGAAAATGTATATTAATAAAAATAAAAGTTCATCAACATCATCATCAGCCTCTATCCGTCCACTGTTGAACGTAAGCCTCCCGCATGAGTCTCCATCCGCTATTCTTCTTATGTCGTCAGTCCTTCTTGCAGGTGCAAAATGAAAGTTAACAAAGTAATATGATATTTAGTTATTTTTACCTTTATTTTGTTTCCAGTGGTTTTCAATGTTTTGGACCAATCGCGGTCCATTTTCAGCATTCAGCATACAATAATAATTATTAATCTTTTACAAATTTATGATGTTTATTTAATCGCATTGGTTAATTCTATTGTTCACCTCATCGTTTATAGGCTAATTAAATATTTAGTCAATTATTTAATATGTAAATTTCGTTATGCATTCAATGTTTAATTATGATAAACAAATATTAATTTAACTGATTATAAAATCTCCAATATAATTGAAATAAGCTATTATTTTGCATAATGTTTACATGCTTTATTTAGTGACGGTATTTGCACACATTTTAGAATATATAAACGATTGCCTTATATTTATTTCATCATCATCAGCCTATATTCGTCCACTGTTGAACGTAAGCCTCCCGCATAAGTTTCCATCCTCTTCGGTCCTCTGCCTTCAGCATCCAGGTCAATCCCGTTTTTTTCTTTTATGTCGTCAGTCCATCTTGCTTCGTTTGCCAGTTCTTGGACGCCATTCCAATACTTTTCTTCCCCATGGACCGTCGACTCTTCGACAGACTGGCCCTGCCCATTGCCATTGCCAGAAACAAAGATTATTGAAGAAGGTCTCCAAGGAGGCCGAAACATGTAATCGCTTAAAATAAATGAGAATCAAAACTCAATATTTTTAATTAGTTAATTTTTTAAATAAAATTAATTTAAAATTATAAACATCCTTATTCTTACAGGAATTCACTATGAATGGGTGATCTTCACGGGACAACTTTCATCTACCACCAATTTTGATAGATAGGTAATGACTGGCATTTTACGAGTGAGAGATTGATCTCTTTGATTTTTTTATTTAGTTTGAATTCACACCAACCTCGTATTGCAGAGCTCAGATATCGATTAACAACTTTTTTTAAGTCTCTGTTAGGGATCTAACCCATGAACTATTGTTGTCAAGAAAACGCTTGAGACACTGAGCTATACACGCCAGCTAAATGTAAGAAATAGTACTAAAAATATTAATACCAGTTAAAAAACGTTTTTTTTAAAATTATTATATAATTACTGAAAAATATGTATGCTTGTAATTTACGCTACGTAAATCTAAATGACCTTGACCCTTTTCCGATGTATAAGGCTTTGATTTATCAAATAATTACATGTTTGGCATGACGTATGTGGTGTGCGATCAAAAAATCAATGCAATCGCGAGGCTTTTGTTAAAATCAAAAGCAAGATCAAAAACACGCTTTGGGCGGGGCGAGACACGCACAGCCTTACAAGTGGGCAGACCACAAAGTAGACGTCTTCAGGATTTTTCAAAAAAAAAAAATGTCAGTACAATGGATCACACTGAGTACTGCTTCTCCGTAGTATCAATCCGGTGGATTGGTTTTCAGCAACAAAATCTTGCATCTCGATCTCCATTCAACTTGAGATGCAATCATTTTTTTTTGCTGATACATGGAATGTCTTTTAGACCTTTATTGTGATATTTTTCCATTTATTTCCACACCCAAATGCCGTTGGCCATAAAAGTTAATCCGCCTTAGCAGAGCATTTATTACCTCCACGACAATAGAGTGCCCTAACCAGCTTGACCTGATGAGGTTAGCCGGGTGTTATTATTATTATCATTAATTATTCCGGCCAACATTCGGTCCCTGTCTATATTGGCCGACTGATGTCGCTCACCCGCCACCACGAGAAGGAGATAGATCAGGATTTTCCTTTCATCGAACCTGTGACCATAAGGCATTTCGCAGAGTCCTCCAGTACTTTTAGGGGGCTAACTGCTTACAGAAATTAAAACCATGGTTTTCCACATAATGCAAGGATCATTAGTAATTTGATTGTAAATAAATTTTGCCGTCCTTATAGCGTCTGCGTCGTTTTTTTCTTGTTCGGCTGTTACTCTTGTTATTTCACCAAAATCCAATGCAGCCGTAGAATGAGATTTCAAAACAAATGCTCACAATATATATTTTGAAATATTAAACAGCAAGATTTGATCAATTTTGGTGTTTCTACTTTTAATACTTAAATTTACTTTAGCACTATTAAAAATTGTTCATCAAGATTTTTTTTCTTTGTGTTAATGTATAAAATGTATAGACAGAACGCCAATGTCAAAACTATTTCGCCGAATTTCAATTTGGATTTTTCTACAAATTCGCAAAATTTGAACGTAAGTAACAATTTTTAACGCCTATGTTCGTAAAAAAACTATTGATCGTATGTTTACTTATATCATTCACCCTGTCAAATAAAAACATCAATATTATTTTTAACGACATTTGAATTATCTATAATATATTGATAGTTAGTTTTAGTTAGTTAAATTTAAATAAAAACAAAATAATATTCATTAAGTAATTAAATATATACATACTATACATCAAATTCTTTATACGCATCAATTCATTCAGAAAAATATCTGCAGAAGCGGGATGCGAACCGCTGACCTTGAAACCAACCTTTGTCCAGTTCTTTATATACCGCTTAGCTCTCTCGGCTATTTCTCCACCTGAGCTGACACGCATTAGAACTTGTATTTATATCATTGTTATCATCGTATGACGATAGATGTCTCTATAGTATATATTCAGAGTATGTATATTATTATTTTTTATTTTTTTATTATTATTCAATCAGTCTACATTTATTCACAAGTTTTTTTTTTTAATATTATTACTTTCCGACAGTATAAAGAATTTGATATATGGTATGTATATATTTAATTACTAATACTATTTTAATATAGTCAATGATCTATAAAAGAAGATAAGAATATTGAAAAAATAAAATTATATTCTAAAAAATATTTAATCCATATTATTAATTTGGTAATTTTTAAATTAAAATTTATTTAAACTTATGCAGTTTCAGTACTGTCAGTTGATAACCTTAATGTTATAAATATTTTAAACATTTTTTTTTAGGTAAACACATACGGGAGAATACCGACAGATGGTGATAGTAATTCTGAAGTCTCATCTGTTGAATTCTATGACGTTTACCATGGTGTATATGGCTAAACACTGCATGTGGAGTGTTGATCCGCCAACGTCATAGACTACAGCCCGAGATTCACGCATCATCCTTTATTATTACAGGAATTTACTATGAATTGGTGGTCTTCACGGGACGACTTTCGTCTACCACCAATTTTAATTAATAGGCTATGACTGACATTTTACGGGTGATGAATCAAATTCACACCAGCCGGGGTATTTTAGAGCTCAGAATTCGATTAAAAATCCTTTTTTTTTTAATCTCCGTCTGGGATCGATCCCACGACCTTTGGCTTGCAAAGCAAACGCTTTACCACTGAGCTATGACCGCCGGCAATAATAAAACACGATTTCAATATTCGTACACCAGCTTGCTTTAATTCAGCATTCCCGAGCGTTGCAACTTGAAACGTGACGTATCCGTCACGTTTCAAGTTGCAACGTGAGTGTTATCACACTCATTCACAGCTGAGTGAAATAATGATCTCGCGTTGTGTTGAAAGAAATTCGCACTGAAAAATGAACTATTTTCCTGTTTCTGAAATATGGATACCCCCCCATCTTATACTTAAATACTCGACATACAGGTACTTCGAAACAAGTAAAGTTTTACAAGCATGTATTGGAATATTACTATAGCCAACGTGTAATTATAACTTCGAGTACTGTGAGATATGTGATAAGAACAACTGAAGCAACTGCCGGGGGAATTACTCAAGCATGAAATAAAGCTAAAATTAGACACTCGATACCTGTATTTCAGCCTTGAGGCTTTGCTGAAATTTTTTCTTAATTTTTTCAGGAAACAAATTTATTTTTGGCTGATCGAATAATGGATGAAATTTCATAATAATAAATTCATACAGTAATATTTGTGTATTAGTGAACTACGAAATTTATGTAAGCATTTTTCTCTCTGTGCTATTTAACTGTGATGTTTTTTTTCTTTAAACATGAAATAAATAAAAATTCCGATTGAAATAATAAAAAATAAGAAAATATATAGTAAAAATACATTTAATTTAAAGCAAGCACGATATGAAATTTAAATGTAATAAAATCGTATTTTTAACATAAATTATTAATTTCCACCGTAGGGCTATTCATGCAATCTCCTTAAATATCTTTATATTGTCAATGTAAAGTCAAACTTTACAACAAGTTACGAAACGTGGCAGCTTACAGAACTGGTACCATTTTTTTGTATCAATATTGTATAGATTTGTAATATTTTAAAAGAAAATAAACACTTTTGTCGACTAAATTCCATTGATACACTGTCGTTTGCTCTGTGTATAGAATAGATTTAAGGTGCATAGTTCGTGGTTCAAATGCCAGCATTTGCCGTTTTTTTTCACCAAAATTTACATGAGAAATGTAATAAAATATGATATTTGACCTACGAAGTTGTCTACGTTATAAAAGGTCTGCTGTATTAGACTTGTATGTTCTTACGGTAATGTATGAAAACCATGACATTGACTGTGAGTAATGTTAGATGCTGGGCAATTGCCCGACTGTTCTTATCAGCGCAATAAGAACCGATCGTTAACTGACTCACCTGTAGAAATCAATTTAGAAAAATGTGATCGTAAAACGGAAAAATGCGACACGAGCGCATTTTCTTGTTACTCTTTGTTCCAGAGAGTATTGTTGCTATATCGAATTCACGTAAAAAAATCGCGTATACTTGTAAATTTATCTAATAAACGGTATAATTATCGTATATAAGTTTATTTCTGTAATAGAAAGATCATTAATTAACTTGACTAAAATAAACGCGTGATGATTAACTAGAGTTATATAAAAGTTAAAGTAATGAAAATCATTGAAAGGAGGTTCAAGCTATAAAAAAAGCAACGCCTTCTGAATGTTTTTGGGTCTGCCGCGATACTGCAATGCCTCAGGCATGTTGACGGAGGTGCGAGTGGATGGCTTCCATGCCATAAAAAGGAAGTGTTGAGCTTCTCTGTGGGCGCTCGTTCGCCGCAGTCCCAACGCAATGGTCGATTTGTGGGCGGATAGGTGGGACTCACGGCTGAAGGGATACTGGGTGCGCCTTCACGTGACCATCCAGAGGGGATCCGGTGCTCCACTCACTATGTAGTACAATAATAATAATGTGGTGCATCTGAACATGTCAACTGATATTTTTTTTCTATTCTCTTTAATTAAATTTTTGTTTTTTTCTGTATTTACTTGGAATTATTGTATGATAATTTTTGATTATGGCACTGGTGGCTGTATAAATTAATATTATTTGAAGTTATTGGGCACAAACATATCAATTATTAATACTTATTATAGATAAATTCTAGAGTATTATTCACATTCTTGAAAACAGCGGTTTCGTTTTCAAGGAAAACATCTTCTCTTCTTCACGTGAATAATTGTACTGTTTACAGCTGTAAAGTATGTGGATGAAGATCATATAAAGTATGAAGTATGTATGTCATTATTGAAAGACTATTTATAGGAAACTCTCAATAAAAGCCAAGCTGCGGTCTTCTGGTCTGTGAACAAACAGTATTCAATGTGATCTACCTGTTTATAAAAACAAGTTAAATATATTAAGCAGGTTTCCCATAAAATAAAGCTCACCCATCGTATTATTGAGAGATTCATCGGATTGTATCTAAAACATACAATGCGAATCGAGGATATCTGAATAATAACTCAAATATTGGATGCTAACCAAAGAATAGGTACACTTAAGTGTCAATAAACGGGACATACGAGTGTCTGCCACAGAGACGACGATAGATGAGAAAGAAAAACGTTCGTGAACTGACAAACGGAGCGTTTGCCGATCTCCTGCAAGATGGATTGACGACATGAGAAGAATAGCGAGAGTGGCTTGGATGCAGAGTGCGGTGGATCGAGACTCATGCGGGAGGAACAGTGTACTGTCAGATGCATATGCACAATAATTTGAATTTTAAAGTTATAATTCAAAAAAATATATATCTTTTCAATTGTGCTTGTGTTAAATATGTTTAAGAGTCACGTAACATAGTCGCTTAATGCATGAATTGTAATCGAATGTTATCTTAGTTTACTCCAGTCTCTAATTCAACATCGCATAATCCAACAATTCAGCTTACCTCATCACATGGAATAATGCATTTCCGGTTCCGATTTACTGACTACCAACTCCACCATAAATACTGCGGTAATTACACAGTCAGCGGTGCTTTTCAATAGAACGCCTGTCCATTATGAAACGTCCACACATTGAAAAAAAAAAACTCTGGCATAGTATCAAATGCGGAAGAGGAATAGGTAATTGTTTGGTCCACCAGTTTTTTTTTTTTATGAAACATGTACTGCATTATTTTCTCATTATTTTCATTCCATATCCGCTTCACTTACTGGAGTATGTAGTCATCACAAACAGTCTTACATCCTTCTCTTTAAAAAAATGGGAATTATTAGGTCGCGTGAGGGCAGGATGAGAAGCAGGTCAGCAAACAAAGACTTTCTTTTAGAAGCACATTGATTATATTTACATAAAACTTTACAAGCTTCCGACCAAGCGGAAATATACCACTGGCCGTAGCGCGAACTTGTCTCGCTAAAGGGTGGGGTCTGACTACCGTTCTCCGCGCTCTGTCTCGGATTTTGCTCGCGCCGCGATCGGTGGTGTTTATCACTTACAAAAATGACAATATGACGGCGCACCTAAATGCACGACAAGCGACCCGAAATAAGAGACACAAGATTGTATATCAAGGTTTTCGGTGACAGAAAGCGAGGAATACATCATGCTGATGTCAATATGAACGTAAAAACTAAAAATATACATAAAATTTATGGCAATTGTTCCTTTTTTATTATTTATAATGTTCGGCTGTCGCCATCCCAATTGATTGAAGCAGTCCATAAACTGGTCGTCTTTATTGACGCCTCCCATTATTCTGTTCTCTGCGGTGTCCCGTTTTAATTCTCGCGGTCGGTAAGCGGGACATAAACGTCAAGGACAGCCGCTGATGCTGGTTCAGTGTCCTTCTGACTGTTATGACTATTATGATGTTAGACGTTGCAAACGGCGACTCAATAGCTCAATCATCGAACAGAGGGTTCCGAAAGACTCGAGAGGCTTTAAAAATAATTAAAAATATATATTATAAATATTTATTTATTTACCTTGTTTTTACATGGATCGCGTAAGATAAGTTCTCTATTAGGATACTACAGTTTCGACTAACTCGTAGCCTTTCTCAATCCTTCTCTTGTTAAGAGATAACTGAGCTGCGATTGTACTTAACAACTGGTCTTACCCATTTTATGTAGGAGAGGGGGCATGGGTGTGTCTTTCAGAGAATGATAAGAAAGGGAGACAAAATCTTGTTGTAACCACGCTACTTTAGATTAATTTAATGAATATGATGAGGAGAGAATCTGGGTTTTACACTTACTTAAACAGATTTTCAATATATTTAGGAATCACTTTTAGTTTTAAACACTTCCTGAATATATTTTGAATTGGAACATTGGATTCCTATCAAAATTTTAAAAATTTATCGCCAGTTGGCTATCTTCTGCTTTGGCTAAGTTAAGCTGCCTTTTTAGACCAAATGGTTCAGGTCATGGAAGCATCAGGCTAATTATCCGATATACTTGAAATTCTGATTAATAAATCTATACTATAGTAGTCGTCTCTTCAATTCCAAGGGTTCCTACCTGAGAGACTGACAGGAAATATATACTGTATGTAAACAGACATTTATTGTAGGATAATGAATGGATTAATGAAATTTTTAAATTTATTTAACTAAATATAAGCTCTGTACATGCCGCTAGTAGAGTTGATCCAACCCTTAAGTACAAATAAAAATGTCCAGGTCATGGTAGTATCAAGGTAATCCGAATTCCTTAAAAACGCGGATGATTGAATACCTAAATATTTATACCCTGGAGACCATATTCAATAATTATTAAATTAAGCATAATATATAAGCTACTGCCAGTTTTTAATTTAATCATTATTGAAGATCATCTTCAGAAAGGCCGAAACATGTAATCGATTAAAATAAATGTGAGTCAAAACTGAATATTTTTAGATTGCTTAATTTTAATTAAAATTAATTTAAAATTATAAATATTTAGAAGGTAATTGCTGACAATTTCAATATAAGTATTATCACAATATTAATTTCAAACCCTCGTTACTTAGTGGAATATGACACCTTACCTTCTTAGCTTTACTAGCATTTCTTACAGTGGTATTAACGTGTATCTTTGACAGTTTAACATGACTGCATAATCCTGAAGATACACCACAATCAGTCTGTTTTATCACCCGAGAGATGAGAGTCCAAGGAACTGACAAGTGTTTAGTTGAATCATCCAAGTCGAAGTGGTTAGTCCAAGTGATAAGTCCAGTGGTTAGTCGAATCACATGGGATACGCCCGCAGTCGTTAACCTTTCCTTCCCTGTGATGTGTATCTTCTACACATTGCTTCTAATAACCATAAATATAATTAATACAATGTTAAGATTCTAGGTATTCCTCGATAATATATCTAAGTAATGATTAAAATAATAATATTAATAATAATCAGAACTTATAGGGTACATTGGAACTATTTTGTGAATATCGGAAACAAATTTACGCTTTGCATGTCAATATATACACATACCTTGCAAATGTTTAACGTTAACGTTAATTTAACGTATTAAAAAAATGCATATGATTTTTAATAAAATGCATCTATGATATATGATACGAATTGAGCATAGTTTTTAACTCGATGTGAAAATTAACTCTGTTTTCATTGTCGAGTGCATTTGAAAAATCTCTAATTTTTTTCTATTTTTCGTCTCCCTCTCTACCGTTTCTTTTTCACTGATTTATTGATGAAATTAATTTCATATTAAATAGCGTTTTAATGTACACGTAGTGAATTTTGGTATTAGTATAACATTTAAACAATGCATCCATTTGAAAACTCCAGAGGTCGCGCCAATGATAAAAAGACGATTCGCATTGCGCAGAGTCCATAAGCAGAAAAACGATTAGAAGAACTCAGACGATAAACATGTCAAAAACCCCTTTAATGGCCCGAGAAGGAGATATGGCGGAGATGCCTTAATATACGGCCCGGGAGCAACGCTCGCAAGACAATAAAGGAGCAATAAAACTAATTGAGACCCTAATGAAGTGTCCGTCCGTGGGCTTCTCCGTGCCCTAAATACAGATTTAAGGTCCGCGAGGGCCGCATTAAGGACCTGACCCCAAATGATGAAGATAAACGGTAATGATGGCATCACGATGGGCTTTACTTTGCAAGGAACGTGCTGTTTTTGTTGTATAACACTAGAATAGTGTATATTCAATAATTGTGCTTTCATGTTAGTGAAACTATGCGCACAACTGTTGTGGTGATCTTCAATCGTGAGAAAAATGGAATTTAAGTTTTATTTAATTGTTGAATCAATGGTATAATTAACTATAAGAAAGATCATCGTGGAAATATTAATTATATTTGGCATTCCAGCTGGCATTTCTTGATTGGCGGACCTAGAAATCTTTGAACATATTAAGTAACGGAGTCAATAGAACAAAAGCCAATCTCTCACGGTGGGTAATGCTTAAATGTAAACACATACTGGAGAATACAGTTAAACGGTTACTGCAATTATTAATCAGGAATGATTTGCATATTTTTACTGGCCAATTGAGTATCGACGATGATGCCCTCATGCAGATAAATACAATACGAGTCTTTTTCTGATTATTCTATTTGGATTGATTTGAAACTTATACCCCTTGGCTGGTATCGCACCACCAAACATAAGACGGAAAGTCATATGCGCTGAAGAAGTGCGTAAGGCAATCAACCAACCGTTCCACTGCGTGTATAATCAGATTCTCCCAACACCCAGACTGAAGTCGCGAAGCATTTTTCTGAGATCCACACAACATCTCACATCCAGCCCCGAAAATGAGAGACTCCTGCTATGGCAACAAGTCGTATCAGAGGATTTCATTACTCCAAAGGAAGGCCTCCAAGCTGGCAAGAACCTTGACTGGTGGACATGGAAATTTCTGAATTGATTAAGAACCGGAATTGGTAGAACAAAAGACAAACTCGAGCGGCGGGTAATGCTCCGGCAGGGAGAGTCACTATTGTGCGGCTGTGGAGACAGGACCTTATGCTGGGCAATACACGGGCTATCGATGTTGCCAGATACCAGGCAAAAATAATATGATGTCGCTGACACGAAGATGAAGAAGATGTCTTTTTTGCACCAGGCTAATATTATATAATTTTGTAATTATCTACGATTTTTATAGTGATATCCTCCTCTTCCATTTAGAGACATCGATTTACTTGAGGAAGGATGCAGGATCAGGTTCACATTATAAACAACTTGTTTCTGTTTCACGATACATGTTTATTGTCACAAACGTCGCCCGCCACAGCAAACGCACAGGACGCACGCACTGTGACGGGCGCGTGTCAAACTTCAACTGCCAGCCCACGGCGCGATCTCACATCTCCACGGTACCAACTGCCAATATGACAGTCCTACCAACCGACGATAGGCCAAATGTCATAACAATTATTTTGGCGTATGCAAACACCGCTTAACATTCGATGTAGATGTCACGCAAGCGAACCAAAATAATAGACAAAAGATCGCTTGTTGAGGCTTTACGGCATCGGCCTTAAGGAGCTATATCAAGCTGATATCAATAGATACTTGAAAATGACAAAATTTATTGTAATAAAATGAGTGATTTTTTCAACGAATTGCTAAAATTGTATTTCTAAAAACAATACCGAAAAACAAAACTTTTATGAGAAAACAACCGAAAATTAAAACATAACACGTCAGTTTATACGATGAAGAAAAATGTTGTAAAACTTTCACGTACTTCACGTGTGGTGTTGTTTTGTTTACAAGAACGTGAATTTTCGCCAAAAATAAACGCAAAAATAGCAAACCGTGTTTTGTAAGCTAGACTATTCTCTTAGTACCAGGCTTAACCCTTCAAGCGATATATTTTTTAACTAGTTTCATGTTTAACTATATATTAATTACTTACTTTGATACGTTTCAAGAACCGACAACTATTTAATTTGGAAGTTTGATTTTGTGACAATAATGCCGTGTTATTTGTAGGTCAACCATGATTTACTTATGACAGGGTTTTTATTGTTAAAAGTCAACTATTTGCATTGAGTCTCCTAACGCTTTTTCTGGGTGTGAAGTCATTGACAATTGATGTGTCAAAACATTTACAGGGCCACACTTATACACTTATATGTAAATACTTCAATAATGAATTAAGATGTATAAATATTTTGTAATATTGTTGAAGGAAAATAAAATAATTGAACTGAATATAATAATTGAATTGAATTGAAAAAAGCTCTGGAAGTTACATATCAGATGATACACGTGTAGAAAAGGAAGTCAATTAAAAACCAAGAAAATTCAAATTTTCATTTTCAAAAGTTATAATCATTTATACGAGTATTTATATATAACGTTTTAAAATAGTATTAGATTTTTATTTTTTATTTTAAAGACGTTTAATAAATACGATTAAGTTAACTGTTTGTCTTTACAAGACTAATTGATCGGTAAGTTAAGACTTTTGCTAGACCAAGAAGTTTTTCTCGGTCCAAAGCTCGTTGTGCAATATATTTACAATAAATACCCGCGCAATCAGCGCATGATGCTTGCAACAGAATGACTGTCCACCCTGACTTCTTTAAGCGATGCTTTTTATTATCATAATTTCCATATCTGCAACCTAACTGGAGCTTTCGATTGTCACCTCCTACTGCCATAAAGCTCTCCCTCCCGAAGGTCTTCTGAGTATATTATATGTATAGTTCTTGACGGTTTTGTAAGACAGTGAGTCCAGGAGTTTTAGGAAAAGCCTGTTGTATCCGTTTTTTTATAATATCCTTCGTCATACAAAGTAAAAGTTACAAACATATCCACCTTTGCTTCCTAACAAACTGTAGTATAAAAGACCGTTTACTTACCTCGTAATCACTCACAAAGTTTTCCCACCAAAACTTTAGCGTTCTTCACAGGCATTTGATTTCAAACCCTACTTTTTTGTTGCTTTTAATTAAGGCAAGATCCAAAGTTTACCAGGCTTATAAATTACAGTGATTTTATAATTCAATAATACATATAAAAGCACATTTTCAATTACACATTAATACATTACTTTACTTATTGTGTATATTCCCTTACCTCGTTATTCATAACAAAATCAAACCAAAGTATTCGTATTCTGCTAAAACACGTTTTGAAAACTGCATTTGCATTTTCAGATTCCAAAAATGACAAAAAAGAAAAATTGTTTTTCAGTATTTTGAGGTGGGACTTAAAAGGTTGAGGAAAAACAACCCTTGGAAAATATTTGAAGGAAGAATTACACATATCCATCACCCGAGGCAGTCATATCGGAACACGTGTTACTCGAGTAAACCCTGTGACAGCTGAGTTTATTTTCTTCTAAAAAAATCCTGAAGTGTGTTACATACTTCTTTTTCAGGTGGTTTCAGATTTGCAGTTTCGCTTTGTCAGCGTAAATTTTTCGGTAATTAAACAATGTTTTGACCTCAAAATTATTGGTAATTTTAATCACCTTACTTTAAGTTTAACGTTTACGAGTTCATAAAGTTTATCTACCAGATTGAGTGGTAGCTTGTACTCATTATTTGCAACCTGAAATAAGTTGGTGACGACGCTTTATTCAGTTACCAACTGAAAATTTGCTGAATATCGTCGTCAGGCTACATACTGGGCATATGAATAAGCGCAATTAAGACTCACTTGCTATTTAATGGTATTTTCTGGTGGCTTTAGCTCAATGGTCAAAGCGTTTGCTTTGCAAGTGAGTTCGATCCCCGACAGTGATTTAAAAAAAAAGGATTTTTTAACGATTTCTGAGCTATAAAATACCCCCCGGTTAGTGTGAATTTAATCTCACCTGTAAAATTTCAGTCATAGCCTATTTATCAAAATTGGTGGTAGACGAAAGTCGTCCCGTGAAGGACACTTATTTATAGTAAATTCCTGTAATAATAAGGATGTTGCGTGAATCTCGGGCTTAAGTCTATGACGTTGGCGGATCAACACTCCACATGCAGCGCTTAGACATATGCAGAAAAGAGACTGGTCCATTTGGTGGTCTCCTTATATAGAGTGCCAGCTCAACTCCCATCTTGATAGATAGGTGACTCTATGGGACATACAAAAGCAAACATTAATAGACAAGACATAGATACCGATATTGGTAAAATTTATAATACACAATACCACTACAGGCCCAAATAAAAATAAGAAAGAGATTTTAAGATATGAAGATTATATTCTATAATTTATTATATTTAAATTTACCTGTTAAATAATAATATTTGAAATTGATCTCAGAGCGAATGGTTAAAATAGAAATTAAATGATTTTTTTCTACCTTTTTTATAATTATCGTTCATGTTAATTATTTTCGTTTATAATGGTATTTGAATCGTTCACACCTGTGGTGAGTACAAAAGGAGTTAAAAAGAGAAAAAAAATTTAAGCTGTTCAAACAAGAGAGTTGTCAGCGAGTTGTTTGCGGGTGCTTAATCACACAGTAGTCGCATGTTTGACTGTCATTGAAGCAGTATCAAGTTCGATGTTTATTAAATCCATTTTTTTTCATCCCATGACAACTCTGAATAGTTTCACCCGAAGGCTAACGTAAGAAAATGGATGCTTCTCGACTACTTCCAAGGCAGAATCTTGGAGACAAAGGCGACGCCTGTTATTTGGATTTTTTAAGAAGACCGGATTATTATCCTGACGCTTCCGTAGTATGGAAAATTTAGTCTTAATGCCAATCCAAATAATAATGCATAATTTTTTTATCAACCGTCAAATTGATATATATTTATTGCAGGTATTTTAATGAATTGTTAATTTTTTTATTTCATTTCAAATGGCTCAAAAAAGAGTCTCAAAAATGAAATAAACATTTTTTCTTAAATTATAATTGAAAAGTGTTTCAAAGTGTTTACAGTCAATGATTATTTTCAAATGTGCAAATTTAAGGAAGAAAAACATCACCTAATAAACGTGTAAGGTATACTACTAATTAAAAGGCTTAAATATTCGCGAAAAATGTGTTTATTTAATTATAATCTGTCGAGCAGTTTGGTTGACTTTAAACCATACATTAATAGGTGAACATTTCATAAAACTGGCCAGATAAATGATTTACAAAATATATATTATACTTTGTATCTCATTTTTACATCATTTTAAAAGTTAAATATTTTATAGAAAAATCTATAAAGAAAATATACTAAACATAAAATTCTTTTTTCAACGCGTCAATCCAAGCACAAAAATAACGGCAGAAGCGGGATGCGAACCGCGGACTTTGGAAACCAGCAATGCCCAGGTATTCATACCGCTCGGCGAATCGCGCCATTACTATGCCTAGACCGACCCGCGATGAAACTAGTATTTATATCATTGTTATTATCGTACAACAGATGTCGCCATAGTATATATTCAAAGTATGTATATTTTTATTATTATTCTATCAGCATTCATTTATTCACAAGCTTAATATCATTACTTTCCGGTAGTCTATTTATTTTAGTAAGTACCACTCGGGTCTCGAACCAAACTATAGACTGAATGGATGTGATGATGATATTTTTGTGCTTGGATTGACGCGTTGAAAAAAGAATTTTATGTTTAGTATATGTATATTTAAGTAATGATAATATTGTAATATAGTCAATGATCTATAAAACTAGATTAGAATATTGAAATAATAAAATAATATTCTAATAAAAATTAAAAAATTAATCTATAAAGAAAATATTCAAATAACATTTTTTTTAATTAATCAGCTTAAATATTTTTTTTTTATCTTTTTTCGTATGACGAATTCTGAACAAAACCTGCTTAGAATGAGGATCGCGCATAATACTCATACATACTTTGCAGTGATAAATAGCGCGACAGTAGATACAAACATTCAATTTCCGGTCTAGCGAGAACTTCCTCCGGAGCCTTCACGTGAGTCGGCAGCTTGCGTAACCCGCGAGAGCCTTATCGCGACAAACACGTAGATCAAATTTCCCTTCCAATTACGGATAAGCTAGTTTCGCTCTACGTAGCAATATTTCACGTTAAGTACTGGGTAATGTAACTGAAACGGCTTAAATACCATTTAGCTTAATACGAGATTATATTACATCTACATATTCCACGTTTATTCTCCATTTCAAGCGATTTTTTTATTTACATATGCTTTACATATTTGGAACATATGGTCCATACAAACTACTTGTACTCAGTTGTATTAGTTATCAGTTGTGTCTGTTTATGCCTTGTTGTAAGATATCTCTGCATCAGGAGGTCTGCCTAAATACATACTCGTGGTTATACTCATATTCCTATATGGTTCCTCCAGATACCACCTCGATATAGCCCTTGCATCCCTAGCTGCCGAAAAGCCTTGATATGCAATATTTTGAGTCTTATTTATGCTCACTCGTCTAACAAGCACGTTTAAATATGTTAGTTTAAGTTTTAGATTTAAGTAGTTATAAGTTGTTGGTTTACGTCATTTTGTTTATTGTGTTTCGACAGTTGCTCCAGATCACAGGAGAGCGGCTTGTTCTATAGATGGCCGCTATGTTAATTTCGGCACAGTGACACTCACTGCCACAAACCAGCGGTTTCTCCGGGTGCTGTGAAGTAAACAGCATGTTCTGTCTCGGACAGATGACTGAATTAAGTCAGTCTATTAACGTAAATAAAATTCAATATGATGATCGATGAAGATTTTCGCTTTAACAATCTGCTCCTCATCCATAAAAGACGATAACAATTTCGTTTCAAAGCATTTTTTATAACAGTGTAAACATATTTTATAGAATACATTTCAATATTCTTATTTATAGATAATTGAAGATATACAAATATTTAAAAAAAGTAGTTACACACGTACAAATCTACATCAAATATCATATTTTAAAACGTTTGCCTCGAAGCACCATCTACAAAATGTATTACGTATATATACAATAAACACATGTGAATTCTTAAGTCAGTTGGTAGAAGCAATTGGCTTAGTGTGCCATCGCTGTGTTCAGAACAGAACCACAATTCAAAACATGAGGCTCAAATCCCAACGTTCTTTAACTTCGTAGATTTGTATGAGTGTATCTATTTGTTTAAAAGTTGTCATTTTATTTGTCTACTTGATAACTTATTAATAATTCGTTTTTCTTGTTTCATTCTCTATGTCCGTGAATCTTTATTCACTGAATAATTGAGTGAGAATCAGCAAGGTAATCAAATAATATTAATGCCATTAAGAATATTCAAGCTGGCGTCTTAGCCTCTACGAGTCTATCACGTAGATTCCACCTGGAGGTTATTTTTTTGAGACGAGCACATTTATTTGATGGCTCTTTTGGCGTGTGGAATAGATCAGTGACAAGAAACCGTGGAATAACATATATTTTCTTTTAAATGGACAATTATATTTCACATTTTTATCATTTGGATAGCATAAAACACTGTTAAATCAGTACCGCAAAGAGCGTACTTTCACTCTTAAATAAACTATAAACAAGTGTATAAAATGTGATTATTCAAGTGAACAACTCATTAAAACGGTAATAAATTAATTTGTTTTGCATGTATTAAAAATAAAACTCTGATATTTAAATATCATTGAAAATCCTTTACATCCTGACTATTTGATACACACCTACAATTTAATAACAAACACGATCGTACAGAACAAATATGGTTATCATCACACGAGGACTGAATAAACATGGGTACAAAGGTTTTTGGTTTGAATCCCAGCGTCCGCCGTTTATTTTTCCTTTATATTCATAGTAAAACTGTCATATAACATGATTTTTGCTATGAAGTTTGATATATTAATATAATTTCAGAAATAAATAAAATATTTTTCATAGTTGGAGCATGTGGCTTTCACGAATTGCTGATACACAGTTATTTCAACTGCAATTATCAATGCCATATACATTGTGAATTCTACACAGTATGTGAATTTTGCAGTTTTACTCAAACAAAACAGAGTTTTTCCAATACTTTGTTTATTACCCTTTATTCCTTACGGTTGTGAGCCTTGGCATCTTAATATAATACAATGGGATCTTAAATCAGTTGTTTATGTACAATACTGGGGGTACACTGCTTTGGTTTTGTGAGAAATGGCTTTGTTAAAGAGCGTAACAGGCAGCCATCCATACTACATAGTCAGTTACGGGACAATAGCATACTTAGCTGAAACATACACTTTAAAAGTCGCATATACATATAATCGTGTAGGAAACAACAGGGTCAAATCCTGTCTGCCCAGAAGTGGGCGACGTCGATGGCGTTACTCCCTGCACATCATCAGGTCTTCTTGGGTGCAGCTATTCGGGCACAGCGCACACTATAGTAGGTGTGACAGGGTCTGCTCCACGCCACAGTCACAGTCAGTTGGTCCGCTGTAAGACTGCCAGGCTTTCATTTATATCCTCGTCTTACATATGCCGGTCTGAAGTCTGTTAAGCGGCCTCCGTATATTCCACCCCTGTTCCTGTTCAGGGGCTAGGTCCCCTTTCGGGGCAATCCAACTATTCCCTCAGTTGCTCTTCTCCACATGTTCAACCGCAGGTTGGCCTCAGGTATCAACAGTTCCGTTGTCGACTGCAGGAAACTTCGTATTTATTTGAAAAGCCGCAAAAAAACATAAAACACAGTTTCTTTCAATCAGGCCCCGGGCTCTCGTATTCTTGCACGTCCACTTAATAAAGCTTTGTTATGGTCGTTTTTAACAATCTTAAGCTCCAGTTAAGAGAGCGTACATAACATGATAATATTTTTTTAATAAATTGATACAGACTTATAAATCAACATCAAATATCACATTTAATGACATTTTTCTCGTCCATTTTTGGAGGAAAAAAAACGGCAGATGCTGATCTCATCGAACCAAGAACTATGCACCTCAGTTCTGTAAGATAAATTATCTCTGAAAGATTAGAGCATACAAAAGTATTTAATTTTTTTTTACCTTATTAACATTATAGACAGTTAAAAAAGAAGCTCGAAAAAATTGAATTGAAGTCATTTATTTATCACCTGTATGAAGCGAAATTCAAAAAAATAAACGTTAAAAAGTACGTGTTATTATTTTTTTCTCGACCGTCGCGTCAAAGGTTTGCCACCGTGCTAATATAGCCTCAAGCTATTGAGGCTCCACGTACGTAAAAATTTCCATAGCATTTGAAATGCCGGCAAATATTTACATCACAATAAAGAAGAATTAAAATCCGCTTCTTCAGTAAGACGAGTCCATAGAAGAGATTGCTTTTTCAGAGTTTATTTCTTACAAATTATCTTTTTTTTATTACGTGTAGATTTTTTTTCTCACTTGGTTATGTATTTTTTAATAAGAAACGATAAAACGATGGTTGCGTACACTAGTAACCAAATAAAAAAAAAATCAGTGAATATGGCTTTCAGGTTACAAGTTTGGATCATATACTAAAGACTGAGTTATCTATTTCACAAATATTAAAATAAAAATTATTGAAAGATTGAAGGAACGACGGTTGAAAAATCGGAGAGAAAGAGAAATTTGCCACACAAGGCTCAACCCTAATGCCGTAATTACAATAAACTTGTAAATACACATTAGAAGTTGAATAAATAGGAAGAGCAATTAGTTTGATAAATAATGACACTCTTACGTCTAATCTGCAATCAATAGAACACAGGCATAAGATTGGTTCATTTAATATTTTCTACCGTTTTTACTACGGTCGCTGCTCTTCGGATTTAAAAGAACTAATTCCTCCTGCACCCACCCACAACCAACGTCTTACACTTGCCAAACATCTGCACACGGTTAATGTGTGTCGACCAAGAACTAGCAGTTTCCAAAGTTCCTTCTTTAATGCCACCGGTAAGCTTTGGAAAGATCTTCCAGAGTCTGTGTTTCACACACTGGCTGGACACAACACACGTTTCCCGCATGCAGTGTCCAGCCTTCCTGGCTGAGCGTCATAGAGTGCACTGGTCTTTACCCGCTTTGCTCTCCTGCATGCGATTACATAAAAAAAATCAAGTCAATCGATTACGTCTTGAAATCTTGACGTCTTATTTTTAGTAGGGTTCTACTGGCTTAAATAACTTCTTAGGTTTTAACCTAACCTAACATCTTCTGGCTGTATATATGTCCGTTCTTCTGGCTGGAGCTTATAGTTATTAAGAACTGCGGATAAAAAAAGTTCATAAATAATTAAGTAAAAAATAATTGTATAAAAAAAGTTCTCACATCCACCGTAATTCTCGCTTAATTTTATGTCTACTCTGCCTCTAGGAACTCTACCGAGTACGTTTCTATAAAGCTAACGATCTACATATTTGAAGACTCTAGAAAATAACTGAAAAACTGGCATTTATTTTCTTTTACTGTAGAGTATTTTTGAGAAGTTTTTTTTACATTGTACAGCTGAAAATAAACATTACATTTTATGAGTTACGTTTGCAAACTCAAGCAATTGTTCTAGCAAAAAACGCTACCTGTACAACGAGTGTATCGATTCGTTGTAAATTTAAGCAGTTATTTTTTTGTCGAATCGTTGTTTTTCAGCCTCTTTTATAGACCATTCACTTTTTTTTCAGGAATCGATTTGTTCCGATTGGGGAAAATACTCGTATTTTACGTAGACTTGATTGCGAATTTGTACAACATTTTCTGTCTTCTCCAATTAAAACGACAAGGAATTGAAAAAAAAAACATTACCTTCATGAACATTAAAATACAAATAAACGAGCATATTTTTTTCTTCTTTGGAATACGTTAGGTGGAACATATTACCGTCACAAATTTCTGCCACAATGTTTCATGTACACTCGTTTCATGACAGCTGTGTCTCCTAAAAGTTCTCAAAAAATATCCTATGTATAGTACAACAAGAGTCCGGTAGATATGTCCTTTTTATTAAATTATTAATACACATACAAATGTATAGAAAAAAAACTATACTAATGATATTTATGCAATGATCTGATATCAGCATGATGTAGCTCTCGCTGACTCGTACCGAAAACCTCGATATACAATCATTCATCTCTTTATTTCTGTTCACTTGCCATACATTTTTGTGTCCGCCATATTGGGACTAGTTACATAGACCGCCGTTAGTGGCGCTGGTGACCAACCACGGGCCACACGGGTCAGTTGTGTGCGGACGGCCGAGAAGGTCGCATAACGGCCGGCGGCTTGTCATTCCGCCTGGCCGGAAGCTTGTAAAATTTATTATAAATATAATCAATGTGCTTCTAAAAGAAATTCTTTGTTTTGCTGACCTGCTTCTCATCATGCCCTCACTCAACCTTTTTGAGAGAGAGGAGGATGTTAGAACTTAACGTGATTACATATAAATATCTGAAAAAATAAAAAATAACTAATTTTCCATGATTTATTGTATAAATAATGACAATAAAGCTTATAATATATGAAAAAAATCAGGTTTTCCTATATATGAATATCCCTTATTGAATTTACTATTTATCAAGTTTATAAATTCATTAATTTATTGGTTCATTAATTGTAATTATTTTCAATAAATATTCCTATTAAAAATTGAAAAATAATTCTGATTACGTTGTTTAGATATGATTTTTATTTGATGCGCTAAAAAACTCTAATTTGGTTCATTTATCAAAAAGTTTCATGACCGCTAGTCTAATGTCTAGACTCTAAAAAAGTGAGTGGGAGGCTTTATTGTTGCGTAATAAATTGCTGAAATCCTGAAACCGGATACAGGGACGCTGGACTGCTGCCAGGCCTGAATACGGATGCCGCTTTTCAGCGGTTTCAATATCTACATAAAATAAACTAAGTAAATACAGATATATACTTTATAACAGTGATATTTTTGTTATATTAATATAAAACATCATCTTAAATGAATGTTCTCTTCTCAAAAAAATCGGAGAAAAAAAAAACGATGAATGCTGGATTACGAACCACAAACCTTTGCAATCAATATTCATTCTGTACATTATGTACTGTTTATTGTTTTCAACGATTTATTGATGAGAGAAATGTCATAAAAGATAAAAGTAGCTGTGAATTTTTATAAACGTATAAATTTGTTGAACAATGATATTGTTCTACAATTATCTATTCGTTATACGAGTATCGAAATATATTTTTAAGAATCCACAAAAAAAACTTTTTTTTTCCTCCTTTATTATAGAACTTACAGATAAATATTTCATGAAGAAAAATAATTTTATTTTGAAATTATCGGCAATCAATCCCTTGACCTCTCACTTTGTAGGCAAATACTTGCCTTCTAAGGCATATTCTTTGGCATACGTTAACTAAATATTCCTTTTTGAAGCAAATCAAAATGCACCTTAACAGCTATTCTTCTTCGTAATGTCGATCCGGTGGATTGGTTTGCAACAACAAAATATTGCATCTTGATCTCCACGCTTCTCGATCGCCTGCAATCCTCTTTAACTCAGCATAAAAGCTACAACTCATGTCCTTGAACACCTGCTACATATATTCCTGTCTAGGGAGCCCTCTGCAGTTTCTACCCTCAACCATCCCTTCCACAATGTCGTAAAAAAGATAATCGTGGCGCATGATGTGACCGATCCATTGAACTCGCCTCTCTGAGATGGTTCTTACTAAGTGCCTATCTTCCTTGATAATGTATCTATTATGCAATTAATAATTTGTAGATATTTTATTCATATGTTAATTGTATTATGCACGTATATATTTCACGGTAAGTAGTGTCTTTCGCTAAATGTGTTTGATTTCATATGAGATATAGCTATTGTTTGCAATTTACTATTAAAAATATTTATAATTTCTAGATTTTGACGAAAAGATAGCGACAATGTATGGGAATGTTGAATACAGCAGACAATATATACTTATGGATAATTAACGTTGAAATGCACAGGATTTTTAATGACATACTTCGTTCAATTGCATTAAACAAAGATTTTCAATTTATTATATATTTTAAAATTTATTTTATTCTAGTCATATTGCCGGCGGGAATAGCACAATGGTCAAAGCGTTTGCTTTGCAAGCCAAAGGTCATTGGTTTTATCCCCGATGGAGATTAAAAAAAAGATTTGTCATCGATTTCTGAGCTCTGAAATACCCTTGGCTGGTGTGAATTTGATCGTCACCCGTAAAATTTCAGTCATAGCCTATTAATTAATATTGGATGTAGACGAAAGTCGTCCCGTGAAGACCACGCATTTACATTAAATTTCTTTAATAATAAGGATGATGCGTAAATCTCGGGCTGTAGTCTATGACGTTGGCGAATCAACACTCCACATGCAGCGCTTACTCAAATGCAGCATGGTAAGCGTCATAGAATTCCACAGATGGGACTTCAGAATTACTATTACCATCCATCGGTATTCTCCTGCATGTGCTTACATAAAATAAAATGTTAATATATTTGATCTATGTATAAACAAGAAAATACATCGCGATTATTTTATGTATTTCCTGTTTCGAAACGTTCATCCATCACGGATCGAATTTTCATCGTGTGCATATAAACCTATACGTTTGATCTAATGCGATACAGCGCACTCATTACCATACCTTTTTACCATAAAATGCTACAATATGCTTTCATTACATGCTCATTAACCATAAACATGTAATATTGTTGTTTTTTCTATCATGATGACGCTCCTAAACCTGCGGTATTAAACATGAATTTATTTAGATTTTACTATATTATATAATTTTATTTAATGTATACGTATCACGCATAGAGAAGAACTCATGGAATTTCTGGAGAGACCACGTCACGAACAATGAGGTTCTCAGCAAAATCAAGGAAGATAGGCACCTAGTAAGAACCATCTCAGAGAGGCGAGCCGGATCGGTCACATCATGCGCCACGATGGTCTTCTTCACGACATTATGGAAGGAATGGTTGAGGGTTGGAACTGAAGAGGGTGCCCTAGACGGGAGTATTTGCAGCTAGTTGTAGCTCTTATGCTGAGCTAAAAAAGATTGCAGAGGATCGAGAAGAGTGAAGATCGAGATGCAAGATTTTGTTTCTGCAAACCAATCCACCGGATTTATACTACGAAGAAGATACGGATTAAGCAAACTGATCTTGTGGTTTCTCATATTTGAAGAATAAAATAATATTTATTCGTCTACCGGGATCGTTGAAATCAAACCTTCTTAAGGAAAAACTTTAAACTAATCATAAAATATATAACAACATAACATAATTTAAATGTACATCCTGAAAAAGGTATGATGATACCATAAAGTGGATTATATCAAGAAGTGTACGAGGATTATCCGTAAAATAAGATTTCCATGGTGCTACAGTCCTGAAAAGCGCTGTTATGTTGGATCCCACGATTCTGTAGTGTACCTTGGTTCCCCTATTCCGAATCACTTTCCTAGCGAGCTGCCTGCGGAGTTCAGTCTTGTCTTGGCAGCCGTAAGTGATGGATCTCACCCTCGCTTTGCCAGCCAGGTGTGATCTTCGCTGGATGATCCGTTTCCTCGCTTCTATACCGCATGCAAAAATGCATTGAACTCAATGGCGACTATGTAGAAAAATAGGTAAAAGTCTGAACTTTCACAAAATGTACGCATTCATGGAATTAAACATGTTTTACACTGGGAAAAATCACTGGGAAGCTTATTTTACGAAATATTTTCGTATGCTAACTAAATTATGATATTTTTTAAGTCACTGCTAGTTTTTTCTTCTTTCCATATTCGATCTATATAACTTATGATTACCACCGTACATTACTTGTCCCAAGACATATCTGCACAAGGAGGTCCATTTGTTAATATGTATTGCTTCCGAGGCCCTCTAGGACTGAAACCTGGCGACTTAATGATATAATGACGTCAGCTTTACTATCCGAATCATGGTTTAGGTAATTTGTTATAAGAATTTATAATTTGTTGTCAGATTGGCCCGATGCTCCTGAGCCCTATAGTCCAAAGGGGAGGATTAATCCAGTTGCCTATGTTATTTAGTTGACACAAGTTGACTTTTATATTTTATTATATGGAAGTTTGAGAAGCGCTCACATACTTGCGTGTTTTTGCGCCATATAAATTCAATCTAAAAATTCATCGCTTAAATATAGGGATTGCATTTTTTCATTCCAAACATCGAAATATATAATGGGTTATTTACATAATATATATTTGCAGTGTTGTCATAGCTACATATAAAGTATAATATATTAGTATGTATATAAGGCAAAATTATTATTCCAAGAGCCGTACCCATATATATTTTTTTCTACCAAAGCCGTTCCATATTTGGTTCATATGTACACCGCAAATTGCTGTTTCACAGTTCTGTAAGTTCATATAGTCTATGGCTTCTCCCAGAATACCTGTATCTTAGAGGTCTACATGGGATCATAGACGGTTACCGGGTATTTCCAGGGCACGAGCTTGCGAACTTGTATAGACTGTAGTCTTCTTCGTAGTATCAATCCGGTGGATTGGTTTGCAGCAACAAAATATTGCATCTTGCATCAGACTGTAGTACCAGAGAAAAATTTGAGATTGTAATAGTCCCCGTTTTTTTAGAGAGATCGAATGCAAAATCCAACGCCCTGAAGCCTTGACATTTTTTTTTCTTAAAGGGTAACTCAAAAGGTTGCAAAAGGTGTAATGGATAACACATTACAAAAAATCTTTGTTGTAAATCAAAATTCATAATTAATACTAAGGAGATGTATTAATTACGAACAATAAATAATAACTATTATTTTTATATTAGTATTTGTATAGCGCTCTTTTATGACCGAATGATCATTCTTCTTCATGCTTCTTTGCCTCTCTGAGTAAAAAGGTGGGTCTTGAGTCTGCTTCTGAAGGATGCCTCCGCTTTAAGCTCTCCTATGCTTTCCGATAGCGAGTTTCAGTCTATTGGTGCCGCGTAGCTGAAATTCCGATTGCCAAAGACCGTGCTAAGACTACCTCCCGTCAGCTGCAGGGTGCTTCTATTTGCTCTAGCCGATCTGAGTGTCTCTCCACGCGCGCTTATTTCTGAAGGCTTGATAAGTTCTGTCAAATAGCCCGGTGCAGTTCCGTTGAGTGCCTTGTAAGCTAAGAGGCATAATTTGTACTGGATTGTAGCCGAAACTCTCAACCAATGCAGTTGGTATTGACTTATTGTGGTATAATATTGTTTTATTTCGTATTCCCTTTAATTGTCTCTTATGCGACCGTGGAGACCTGCTGACCGCCACACACCTAAGATGTTGCTCCTTGTGTCCAATAAACTGCGCATCTTAAGACCTAATGCTTGGCAACAAACGGACTATCAATGTTGTCGGATGCTGGACAAAAATAATTTGACGCCGTTTATACGAAGAACAAGGAGAAGATGAAGAAGAAGTGTTATGATGCTTTGAAAATTAAATTAATAAATAAACTCTGGTTTCCACCACTGAGCTTCTTCTAAGTATGAAGAATCTCAATAAACGACGAAAATTTTTTATACAACTCTTATACAAATAAATTGTTTATCTATTAAAAAGAAAATATTAGTATTTGAATTTAAAAAAATCTAATTCGTGAAAATTGAGTTAGAATACATTATCTTAAAATGCCTCTTAAATTATGAGGTATTTAACAAATGATGTAAAAAGAATTGATTTATATACAAATTCCCAGTAAACATCTTCACATCGTAACAAATGATAAACTGAACGGTTCTTTTATTGTTTTCCTTTTGCATGTTCTTCCTTTGGAAGATCGAATGTTGTTGAAAGCGTTTGACACTGAAGAATAGACCAAGAAAATGTTTATCTCATGAAATACAGTATTCTTGCACATTTATTTAAATGTAAACACACATACTGGCGATACAGTTAAACGGTGACTGTAGTTATTGATCAGGAAATATTTATATACATTCGAAACTCTGTGCTACTAGGGAATCTCTGGTGGAGAAGATGAACATGTCTCTTGAAAGGGTTTCAAGATGGGGTGACCTCAACCTCGTCAGTTTCAACATTTCCATGACCCAATCATGCTCTTTCTCCACCGAAAAGACTGCTATGGATCCAGTATATTTCAACGATTGTTCTCTTCCAAAAGCAAGTTTCAACAACATCCTTGTATCAATCTCGAATTATGTAAGATATTACGAGTCAATTAAGTATAAATCCGGTCTCGCTTCCAAAAAACTAAGTGTATTTAATATATAGATCACGTCGATATTTCAACGATAAACAAGTTCTTCTTCTTTATAAAGAATAAATCCAACCTATCCTTGAATACGGCAGTAACCTTTGTAATGGAGCTCCAAATTACCTTCTTAACTTAATCGCTTCAGTTCAAAAAGAGCAATTCGTTTGATAAACAATGACACTCTTACGTCTAACCTGCAATCAATGTTCGCAGGCTCTTGCCTTGGAGGCAACTTGGATAGATAGCGGCTTAAGTGTACATATAGTCGTAGAAATATTTGGGTGTTTAATAATCATCGATTTGTAGGAGATCGGATGATCAATTCAATGCTGCTGGACCTGGATGGCCAAGTTTATTATGTCCTTAAAAGGTGGCTTAACCCTATCTCGAACATGTATACAGCTTCAATATGATAAAATCAATTTTACAAAATAAACTTGGTCGAGTTTTGAACCGACAGCGTTTGAATGACAAACAAATGATTTAGCCACTGGACTATATCGCCCGGTAACCTATCCTTAGTCAACCTATATCTTACCTATATCTTGAGTATACTTTAGCCTAAGCTACTGATCATCTATCACCGTTAGTCTGTCAGGGTCGTATGGAGACAGCTCTGATGCTTAGAAATATAGGCCACGACTACCCCTCTAGATCTTATTTCTACAGCAAATGGTGAATCATTAATTGAAGCTATAACTTCACTTGCTAAATATATTGTAATATATTTCCGTCTTAGAGAATCTATCATTGACTATTTTTTTTTCTGCGAAACCCCTCTCGAAGAATTCTTACAGATTTTGATATCCATACACAATTTTACCTGTGGATTCTTTGAGATTCACCGTGTTACATATTGATAAGGCGTACATTTTTATTAACAAATGATAAACAGATATTGACCTTAACATGATAAAAAAATTCAAATATATAACATTCTCTTTCTGAGTGATTGTAATAAATAAAGATTAAAACAATGTTCCAGTTACTTACTTAATAATAAATTTTGTAAGCATATAATGAGCAAACAAAAAAATGCTTTTCATGTTGTCCGATACTAAATGTTTCCAATAAATTCGCTCTGTTCAATCGGTATGTCGACAGATCTCTCTTAGATTTATCCTCTTCTCTCGACTTCTCAATGTAATCTAAATTAATTGTTTTTTATGTATGTTTAGTTTTAAGTAGCTGTTGACGATGGTGACACCACAAACTGTTGACTGATTAATAAAATTTAAGCTCATGTTTTAAACAAAGTTGTTTCTAACAATTTTTAAATTTTGTTATTCTTTAAATGCTTTTCTATTCTTTTCAATTTGAATAGCTAAAAAAATAAAAACAGAAATACTGAAATCACAGAATCCATTTCCTGAAATTCATCCAGGTTCTGTGAAGGTAGCGCAATCTGTGTTTTTATATGGAGACTTTATAATCAACTCTCAATTCGTGATATTCGAATATAAGCTAATTAAAAAAAAAAAAATTAGGTTTGAACTGTAAAAATGTTATCGTAAAAGTATATTTTAGCACCGAAACCTGAACTCGTACAGTTTCTGTAACGGAAACGCTAATGAAACCATTTTCTGCTGAAAAAACTGGTCCTGAAAAAATACGTAGCAGGGTTTCAGTGCACTGGGACAGTGGACGCCCACGTTTTAACGGCTCTTTAATGTTTTCGCGGTGAGCCTTTTTATTTTTATCCAGAACAAAATTAGCATTTTTCAGAATAATTCAGGAAAATACGCGCAAATGTTTTTTTTTTCAGTGGTATGTTAGAAACTGTGAGTGTTCGTATCATTATATCACAAACTGAAAAACTTATAATACTTTTATATATTAAATACAAGGAGAAACGAATATTTAAAATTTCAATCACTTGAATAACTAATATTTATTAGTCATTAAATATACACATACTATACATAAAATTCTTTATCCAATGACATTCCTCTCATCAATTTCAGAAAAAAAAACAATCACGGTTTGAATCACATCG
Organism: Glossosoma conforme; assembly: GCA_022606575.1. NCBI lineage: Eukaryota > Metazoa > Arthropoda > Insecta > Trichoptera > Glossosomatidae > Glossosoma > Glossosoma conforme. The sequence goes on from JAGTXR010000044.1 coordinate 953,509, forward strand.
TCTTCCGTTTATTAATATCTAATATTGACAAGAGAAACGTCATTGGAAATGATATTTGCTGTAGATCTGTATGTGCATACCAATTCGTTAAAAAATATTGGTACGAATGTTCAATTACCTATCAAGATTTAGACTATTAAAATATATTACGACTGGTGTATATGATATATATTTTAAATGAAAACATTGCTCACTTAAGCATATAATATCATAAAAATCAGATGTGCACCAAATCCATGGTATACTACTGTAGTAATAGTATAAAAAATACGAAAAAATGATTCGATATACACGAAAAATCGTCTAAATATAATATTTCTTGTGACAAACTGCTGAATTTATCGTTTCCGTGCCACGAATAAAACGAAATTAATTGTCTTTTTCTTTTTTTCAGGAAAATTCAGCGATCGTGCGCACCGCAGTAAAAGCATGAAAAAGGCGCAGTTTCACCGATAAAAAACCGTGTATCTCTATACGTAAAAGGAATAAAAATTAAACTCGCAAGAGAAAACATTCTAAGTCACATTCGAAGTCACATTTTAGGAAAATCTTTTTTTTTTAATATTCACCTTAAATTGTTTATATTATTGGCCAAGAAAGATGTTTTATTTATATTTTCTATGGATAAAATATATGAAGATCATTAATAAAAGATTCTAACTAATAAATATAAAAAAATCACTTAAATTAAGTGCTAAATTGTATATTAATTAAATTTAACTCAATACATTAAAGTTTAACCGAATATATTCCGTTAATTGACTACATCCATAATTTAAAAAAAAAATAAAAATAAGTATAACCACTTCAGCTTTCAAAATGCAAAAAATATATCATATAGATGTTTTAATTTAGAAATTTACAAATTATTTAGGATAGAACTAACCAGTGGGTATACCTCAATGCGACAAAAAAATCAAAGCGTTTTATTGGCAAGCCAAGGGTTGTGGTTTCGATCCACGACAGAGTTTAATAAAAAAGGGTTTAAATCGATTTCTGAGTTAGAAAATACCTCCGGTTGGTGTGAATTTGAGCCCTCGCTCGTTAAATTCCAGTCATAGCCTATTAATTAAAATTGGTGGTAGACCTAAGTCGTCCCGTCGAGACCATCCATTCATAGTAAATTCTTGTAATTATAAGAATGATGTGTGAATGCCGGGCTGTAGTCTATGACGTTGGATGAAAACTCCACATGCAGTGTTTAGCCATATGGAACATAGTAAGCGTCATAGAATTCCACAGTGAGACGACAGAATTACTATCACCATCTGTCGGTATTCTCCTGTATGTGCTACGGGGATTGAACCCACAACCTTTGTCTTGCAAAGCAAACGCTTTGACCATTGGTCTATACCCGCTGGTATTAAGCTTTCAAAGATAAGCTGTTATTCAATAACATATCTTTACTACATGTAATGTAATGTACTATATGCTTTTTAAGCGATTTTTTAATATTTTGTCATCTAGGAATGAAATTTTTGCAAGCTGAAGATCTTTATAGTGTGGTAGAACTCTTGAATGATCAACTATTTAGAATTGCATATAGAATGATCGAGAATATCATTGCTGTTGTTTCTATGGTATGGTCATATTTCACATACTAGGAATAAATATGTTACATATATTTGTGTAATTCAATAAATGGACTTAGAATGATATTTCGCAGCGGTCCCCAAGCGGTTAATTGCGAAACAATGAGATAGCCGGTGCGGGAGTTGAAAATGATTGATTCAATTTTGAACCTTTGTTTTTTTAATTTACTTCATCGTCAACGCTGGAGGCAAAATTGTATAAAACACACTTATAATTATTTAATAATATCAATTTGATGACAAAAATTAAAAACTGCCTTAAAAATGACATATGATTTAAAATATATTTACAAATAATCAGTCTCTTTTGTTAAAAAACAAATAAAAAATAATACATTTAAAAAAGTAATATAAAATAAATACGGACTCATATTTGGAAATAAATAGCAACACATTTCACATACTAATAAATATTACGATAATAAATTATACAATACATTGATATTGATTATAATTTTAAATTAATTTTAATTATAAAATTAAAAAAATAAAAGTATTCAGTTTTTATTCACATTTATTTTAAACTATTACATGTTTCGGCCTCCCTGGAGAACATTTTCAATAAAATGGTCTCCAGGGAGGCCGAAACATGTACAAGCTTAAAATAAATGTAAATCAAAACTGAATCTTTTTAATTAATTTATAATTTATATAAAATTAATTTAATATTTTAATTATGAAGTTTCACCAAGTATTGTCAGTTGATGACCTTAATGTTATTGATATTGATGATAAAGAAAACACAAATTAACTTGCTTAATTTGTTTTTGCGAGCTGTAATAATTAATTTTAATAGAACGTGTATTTTTAATATTCTACATATTATCTATAAGTTTGTTTTATAGTAAAAAATGGAAAATAAAAATATGTGTCATGAAACTTAATTTAAAAAATTAAAATATTTGACAAATAATTATATATAATAGAAAATAACGTATTAAAACTAAACAAAGTGCTTAATAAATGTGTGTTTGATTTCAGCGCATGAAAAAAGTTTGTAGAGTGGTTTCAGTTGAAAATATTCCCTGAAAAAAATATCTACATACACCTGTACACAGCACTGTGTCAAAGTGTTCGAGAGTTTCAGTTTTTACAAGTGTTAGATTAAATACATCAAAATATAATATATTGTATAAATATACATGTAAATTGTGCGACATTGGCCGATCTATGTTTGTCCCTTCGAGTGGTGAGATTTTGGAAGAGAGCCAGAGTCATCTGTCATGAAAAAAAAACGCATAGGTAAGATAGATCATTTTATATATGTTTTTATATATATATTTTTATTTCTTCGGGACTTTATATATAAATATAATTTATGTGCTGACTTTAGTGCGTGTGTGGATGGACTAAGCGAAAATCTCCGAAGTCGATTAATAAGTAGATCAAGGGGATGTGTAGATCATTAAAGATGTGCGAGTATATGTATCTGAATTTCAATTCGTATAATATCTTATATATAAATCCATCCGCCATTTTTGAGTAAAGGTTAGGGTTAATTTGTGTCAGTTCGCCTTTTAAATTTTAAGTTCGGCAATCTTACAAGTTTCTATTCGCTAGTTTATTAGACCATCATATCTTTGACATAAATGTCCTGCTCATTGCCACTTGAGTGCGCCTATTCATTGGAGTAGCTTCGACTACTTGAGTTTTTCTTCAGATATCCTCGTGTTGGATTCAATATTTTGAAGATTTAATATTGTTTATTAACAATGGTATTTTATAATAAAAAATACATTTATAAAACTTGTACAAGTTAAGAGTATCAACTAAAATTCCTTTTATTCAAAAGACACACTCCATTTGCCGGTATCGTCATCAGAACGCGTGGTGAATGGATGGAGAGCAAGTCTTCTATAACATAAAACTCGTCAAGAAGCACATTCAAATATATTTAAGATAAAATATTGACAAACTTCAGTCATCTGTCAGGAACAAACAATCTAGGTCCCGGACAGACTTCGACTCTCCGGCAGTTGTCATAGCCCAGTGCCGGAATTAATACTGTGGCCATTTATGGAACTATGCTGTGCCAATGACAGGACGTCAAACAAACAAATTGGCGACGCAACGCCATGTCTTATATTACTAACATTTTAACATGTATATTTTACATATTTAAATTTTTCCGGCGGGTATAGATCAATGGTTAAAGCGTTTGCTTTGCAAGCCAAATGTCGTGGGTTCGATCCCCGACGGAGATTAAAAATAAATAAAAATAAAACTAATAAATTTCTGAGCTCTAAAATAACCCCGGTTAATGTAAATTTGATACCTCACCTGTAAAATACTATTCATAGCCTTTTCATTAAAATTGGTGGTAGACGAAAGTCGTCCCGTGAAGACCACCCATTCATTCTCAATTCCTGTAATAATAAAAGAACGATGCCTGAATCTTTGGCTGTAGTCAATTACGTTGGCGGATCAACACTACATATGCAACGCTTAGTGATATGCACTATGGTAAGCGTTATAGAATTCCATAGATGAAACATCAGAATGACCATCACCATCTGACGGTATTCTCCTGTATGTGTGTACAAAAAAAAAATGCGTGTCAAACAAGCGAAAATAAATAAAAGACGAAAGATCGTATATCGAGGCTTTTCGGCACCAGTTTCAGCTGTATCAAAATGATATCACTACGTACATTTTTTAAATTAATAAATTTATGTGTTTTTATTGCTGTATCGTCGTATCGGTTCAAAAGCCATATTTGATACGTTCTATGCTGTCATGGCAAGGTTGCCAAATTATCAAAAAACCACAATTTCCTGTATTGCAAGCGATTAAGCCGAAATATTCAAACGATTAACACCAACAAAAAATGAATATACAATTTCGTAATCACTAACCAACGTGCATGAAAGTCATTAAACTCATGATTTAAGTGATTGTGAGATGATATCACACGTCATTCAATGCGTTTTTACAACGTTATAAGTGTCCTTCCTTTTCAATGATGATACTATCGACGCTTAAATAAAAAACGGCATTGCTATGTGAAAAATTCTATAAGTACTGGTTTTTTTTCTTATCAGATGAATAAGTATCTTATGTTATAAAGTCATCATCAGCCAGTATCCGTCCTCTTCGATCCTCCGCCTTCCGCAATCAGGTCACTCTCGCAATTCTTCTCATGTCGTCTTGGGCGCCAATAACTTTTTTTTCCCATCGACCGTCATCTCTTCGACGGATATGTCCTGCACATTGCCACTTGAGATGGATCTCTCCATAGCAGAATGGGTTACATTTATTTTACGGGTAAGACTTGCTGTTAGATTCCACGTCTCTGTGCCATAAGTTAATACAGGGAGGATGAATTGGTTAAACGCCTTTGCTTTTTTTCTCCATATGTGTTCCTCCAATGGAAATAGGGTCAAAATTCTGGGATATATGACTATTTAGTTGTAAAGTATGCACTTTTATTTTTATACAAATCACACGAGAAAAATAAATTGCATCATCATCACCATCATATGGAGCATATAATTGTCACGAATTGTCGCCACCAAGCTGTCACCCGCCACGGCCCTTAACTCATCCTGTTAAATCTGCTTTCCACAGTTTCGCCGAGTTCATTCTATGTATAGTTTTTAACGGTCTTCCAGGGCGGTGCGAGCTCGGGAGTTTGAATAAAAGACAGCTTTAGTTTATGTTTTTTTGTGAGATCCAAAGTATATGTCACCTCTAGGTCTATCTTGCCGGTGGGTATAGCTCAATGGTGAATAAATTATACATTATTATTTTTGAAACCTTTTTCAAACTACGTTGTAAATTGAAGGAGATATGAATAGGAAAGAAAAAATGAAAAAATTAATAAAATCAATTAAAATGTAAAAAAAACAATTAATAATTTTACTAATAATTGAATATACATATACATAAAATTCTTTCAACGCGTCAATCAAACACAAAGTATGTATATTTTTATTTTTATTATTCAATCAGTCTTCATTCACTCACAAGCTCAATGTTCATTCACTCACAAGCTCAATGTGCTTGTGAGTGAATGAAGACTGATTGAATAATAAAATAAAATATACATACTTTGAATATATGTTATAGCGACATCTATCATACGATGATAACAATGACATGAATACTAGTTTCAACGAGTCGGTCCAGGCACAGTCGGCTGAGCGGTATGAATATGGGCAAAAAGTAGATTAGAATATTGAAATAATAAAATAATATTCTAATAAAAATTTAAAAAAATCCATATAATAATTTTACTAGTGATATTTGTCACCATATAATTTTGTAAGTTTTTTTTTGATTTTATAGTTTAATGTACGAGTTTTACGTCTATTGACATGATTTTGATGGAGCATCTAGGGTATGCTAAGGTTTGCACGAGGTGGGTGCCAAGAATGTTGACCGAAGACCACAAACGGAAAATTTTGGATGGGGTATTGTCAACCACCCACCCTACAGCCCGGACTTAGCCCCAAGTGACTACCATCTCTTTCCTGACATGAAGAAATACCTGGGTGGAACGCATTTCAGCGATAGAGAGGAGCTGGAAGAAGCGGCTTTCAGGTATCTGCGTGGCATGGCGGCAGATTTTTTTGACTCGGGTATTCAAAAGCGTATACCAATTGCAAAAATGCATTGACCTTAGTGGCGAATATGTATAAAAATAGGTAAAAGTCTTAACTTTCCAAAAATGTACGAATTCCTGGAACAAACATGTTTAACACTGGAAAAAATCAATGGGAACCTTATCTTTACGGTTAACCCTCGTATTCAAATCAATTACTTTAGTTCAGAGAAGCAGTTTCTATGGTAAAATCGGTAGAGAAGACTAAGTGAACGAACCTTAAGCATTTGATTCAAAGAGTGTTGGTTAGCCTTAATTGTGTTCATTCATTTAAATTCATTTAGAAAACTGTTATTTGTGCGTGAATATAAGCTACAGTTATTTTATTTTATGAACGGCCTAGGCCAATACATACGGTTTTAAAATAGAAAATACAATAAATGAAATGGTAAAACAGAACCATATAATAGCTAAGACAATACATTTAGACAAAACATGAACATAAGTAAAAAAACAGATCTAGTACATTAGTAGAGGGATCTTCGAAATGCTGGAAGGTCCACCCCGAAAAAGTCTAAGTCACTAGAGGAGTTAACCAGTCTACACATTCTTAACATAGGAGAATTGAATCCGTAGTTGTTTATGGGACATATATGGAAATGAGATGAAGTCTTCTCAGTGTGGCACACACTAAAAATTCTTCCATTCGAAAAATTTCAACGAAAATCATAAATACATTAATGCTTTGCGAATCATGTCGTGTTATTATAAAAATGTTTCAGTTGAGAATCACTGCTCTACTTGATGTAAAAATCTGGCAAAAGTTCAAACATTTTTATATGTCATCCGAGTATCGAAATATCCCGATGTAAAAATAGAACGTTATAAGAGCATAAATATATGACACATTTGTCGGTCCGATATTAATCTTGACTCGTGTCGAAACGCGTTTCATGTCAGACAGATATCAGAAAGGGAACATAAACGTTCTACGAGTACTAGTATGCAGCGTTTACATGCAGCGTAAGAAAGAAATTTCGGCTGTAATCGGTTAATTTAGGCATACATATTGTGGCTTTTGGGTTTAGCTGTGTGTGGCGAATATCTTGTATCCGATATTTTGATCGCCATTGCAGTGGTTTTCTTCAGGGTTGATGACTTTGTTGTGAGTTGGTGTCAGGAGGCAGCTTAGCCGTCAGCCTAACGTACCTCCACGAGCGTCATGTCGGGTAATCGTGTACGGTGGGTATGTTCTAAGAAAATTATTTTGAAGAATTCTATGACGTTTACCATGGTGCATATGGATAAGCGCTGGAGTGTTGATCCGCTAACGTCATAGACTACAGCCCGAGATTCACGCATAATCCTTATTATAACAGGAATTTACTATGAATGGTGGTCTTCATGGGACAACTCTCATCTACCACCAATTAAAATTAATAGGCCATGACTTGAATTTTACGGGTAAGGGATCAAGTTCACACCAACCAAGGGTATTTTAGAGCTCAAAAATCGATTAAAAATATATTTTTTTTAATGTCCGTCAGGGATCGAACCCATGACCTTTGGCTTGCAAAGCAAACGCTTTGACCATTGAGCTATACCCGCCGCTAAATGTATGAATTGTTGAGTAAGAGAGAGTTTTATGAAGGAAATATAACTAAAATATAGATACATTAAAAATGATATATATATATATATAAATAATATTGCGTCTTATTATTTTTATTATAAAAAAATACTAAAATAAGTCAGTTTTCAGGGTTTCTTGTACAAAAATTAAGAGCTTTTTAACCCTTTCGCATGGGTTGTCGGCATATGCCGTAATAAGATTCACCGACCATTGACATCGGTTGACGTGATATATCGTTCTGCCACATTCTGAGAATAGTTTTTTATGTATCATCTGATAGCTCAAGGATACAAGAACCAATGTGATATATGAAAATAGACCAGATAAGTACATTTATGCTTCAAATACAAGATTTAATAGTGACAGTATAATTTGTATTCAAGCCGAGCCGTAATGAAAGGGTTAAAGAATCTAAGTGACTTGCTGAACGTCTAAAAGTTTGATCCTCACAATCGAAGAACACGAAAAATGAGTAGTTATTTTTTTTCTAAAACACGATATTATTTTTAAACAAATCTCGTAGCACCGCTAATAATATATTTAATGGGTCCAAAAATACTTACTTTTTTCCACCACTCACTCGTGTCACGGTTTATTTTATTAGCGAAGAGGATCACCGCATCTTTATTTAAAATATTCGTAAATAAATATCCGTAATATTTCTCACCGGAATCCGCAGCTGCTGTCCATACATCTGCCGATGGCGTTTTTCCAGAATGTATGATATTTTTAAGTATTACCCTGTGGACAAAAAGATCATCGGAATTAATTTGATAAACCTTGTCATCTTCTTCACCTTCTTCATCTTGTTCAACCCGGCTCTAATAAAAGTCTTTCTTTTTTAGTAAATATCAATGAAAGCGTTTGTAAGATTGTTCACGTTGGAACTGATGGTGCTTTCATAGATCGCAAAACTACAGTCTACCATTAAGTGAAATCAGTACTAAGTGTGATTCATGTTAAAACAGGGTATGGAATTATTATCTATTTAAAAGAAAATCTTCCATTTGAATTTTTTTATAAGAAATTGATGATTAAAGCTTTGCAAGCCAAAGTCTTGGGTTCGATCCCCGACGGAGATTACAAAAACAAGAGATTTTAATTAATTTCTGAGCTATACCTCCGGTTGGTGTGAATTTGATGCCTCACCCATAATATTTCAGTTATTGGATATTAATCAAAATTGTTTGTAGACGAAAGTCGTCCCGTGAAGACCACCAAATCATAGTAAATTCCTGTAATAATAAAGATGATACGTAAATGTCGAGCTTAAGTCTATGACGTTGGCGGAACAAGTATGTAGACTGTTTGATAAATGTCTCTTTTTTCGATTTTTTGAAGATCTCAAATTAACGCATGTTTATATGAAATAAGTCTAATAAAGTTACACTCAAACTGTTTTATCATTAGCAGTTTATCAAATAATTTCATAGGTTTTCACGGCCAGATTTGATATTGTGGCTTTTGGGCTTAGCAGTGTGTGGCGAATTTCTTCCATCCAATATTTCGACCGCCTTTGCAGGGGTCTTCTTCAGGGCTGATGACTTTCTTCAGGGTTGATGAAAGTCATGAACCCTGAAGAAGACCCCTTCAATGACGGTCGAAATATTGGATAGAAGAAATTCGCCACACACGGCTAAACCCAAGAGCCAACAATATCAAATCTGGCCGTGAAAACCTATGAAGTTATTTGATAAACTTCTTATAATAAAACAGTTTTAGTGTAAATTTTTAACAGCCTTATTATACATCGAGTAAGAATTTAATTGATATTTATTATAAATTGATAATATTTACTGCTTTATTCTAGTATAAGAAAATATAAAATCATAAAAAAAATCCTTGGATATCAAGCGGCGCTAATGAAATTTTGATTGCCATCGCAATGAAACTATTCGCAATGAAATTATTCACAAACATTCCTGGGTCTGTAAATATTTATTTCCACCAGGTAAATGTGCAAGTGTTGGTGTTTATATTTATAACACGTGTCTATAAATTAAATACAATTTTTAAACACTCTTGTTTACTATGAACGAAATTAGAAAATGTCTAAAAAACTCAAGAGAAAAACACATAATATCTTTCCGCTTGATAAATATTTACGTTTTTTAATGTTCTTAATGCGATTTTTTAAATGAAAAGATAAATCATCATGATTGTGTTATTACATCACGGCGATGAAACTTCTTTGTACAACACAATCTCACATATCGATCTCAACTCTTCTCGATCCTCTGCAGCCCTCTTCAGGTCAACATAAAAGCTGCAACTCACGTCCTCGAACACTTGCTCCAAGTTCTGTCGTCTAGGGCGCCGCTCTGCAGATTCTCCCCTCAACCATCCATTCCATAATGTAGTGAAGAAGACCATCGTGGCGCATGATGTGACCGATCGCCTCTCTGAAATGGTTCTTACTAGGTGCCTATCTTCCTTGATTATGCCGAGAGTCTCATTGCTTGTGACGTAGTCTCTCCAGGAAATCAGATATGATGAATAAAGAGACCTATTGTAACCTCTTTTAGTAAACTATGTCGTTAATATTTTAGATACTTTGTATGTACGTGAAATATCATTTTTAATGTATCTATATTTTAGTTATATTGCCTTCATATAACTCTCTCTTACTCAACAATACATACATTTAGCGGCGGGTATAACTCAATGGTCAAAGAGTTTGCTTTGCAAGCCATATACATATAATTATGCGTATTTTATTAATACTGTTAAAATATTCTTTCGTAACGAGAATATGACATTTTTAGTTATGCTCAATCGAAACAAAGTGCCGAGTGTACAGTGCCTGTATTGTCTACGTCTAAGTAAATAACTCAATATTTTTACTTTGTTAATTTATTATTAAAAATAATTTAAAATTACAATTATGCAGTTTCAGTAAGTATTGTCAGTTGATAAGCTTAACGTTAACTGTAAGCCAACTGGTTATAAACATTTTTTTATTGTGAATATTTTATTATTGTCTACTATATAGTGGCTTTTGGGTTTAGTAGTGTGTGGCGAACTTCCTTCAACCAATATTTTTACCGCCTTTTTATTTTAATAACTTATTTAATTTTTAGTGCCTCAAGGTTGTCTAACCTTTTTCCCTTAATACTTCTGTGAATTACGCAAACCGTTTCCTTATCAAATGAGTAATTATTATTAATCATATGAATTGCAAATTCGGAGAAGTGACTATTTTTCTATTTTCTTTATTTATTGTTTTGTTGTCCTGAAGATGGTAAAGGGTGCTACTGAAACTAGTTGACAATAAACTGTACACCAAGTGGTTAAAAACCAAATTTTAACTGTTTTAATTTTTATCGTGTCCGACCACAAGATTATTGCTTCTTATATAATATAAAATAATTACTATGCATAGCATATGGATTTTTAAAAAGTTATTTATTAGAACATTATTTTATTTTTTCAACACTCTAATCTACTTTTATAGATCATTGACTATAAAACAATATTATAAGTAATTAAATATACACAGACTAAACATAAAATTCTTTATTAACTATAGAGACACCTATCGTTACATGATGGTTACAATGGTATAAATTCAACTTATTCGGAGCAACAGTTCGGGCAGAAGACGGTCGAGTGGTCTAGGGTAATGAACTTGAGCAATGTCGGTTCCAAGGCTCGCTGGTTCGCATCCCGCTTCTGCCGATATTTTTCCTGAATGAACTGATGCGTATAAATAATTTGATGTATAGAATGTGTATATTTAAGTACTATGTATAGCTTTTATGTATTGTAGAATTAGCGGTGAAAAATACAATTTAATATTTTTTTTGGAAAAACATCATCACTATATATAAAACGTATTATGTGTTTTCACCATCTCCGGAGACTCTCGTTCTTTTGGCTACCTCTTTCCTTCTGGTCCAGATAAATGGGTTGCTCTAAATTTTTCGAAATTTCTGGAACACTTCTGATATCTTAATGGGGCACTTAATAAAGACCGAGGCGTTCGAAATACACCACAGTATTCCAAAGAGAACATTTTCTCTTCGGATTCTGTCCTCAGAATAATTCATTTTACGTCTTTCCCGGGTGTATGTTTGTGTTTTATGTCGTGTATGTCGATTTAACGAACGCGGGTATTAATTTTTTATGACATGTTTACTAGGCGTTTCTTTGTTAAAATGTGTGGAGTGGCTGTTGAAATAAGGCTACAATATCCTTATCATCTTCATTTGCCGGTGGATGTAGCTAATAGAGTTTTTAAAACTGAATCGTATTAGGCTGAAAATAAGCCTGAATTATACTGAAACCTGCACACACAAATAAAATAATATGAAATAAAATTAAATACTTTTAATCAGCATTTTTTGCCGCTCTTGAATATATCTCAATTTGCTTGTAAAAAAGTCTGTGTGTTGTTCATCTGCTCCTCATTTCGCCACCATGCGATCCTATAACTATCGCGGCGACGTGAAGTTGTTTTGTTTTTAGTAAAGGGGATGTTACAACAATACAGGCTTAGCAACATGCGGTTACCCATCTAAATTATTCGACTGCTTCCAATGTTGCTAATTTTAAGTGACTCAACGAAAATCGTGCTTAAAATGTGATAAAAGTCGTATTTATTAGTGATTGATCATGATTAAAATGAGCAAATACCGTATTATCTTTGATTTTAATTATTGTTCGTCGTAAATTGTGTTCTATATAAGTAAAAAAAATACACACTAAAATACGTATTAGTAATTAAATATACACATACTATACATCAAATTATTTATACGCATCAATTCATTCAGAAAAATATCGGCAGAAGCGGGATGCGAACCTGCGAGCCTTGGAACCAACTATTACTCTTATTAATTACCCTAGACCACTCGACCATCTCCTGCCTGAACTGATGCGCAGAATAAATTGTATTCATACCGTTGTTACCATCATATAACGATAGATGTCTCTATAGTACATATTCAGAGTGTGTATATTAATATTTTTATTATTCAATCAGTTAACATTTATTCACAAGCTTTTTAAAAAATATTATTACTACTTTCCGACAGTCTATTTATTTAAGTAAGTACCACTCGGGTCTCAAACCGACCTATAGATTGAATGGATGATAAACTACCAAGTTCTACGCGAACTTTACAACCAGTCAGAACAAGAGCAACGGTTACTAATACTATTTTAATATTGTCAATGATCTATAAAAGTAGATTATAAAATACTTATGCACAGCGGCCCATGGAAACGCTTCTATTCCGCCCAAAATAAAACGAAAGCATTTTATCTTAGGCCGAAACTCGCAAAAAAAACGTTTCAGAATTAAAAATAATAAAAATGTGAATAAATGTCGTGTGTATGCTAGTTGTGTCCGGCGATAAGTAGGCGGATAGTTTGCGTGACGGGACGGCGGGCGGCTAATAACAAGTCGGCAAGACTTTTAGATTAATACGACAATTTCGCCCAATCAACCTGACAGGGGACACTTATTTTTTTGCCCAGAAACAAACTGTCCGAACGCAGGCAGCGGCGGACCGAAAAATAATATACTCCACTACATTTTATGCCAGTTTTCATGTTTATATATCCGTTCCATGTCTGGAGAATACGTTCATTACAATTTTTGGCCAGTGAATTATTTCACATAAATGCTTTATCCCAAAATCTTTGAAATCTGAAAGGTTGCCTTATACACTTTTAATAATTAATAATTCTTCACAAAGTCAAACCATTTTACACCGATTATTCTCCGTAGGATCTCTTTTAAAATGCATTATTAAGATGGTTTTGGGAAGATGTAAATATTCGCAGTCGCATATCAAGATGGAGACAATATAGACGTTGTATAATCGGTTTTGTTTTGATCCTGTATACTTGCAAGTCCCAGATGTTGTGTATAGAGTTAAAAGGTATGAATATGTTCAAGTAAGACTATAAGCTAGCTACTTTTTTAGACCATTTACTTTAGTGTATGCCAAGGTATCTGAAAATCTCGACCCATTCTATAGTCTGACCTACGCTGATTTCTACATGACATCCTAGTGAAAATGTTTTACAATATATATAATCTTCAAGAGCACCACATAGGCGTCAAAAAATGTCAGGGATGGTTGGTGCAGACTGTCAAATACCTTGTTATAGAAGGTATCTCACGTTGTGTATATGGTTTGCAGACGATATTTTTTTTTATCACTTTATATATTTAATCAAATATAAAAAGATACATTTTTTACATAGTAATTTACATTCCAATCTTTTTTTTTTTTTTTTTACATTCGCTTTCCACACCACTGACAGATAAGATCTTGTGTGATATATCAGGCATGAATCTTGCTTGATTTTTCCTGAGGGTTCGCATAAATGGGGGTCTTATCCTCGCCAACATTATTTAATCAAGTACTTTTTCCGGAATGCTCAGGAGAATTATTCCTTAGATATTGTTACAAGTTAAAGGATCTCTTTTTATGTGCAAAACAAAACCAGCTTTCCATTAACCCAGTCCTCCAGGCATTCATTTTCTGGTTTTATTAAAGATGATGTGTTTATGGTTCGCACATGATTTAACAGGATTCTGGGCTGATTTTTCCTAAAGGCTAGCATAAGTAAAGTTCATATTCTATCCAAGAATAAAATTCTTTAGAGTATAAAGCTTAATTTTGGAAAGTATTGAATATGAAGACTTGACTCGATTGTACTCCAAAAGATAAGAAATAATATAATAAAAGGAATATTTTTTTACCTTCTTTACTACAACCATTCTCTTATAATTCCGCCACTGCCTTCGATACTCAACGGAAGATGCTCGTTTCACTTGGTCCGAGTAAAATAAGAGTTCCCGAAAACTTTTGTATCGGACATCTCGGCAAATTATCTCTGCTCTCGAGACTCGTAATTTGTTCTGCAAAGATGTATTTTTTTTCACATATTCTCCTACATAATGTTAATTTGTCGCTTTTAATCAATTACTAAGCACGCAGTCGAGCAAACGTCTCGTTCAATATTTTTCATATATTTTCGTCCTGCCTGAAACTATTTCATGATTTTCGTTACAGAATATTTTTTATCGCGGCGCCAGTGACGCAATAAGACATTTCATGACTTTGAACAAATGTTTAACCTTGTTGCTTCCACTCTTGTTTTGGAGCATATGTCATGAGTGTCATGACATCTTCATTCACAATATCGATCATATGTCGACTACCATTCACTACTACAGATCTCTATCAGCTTCCAGATAATTCTACAATGTCAGGTTCGCAAGCAAGCATAAAAAATAAGTCATGAAGTCGATGTTCTTTAAGGATGAATTTTTCTCTTTAGAAATATCAATCCGGTGGATTGGTTTGCAGCAACAAAATCTTGCATCTCGATCTCCACTCCTCTCGATCCTCTGGAATCCTCTTCAGCTCATCATAAGAGCTACAACTCATGTCTTCGAACACTTGCTGCAAATAATCCCGTCTAGGGCGCCCTCTACAGTTTCTATCCTCAACCATCCCTTCCACAATGTCGTGAAGAAGACCATCGTGGCTTATGGTGTGACCGATCCATCGGGCTCGCATCTCTGAGATGGTTCTATAGGATGACTAGATGACAAGATATTATAAAAAAAGTTTATTAACACATAAAAATAATACGTTATTTAAAAAATATATTAGCTTATGAAAGTTGAGCATGATCTATGACTATATAACTGAGTAAATTATATTGAAAGGGAGCGGAGGACGCTGTTGGTTCGATGCAATATGTTGATTCGTAGGTTTGCACGTTGTACTAAAAACGTTAAGCTGACGCTTTTTAAAGCCTTCTGTCAATCTTTCCACACGTGCGGCCTGTGGGCTGACTATACTCAAAAGGTCAACATTGCACTCCGGGTCCAGTATAACAACGCCTTCCGGAATGTTGTTGGGTCTGCCGCGATACTGCAATGCCTCAGGCATGTTGACGGAGGGGCGAGTGGGTGGCTTCCTAGCCATAATAAGAAAGCATTGCGCTTCTCTCTGGTGATAGCAATTCTCATCTGTGGAATTGTATGACGCTTACCATGCTGCATATGGTTAAACGCTGCATGTAGAGAGTTGATTCGCCAAAGTCATAGACTACAGCCCGGGATTCATGCATCATTCTTATTATTACAGGAATTTACTATGAATGGGTGGTCTTCACGGGACGACTTTTGTTTACCACCAATTTAAATTAACAGACATGACCTGAATTTAACAGATGAGGGATCAAATTCACACCCACCTGGGTATTTTAGAGTTCAGAAATAAATTAACAATCCTTTTTTTTTCGTCGGGTATCGAACCCACCACCTTTGACTTGCAAAGCAAACGCTTTGATCACTGAGCTATACCCGCCGGTAAATTAAGGCAGAAATGCAATTTTATTTAAGCCAGAAATAAAATAACAAGTTAATTATAGCACAACACCTCATACAAAAACCTTCAACATCGGAACATATATAAGCCGTGCAGGAATGCCCGGAAAGACTTTATCAATTATGAATGGTTGTAGTAAGAATCAACATTGACAGTTCTGACGATCAGTGACCATGGTAGTAGCAAAATACAAAACGTAATTACGCAATAAAATTTAATTATGTTGTAATTACGATATTAATTCAACGTGTATCGGCTCTTAATGTGTTAAGGGCCTTGTAAATGATGCTCAAGCGGTACTTGCGCCATAATTTCAATTTTGATTTTTAAATTAATTTACTGTTGGAATGAAATGTGAATGAAAATATATTTTGGTGGTGGATGCGGTTCTTTATTATTCATTCATTATATGAGCCGTGTCAAAGTCGATGCGGTAATTATATTTAACTAACATGTTTTTGACGTAATAAAAGTCATTATCGCCTGCCAAATATATCAAATATTATTTTATATTTGAAAGGTTCGCAGTACAGTATAGATACATTGATTTAATTGATTTTTATATGTAAACACACACAGGAGAATACCGACAGATGGGGAAAGTAATTCTAAAGTCTGTCGCATTCTATGACGCTTACCATAGTGCATATGCCTAACCGCTGCATGTGGAGTGTTGATACGCCAACGTCATATACTACAGCCCAAGATTCACGCATCATCCTTATTATTAGAGGAATTTACTATGAATGGGTGGTCTTCACGGAACGACTTTCATCTCTGATCATTTTAAATTAATAGGCTATGAATGGTATTTTACAGGTGAGGGATCAAATTCAAACCAACCAGGATATTTTAGAGCTCAGAAATCGATTATTTTTTATTTCTTTTAATCTCCGTCGGGGATCGAACCCACGACCTGTGACTTGCAAAGCAATCGTTTTGACCATTGAGCTATACACGACAGCAAATACAAGTATATTTACGAGTATTAGTAGAGTCTATAATTCTACTGCTCGGAGTATCGCTGAAAGATAGAATCCGGAACGAGGATATCCGCAAAAGAACTCAAGTAGTGGAGGCCACCCAACGAATAGGCACACTTAAGTGACAATGAGCAGGTCATATCTGTCGAAGAGACGACAGTCAATGGGGAAGAAATGAATTGGAGTGGAACCCAAGAATTTGCAAACGAAGCTTTGGCCGACCCCGTTCAAGATAAACTGACGACATAAGGAGAATAACGAGAGTGACCTGGATGTGGAAGGCAGATGATCGATGAGGGTGGAGATTCATGCGGGAGGCTTACGTTCAACAGTGGTCAAATACAGGCTGATGATGATGATGATAATTCTATTATATCGACATCTATAAAAAATATTGTTTAAATATAAAATTGTACTTGTTAATTTCTCGACTCTAGACAGACTAAAGAAAATGGCGCATCCTTTTTGTATTTGATAACTACATAAATCTTTAACTTAGACAAACATTTTTATGTATAGACATAAGAGCGCATATCAAGGCTTTTCGGCAACAGCCTGAAAGGGCTATATTGAGTTGGTATCAAGAATATTTTCAATCCCTCCTTTGATGATATCTAAATATTAAAATAATTTGTTGATTATGTGTATATTTACTTACTTATAATATTGAAATATAGTCAATGATCTATAAAAGAAGATTATAGTATTGAAAAAATATTCTAATAAAAATCTAAATCCAGTTACTGTGTAGTTTACCCGATAACCCGGTAATAGACACCAAATATATAGCCAATACAATAATTCATGTAGGTGTCGGTCTTCGACGAATCAATCATCCATATTTGGGTTTCTCGCCATCGATCGCTCGCGTTCCACCAATTATATCCATCCGCCAACGTATTGGGCCTCCGTTATTGGTCGTAAATATTCAAAAAGCGATCTACACTAGAACTTTAATGTTCTGAACACTTCAGGGTTAGGCGCCATTCAGAAATAACTAGGATTTATTGCTCGATGTGGCACATTCAAGGCATTATTTACATCAAATATCATCTTTTTATGACATTTCTCTCATCATTATTGAAGAAAAAAATAGGCAAACGCTCGGATTTGAATCGCAAACTATACACCGTAATTCAATTCTTTATACATAGAGATTCATTTTTTTGTACGTTGTGGTTGATGATAATTTGAAAGATCAGATTTTTTGGACCGAATGTTGGCCGGAATAAGCTAACACCCAGCTAATCTCATCAGGTCAAGCTGGTTAGGGCACTCTATTGTCCTGGAGGTAGTAAATGCCCTCCTAAGGCGGATGAACCTTTATGGTCAACGGCATTAGGATGTGGAAATAAAGGGGAAAATACCACATTAAAGGTCTTAAAGACATCCCACGTATCAGCAAAAAAATGATTGCATCTCAAGTAAAATTTTCCGGAGATAAAATAGTCCCCAATCGGATCTCCGGGTGGGGACTGCTCGAGACAAAACAACCAAGACAAATAAGAAAAACCTTCAGCCAACAAGATATGCCACCTGGAATGTTCGAACATTACTTGCAGAACGGCGCCCTAGACGGGAGTATTTGCAGCAAGTATTCGAGGACATGAACTGTAGCGCTTATGATGAGCTGAAAAGGGTTGCGGAGGACCGAGAGGAATGGAGATCGAGATGCAAGATTCTGTTGCTGCAAACCAATCCACCGGATTGATACTACGAAGAAGAAGAGGTTCATCGTGATCATTGCTTCCAATTACCAACTTACGTATCTAAAACATTTATAAGATATTAATCATGAAACTTTATATGAAAAGGTCATCATCATCATCAACCTGCTGTATCCGTCCACTGTTGAACGTAAGCCTCCCGCACGAGTCTCCATTCTCTTCGAACCTCCGCTTTCCGCATCCAGGTCACTCCCGCTATTTTTCTTATGTCGTTATCTTGCAGGGGGTCGGCCAATGCTTCGTTTGCCAGTTCTTGGGCGCCACTCCAATACTTTTTTCTTCCCCATTGACCGTCATCTCTTCGACAGATATGTCATGCCTATTGCCACTTGAGTGTGCCTATTCGTTGGGTAGCATCCACTAATTGAGTTCTTCTGCGTATTTCCTCGTTTCAGATTATATCTTTTAGCAACACGCGTATAGTGTGCTGTTGTCGTTGATCTTAACGAGATAGCATTCAAAAACAAATTCCCACCAATTGAATGCTTCGAAACAATAAAATTGTTTATGCAAACATTACTATCGCGTCGCCTATATAATTTTATTGTTCTTGTCATACGAGGGTTATTTAAAAAGCTTCCAATCTTATCGAAAAATATGTAGAAAAAATACATCTAATAGATAACATTGATATGCGCAAATCTTAAAAAATATAAGTAAGTATTTTTTATATTTTTTATGTAAACGCATGCAGGAGAGCATACCTGGTCAAGACCAGTGCACGCTATGACTCTAAGCCAGGGAGGCTAGACGCTGCATGCGGGAAACGTGTGTTGTGTTCGTGTTTGTGTGTGAGTTAGGGAGATTGCAAGTGTATTTTTTGTTTCTTGAAGAGATCCAGATTGTAGGAAGGAGGAAACACAGACGCTGGAAGAGCAATCCATAGCTTACTGGTGGAATTAAGGAAGGAACTTTGGAAGCTGCCAGTTCTTGGTCGACATACATTAACCGTGTATGGATGTTCGGCAAGTGCAAGACGAGCTTGGCGGCTGTGAGTGGGTGCAGGAGGAATTAGTTCTTTAAGTTACGAAGAGCAGCGACCGTGGTAATAATGGTGGAAAAGACTAAGAGAACCAATCTTACGCCTGTGTTCCATTGATTGTAGATAGATGTAAGGGTGTCATTGTTTATCAAGTGAATTGCGCTTCATTGAACTGATTAAATTAAGTTTAGAAGGTATTTTGGGGCTCCAATCCAAAGGTGATTGCCGTATTCAAGGATAGATCGGATTTGTCCTTTATAAAGAATAAGAAGTTGTTTATCGTTGAAATACCGACGTCTATATTATACACCTAGTTTTTTGGAAGCGAGACCAAATTTACACTTAATTGACTCGTAATATTTGACATTATTCGAGATTGATAATCCAAGCATGTTGATGCAGATTGCTTTCGGAAGAGAACAACCTGTTGAAAGATACAGGATCCATAGCAGTCTTCTTGGTGGAGAAAGTATATGATTGGGTTAAAGTTTTATCATTAAGTGATTGATATTAGATCGCCAATTATAATTTTTATTGGGAATGTGATAAGTTAACTTAATTGCCTCTTAAATTGACCAATTCCATATAAGTGAAGCCCAATGCTTAAGGAGAATTTTCGAAATCATATTTAAGAATGCCTAGAGAAAGGAATTTTCTGAAATTTGTTATAATTTTTGAAATGTAAAATACTTTTACCATGAATTGCCCCCAATAAGTTCTATCAGCTTCCAATGTGCATTCTTTGTCCCAAGATGTATCTCCATTTGAGGGTCCACCTGGGAAAATACATGCTTCCTGAAGCCCCCCAAGGCAGAAGCCTGGGGATTTGAAGAGACGCCAGCTATAGTAATCATCATAATTACCATATCAGCTTCCCTAATGGAGCATATTACATTCAGGAACTACCGCCACAAAGTCGTAAGACTGGTCGTGAAGTCTAGGATTTTATTTTTTATTTAAGAAGATCAAGTGATTTTTCTGATACACCCGAGGCATGGATAATTCATTCATAAGAAACTACTCATCCTTACCATATGGGTTAAGTGAGGGATATAAGGATCTGTTGTTAGAAAAATTTAAATTGTATGAAGAAGAGGTTGATTATTGCATAACAATATTTAATATAAATAACACTGCTTGGATGGAATGTTGGAGTTAAAGTATACGAAAAATATTTTTGGGTGATTTGTCGATCAATTTTTTTAAAGGAGATCGTGTTATTAATCTTAAACTTCCGTGGTCTAAAATTTTCGGTAGTGTACTAAGTAGTATCTTAACCCAATCAGTTATACACAATTAGCAACAGGCGATAACCCATTCAATTTATGTTCTGCGTGCAATATTGCTTACCTTCAGTGATCTAACAAAAACCGCGCTAACAATATTCGTTTCGCAACATTTTTTGGATTTACTGTATACAATATGTTACTATATCTTTACAATTTTATATATTTTTTATTTCTTTTCCATCAATGAAATTACAAAATATACTATTTTAATTCGTTATTGATGTACTAACGTAAATGTGATGATGTAAATGTATTGACACATTTAGTGTCAATGACCTTACACTCAGAACAAGTGTCGGAATGCGCAGCGCAAATAGTTAGGACAACAAAAACCATATTATAAGTATATCATGGTTGACACACAAATAACACGGCATTATTGTTGCAAAATCAAACGTCAAACATTTCGTATCCGTCCACACCAGCACTGATCTTATCCCCATCTACCATCCAAATTGTGTTCTGCGTCCAATATTGCTTACCTTTGGTGATATAACTATAACCAAGCCGATAGAGTGCTACTGTCGCTGGACGAAACATCACTTTTTTTTTAAATCACGTGTGATTTTGGAATCTTCAAACGACCTTCACACTGTCGTTTCAGAAACAAAAGGTAGTACCAACAATAAATTTCAGACTTCGTACGGAAGGAGATGATGCGAAGGGTGAGACTTTCCGCCGAAATTTCATTACTCCGAATAGCCGCGAAGATGATAACGATAATTGAGAGCTCCGCCTTCCATACAATAAGCAAAGACATAACAGTAATGATATTATTAAATCGCGCTGTATTCCGAACTTTTGCGGCACTGCCTTGAAATACAGTATACAATGGTTTTTTTTCCAATACATGCTTTTAAGATTTAATCTTACTATCGCTTTGAATACTTCCGAACGGTATAGCTCAATGGACAAAGCGTTTGCTTTGCAAGTAAAAGAGTAATAGATAATTGAAGTTAAGCAACATTGTATGCCGAACAAAACTTTAATAAGTTTCAAGCACTTGCTTTTTTATATTATGCTAGCGGGTATAGCTCAATGGTCAAAGCGTTTGCTTTGCAATCCAAAAGGTCGTGGGTTCGATCCTCGACGGAGATTAAAAAAAAAAACGTTTTCTGAATTCTAAAATACACCCGGCTTATGTGAATTTGATCATTTACCTGTAAAATGCCAGTCATAGCCTATCAATAAAAATTGGTGGTAGATGAAAGACATTCTGTGAAGACCACCCATTCATAGTAAATTCCTATATTAATAAAGGATGATGCGGTAATCTCGGTATGTAGTCTATAACCCTGGCGGATCAATACTCTACATGCAGCATGTTAAGCGTCAAAGAATTCCACAGATAAGAGCTATGAATTATTATCACCATCTGTCAGTATTCTCCTGTATGTGTTTACATAAAAATTAAAAAAGTATAAGTAGAAATTGCCGAATATTACCTAGAGTATTTCTTTACAGGACAGCATCAGAGTCGTACGATTCGGGCAATGGGGAATTCCCATACTTTCTGCAATTCAATTAGCCGCCTTTATTAAATTCTTCCGTTTTCTTTTCGCACTTTTTTGGCGCCGCCTATTCGCGCCAATTCTGCCGCCCCCAACAAGGGCGTAATTCGCCCGCGAGAAACAATCCTTCAATGCCAGCCGGCTCTGACGTCACAACTCGATCATCTCACTCAGCATACAAGAACTTTTTTATTCACTTTTTTTAATAAATCACTTTTTTTTTTTCCTTATGCCATATTTATTTACAAGTCTTATTTTTTGTATTATCAATCCGGTGGTTTGCAGCAACAAAATCTTCCATCCCGATCTCCACTCCTCTCGATCCTCTGCAATCCACTTTAGCTCAACATACAACCTCGAGCGGTGGGGAATTCTTCGGCAGGGAGAGACACTATTATGCGACTGCGGATACCTGCAGCCGCCTAACACCTAAGATCCTGCTCCATGTGCCCAATAAGCTGCACACCTCAAGACCTAATGCTAGGCAACACGTGGGCTCGATGTTGCCAGATACTGGGCAGAAATAATTTGACGTCGCTGACACGAAGAAGAAAAAGCTCAGCATAACAGCAGTTAAGAACCCAAGTATAATATGGTCTTCTTCACAACTCGTGAAGAAGACCGATAGTACGCATGATGTGACCGATCCATCGGCCCCGCCTCTCTGAGATGGTTCTTACTGGGTGCCTATCTTCCTTGGTTATGCTGAGAACCTCATTGATCGTGACGTGGTCTGTCCAGGAAATTCTGAGAATTCTTCTGTATGACCACACCTCAAAGGCCTGTAGTCTTTTTTATCTCTTTCAGATAAGCACCATGTAAACCCTACATATAACAAAATCATGATAGAATTATACGACGCTTGTCATTTTAAGGATAGTAATTGATGGATGACGATCGTTAATCCTGCAACGTTTGTACGATTTTTATTATAAATTAATGAAAACATTGTAAACAGATAAACATTGTTTGTTTTTATTTGTTTTTTTTTTTTTGTATTTAATCTTGCTGAATTGCACGTTCCATCAACGCTATATCATAGCCGTCCGGTATTTCCACACAGAAAACAAAAAATTATGAAGAACCGGGCAGAGGTCGAGCCATATCATTATAATCTATACCAGCGCCTTTAAAACTGTGAGGATCATACCTTTAGACTAGGGATATAAAATAATATAAATAAATTTAAAAATCTTGAGTCCACTCTGTGTGGGCTCTTGAGGTCACTACGTACAGGTCGTCTTGTATTTTTTTTATGTAGTCGTATGCAGGAGAGCACAGCCGGTCAAGACCAGTGCACTCTATGACGCTCAGCCAGGGAGGCTGGACGCTGCATGCCGGAAACGTGCGTTGTGTTTGTGTGTGGGTTGGAGAGATTGCAAGTGTATATTTATCAATTTCTTGAAGAGATCCATATTGTAGGAAGGAGGAAACACAGAGGCTGGAAGAACATTCCAAAGCTTACCGGTGTCATTGAAGAAGGAACTTTAGAAACTGCCAGTTCTTGGTCGTCACACATTAACCGTGTATGGATGTTCGGCAAGTGTAAGACGAGTTTGTCGGTTGTGGGTGGGTGCAGGAGGAATTATTTCTTTAAGTTCCGAAGAGCTGCGACCGTGGTAATAACTGTAGAAAAGACTAAGTGAACCAATTATACGCCTGTGTTCCATTGAGTGCAGGTTAGACGTAAGAGTATCATTGTTTATCAAACGAATTGTTCTTCTTTGAACTAAGTCAATTAAATTTAGAAGGTATTTTGGGGCTCCAATCCAAAGATGACTGCCGTATTCAAGGATAGGTCGGATTTGTCCTTTATATAGAAGAAGGAGTTGTTTATCGTTGAAATACCGTCGTGATCTATATAATACACCTAGTTTTTTGGGAGAGAGACAGGCTTTAAACTTAATTGACTCTTAATATTTGACATTATTCGAGATTGATACTCCAAGGAAGTTGATGGAGCTTGCTTAAGGATTCTACTCTTTTTGGGCTCTTTAGGCCACTGTGTACCGGTCGTCTTTTACTTGTGCTTCTTAGGAGTATTTTAAATATTAAATTACTGCTTATATTATACGTATTTGATATAATACTTTTTTTAAGACACGCTCTAATTATATGAGTAACAGGCTTGATAAGCAACACCAAACGTGGATATAAAAACTAATATACTTAGATGTTAAATCTCGTATACACTACTTTTTTTTCACTTTTATTTACTTAAACTTTAGTTATGTAGATATTTATTTTTTATTTTTGTATATATAAACTTGACGTCTCGATCAAAAACTCTTCTCGATTTCTTTTTTATATAATTTTATTTTTTATTATAATTTTAATTTAAAATTACTAAAGTCTAGATAAAGTAATTACCTACGACTGCGTCTTAAAATTCACAACCCTGCAAATCGAGCGTGCAAAAACAATTCCGGCTACCTTCGCTGAGGTTGTAACCATGCTGTCTCGCTATCGCTCAACTGTGACAAGCCGCTACTTCGAGTGAGGCCTCCGAAGAGGATTCTTTGGAATGTACTATTCAAGGAGCCCCTGCTGTTCCAATCAAGGCTTTGTATATTTTGTAATGTCATTGAAGGAAAAGACAAAAAAAAATTTTAAAAAAAACGAAATACACACGTTTGTTAGTGTTCCACTTTAAGTGGTAGAAAAAATCAATTATAGGGCGTCAATGAGTGTAAATCTACTAGGTAGACTTGTTGCGGGAGACCTGTTAAAAACCGAATTAAAAATATAGAAATATAATAAAAAAATATTATAAAAAATATTTGTTATTTTTCAGGTTTCGTTTCACTTGAGTATCACAGCTATACATAATAACATCGCAGCCTGAAATACACTTTCTTTGTTTTTTCTTAATTAAAGACTCTTTTCACACAGTAAGTGACACGCCGCATCAATAAGCGGCCTGAAAAAAAGCGTTTGTATTTGAAAATTAAAAAAAAATGTTTCAGCTCTCCGGCCATTGGTCGCATGCCAACTCGCAATTTAATAAAGCATATCTTTACGACACTAATCATTGAAACATTGAAATCTCTCGTCTATTTGCGGATTTCTCTCTTTGAGCAATCACACTAAAAAATTCTAGGCGGAAAGAGCAATTTATATAAACAAAACAGGTGATTTTATTTACAACTGAAATTATTTATTTTTACAATGCGTATTTTTTATTTATTTTTAAACACTTATTTTAAAGCTAAATGCTTTAAAACGGTTTCTTTTCAGTGAACAATTTCATCAAAAATGTTTTTACAGATGATCTATTTTTATTTAATAGTATTTTTGTACAAATATACTATATTTATGTATAATATTTATAAAGTTTATTATGTTTTAAACATTTTGACAAGTTTCTGAGGTTGTGAAATGGCTCAGTTTTCAAGGAAAATTTTAGTTAATATTTTTTTTCATTTCAAGGGCGTTAAGCAGGTTTCTTGTGTGCAGTAATCAGTTATCCTGATTGAGCGTCATAAATGCTACAAGTTCATTTTTTTTTATGTCAACACATAAACAAGAATACCGTCATACGGTGATATTTATAATGAAATCTCATATGTGGAGTTCTATGACGCTTACCATAGTGCATATGGCTAAGCGCTGCATGTGAAGTATTGATTCGCCAACGTCATAGAATACAGACCGACAATTATGCATCATCCGTAATATAACAGGAATTTACTATGAAAGGGTTATCTTCACGGGACCACTTTTGTCTACCACTAATTTTGATTAATAGGCTAAGACTGACATTTTACGGGTGACAGATCAAATTCACACAAACCGGAGGTATTTTAGAGCTCAAAAATCGTTTTTTTTATCTCCTTCGGGAATCAAACCCACGGCCTTTGACTTGCAAAGAAAACGATATGAGCATTGAGCTATACCCGCCGGCAAAGTTTCAATCCGTTCTGCTCTCCTGCATGCAATTTAACAAAAAATAGAGCAATGATTAATCCATGCGATACATTGTCTGTCTCTGGTTTTAACTAACTTTTGTGTACGTACAGGTATATATGCCATTGGATTGTTTAGACATGTACCACTGCGAAACAGCCAACTTCACTTCGGAGCTAAACAATTTAACGTTCCAAGACAATAAACGTTCCGCGGAGCGAGATTAATATTATTTGTCAAACAGAATTTTCAACTCGGATTCTGTAGCTCGAGTATAACAGTGGTACTGAAAGCTTGCATTAGGCAGATCATTTATGGTTCTCTCACACTTAAGTACATTGATAGCATCAATTAATATATTTATCTAATAATATGACTGAAATTCGTTTTGTTTATGTGTAATGAGCTTGAAAGATAAAATACAAGTATATAAGAAATTTATACCTCGTTTTAACCTGGATCAAACTAAGAACTATTTCACTTTTTTTCCTCTCTGCTACACCTTTAACAAGTTAATGTATGATTCGCTAACTGCCTGGAACACAGCATATCAAGAATCAACATCGGTAGGAATAACCAAGTCTCTCTTCCCATCCATCGAACACTTATTGATGTGGAAAAAGACGAACTCCGTGGACTACCGGACATGGAATTTTCAGAGAATTCCTAAAAAGATTTAGCCTCTCTTCTTGCGACGCATGTCCATGTAATCTAGGCATGCAACAGATGGTGAGACACTCTCTCGTAGAATGCATCATCCATGAGAACAAGAGACGCATTCTATATTGTCGCCTGGGAGTCTCTACCATTTTAATGGGAGCATTTTCCTAAATTACTACTTAGTTCTGACGGTCCCTTGCTGTTAAATTTCATCAGGAAAATCCTCGGGGCATCAGGGAAATCATTAGGGGAAAAAATGAATAGAAAAAAAAACACTGTTTCACTTGGTGGAAGGCTGCAGTTTTGTGATATACGAAAGCTTCACCAGTTTCAACGTGAACAAAAAGAAGTGCTTTATTTTTTTTTCTTTTATTCAGTTAACTTTATCAACATTTTACATTATCCAAGATTTTTCTTCTAAAAATGCTTTCTTTCTATTCGTTTAAGTCCCGTACGAAAGGAGCTACTTTTAAACATCCATTATTTCTCTTTCACGATGCTATTCACAATTCTGGGATTCTTGAGTGCTTTAAAATCACATACTATTAGAATGGAGTAACTTTGTGGGTTTGTCATATTTAAAGAAAAAGTAAGACTTCATATTTTTAATAAATCACTTTACCCTTAAAATTGCGTTCTGGATAAATATACTCGTGCACGTAGTCAATCTTTGTTTTTCATTCCTCTTAGTGAAGTTTCGAGTACTTTTCAGTTTTTTATAAACACTTATATAGAGTTGATATCAATTCAAACAAATAAAATACTTTTAATTTTGATTTTCTTGAACGCGAAAAAAACAATCAAAAACGCGCGATAGTTGCTAGCAATTTTCTTTCACACTTTCATGTCTATTTAAAATATTTTCACGTATGTGTTATAGTGAATAACTGAAAACTTTCAAAGACTCTATTATTTTATATCACATTCTGAGAACACAATTTTGCATGTAGACTACCTTGGGAATACTCTAAATGTACGTGAGAAATGAGGATTGCAAGCAGCACGTGTATCTCACAGTATATTGCACAGTGTATGGAAGATGAGATTGCTTTGATGTAGCCGAGTATAGCCATTTCCGACTGTTATCTAGCGGTTAACTCGCAGTTATTTAGCAGATGTGTCAGTTAACTAATTTACTGCTAACCGAGAGATTTTGGATTTCATCATCAGCCACTAAACACTGCAGGTGCTATTTTAGGGAAAAGAATTATAAAAATAGATTTTGTAAAATGGGTCATTTTTTGTAATATGATACTTGACTGAATAAAAAGAATCAAGTGTTAATTGATAGGTAAGGCTTTGAGAATTAATTATTCTTAGATATATGAAATTTCTGCGAATTATTTGATATTTTTTAATTGAGATCTACAATACTTATACTCTAAAAGATATAATCTTTAATTAGTGTATCCATAAAAGAACTCAAGTAGTGGAGTATTATTTTTATGCAAACATATACAGGAGAATACCGACAGATGCTGATAGTAATTCTGAAGTCTCATCTGCGGAAGTGTATGACGCTTACCATATAGTGCATTTGGCTGAGCGCTGCATGTGGAGTGTTGATCCGCCAACGTCATAGACTACAGCATTCACGCATCATTCATTATTATTAAAGCAATTTACTATGAATGGATGGTCTTCACGGGATGACTTTCGTCTGCCACAAATTTTAATTCATAGGCTATGACTGGTATTTTACGAGCGAGGGATCAAATTCACACCAACTGAGGGTTTTTAGAGCTCAGAAATTAAAAAATATTTTTTATCTCTGTCGGGGATCGAACGCACGACTTTTGGCTAGCAAATCAAACGCTTTGACCATTTAGCTATACCCGCCGGCATAAATAATATTGAATGTTATTATTTAACGAATTAAAATAATGTTTTTTTGCACTTATCTATTTGAAATAATGGTGGATGTTTTAATTCAAATGGCACATCTTCAACAATGTTTAATTGAAAAATAAAATAACAATTTTATCACAATGATCATGTCTGTATCTGTAACTAGAGAATAAAGTTTTACAACCTGCTGCTACAAAGGTCTATCAGCTGCCTCGCCTCATCCCTTGTCAACTCTGCCTCCCGAAACTCTCGCGATTACATTTAAATATAGTTCCCAAAGGCCTTGTAAGATGGAGCAAAGCATCTGCTTTATATTATAGTCATCTGACTTCTGCCTTGAAAATTTAGTCTATTTTATATACTGTGGTATTCATAGTATATACCCCAACCAAGTCCACCTTCGCCTCTTGATCAACTGTTGTATAAAAGATAATCGCGTATGCTTACTAACATCGTCATTCATCACAAAGTCAAATCAAAGTACCCTCAGTATTGCACGCTGACATTGGGCTTTCACAAGCTTTTATTTATCCGGCTGCATTGGCTTTTGATGAGATGGTAAGATTCATCATTATCAGCCTGTGTCCGTCCACTGTTGAACGTAGGCCTCCCGCATGAGTCTCCATCCTCTTTGATCCTCCGCCTTCCGCATCCAGGTCACTCCTGCTATTCTTCTTATATCGTCAGTCCATCTTGTAGGGGGTCGGCCAATGCTTTGTTTGCCAGTTCTTGGGCGCCATTCCGATTGGAATGGCGATGGTAAATTAACAGCCGTTAAAGATGATCTATATTCTGTAGTTGCTCTTCTACTTGTTTTAACCCGATGGTTGCCAGAGTAGAGATATCTCGGCAAATTACGTAGTACCCGTATGGCCAGAGACGAGATATCTCGGAAGCACTTTTGGTGGCGTATTTTTGCGCCGTATTTACTTATATTAACAACATTATAAAAACGGAATATACAACTTTAATAATTAAACTTCAAAAGTTGATGCGGGATATTGTATTTGGTAAGTAAATTTAAATATAATAAACAAAAAAAAAATTAGACTACTTTTATATTGACAAAAAATATTCGGCCTGATAAGCACTGCGGCGTAATTTATTTGCGGCTATGAAAAGGTTAAAAAACATAATAAGTGATTAATCTAGTGTAATAGTAATGGACTATAGCGAGGTCGAAACATGTCGGCACTTAATAAATCTGCGTAACGGAATTAATCGTCTATTGTTTGTCATCTGCATTGCAAGCAACAATGTCATGACTAAATTTTCATCAAGGGAACAGCCATCTAAAACGACTAAATCACATCAGAACGAACTGTTAATTTGATGAAATTGCTTAATTGGGAATGGCAAAGGTTCTGCGTGACCTTGGCCCTGTTAGACGACCTTGAACGGATGCTCGCAGTGAGCTTGGCGACCTTGAATGTCCGGAAATAGACGTTCTACTGTCCGTAGGAAATCATGGCAGGACGATAACCAATCATACGAGTCTGCCCAGAAATTAAATGAACATATCCTGAAAAACAGAGCTGAATTAGACCATTTTTTATGTTAATACTAATAAAGGAACACTATTAGATGGTGGCGGAGAAAACCACATGTCAATGCATGTAGAATGTTAATCCTCCAACGTCATAGGCTGCCCCGTATTAACAACTTATAAATTTTTAACAGAAATTCACAGTAACATGAAGCGCCCCAGAGATTGTCGTGGCTAAGTCACAAACTAAAGTTGACAGTTGAACCAACACGAAATGGAGAAACTTACAAAACAAATAAAACGGCGTACCGCAAGCGCCGTGTGTTTTTATATAAAATTAAAACTAACATCATTAGATGTGCATGTCAGGCGAACGAACAAATATAAAAGACAAAAGATCGTTATTCGAGGCTAAAAGAACTTTATCAAGCTGATATTAATGTTAGGTTAGGTTAATGTGCTGATATTAGTGTTACGTTAGGTTAATGTGGTGATATTAGTGTAAGGTTAGATTAGGTTATTAATAGGTAAATGTGCAGAGCACTGAGAATACAATGCTTCGTGTACAGAGATCTCTTAATATGATGCAATTATCATTTGACATTACTTTATGGCATCAATTTGTGATTACTCCAGCTATTACAGGGATACGCAAGATCAATAGGCATTGCTGTGAGCATATGTACAGCCCTGAACATTAATTTCAAGTGGAGTTATTAAAGTCGAGGACTTAGTTGAATTTCGCGGCCATTAAAATGAAATGAGCAATGCGATCGTTTCCTACTGCTATGACTAACAGCGACTATTAGAGATATTGCATAAAACAAGTACATGTATATTTGTTGGTACGAGACTTATCCGTTAAATAAGTTTCCCATGTCGCTGCAGTCCTGAAAAAGCGCTGTTATGGTGGATCCCGCAATGCTGCAGTGTACCTTGATTCCCCCACTCCAAATCCCTTCAAGACGACAAACGTCAACGCATTTTTTTTTTATAATTTGGATAAAATATTGTCAAACACCCACCCTAAAGCCCGGACTTAGCCCCAAGTGACTACCATCTCTTCCCTGACGTGAAGAAACACCTGGGTGGAACGCATTTCGGCGATAGAGAAGAGCTGAAAGAAGCGATTCTCAGGTATCTGCGTGGGTTGGCGGTAATTTTTTTGACTCGGACATTCAAAAGCTCGTATACCGCATGCGAAAATTCATTGACCTTAGTGGTGACCATGTAGAAAAATAGGCGTGAATGTCGGGTTGTAGTCTATGACTATGGCGGATCAACACTCCACATGCAGTGCTTAGTCATATGCTGCATGGTACAGTTATATAATTGCACAGATAAGACTTTAGAATCACTATCACCGTCTGTCGGATTTCTCCTATATTTGATTACATAAAAAAGTCACACTCTAAAATGGAAAGCATCATATTACGAATACATACGATTTTTTTCACCAATTTTAATTTAATTGTAAGCAATAATGGATGCGTGAACTTTGCGAGAATGCAAGTATTCGATGGGCATTCGTTGTTCTGAGTAAGTACTCGTAAGTAGTGAGACTAAAGTCTGACAGACACGTTGGGTGAATAAATTAAATTTATTGTTGAGTGGATATTATTTTATTGTCGGTTATGTGAAAACAGTGCGGTAACGAGATGTTTTAATATAGATTCAAGTAGAAATAAGTATTTTTTTATATAAATATAACGCTTTAACCACTGAGCTTTACCACCGTTTCAGCTAATAATCGCGGTCATGAAAAATGAAGAAGAAAAATAAAGATGAAAAAGGTTTCAGTTATTAAGCGGTCTTTAAAGAAGATAATACTCTAATGTTTTCTTAATTTTTTAATGTTGTCCATTTTTTTGTTACAGGTAAACAGATTCATCATTTCTCACAATAAGGTAGATTTTTTTAAATGAATAATATACCTATTTTGTTGTTAAACCAATGTTAACTTATTTTTTTAATTTAACATAGCAGTTATTACCTAATGGTAGATTTTTTAAGCAATCATCAAATACAAATGACTCTTTATTTTTTTTCAATGTTTTCAGCATTCACTTTGAGATTCATTATAAATTATAAATAATTATTTATTTACCTTGTTTTTACATGGATCACGTAAGATTAGTTATCTGCTTAGGAGACTGCAGTTTTTACTAACTCGTACCGTTTCTCAATCCACCACTTGTTAAGAGTTATATCTTTTGTCCAAAGCAGAGAACTTATCTTACGTGATCCTTTTAAAATTAAGGTAAATAAATTAACATTTATTATTTTTCATTGTTCAGCTTTGATTTTCCCCCGCAAAAATACTTACAAGTAGCTATTTGTACAAATACTTCAGGTATTACTTTTTTATTGTTAATTTTATTTGGAAAATATAAACATGTTCAGAAATTTTATTAATTTGGGAGTTTAAGATAACTTGGAAAGGTATTTGGTTCGAAATACCGCTTTAGCGAAATTCATGAAAAGCCAACTTGTATATATATATAAACCTACAATACAAATTAATTAAAATAATAAAACATTTTTCTTTGAAATTGTGGAATTCGCGGTTAGTGCGATGAGTTTATAAAGTATACATATTTTCGAAAAAAAATATTGTGCATATTACTGTCCAATTTATTATAAACAAATATAGGATATTGTGGCTTATGGGTTAATCCGTGTGTGGTGAACTTTTTTCAATCAATATTTTGACCGCCATTGCAGGGGTCTTCTTCAGGATTATTAATTAACGGCTCAACCCATAAGCCACAACATCAAATTTGGTCGTGAAAACCTAAGAAGTTATTTAAATATAGGATAATTCTTCAATATGTTGGAATGTGGAGTGTTCGTGTGGAGTGTTATGATCTGTGGATAGTTGAGAAGGATTATGCTGCGTGTTAGGAAATGATTGGATAGGACATTGCGACATCGAACATTCCGAACATAAAAATATAAGAAATAAGAACACGGTTAATAGGCAGGAATCGTGATAAATTTTCTTGAGTAAAAGGCTTTTGATCAATGGTTCTACATATTTTTTGCTAAATACACGTTTTATACACTTTTTAAGAATAAAATTTACCTTTTACGATTTTGGTCACTAAAAATATAAATGCATTTATGACATCTCTAAAATAGTTCTTAGAAAATCTTTAAAAAAAAATTAACCTCATATTATATTCTTTACATGATTTTCACTTATCATAGACTGTCAGTATATTTTTTTATGTATTAGTTATCAAATATACAAAATAAAAAATCATGTACTTTATCATTAAAGGTAAATTGATATTCCATCGAACCACTGCCAATTTTCTGATACGCCAATGTGCTAACAGCTGATGCAGTGAGACGTATTAGCTCAGCATCTGTAGTTCACGGTCCATACATATAATCATTATATGCTAGTACATATATACGTGTGTGTTATGTACTGATCTTGTACTTGCATATTAAATGCGCGGGAACGGTGATAATACATAAAATTTATGAATACGTATATTTGTTTAAGATAACATTAAGGGTATCAACTGACAATACTTGGTTAAACTGCATAATTATAAGCTTAAATTAATTTGAATGACAAAATTACCAAATTAAAAATATTTAGTTTTGATTCACATTTATTTTAAGCGATTACATGTTTCGGCCTCCCTGGAGATCATCTTCAATAATAGTTAAATTATAAAAAAAATCTTTGTAATTCCGGCATGTGCTTATTGTCCAGGGATTAAATGATAACAATATAAAATCGTTGATCAATAATTATTGAAGATGGTCTCCAAGGAGGCCGAAACATGTAAAATGTGAATAAAAACTCAATATTTTTAATTTAGATTCAAAATTAATTAAAGATTGTGTTGTTATAAGAATTTGAAAATTTTATAAACCTTAACATCAACAAGTAATTAATTTCTTATAAAACATAATTTACATCATAAAATAAAAAAAATCATGGCGAATGTAAGGTTTTGATCCGAACGACTTGTTTATTGCACAATACGTTGACTACTTAACCTATTACCTAAATAAGTAAAAATAATAATTATAGTTAAATATATAAACATTGCGACAAAATAAACATATGTTTTTAACAAGTGTGATCTATGATACTACAAATAAATCATACAATATATATATATATATATATTTTTATTTAATCAAATATATTAGGATACATTTAAGATTTTATTGACAGTGTTACATACATTTTTTTTTTCTTTTTTTATTGTTTTTTTTTTGGAATTCGCTTTCCACGCCACTTAAAGGTAGATCTTGTGTGTGGCGTGGGATTCATCTTTGATTTAAGTGTTGTATAATTTATATTATTATTTTTTCACATTTTTTACATAATAACATTTTTTTTTTTAGAATATAAAATAATATCATTAAAATTTATAAATTTTTTATAGTCGAAGTGACAATATATACGTGTAACTTTCTCGACTTGTGTGTAATTGGTAATTGTAAGTGATAATTGCTTCAGTGGTTAATGTGTATGGACTTAAACATGAATGTTACATATGGTTTGCGGTTAAGATGGTATTTACTATATACGAGTATTAGATCCATATAGTTGTCTCCTCTTCAGGGTCCCCATTGCCGGAACGTTGGAGCGTTGTGCAATTATTGTGAAAAGTAATTGTTTTGCGTGTTAGGAAGAGATCAATGGAAATTCACGGAAATTCCGAACATAGAAAGAAAATAAATAAGAACACGGTATAATGTCACGGGGAATTTAAATGTCAATAAGTAAGCTTAATATTAAAACAGTTTTTGAGGTTGAAAAGTAACAAAATGTGCACATTAGATTTGAATTAAATGATTAAAGAGATTTAATCTATTAGCAGTTCTAGAAGTGATTTTTAGAATAATGAAAAATTACTAATAAGAAGTTGTAATTTTTTCGTTCGTAGAACAGGCACGTAACACAGTGGTGTCTTCCGGGGGCGGCGGTGATTGATCAGGTTACGAAGACGTCGAGAGATAAGAGAGAAGAGATTTGGTTAGTATGGTCAACTGCTTATATAGCGCCTGCTTAACTCCCACCTTGATAGGTGCGATATTATTTGAAACGACCTCTTGTGACGGCGATTCTAACGATATTTATGAGACACACGAGGCAATCACTAAAAGTCAAGACATAGACACTGAAATTGGTACAGTTGATAAAAGAAGAAGTCCGCTAGACAAATGCAACAGTTGTTGCATATAAATATTTATTGGTTAATTAAGGCAATAAGATAATAGTATTGTGGCTTTAGGGCTTAGCCCAAACTGCAAAGGATACATCGAGTTGATGTCAGTAGTCTTTCTTCGTAGTATCAATCCGTTGGATTGGTTTGCAGCAACAGAATCTTGCATCTCGATCTCCATTCCTCTCGGTCCTCTGCAACCCTCTTCAGCTCAGCATAAGAGCTACAATTAATGTCCTAGAACACTTGCTACGAATACTCTCGTCTAGGGCGCCATCTACATTTTCAACCCTCATCCATCCCCTCCACAATGTCGTGAAGAAAACCATCGTGGCGCATGATGTGACCAATCCATCGGGCTCGCCTCTCTGAGATGGTTCTTATTAGGTGCCTATCTTCCTTGATTTTCCTGAGAACGTCGAGTTGATATCAGTAGTATTGAGTCTTATTATTCAAGTAGGCGATGCGCGGAATTGTGACAATCTCTGTCTGGTCTACTAGCAGAGACGCTCTAGTGCGGTCTGTCTATTTATGTCGCGAGAGCTATTTCTGTCGGGGACTTGTGTCGCAATGTGGGGGGCTGGCATGTAATATCAAAAACAGGGCCACACTTAGAACACATCGAAATATTAATAAATTAATTTAAACAAATTTATACTGATTTACAACTCGAGACAGCCTTTTCAGGCTGGTGCTGAAAATTCTCAATATGCGATTTTTAACTTATTATTTAATGAAGAATCTTATTTAAATTCGCTCGTCTGATATTGAAAAACATGCAATGTGTTCCATGTTTTATTTTCGAGTTAACAATAAGACGGTCGAGTAACAATTTTCCGGCGGTCATAGCTCAATGGTTAAAGCTTTTTCTTTGCAAGCCAAAGGTCGTGGGTTCGATCCCCGACGGAGATTAAATAAAAAAGGTTTTTTAATCGATTTATAAGCTCTAAAACACCCTGCTTGGTGTGATTTTGATCCCTCACCCGTAAAATGCCAGTCATAGCCTATTAATCAAAATCGCTGGTAGACTAAAGTCGTTCCGTGAAGAACACCCATTCATAGTAAATTCCTGTAATAATGAGGGTGATGCGTGAATCTCGGGCTGTAGTCTACGACGTTGGCGGATCAACACTCCATATGTAGCGCTTATCTATATGCACTATTATCAGAATTACAATCACCATCTGTCGGTATTCTCTTGTACGTTTTTACATAAGAAAAGAAAACAATCAAATTTGACCGTTGAAATTTATTTATAACGCCTTTATTAAAAAAGTTTCCATTTTTTCCGTTAAATTGAATGAAATTAATTCACACCGTATGTGTTAATTTCTTGACTTGATGAACAATGCAAAAAAGTCCAGAGGCCGGCGTTGGGTAAAGAAATGAACACGGTATGCAAGTTTGTGTTTCACATCCTCACGTTTGCCGTTTATTTTTCTCCGTTTGATTGATGAGATAAATACTTGAAAAGATAAGGGAAAACCGCCTAAATGGTATGGGCATGTGACACGGAGAAATAAGGACCACATGGTGAAGAAAGCCCTCAACATATCACGCTGAGAAGAAGACCTGGAAGACCACAGGCAACCTGGACTGAAACTGTAGACAAGGATCTGGAAAACATGGGGTTTGACCGAGAATGTAACGCAGGGAAGACATTCATGGCGAATGTGCACAAGGAGAGCCGACCACAGATGATGGGAAAATTGCGAGGCTAAAGAGAGAGGTTGATTAGATAATTACTCGTATGTGTAAAAAGTATGATATTTGCTGTATAAATAAAAAAATGCTGATGAATCGATGAAGGCTATGAGTTAGTCGAAACTGGAGTCTCATAAAAAGAGGTCATACTGAATTTAATCAATTTAAAAAAAAGGTAAATAAATAGATATTTAAGCAACTTCTAAGGTTTTCACGGCCAGATTTGGTATTGTGGTTTTTGGGTTTATCCGTGTGTGACGAATTTCTTTTAACCAATATTTCGACTGCCATTGCAGGGATCTTCTTAAGGATTGATGATTAAGTTGTGATTTAGTTATGAGTTCAGATTATTTTTTAAGATTAACTGCAATGGCGGTCGAAATATTGGTTAAAAATAATTCGCCACACACAGCTAAACCCAAAATCCACAATATCGAATACGTATGTTTTTTTTTATAATGGACCTCAAAGTGTATGCTAGAAAAATTAAAAATTTAAATAATATATGTTTAAAAATTCGTCTCTGTGCTGAGGTCAGCTTCAAAATCTGGGTTGTTTAATTAATTACTGATATTAATAAGGCCCAAGTGGAATTACATGAGTTGGTTTCTGAAGAATGTCTTCATCAGTGGTGTCGAATATTCAAGCAAAAATTGACATATTTTTTGATGTTATCGTCGTGAAATATCGTCAACAGGATGCTCACTATCTTCTTCGTAGTATCAATCCGGTGGATTGGTTTGCAGCAACAGAATCGTGCATCTCGATCTCCATTCCTCTCGGTCCTCCGCAACCCTTTTCAGGTCAGCATATGCGCTACAGTTCATGTCCTCGAATACTTGCTGCAAATACTCCCGTCTACGGCGCCCTCTACAGTTTCTACCCTCAACCATCCCCTCCACAATATCGTGAAGAAGACCATCGTGGCGCATGATGTGGCCGATCCATCGGGCTCGCCTCTCTGAGATGGTTCTTATTAGGTGCCTATCTTCCTTGATTATCCTGAGAACCTCATTGTTCGTGACGTGGTCTCTCCAGGAAATTCCGAGAATTCTTCTGTACGACCACATTTCTAGTCTTTTTTTATCAAGCACCATGTCTCACAGCCGTACATTAAGATGCTCCAAACAAGTGTTTTGGCAAGTTGCTTGCGGAGCCCTAAAGTAATATTCCTTGACTCGAGAATTTTGGCTTTTTTATTGAAAGCTAACCTTGTTTGATCTATTCGACTGTTGACTTCTCTTTTTGTTCTGCCATTCCAGGTGATCTATATGACGATGTAAATAGGAAGTTAAAATTTCTGAAAAGAAGTCGACAGACGAATACAACATTGGAGCATTGAACTCATTTGAAAAACTTACACTAAGTAAAAACACGCACACTTGCTTGCCTTAATTGACTTGATAATGGGTACCCGACGTAGTCGAAACATTCCAATCTACAATAAATAATTTCTACATTATCTTTTATTATTGTTCTTAAATTGTCTTTCAAAAAATCTTACAAAGTGAATATTTTCCATTTTTTTATGATTAAGGCGAATAACCATTTTATTTTAAGAGTAAAGACGTTAAAATGTGAAAAGATTTTTTTTTTATTAAAAACATAAATACTTTTTAACTTGTTTTGACATGTATCACATAAGACTTTGTTTATTAACATGTTGGGAGAATACGGTTTCGCTTTCAATGATTCCTTCGTTAGTTTCTTACATTCATAAAAGCGCAGTATACAGTGATTTGTGCATGTGCATAACTGACGAAGCTCTCATAGAAAGCGAGACCACGATCTTTCAGTATGTGAATAAATAGTGCTCAATTTGAGTCATACTAAAACAAGGTTAGAAGTACTTATATATGTAAATATTGCACATGGATCTCATGTGAAATAAGGATATTAATAGAACTTTTTTAGATTTTAAAGCTTGTAATAGATTTTAGTAAAGAAATTTAAATATTAATTATTATTTTCTTTGTTAAAACGTAATGACGCATCAAAATATTTCCCTATACTCTTATATTTGTAATTATTTTTAATTATTTGTCATGTCATATCTATGTGTTTAAATTTCTGTACTGTAGGCCATAAGCTTGGATCACCTGTTCTGTTGAAATAAATACAAAAACATATTTTTTTAATAAATTTATTAAATTAAAATATCTACTTCCTTTATCAATGCTTTTTCCTTCTTTTTCTGCTTTTCTTCATTCACAAAATGGCCAGAGTAAATAATTTTTTTAAATAATTCTATCAGTTGCTTATTTAACTTTAATATTGGATGTGTAGTTTTCTTAAATTAATTATTATGTTTATAAGGAATTAAAAATAGATTCGCCTTTTATGAAAAATTTAATAAAATATTATTTTTTTAAATTATTTTTTTGTAATGGCTTATGTTGTAATGAAATTCTATACAAATTGTGTCGTTCTGGTTTTCGAACAGAAATAAATTAATACGCTCATCGTGGCCGGATCATTTGATTCAAGGTTGTCCAGCAATGCAGTATGCAGAATGCCATTCTAATCACCGCGGCAACAAGATTTAACTAGAGGTGATAGCTCAGAATGTGACCTCACGACTAGTTAATTACATGGATCGTTGTATAATATAAATAAATATGCAAAGTATGCAATTCGATACGGAAATATAAATTTATAGATAAGCCCATTAAAGTCATAAAAAACATAAAATCTTTATTATAATTGATTAAATATTGATATATCGATTCTACCGAGAATGCTGGCATACAAACGACAGCCAATGCAGACGTTTATTAGACATCGATAACATATTTTTATGTATCACAACTCACAAGTAAACGAAAACAAAAAAAAATTGAGCATGTATTATATATATCGTATTATGTGTTATTATGGTGTAACGACCTATCGTCCCCAGACAATTCGTTTTACGACACATCGGTATCGATGTGGGGCGCACTAGACATCTGGCGCACAGGACATTTGGCGCACGGGACCAGTGGTGCATTGGCTTTCTCGCTGGAGCCTGAAGTGTGGCCTGAAAAGACCATCGTTCAACCCTGGATACGTGTAAGACGAAAGAATCGCAATGAACAGTGAACAGTGGTTGAAACCAACTTGAGTGAAGATATTGACATATTTAGTGTTATATTGCTTCAGATTCAGTGCTAGTGTTGACGAAGGTGAAATTTTGGAAGTTTGATGTTGTGACAATAATGCCATGTTATTTGTGGGTCATCCATGATTTCCTTATAACAGGGTTTTTGTTGTTACAAGTGAACTATTTGCATTGAGTCTCCTTACGCTTGTTCTGGGTGTGAGGTCATTGACACTAAATGTGTTAATAAATTTACAGGGCCACACTTTTATGTAAATACTTCAATGATGAATTAAGATGTAAAAATATTTTGTAATGTTATTGAAGGTAATAAATAAATAATTGTCAATTGTCAAAAACATAACCTAACCTAAGTTATTTCGTTAACGTTATCTATGGATCTTATGCTAAGTTAGGTGTTCATTTTATAGGTTAGTTATTCATTTAATATAATTTTTTACCGATATTGAATAAATTGCTGCATTTTTAATTTTATAGCAGACCTTATTCATATTGACATCGTGGATCCTGCCAATTTAATTAGTCTACAGCCATTGAATTTTATTTACTGCTAATTGAATTAACTTACTGCCAATGCCTTTAAATAGTGATAATAATTTAAAAATTAATTTTAATTCAAAAAAATAATAAACTAAAAATATTTAGTTTTGATTCACAATTTATTTTAAATGATTACATGTTTTGGCCTTCCTGAAGACCATCTTCAATAATGACAAAATAAAAACAGTCATTGGCTTATATAGGTATGGACAAGTTCCTACATCAGTACACACATATTTACAGGAATAAAGGTCTTTATATATAAATCTATATAAGCCACTGCCTGTTTTTATTTTTTCATTATTGAAGATGGTCTTCAGGAAGGTCGAAAGATGTAATCATTTCAAATAAATTGTCAATCAAAATTAAGTATTTTTAATTTATTAATTAAAATTAATTTTAGAATTATAATTATGCAGTTTCACCAAGTATTGTTAGTTAATAACCTTAATGTTATTTGAATAGTGACTGAACAAATAAATAAAGGCCATTTTTTTATGACACTCTATTTGCCAGACGTTACCAATGTATGATGTTTTTAAAAAACTTGATGCTCTCTCTATATAACAAATTAAACCGAGAAAAATTCTCGTACATGTCTTAACAAAGTATAACTGCGCCGTAAATCTCGGGAACAATTTAATATTCCGCTTCAGCCTGAAATAAATCACTCTGGCCGCAAGTGTTTCAGGAGTTTCAGTGTTTCAGGAACATTTTTGATGCTAACTACAGCAGGGCTTAATTTATGGAGGGGGCATTCAAACCTGAATTTAATTAATCCGTATTTATTCAAGGAAACATCGCAACATCTTCTCAAAGTTTTGGTTTATGTTTTAACTGTTATTTTACGATTTTGTAAAATTAAACGTTTTAACGTTAAATTTTTTCTCAAATACGTAATATTCTTTGTTAAGCTGCTTAATTTAAATTTGGGAAGACACATCTTGTGGGAACAAAAATGTATCGAATAAAATTAATATTACTTCAGTGTATGTATAGTGTGTTTTTTTAAGCTTGAGTTTTATAGTAAGAGTCCATTAAACATGTGAAAAACTAATAGCAAATTAATAGTATTGTTTAAATAAGTATAGTTTTTTTTTGTAAGTACAGGAGATTACTGAGAGATGGTGATAGAAATTCTGAAGTTTTTAATATGTTGATCTTATGACGCTTACCGTTTTACATATAGATAAGCGCTGCAAGTGAAGTGTTGATTCCCAACGTCATAGGCTACAGCCCGACATTCACGTATTATCCTTATTATTACAGGAATTTACTATAAATGGGTGGTCTTTACGAGATGACTATCGTCTTCCACCAATTTTGATTAACAGGCTATGACTGGCATTGTACGGGTGAAGGATAAAATTCACACCAACCGGTCGTATTTTAGAGCTCAGAAATCGATGAAATTATTTTTTTCAATATCCGACGTTACGACTTTCGGGTTGCCAAGCAAACCCTTTAGCCACTGAGCTAAACCCATTGGCAAACGGCCCGGCTTGGTCTGAAAATTAATTGATCGTAGAGTTCAAATACGGTTCAGTGTATCCAAGGCAAGAAGTGAGCCCTTCTACAGATCACTGCTCTTAGTAACTTATACGCCAAGATATGTAAAGTTTTTGTATACTTTGTTTTCAGTGTCTTATGAAGTATCTAATATTGTTTTTATGTGGCAAATAATTTGTGTATTGGTGAGCAAATTCAAATAAACATAGCTCATTGAAACGAAAATAGTTCGCGCATACGAATTTTATCGGCGGAGTTATCATTTATTATATTTTCAATGGCAAGTTCCGACGAACATTAACCTACTTTCCAGCACTTGGCCGGAACGTTATAGAATCCACGCGGCTAATAATAAGCGCCACTTCTGAGTGATAAACATAAAAACAAACCACTTCCGGGAAAGTATTGAGAGCTTTTAATGTACTGCTTTTCAATCAGTAGAATTAAATACAATATAATAAAAGTTAACATAAAGCACTGAAGATACTGAATGCTTTTCTGTGTTTTTTACATACAGGGGTGTCTATGTTTTTTATGATTTTTTAGACCGCATGAGTTCCAAAAACTTAGTCATCAGATCACAATAACCCTTGCCCATATTCCATCTGAATTAAAATTAAGTTCCATTAAAATTAGACGAGAAAATCTTCAAAATCTTCTCAATCTTCGCAGAAAGTCTTTACTCATTATAATACTATTAGCCATTTTTTAGATACACATTTTAATCGTGGTTAAATAAGATCTTTAAATATAAGTAACAATAAACTAGGACCAAAACTTGGATGGATTACGGGATATTGAACACAGAGTGTCTTTGATGAACTGCCTCTCTCTTAGGATTAACAAATCTAAGGTTCGAGAGTATAGGGCTAATCATTTGATATATATTTCTAAGTCCCCGAGATCCTAGTGACTTCAAATATTTCCAAAGCCACCAAATACCAATCCCTAGTGAAGTCAGTCATTTTCATGGAAACCAAAATACAATCCCTAGTGATTATAATTTTAGAATTTGTTTTAATTTAAAAAATAATTAATTAAAAATATTTAGTTTTGATTCACAATTTATCTTAAATGATTAATGTTTCGACCTTCCTGAAGACCATTTTCGATAATGAAAAAATAAAGACAGGCAGTGGCTTATATAGGTATGGTTATTAATTAATTAGTTCCTACACACATATTTACAGGTTGTATACAGGTATGTGTGCGGGTAAAACAATTGAAAAAAGACATTATAAAATTAATGTGTATGTGGTTTTTCTAATGTTTTAAGTCATTATAAAAAATAAAAAAAATATTTATAATTATAAAGAGACTATAAAATT
The DNA here is from genome assembly GCA_022606575.1 of Glossosoma conforme. Lineage (NCBI taxonomy): Eukaryota > Metazoa > Arthropoda > Insecta > Trichoptera > Glossosomatidae > Glossosoma > Glossosoma conforme. The sequence goes on from JAGTXR010000044.1 coordinate 997,408, forward strand.
ACTGTATTTCTTATTTTAATGTATTAAGATATATATATAATAATAAATTGATGTGTTCAAATTAAAAATTCCTTTTAATTCTTCAGTGTAGACGACGTAGACGACCTCGTAGACGACAATCTTTAATAACGTCAAATAGAAGCACAGTACTCAAATATTAATCACTTTTGACTTCAAATATTACCATAGCAACCAAAATTAAAATTCTTAGTGACGTTAAATAAAGGGTCCGCCATCTAACGTTTTTTTTTTTCAACTAGTGCTTATTTCGTGAATGGTAACACTTAGCTCATATCTGATTTGACAGATAATTAGTTTTATCTTTCCGCTAAACGAATGTGGTTGTGTGTACGCTTGAACACTGCTGGAAAATATTGCGACATTACTTTGAAAATCAGGCTATTTTTCTTCGAAAATGCGCAAGGAGTGGCCGTTACAGTCAATGGCGATCGTTATCGGGCCATTTTCGTTCACAAAAACTGAAGAAGAGGATATTGCCAACATTTGGTTTCAACAAGACGGCGCTACGTGCCACACAGCCGAAGCTACACTCGATGTTTTGCGCCCCATTTTCAAAAAAAAAAGTCATTTGGTGGACCCCTTATTATGATCTTAACAAAATTATAATTTCTAGTGAAGTCAAACCTTTCCATGGCAACCAAAAAACGATCCTTAATGAAGCCACAAATTTTCAGAGCAACCAAATACTGAAAAATTTCTAGCACTAAATATGATTTTACTAAATATTGCATTTATTAAATCAATTAAAATATGTCACAGATACTACTTCTACCGTCACTAAGTCTTTGTTTTACTACTCTGACGTCGTCGAGAACCATAAACGAGTATGTTTCCAGGTCAACATTCGGAAAAATACATGTCTTGGGGCAAGGAATGGACAACTGACAATATATTTTATATGAAAAATGGATATGATCAAAATATAGTCAAATTGCAAACCTCCTTTATTTTAAGATATTTGTAAGCTTACAATTTTATGAATTGGCTTACATTTTTATGTATTTTACAAATGAAACATCAACTACTTCACACTACTCGAAACTCTCTCAAAACATTAAATCTGGCCGTGAAATACTTTTAAATCTCTAACGGTGTGCTCTTTTACAGCTGTGTCGGATTAAGCGCTTCGGAAATCAGAGGAGTTCCTCGAAAAAAGCTTCATTTATACAATTAGTCTGACAGGTCTCCTCCCTCGGCCTCCCGGGCACATCCCTCAAAGCTCTCTACAAAGCTTCCCGCAGAGATAAAATCTCACCAGTAGCGTGGCGAGAAGTAATAAGATATATATGAGCATTGAAATATATTCTACGTATCCATCAAAAAAAAAATGTAATGTAGAATATAATTCAGTTGACATCTCCCATCTTTAAAAAGGCGATAACAAGTCGCGGGTTCGTCATCGCGACGCGTGGAGGAAGGATGCAGGAGCATGTCACAAAGCAAAGACCTTGTTTAGAAGCATTATTCGCGTTTATTTCCAACATAAGACTTCAGTTTCCCCGCCAGACCGTAACATGCTGTATCGTAGGCATCGGTCGGACGAGACTGTGCACGGGCACGTGCTGACAGATGGGCACAGTAACATGTAGTGCTCCAAAGATCATCGCGGCTAAATCAGAAAATAAATTAAACAGTTAAACCAACATGAAATGGAGCAACTGACAAAACAAATAAAATGACGTATGCGAACGCCGTGTATTATATATAAAATTATGACTAAAATGATTAGATTTTCATGTCAGGTGACCGTACAAAAAGAGACAAAAGATCGTTCATCGAGGCTTTTTGGCATCAGCCCAAAAAAGTTATATCAAGCTGATATCACAATATTCCCATGCTAAAGATCTTTAGCGATATTAAATGACGGATACACATTAATTGATAGAAACACCATCTTGATAATGCATTTTCTGCGAACTAACCTTACACATTTGTTCAATGAAATGTAGGTTAGACGCAATTGTACCATTTAATACCGGCTAAAAGCAATATTTAGCTAATTATGCTGAGTTGCAACCATTGATGGCTAAGCATGCTAAAAGTTATATTTTCGTCTTTTTCAAATTAATATTTACGGCTTTGGATTGGATTGAATTGTGGCAAATTTCTACTTCTAACTAACATTTTTACTGCTACATAGAAAACTATTTAAAATGGGTTTCATCTGTCTAAGATTTAACTTAAACAGATAAATGGCGGGATTTTATCAGGCCTCCTACTACCAACCAATTTAGTGGATCTGAACTCTCTAATTTACTTACAACCCTTGGCTATATGTGCTAATAATGTCATCCTTTCTACAAGCGTCAAGCTGCTGGGAGTAGAAATTGACCAGTTCCTCAACCTTAGCGGTAATATCACAAAAACGGTAAAATCTAGATTCTTTAACCTGCGGCAGATACGATCAATAAAAAGATGCTTACCCAGAAACGCTATAAAGAGCTTGGTAAATGCGTTTATTGTCTCTAAAATGGACTACTGCAATGTACTCCACGCAGGCCAGCCAGCCAAACGATTAAAGCGATTGCAGTCGTTACAAAACGCAACAGCACGACTAGTCCACAACGCGCCCAAATTTTGTCACATTACTCCAATACTATACTGAATGCATTGGTTGAGAGTTTCGGCTAAAATCCAGTACAAATTATGCCTCTTAGCTTATAAGACACTCAACGGAACTGCACCGGACTATTTGACAGAACTTATCAAGCCTTCAGAAATAAGCGCGCGTGGAGAGGCACTCTGATCAGATAGAGCAAATAGAAGCACCTTACAGCTGACGGGAGGTACTCCCAGCACGATCTTTGGCAATCGAGCTTTCAGCTACGCAGCACCAATAGCCTGGAACTCGCTACCGGAAGGAAAAAGAGAGCTTAAAGCGGAGGTATCCTTCAGAAGCAGACTCAAGACCCACCTTTTTACTCAGAGAGGCAAAGAAGCGCTTTTGGAATGATCATTCGATCATAAAAGAGCGCTATACAAATACTCATATAATAATAATAATAATCTCATATTAACCACTGTTACATGGGTCATCTTCAAGGTATAGGAAGATAAATATGTATACGAAGTTACCTACAAATTAAATTACAAGTTTGGTTACGCTACTGGAATCTTCCCCTCTTACGCTGGACGTCTCCAGTAATGGGTCAAGTTATGTTGTGTTTGGGCGCAAGGTACTTTAGATGTATGTCGTGACCTTCCCCATACAATACGTGCGATGAATTTATGCCCGAGGTACGCAAAAGAAGGTACCAGTATACCAAAGAAACGTATTATGTATTATTATTATTAAATACCTACGATACCAATGGCATATAGTATGCCTTAAGTGGGCAAAAAATATTTCCTAATTTTTTTTCAGTTTCTTTCTCAAATTATCGTTTTTCTTTTTAATATAATTTTTTGCGTCGACGAAATCAAAATAAATAAGCAATAAAGAACTTTACTGAATAAATAAATAATTATTACGTGTTTTAACAAAGATCACACTGATCACTGTTCAGTCATTCGCTAGAATACTAGCTAGAAACTTCTCAAAAGAAATCGACAGTCGTAAACAACTGGGATGGGCAGCATTTGCAAAACTAAAGTACATTTTTAAAGTGAAAATTCTGCAACGGCTTAAAACTAAAGCGTTTAATCAATGCATCCTCCCTGTATTAACTTATGGCGCAGAGACGTGGAGTCTTAACAGCAAGTCTTTCCCATAACATAAAGGTCACAAAGGTGGGTGTAGTAAATAACTGTTTTCCAATATTTCGACCACGATTGCAGGGGTCTTCTTCACGGCACACATGGCTAGACCTAAAACCCAGAATACCAATAAGTAATGTATTTCTTTGTTTGAAAATATATACACATCTATTTTAACTATCTAAAGTTCTATTAACAATTTTATTTATTTACTAATTTAATTAAATAATTGATACGTTAATACGTTTTATCTTGATTTAACATGGATCTCACTCACCATTGATTAACTTACTTGAATAATATGGTTTCATTTTTAATAAAATATTTGTTAGTTTCCAACGTACTTAAGCATACTGACGTAAAAATTAATTTATTACTATTTTCAACAGCACCAGTAGTTAACTACCACAAATCTTACCACCTTTCTTAACTCCATTAAACTTCAACCATCCCTAAGTCTACTTTATATAATGTAAGAAGTTATAAATATTTATTTATGTAACTTGTTTTCACATGGATTACTTAAGATAAGTTTTCTATTAGGAGACTGCAGTTTCGAACTCGTAGCCTAGAGTTATCTCTTCAGAAGAGATGGAATGAGAAAGGCTGCGAGTTAGTCGAAACTGTAATCTCCTGATTGAGAACTTATTTTACGTGATCCATGTAATAACAAGGTAAATAAATAATTATCCATAATTAATAATGGATCTCAAAGTGAATGCTGAAAACATTGAAAAAAAATTTAAAAAATGTAAGAAGTATTTATTTATTTACGATTAAATAATCCACCACAAAGTTTCACTGAAAACATGCAGAAAAGGTTATGTCGTACCGTTGTCTATTCTTTATAAATTGTTCATGTCTAATGTCAAGATGAGAAGCTTTTAAGCGCCTAGACAAATCGATACCTGTCCGAATGAAATATTCAAAAGTATGTTTTGCGATGGCCTTCTGACCGATGTCCATTTCGCAACTCAATTTTTCATGAAACTTTAATGCCGTATTCGCCAGACCACTGAAATAAACAAGCAATAAAAAGGCAACACACCCGTATATGTACTATTAAAGGTCAGGTAGACTACACCAAAAAGATTTATTATTTTAATATAAAATTTCTCGTGGTAATTTTTATTTAGCTTATTTATTTACTTAAAAAGCTTGTGTGTAAGCTTAGGCTACTGCGTAAGAGAAAAACGCATTTTAAATTAAAACTTAAGCATCACTGGCGGTGCGACAAGAAATATTCTGTAACGAAAGATCATGACATATTTTCAGACAGGACGAAAATATATTTAACGATACGTTTTGTCGACAGAGTGCTTAGTAATTGATCAAAAGCGACAAATCAACATTGTGTAGGAGAATATGTGAAAAAAAATACATCTTTGCAGAACAAATTACGAGTCTTGAGAGCAAAGATAATTTGCTGAGATGTCCGTTACAAAAATTTTCGCGACTTCTTCTTTTAATTGGACCAAGTGAAATGAGCAACTTCCGCTGAGTATTGAAGGCAGTGGCAGAATCATAAGAGAATGATTGTTGGAAAGTGAATGAAATATATATATGTATATTTTATATTATTTCTTATATTTTAGTTTGCAAAGAACCATCGAGTAAAGTCTTCATATTCAATACTTTACAAGATTAAACTCTATACTCTATATAATTTAATTTTTCGCTAGGAAACGAACTTTACCTTTTCAAGCCTTTAGGAAAAACCGGGCAAGAATCGTGGTTAATCATGTGCGAACCATATACACAACATTTTTATTTATGTCACAAAATAAACGCCCGGAGGACAATGAAATTGAAAATATGTATTGTATTTTTAAAAGTACCGCCCATATATGTGTGAGATACTACAATACTCGTATTTAGCTGTTAAGGGTGTGGCCTCGAAAGTCCCAGCGAGGAGAAAAATGCTTATTGAAATAACATAAGTATGTGTCTATTTAATTTTTCTTATAATTTGCTGCATACTATATTTTCCAACATAAAAAAATAGCATATTTTACTATTTGCACTAGACCCTAGGTTCCCAAAGTGGTCCATATGGACCCCCAGGGGTCCATGGGATCATCCAGGGGGTCCATGGAAAATTAAAATTGATTTGGGGGTCCCTGAACATCGTTAAGGGGTCCACGGAGGGTTCAATATAAAATTATTAGAAATTTAGACACATCATTATTAATTTGGAAGTTACAATAAATAGAAATATATAAATGAGATATGTGTGATGTAAATATTTTAAAGTGCATACAATTAATTTCTTAGCCTGAGACAAAAATAATTAAAATACGGGTTGGAGTCCAACCGTTATTTAAATGGGGGTCTACAAAGCGAATCGCATCTCACCACCGGTTCCGTCTAATTTTGTTATCTGGCCAGGATCTCGTTACTCGCCGACACCGAAGAACACAAATTACTTAATTATTATTGCTTTATAGTTTTCGCTTCCAGAGAAAAGTTAAATGTTATTGAGCAATTAAATATTTGTAAAGTGCATTTTTTTTCAAATACTATTAAATTGCAGTGGATAATAAATCCATATGGTGGTGACATTGAAGAAACGAATGTCATATTACAAGAGGAAATAATCGGAATATCAACTAACGAAGAACTCAGAGCACAGTTTAATTAAGGATATCAGCAATTCTGGCTTCAAAAAGACATACCTGTCACTTATCCCGCATTGTGGAATATTAAGAGAAAGTTTTTACTTGCTTTTCCATCTTCATACCTAGTGGAAAGGGGTTTCAGTGCAGTTGCCAATCTCATAACATAAAAAAGAAACAAACTGGATATCATCAAACGAAGAGATTTGAGATTAAATCTCACGAAATTGATGCCAAATGTTAAAAAAACTATTATTAAATCATCAAGTTCATCCCTCCCATTAAATGCATTAATTTTTCGCCTAGTTGTAACAGATCGTAAATTATGATTGGGTTCGTTACAATTTTAATTTACAAAATTGTTACAAATATAATGGAGTAGTAAACTTCAATAGTCTGCCTCGGTAAATTAAAGCGATCACTGATATGAAAAAAAGAGATCGAAAAGGTAAAAAAGTTCTATAAACTATTAACAAACAGCACTGACGTCGTCACATAACAATGAGAACAAGGATATGTACCTGAAGTGATATTGTGGCTTTTGCGTTGAGCCGTGTGTGGTAAACTTCGTTTTTGTGCTGTTTATCTTCATATTGTAGTTGGAATTAAATATGTTTTCCATGGATGTCAGCGCTTCCGTGAGTTCATCTTCAGTTTCAGCAATTAGAACAATGTCGTCAGCAAACCTTATCATATCAATCTTTTGGCCATGTATTTTAACCCCCTTTATGGCCCATTCTTACCCTGATGTTATTAATTGCATTTTGTATGGATACGTTGAAGAGTACAGGCGACAAATAGTATCCTTGTCTCACTTTTGACGTATTTTTGCTTCCTTTTGGACATTTCCAAGTGATATTATGGCAGCTTCTTCTTTGTAAAGTGAAAATATGAGTTTTCGTTCCTTGTATTTGACTCCAATTTCTTTCATTATATCGAAGAGCCTCTTCCAATCAACTTATCAAATGCTTTTTCATCATCCACGAAGGCAATATATGTATATTGGTCCACTTTTATCCTCTTCTCCAAGATCATACGCAGGGATAAGATTGCTTCTCTGGTTCCCATTCTTTTTCTGAATTCAAATTGATCGCTAGTGAGAGTCTTTTCTATTTTTGTTCAATTCTATGTGGGATTATGTTGTTCAGTATTTTGGATGCATGGTATAGAATACTGAATGTTCGGTGTTGTTCACATTTCGTCGTTCCAGGCTTCTTCGGCAGAGTTACAATTAGACACTTTTTGAAGTCTTCTGGCGTTATTCCTGTATTGTTAATCATCTGAGTCATTAGAATAGGTGATAGTTATTTTAAAGTCTCATCTGTGGAATTTTATGACGCTTATCATGCTGCATATGGCTAAGCGCTGCATGTGGAGTGTTGATCCGCCAACGTCATAGACTACAGTCCGAGATTCACGCACTATCCTTAATTATTACAGGAATTTACTATGAATGAGTGGTCTTCACGGGAGGACCTCTGTCTACCACCAATTTTGATTAATAGACTATGAGTGCCATTTTACGGGTGAGGGATCAAATTCACACCAACTGGAAATATTTTGGAGTTCACCAATCGATTAAAATCTTTTTTTTAACCTCCGTTAGTAATCGAACCAATGACCTTTCGATAGCAAAGCTAACGCTTTGACCATTGAGCTTTACCCACCGGTAAACTGTATAAGACTACCCACATTACACAAACATCATACCAAAACAGAAACCTCTTTGCTTACTACCACTTACTATCATATCTGCTTTTAAAATTTGCCAGACGCCATTCAATTTGAATAAAGTATTTTATTATTACTTTTAGAAAAATTACAATGATTATTATATTACTCTCCTGAAATATATTTTAAAAAACGAACAATAAATCATATAGTTAAAATATGTACCTAAGATTAAGTATTAAAATTATAAAAATAGGCATTTTAAGTAACAGAGAGTTCCAATGTTAATAAAAAGACGACTCAAACAAAATTATTTCTCCAAACTAATTTGCGAAACTAGTGTCTGAACTAGGCTTCTCTCACATGGAGTATATCAAAATTTGAAGCAATGTTATTGAAAAGTCCAATCCTCTTCCAAGAGGCAAATTCTCAGGCAGGTTAGTATTATTATTTGGGAATATTAACAATCAGATAATTGTCAAGGACAAATTAACTGATTTCCAAAATTAGTTACGAGAACTTTAAACCATTTCAGCAGAGCTTCCTGGGGATCTATCAATTATATTAAAAGTATACTCCTACCATTACAAAGTGTACTTTCAGGCAATTAAAAGGAGTAGTTATATTTTTCAATATGAAATACTAATAATATTACTAGTCGACTTTGGTCACAATATATTTCATGTCAATTTTACAAACCACTGCTATATAAATTGATAAAAAAATCTGAAATCACATCACTCAACGAGCTGAAAATCTTTGAAGGACTCAACAGGGGTCGCAAAATTGATATAATATTCTGTGAGTGAAATTGAAAATCGCAAATTAGAAGGGCCGGACAATTTAACGGCACCTTCGGAATCAATCCACAATCGAGAATTGAATTATTCGGCCCCTTTAAAAAAGGGTCCAAATCTATTACGCAAAAAAAATCAAATTACCATTTATCGTCTATAGAACGCAATCATTTCTCACGGCGGGCTTGTGTGCGAGTGGTCGATGCTCCACTCGTCTCTAGAATTTTTCATAAAAGTCTTCAGCAACGAGGGGACTCCGCTTTCAGGATTTTCAGCGTTCGCTAAATCGTTTTTCAGTATTTTATTTCATGCAGTACGGTTGAGAGCTTAATCGCTCGTTTTTAATGCGATAAATCACGGGTTTGATTGCTGGCAAAGATTTAAAATACCCAATATTAAAATCAAATTTTAATAAATTATACTCATTTCTCTCTTGTTTGCTTACAAAAAACATTGCTTTCTGTAAGCTTTTCAGTATATAATGATTTATTTCCAAAAAAAGACGCCAGTGGGAATAGATTAATGGTTAAAGCGTTTGCTGTGCAAGCCAGAAGTCGTAGGGTTGATCCCCGACGGAGATAAAAAAAATATATTTTTAATCGATCTCTGAACTCTACAATATCCATTCATAGTAAATTCCTGTAACAATAAAGGTAATGCGTATATCTACTTGCAGCTCTTAGCTATATGTGTAAGCGTCATGGAATTCTACAGATGAGACTTTAGAATTACTTTGACTATCTGTCGGTATTCTCCTGTATGTGCTTTCATAAAAAAAGACAATTATTTTAATGAGGTAGTAAAATATCTTCATATTTTTTCTAAATTATATTATTATTCCAACAATATATCAGCTCTAAAACATCCTCCGTAAATTAAAAGATGACTCCATGTCCCCGTCATCATCATCGGAACGTGAAATGAATGGATAAGGAGCTGGTCATAAAGCAAAGAACTTGTCGATAAGCACATTTTAATAAATTTTACGTTAAAAAAGATTGACAAATTCGGTAACCGCTGCCTGACATTTTAGACATTTTACGGGTGATGAATCAAATTCACACCAATTATTTTAGAGATCAGAAATCGATTAAAATTCCTTTTTTTTTAAATCTCTATCGGGGATCGAACCCACGACCTTTGGATTGCAAAACAAACGCTTTGACCATTGGGCAACCAGACAGGATGCTCTACAATGTAGATTCTACATGATAGGATCTGTCATATTGAGTCTACATGATACGACCAATACATCTTCAAAACATCGTCATACAATCTACAGATCAGACTCATCATCATCATCAGCCTGTATCCGTCTACTGTTGAACGTGAGCCTCCGGATGAGTCTCCATCCTCTTCGATCCTCCGCCTTCCGTATCCAGGTCACTCCCGTTCTTCTTATGTCGTCAGTCCATCTTGCAGGAGGTCGCCCAATGCTTCGTTTGCCAGTTCTTGGGCGCAATTCCAATACTTTTCTTCCCCATCGAGCGTCGTCTCTTCGACAGATATTTCCTGCCCATTGCCACTTGAGTGTGCCTATTCGTTAGGTAGCATCCACTACTTGAGTTCTTCTGCGTATTTCCTCGTTTCGGATTCTATCTTTTAGTGACACTCCGAGCATGGATCTCTCCATAGCTCGCTGGGTGACTTTTATTTTTAGGATAAGACTTGCTTTCAGATTCCACGTCTCTGCGTCATAATTTGATACAGGGAGGATACATTGGCTAGACACCTTAGTTGTAAGACATTGTGGAATTTTCGCCCTGAAAATGTTCTTTAGTTTTCCATATGCTGCCCATCCCAGTTGTATACGCCTGTCGATTTCTTCTTAAAAAATTACATCGTCCTAATTGTATTACTTATCCCAGATAGGTATAGTTCTTAACAATCTCTATTTGTGTTCCTCCAATGGTAATAGGGTCAAAAGCCTGGGAAATATGATAGATGAGACACATTGCTGGTATTTTCCTGTATACGTTATCATATAAAGAGAAGGCTATGGATTTGCCAGAATCAGAATTCCCTGGATATATAAATTATTTCGTGGGCGGAAACCAATTTCGCTCCCGCACTCTCCCGCCTTCCTGAAATTATTATTTGCGGGATATTGTTTGCAGGTGTTTCATGAATTTCAGACAGATGCACCCCAAATTTTACTTTTCATAAATTTCATGTGGCGCGCTCTGGAAATGGGGAAGATTAAGTCATTTGTATTCTTTATGTCTTTTATATCTTTCGTATTAAGCTTTCATTTTCCTTATTTTGTTTCATTTAGCTTTTATTTAATTTTTTACGTAATTTAAAAAAAAAATATTTTGAAGAAAACGTTCATAAATGTTATAAAGTAATGTAAAATATTATTTGTGAGTTATTCATGATAAAATTATGGGGTCAGATTAAATACAATAATAAATATAATTTAAGTTTTTTTTATGAAAACACATACAGAAGAATGTGTACCAACAGATGGTGATAGTGGTGCTGAAGTCTAATCTGTGGATAATGATACTCACCATGTGAAATATGGTTAAGCGCTGTATGCGGAGTGTTGATCTCTTGATGGTATAGATTACAGCCTAACATTTACGCATCATCCTTATTATTACAAGTATTTACTATGAATGGGTGATCTTCACGGGACGACTTTGGTCTACAACCAATCTGGCATTTTATGGGTAAAATTCAGACCAACCGGGGTATTTAAGAGCTCATAAGTATATATATTTTTTATTTTCTTCACAGGGAATTAAATCCACAACTTAAAGTGTTTAAGACCTTGCAATTTAAAATAAAACATGAAAAGCAATACATACGTATAACTTATCAGTGTAAAACATATTAATTATTCTTAAGCAGATACCTTCCGCCAGATACACTTTATGTATATAGTTTTTGACGGTCTTCAAAAAAAGGTAAAACGAAGATGATCACGATGAAAATGAAACTGTATTTTATGACCTTGTTATTTGAATGAATACATTTTGACATATCTTTATAACTAACGTTAAAATTACGGTTGAATTTAACAACACAGTGAGTAAATATATTGCATTACCTTGACGTGGTTCCCGCGAAGCCTATTTGTATTATTGTACAACAATAGAGATCGCTCTTCCGAAAGATGACAAAAGCTCGATAGGGATTTCTTCGCTGGGAGAGAAACTATTGTTGCGTTTAAACGGCTATGAAAATATATAAACCAGGCGCAGAAAATTTTATTCAGCCATGCGAAAAATAAGAGTTTTTCGAAAAATCTCCAAAACCGTTTTTTATAAGAAACATTTGGCGCGAATTATTAAAGAAGCTTTTTTCGTTGACGATGTTTCACAATTTTATATTTTTATCAGAATGTTATCATAAAGAAAATCCGAAAAAAATTAACACATTTTTTAAGCTGTTTTAATCTCTTGGCTTTATTTATAAGCTTTATTTTCTTTGTAGTAGTATCAATCCGGTAGATTGGCTTGCAGCACAGAAATCTTGCAACTCGATCTCCACTCTTCTCAATCTTCTGCAACCCTCTTTAGCTCAGCATCAAAACTGCAACTCATGTCTTCGAACACAGGCTGCGAATACACCCGTCTAGGGCGCCTTGGCCTTAGATGCTTTTTGGCACCAGGTTACAAGGGCCATGATGATATTAGTATTTAATTTCGTATATTTTAAAAATCATGAGAGGCCTAAATACTTGTTACATACAATAGTAAATATGTTTATTTAACAAAAAAAATGTCACACAGACGTGCTTCTTAAAGGTTGTCCTTGCATTTTAATGGATATAATTTTTTTAGAATGCTTTTGAAAAATTTGTATGAAGACTTCAATCTAACACTTAGTAGAATTGTTCTAATGCTACACTGTTCTTTAATAAACTTTATTGAATTTCAGACTTTTGTTCATGAAGTCTGAAATTCTCAGTTTAGCGCTCAGTTTTCTGCAGAAGTGTTTGAATGTCAGAGGTGCCACGTTTGACATTTCCGGAATAGGTCCGAAGAGTTTTTGGCATTTAGGCCTTGGGCGCTTGCTACTTAAAATTACAATCGAGCCTCCACGCAGAGCCGGACTTTTTGAAAATAGAAAAATAACTGTCACTTTCTATTTTTTTTCTTCCCATATTAATTTTATACTTGAAAAATATGACACCAAATAGTAATAATTGAAAACTATAATATTTAATCATATCACATATCCGTTTTATATCTGAAATTTTGTAGTTTCTCAAAATTGCTGCTACACAGCTGCGTCAGTTGCTACTGTTTATTCCCCATCTCATGACACATCCTAGCCCAAATGGTCCACCTTGTTATATAATTATATACCTTTTCTCGATGATCTCCAAAGCAGAAGGCTCTTTCTTTAGTCCAATGACTTAAGAAGATGGCTGCTGTTGTATCCGAGGCATATTTCTAAGTGATTTATTAGTCAATCATCTGTTGAACGTAAGCCTCCCGAATGAGTCTCCATCCTCTTCGATCTTCCGCCTTCCGTATCCAGGTCACTCCTGCTATTCTTCTTATTTCGTCAGTCCATCTTGTAGGGGGTCGGCCAATGCTTCGTTTGCTAGTTCTTAGGCGCCATTCCAATACTTTTCTTCCCCATCGACCGTCGTCTCTTCGGCAGATATGTCCTGCTGATTGCCACTTGAGTGTGCATATTCGTTGGGTAGCATCCACTACTTGAGTATAGGCCTTATAGCCTCTCACTACCAACTCCACTCCCACATTTATAAGTGGTGAGCCCTACATAGTCATGTCACATCAAGATTGCGGTAACCAATCCCTTAGGCGATGTTACGTGATGAACTGACGGGAGAAAAGAGGGCTGAGAGAGTTAATAAAATAACTCTACCAGCTTCAACTAGGCACGGTGTAAACCAGTCATAAACTTGCCAAGCCGCCTGGCAAGCGTGGCGCTTTAAGCCAAATACCCCATCTAATGATACTATTTTTAAGAATCTCAAAAATAAGCTCCGTATATTTCAACTACTATTTTTTGTTTTAAAAGCCCAATGCTGCTGTCTTAGTTAGTTAGCTGGTTAGGTAAGGTCAGGTTGAGTTGGGTCAATATTACTATGTTGAACATGTTCAATGATGTACAAGAACATTTATTTTATTTTATATTCGGTCCTAAGAATATATATATTGATATCAGCTTGATATAACTCCTATAGGCTGATGCCGTAAAGCCTCGAAAAACGATTTTTTGTCTCTTCTTTTTGTTCGCTCGCCTGACATGCACATCTAATGTAAGTTTTAATTTATACTGTTTAACGGTGTTTGCATACGTCAAAATATTTGTTATAACAGTGGGCCCATTTCCAGTTGGTACCACTGTCATCTTAAATTCACCGGTTTGCACCGCAGAGATGTCAGGACGCGCAGTCAGTTGACAATTCAAGCTAGCTCGCGACCGTTAGGGCGCACGCTATTAAGCGCAACAGTCCTTTTGTTGCAAGTGTTAGACGAATAAACCGTGTTAAAATGTGAACCAAAAGCAATTTGTTTGTATTGTGAACCTGATCCTGTCGTCCAGTAAATAGATATCAAAATAAGAGAGAATGATATCAATATTTGTTCTGGCCGCAAAAATACAACCCACTGAACATCATGCATATTATGAATACTTGGTAAAAAACATAGATAATAGCAGTTGTGTAGTAACAATTTGTGGTCAGCATTAGTTTTAGATGTGAAGTGGAAACGACAAAAAAAGCTTTAATGTAAGAAGTATGAATATTCGTAAACGTGGATGTATTTTACCTCATTTATATTCCAGGGCTGGATGTAGATGAATTTGCCGCACTAGGGCTGTTTGAAATCACAAGTGGCGTCCCTCGTCGCGCAGGGCCGGAGCTTCCTACAAGTTTTAATTCCCTCCCGCCCACCTCGAACCAAGAATAACCTTCCCCTGAACATCTCTGCCGGAATAATAACACCGCTTTTAGGGGACGCCAAATAGTGAAAGAATATTTAAATGTTGAGTAAAAATAAGATTTTAAAAAATCATTATATTTTTAATTATATCCTATATTCACATTTAAATTTATTTCGTGACGGAAACATTTCAGCTTACAATAAAAATAGCACAGAACAAAATAAAATACGCTAGTAAATTATCTGTACGTTGCAATTTTCATCCCTGGCAATACTTATTTTATATTTATATATACAGGGTTTGTCCGGAATGTTTTAGCACTGATTTTTATCCGCCGCGACTGTACTTCGGAGTGTGTGCGCACCGACTGGATTTGGTAGAGAGGGTTCCTAGCTTACCAACGAGCGGCTGGTTAGTTGTCTCGAGCGCCCGGAGAGTCAGGAGAGGTTTTTTCACGCGAAGTGTCTCTGTGAGTGGTGCAAGCCGTAAACCTTTAAGTGACCTTCACCCATTTGGTGTTGATCCCTCAAATATAAAATGCTTAAATAAAATTGATCAAGATCAGTATAAAAGTTGTACAGTAAACACAACTTATTTATAGTGTGTAGTAAAAATTGATTATGCGTGAATGCCAGGATGTAGTCTCTGTCTTTGGTGGAAAGAAATCGCACAAGCAGCGTTTAAGCATATGTTAGTAAGAGCGGTTCTGAGAAAATTTTTCAATATCTATCACTTTCGAGAAACGTCCTAAGAAGAAAGCCGATTATTATTTTAGCTCAGTACCGCCTTATACTCGTAAGCTCGTAGACAAGAGAAAATGAACGGCTCATATCGCATTTCTGTCTAGCGTTATCTTCTGATTGCACTTAACTACCATAAGTGGCATGCGCGTGGAAACAATAAAACACGTCTTTCTAGTTCCTTTATTGAGCCTCACGCTTTCATTGGCTGTCGCATCTCGTCGATTTATACTTTTATTTAGAAATTTAAAACTATCGCTGACGTTTTTATACATTTGAAGGATGAGCTGTTATCAGTGTTTACGCAAAGACCAGAAAACAGATTGTTAATGGTCTTTTAACCCTATTTTGTAATTACCGCAGCACCTGTTGATGGATCCGAAGCTAAGTGAAATGTTTTATTTATTCAACGGTTGTAATTAAATTAATGCGGGTAATTAAAATTATAAGAGAAAAAAATATCATTGTAAATTGTACGTTGTTACATTAAAAAATTAAAACCACCTCGCGTGCTTTTTGAGTTATTTCACTTTTGAATTAACGCTCTCTCTCATTGTAATAGTAAACGTGATTTTTGAAAAGCTTAATAAAACCTCGTTGTTGCTGTTTTCCGTCAGATATTTTTCATAATATTTTTTTAATGAAAAAGGCACAAAAAATAGTTGCGTGCGGTACTTTGTAAATTGTACACAACGTTATATATAAGCCGGCGGTCATAGCTCAGTGGTCAAAGCGTTTGCTTTGCAAGCCAAAGGTCGTGGGTTCGATCCCCGATGGAGATTGAAAAAAAATAAAGGATTGTTAATCGATTTATGAGCTCTTAAATACCGCGGATGTTGTGAATTTGATCCCTCACCTGTAAAATGCCAGTCATAGCCTATTAATTAAAATTGGCGGTAGACGAAAGTCGTCCCGTGAAGACCACCTATTTATAGTAAATTCCTGTAATAAAAAAGGATGATGCGTGCATCTTGGGCTGTAATCTATGAAGTTTGCGGAGCAACACACCACATGCAGCGTTTAGCCATATGCACAATGGTAAGCGTCATAGAATTCCATATATGAAACTTCAGAATGACTATCACCATCTGTCGGTATTCTCTTGTAAGTGTTGACTTAAAAAAATATATACGCTAAGCAAATTAAATGAAAATGTATTGTTTTACCAAATTGCACGCAAAACTTGTAGAGACCAGTGAACTACAGAAGCAGAATATATTTGCCAAAGTGACGACGGTCTATCGGGAAAAACTTAATGTATTTTGCTTACTTACCTGCGCATGTTTTTTTTTATTCGACCTATTTAGTATTTAATAGTGGCCATTGAACTGACTCGTAAAACTGTTGACATTTGAAACGTTTTCTAACATTATACAAAGTGCATCGCTTGCTAAGCATTTATTCCGAATTAAAACTGAATTAAATCAGCGATTTAACTGTTAAATTGACGTTTACCCATGCAACTTTGTGTGAATATCGAGTTATGTGACTGAGTTTTAATGTATGGAACTGAATAGAGCAGGGAATATTTAAACACCAAAGATTGAACGGAAATACGAAGATAAAAAAAAACTATACTTTATTATACGCTCTATATATAATCAGCTGGTTTGTAGACGACCAGTCAGCCTCGACTGTTCTACGGGCGGTGGGTGCGGGTCCTTGTCTTCTCGGCTCAGGTCCCGGACAGCTGGTTGTAAGGCAGCTGTTGTTCCGCTCTGCTGGCCGGCACGAAGTCTGCTACCTCAAAGCAGGTTATCCGTCCAGCGCTGAGAGCCGGAAGCGTCGAGAAGTCCAGAGGTCCTGGGAAGGAGAGAGTAAGACTCGAAAGTATTTTCAGCTCTGTTTATTTTGGTTTTCTATACATATATTTATACCATAACCCACACGGGGAGGCTCGCCCCGGTTAGGAACGCAGACCAATCAAAGCGTCTATACGTCTCGCAACTTCGAGAGCGCAATTTGTGTACATGTACCCAATTTATCAAGTTTACTTATATCCTATTTCGGTGCCTGCGCGGTACGGCGGTCGTCGAGCCTTAACCATGAATGTTTCTTTATTCAGGCACGGCGCCTAGAAGCTAAATAATTAAATAATCAATCTTAATTCTATTTATTTCTACATAGTCGGACGTCCGTAACATGGTTAGTGCACTTTTTGTCCTGGAGGTAGTTAATGCTCTACAAAGGCAGATGAACCTTTATGGTCAACGGCATTATGATGTGGAAATAAAGAGGAAAAAAGGTCCAAAAGACATCCATGTATCAGCAAAGATAATCGCATCTTGAACGAGATGTATGATTTTGTTGCTGCGAACCAATCCACCGGATTGATACTACGAAGAAAGATATAATTGTATTTGACATTGAAGATATTTTGACGTATTTGATAAGAAACACACAAAAATACATAGTTAAAACTATATTTTATGACATTACCATGATAATGAATCAGAGAAAAAAATCTTGATAGAAAACACGTGTATTGTAGACAGACGAGTATTTATTTGATCAAAAAATTACAACATGTTTGCAGCGATTTTACGATGTAGGAAATGAAATTTATTCTGGTATTGTGGCTTTTGGGTTAATCCGTGTGTGGCAAATTGTTTCGATCCAAATTTTCGGCGTTGTATGTGTTCGTTTTTCTTCAGGATTGACGACTTTTTATAATAACTTAAAATTAAATATTATATCGAAACGATTCGCTATAGACGGTTAAACCCAAAAGCCAAAATATCAAAATTGGCCGTGAAAACTTAAGAAGAAATGCATTCTACTGATATATATAGTTTGAAAATAATTGATATGTATAAGGTGAAAATAGACGCATTTTGAATTTAAATTTTAATAAATACTAAGTACTTATATTAATATTTTCTAAAGGTAGACTGACCCTGCATTCGAACAAACCAATTTGGTTTTTCATGGTTTTAAAAATAAGCAATATTAGTATTAAATACAAAAGTATTTTATATCTTGGTCATATTTTATATCATTCGCCGGCGGGTATAGCCCAATGGTCAAAGCGTTTGCTTTGTAGGCCAAAGGTCGTGGGTTCAATCCCCGACGGAGATTTAAAAAAATGATTTTTAATCGATTTCTGAGCTCTAAAATACCGCCGGTTGGTGTGAATTTTGATCGCTCACCCGTAAAATGCCAGTCAAAGCCTACTAACTCAGATTGGGGTAGACGAATATCGTTCAGTGAAGATCACCCATTCATAGTAAATTCCTGTAATAATAAAGGATGATGCGTGAATCTCGGGCTGTATTCCATAACGTTGGCGGATCAACACTCCACATACAGCGCTTAGTCATATGCACCATGGTAAGCGTCATAGAATTCCACAGATGAGATTTTAGAATTACTATTACCATCTGTCGGTATTCTCCTGTATCTGTTTATTTAAAAAAAGGATTTCAAAGTGAATGCTGAATATATAAAAACCCTACAATATCAATTTGAATTATTGTTATATTGTATATTATACTCACAGAATATTATTATAAATAAGTATCCCAAATACCCACTTAGATTATGTAAAACTTATAAAAAAATTAAAAAATTAACGAATATTAATGTTTCATTTTTTGTTACAGGTAAGGAGTACGGTAGTTTGATTTTCTAAGGTAGGGTATTTATTTTCAATAATCCATACATTGTTATTAATTTAAAATGCTTAGGTTAAAAACCTAAGCCTAAATTTCGATAAAAATTGAATCAATTTGTACACAACATGTATATTCACATTTCGTAACACTTTTTTCAGTTGTAACGATTGGCTTGTACGATCAAGCGATCAAAATCCAAATAAATTTAAGTTCGAAAATATGACATTTGTGCGCTTCACTTTATGATTTTCTGTTTTGAAAAATGTTTGTTTTAAACCCGCGATGATTGCGCCTCGGTAGTTCACACGTGCACAAAAAAGCCTTTGCAAAGGCAGATGAAATTGCGTTACGTTGCATACGTGGAAGCATTTCTTCTGGTGACTGTATCCGGCTGGAGTGTCGCTGATGTTACGCTACCCTGGAATTACCTTGTTAGCCTGAAGAGCCTTCAGACTTTCAGAGCTCTCATGCATCAAGGCGGGGATGCTGCAAAGTGGAACCTGTAAAGTATACCAAAGACTTTCATGTAGGTTTATTTTTATTTTCTTCACGTGTGTGTCCCTTTGAACTGAAAAATCTGAAATAATTAAATATTAATTCGAATATAAATCCTTATTTATAAATTGTATTTGTCAACGGAATTGGGTTCCAAGTAAAATAATAAATACGTTGGCTACATTTTAATTGAAATATTGTTACTAAGCTATTATTTAGTATCATCATCACAACCCTGTATTCGTCCACTAATGAACGTAAGCCTCCTGCATGAGTTTCCATGCTCTTTGATTCTCTGCTTTCCGCATCCAGTCTACTTCAGCTATTTTTTTTATGTCGTCAGTCCATCTTGCAGGTGGTCGACAAATGATTTGTTTTCCAGTTCTTGGGTGCCCCCTCAATACTTTTTTTTCCCCATGGACCGTCGTCCCTTCAAAAACTTAATTTATCAAAAATATTTTTATGTGGCACCCTGTAAATAACGCAAGAACATTTAGTACAAATACAAATCAAATTGTATTTTATGAACGAAATTTTAATCTTACAAAATTTAACTTAAACACAAACCAACAGGTAAAAAACTTCAGACATAAATTTTGCTTATGTGGATGTTATTATCGTCTCGATTGACAATGACTAACAAACGTTGTTCTTTTATGTAGAAAAAAATATATATTTAAAAATACCTGCTTTGTAAAATAAACATATGAAGATTATCCATCAGCGTCTGGTATTATTTTCCTGTTTGTGTTTACATAAATAAAAGCACCACTGGAGGTAGGACTGGGTACCCAAAATGATTATCTTGAAAAAGCGCCTCGTTTCTCAAACGTTAAATCCCGTGTATTTATGGGAACTTTTCGTTCAGCTTTTTTCAGCACAGTGACAAATCCTGATAAAACTGAAACCTTCGGTATGTCAAACGCATAATTATTATTAGGAAAAAAATAATGGGCCATTTTTTACTGTCAACGTAAAAAAATCATCTCTCTTTTCAACTGCCTAACGTAGACTTGCTTAAACAAAAATAATGTACGTTTTAAACATTTTTTTAATGTTTTTTTTACTATTAAATTACTAAAAAGTGTATAATGATGAATTTAAGCAAATTAGGAGTACACTTCTTCATCACGTAGTTTTAACATGTCTTAGAGCACTTTCAGTAATAAATATGAAGATCGCTGTTTTGCACACAATGTAAGCTTTGTCAGTTATTCTCTTGTAAATATATACTGCTGTGTTATTTTGTGTAATGCTATTTTTTAATTATATAATATTACACGGCATTTGTATATGTCATTTTATTTGTTATGACAGTTGCTCCATTTCATGTTGGTTACACTGTCATCTTTAATTTGCTTTTTTCCGCGATCATTGGCGGCGCGACAGGTCACAGTGTTCGACAGTTGTCAGTTGACTTTTCTTCCGAAAAGAGAGCAAGTCCTTAATAAAAAAAACGAGAATTGTGAACCGAAATCAAGTTATTTGTACTGTCAATCTGCTCCTACATCCTCCCACACAGTAATTCCATATCCAATTCAGAGAGGAGGATATCAGTTTGAATGACAAATAAAGAAAAAATAATAGTAAAATTTAATTGACACAATGTAGAGTTTTGATATCTTTCTTCTTCGTAGTATCAATCCGGTGGATTGGTTTGCAGCAACAGAATCTTGCATCTCGATCTCCATTCCTCTCGGTCCTCCGCAACCCTTTTCAGCTCAGCGTAAGCACTACAATTCATGTCCTCGAATACTTGCTGCAAATACTCCTGTCTAGGGCGCCCTCTACAGTTTCTACCCTCAACCATCCCCTCTACAATATCGTGAAGAAAACCATAGTGACGCATGATGTGACCAATCCATCGGGCTCGCCTCTCTGAGATGGTTCTTATTAGTTGCCTATCTTCCTTGATTATTCTGAGAACCTCATTGTTCGTGACGTGGTCTCTCCAGGAGATTCCGAGAATTCTTCTGTACGACCACATCTCAAAGGCCTCTAGTCTTTTTTATCACTTTCAGATAAGCACTATGTCTCACAGCCGTACATTCAGATGCTCCAAACAAGTGTTTTAGCAAGATGCTTGCGGAGCCCTAAAAAATATTCTTCGACTCAAGAATTTAGGCTTTTTTATTGAAAGCTAGCCTTGCATATATAAAATACATCAATATTCGACTGTTGACTTCTCTTTTTGTTCTGCCATCCCAGGTGATCGTACTTCCAAGATATACAAATTATTTAATCTTCTGCTGCTCATTGCGGCTTACTGTCATGACTTTGGTTTTTGTGCTGTTTATCTTCATATTGTAGTTGGAATTAAATATGTTTTCCATGGATGTCAGCGCTTCCATGAGTTCATCTTCAGTTTCAGCAATCAGAGCAATGTCATCAGCAAACCTTATCATATCAATCTTTTGGCCATGTATTTTAGCCCCTTTGATATCAAGTGAATGTAAAAGAAATTAAAATGTTTAAAAAATATATTTTTAAAACAGCAGGACCTCCATTTGATAATTATTTATCCGTGATTTTATAATTTCTTTTTTTCATACTTAAAAAATACAGATTTAAAACCGATTAAAATATATAAAGACATTCTATATTATTTCGTTTTCAAATACTACAATTAACAATGTTAAACAAGATTCGTGTTAAACAAGTAAAAGTTAAATATTTATACAACGTAATATATTCTTCATTTTACAACTGTAAAACACTCATTATCACCACACATTAAAAAACAATTATCTGCCATTAATTACAAAGCAAACGAGTAAAGCTTTAATTTTAGCCTCACTAAATAAGCGAGCGAGACATTTACTTCTAATTGAAAGGAGTACGGTATAAGAAAAAATAAATAGAGAAGCAGACTACACAATGGATGCCGCGAAGATATGTGTCGCGCTTAAGGCTCCTAGTGGTTACGCCTTTTGTCTTAGCGTATCTCCTCTCATCCTCTACGACGTAGTACAGTGATAAACAACCTTTTAAGAGACTGATTTTAAAAAATCGTGAGTAAAATTTATTGAAAATTATTTTGGTCTGATTTTCATAACTTCTTCTGTAGCCTTGCCATATCCCATCATCTGGGGTTGGCATCTTCTTTGTGCACAATCACTTTGCCTGCCTGTCCTGCGCTGCATTCTCGGTAAATCCCAGTGCCCAGCGTGGGTCAGTTGAGGATTTTCTTCACCGTGTGGTCCTCATCTCTGATTTTCACAACATTTATCAATACATTTTGGTACACTCGTATTATTTTAAATGGCTTTCCAGAACCACGATTAACCGCGGACTTGAATATGATGCTCAGAAATGTATGCTTGCTTGCACCATTCGAAACGCATTTCCAAGCCAGCTCCACTTCTGTCACTTGACTATCTGAAATATTGTTCTCTACTTCATCGTTCCTTACAAAGTCAAATTATTTAACTGAATCTGTTTTCAAAACTGATGATTTTATTGGTTGTTGGTGAAATACAAAGACTCGCATCGCGTATTTATTTTTGGGGTAGTTTTTTATCCCACTATCCCTTTTATGGGACAGACATTGTATGTTTACTTAATAATGTATCAGATACTGTCAGTAACAAGCCGCGTGTCAATAATTTTATCGAACTATCCCATTAGAATCAAATGATTTAAGCCTCGTGATCGTTGGACTAATAACAAAAAGCCCATTTAAATGCATGTTAACAAATTGCCTCTAATCTACTTCCGCTACCTCATCAAGTCCTCAAGTCCTTGCTCTAGATACTTTTGAGAACCATTTATGTTCACAGGTAGAACTTTACATTCATCATTCCTTATAAAGTCAAATTATGTAAATGAGTCTGTCAATCCTGAAAACTGATTACTATATTGGTTTTTGGTAAAATGCAATGAAACGTATCACGCAATGCAATTTTTTTGAGGTAGTAAATCTCATCTTCCCGATTATGGTACGGACATTGCACTTTGACCTTAACATGTATAGGTAACTGTTCGTAACATGCCGCGTGTCATCGGTTTTGTTAAACTGCCCCTCTGAACCAAAATCTTCAAGCATCGGGAGCGTTGGGGTTATCATCAAACTGCCATAAAAATGCATAATAACAAATAACCCAAAATATGCCTCTGATACTACTTCCACTGTCCTTGCTCTGGAGATTTTTGAAAACCATAAATATTCACAAGTGAACCTTTACATTCAGTGATGTCTTTAAGGTATTATATTATAAAAAGATAGAGATTTCAGATATGGAACAAACACAAGAAAATCTATCATGCAAGGTGATTGTGTTTCATATTTTTTTCAAATTGTAATTTATTTTAAATAATTATTTATTATACTCGGTGGCTTATCACTGGTAGGCGTTATTATTCCAAGCGCCCCGAAACCTCTTTCTTCACTAACCCAGCTTGAAATAGACTAGGCAGTACCTCCACGTCCTCGGCCATAAATGCGTGGGATCATTTAGAAATCATCCTTCTTTTATTCCTCTCACTTTTATTCGCGCCAGTAATGGATTGCCATCTCGTAGACGAGATTCAATGCCAAAAGTTTTTTTTTTGGTGAAATAAATTTACTTTTTTGCTTTGTTTTCGAATATGACATTCTAAATATAGCCCGAATATTGTCACGCAGTATATTTAACATTAATATATTTCTTTTATTTTTCATACCATGAAAACCGAAAGCTTACCAAAAATATTATTAATGGATTAATTTCTTAGTTATCAGTATCATAACTGAAATTATAGTCAACTGGTCAACATTTTTTATTTTTTTATTTTAACACATACAAGAGAATACCGACAGATGTTGAAAACAATTCTGAAGTCTTGTTTGTTGAATTCTATGACGCTTTCTATTCCGCATATGGCTAAGCGCTGCATGTGGAGTGTTAATCCGTCAACCTTATAGACTACAGCGCGAAATTCACGCATAATACTTATTATTACAGGAATTTACTGTAAATGGGTGGTGTTCACGGGACGACTTTCATTTACCACCAATAATAATTAATAGGCTATGACTGGCATCTTACGGGTGAAGGATCAAATTCACACCAACAGGGATATTTCAGAGCTGAGAAATCGATTAAAAATCCTCTTTTTTTAATCTCCGTCGGGGATCAGGCCCACAACTTTTGGCTTGTAAAGACAACGCTTTAACCATTTCACCTGCCAGCAAATAATACACAACATAATAAAACAACACTTACAAATAAGCAGCAAAATAATTTAATAGGAAATTTCTCTCGTCGAAAAATCTAAGAAAAAATAAACTGCAAATGCAGGGGATTCGAACTGAGAGCCTTGTATACCATCATGTTTATTTCCCCAATGTTAACACCTCAGCATTTTTCACCGCTTATCGAATCAAAAAGGTAAATTAATTTATTACCAGTATACAAAATTAATCATTTCATATGTGCTCTCGTAACTATAGTATTTGGTTGTATAAACTGTAACAACAGAGTTATGTCAGTCGCCATATTCCATGTATCATTGCATGTCAGCTCTGATTCCTGGAGCTCCAATTACATTATAGCTGAACTTAATAATGAATAAAGATTGTATTATTTTTTTTCTTAGCTACTCAATAACATTAAGGTTATCAACTGACAATACTTGGTGAAACTGCATAATTATAATTTAAGAATTAATTTTAATTAAAAAATTAATAAATTAAAAATATTTAGTTTTGATTCACAATTTATTTTAACGATTACATGTTTATTTCTGAAGACCATCTACAATAATGAAAAAATAAAAACAGGCATTGTCTTATATAGGCATGGACAGACTATATAAGCCAATGCCTGTTTTTATTTTTTCATTATTGAAGATGGTCTTCAGGAAGGCCGAAACATGTAATCGTTAAAATAAATTGTGAATCAAAACTAAATATTTTTAATTTATTAATATTTTAATTAAAATTAATTCTTAAATTATAATCTTAGCTACTCCTTAAAGGTTATTTATATACAGTTTGAGGAAGAGTGGTTAAATGATATGTTAAATTTAAAAAAAAATACTCAGTGGAGCTCCAAGAGAGGTGGATCAAGGAAAGAGGCAAATAAAATGGAATCTTATGACGTAAATTCATGTCGACGAGAAAGCGGTCACACTATCTAGTCCACGCGGTTCGCGATTAAACTTTTAAACGCCGGAGGCCGACTGTTTTTTTTAAGAATTGCTTACAAAAGAATTCGCTTATATTTCTTCTTCGTAGTATCGATCCGGTGGATTGGTTTGCAGCAACAGAATCTTGCATCTCGATCTCCATTCCTCTCGGTCTTCCGCAACCCTTTTCAGCTCAGCATAAGCGCTACAATTCATGTCCTCGAATACTTGCTGCAAATACTCCCGTCTAGGGTGCCCTCTACAGTTTCTACCCTCAACCATCCCCTCCACAATATCGTGAAGAAGACCATCGTGGCGCATGATGTGACCAATCCATCGGGCTCACCTCTTTGAGATGGTTTTATTAGGTGCCTATCTTCCTTGATTACCCTGAGAACCTCATTGTTCGTGACGTGGTCTCTCCAGGAAATTCCGAGAATTCTTCTATACGACCACATCTCAAAGGCCTCTAGTCTTTTTTTATCACTTTCAGATAAACCATGTCTTAACCAGCCGTACATTAAGATGCTCCAAGGAAGTGTTTTGGCAAGTTGCTTGCGGAGCCCTAAAGAAATATTCTTTATTTATTTATAAATATCCATCCCCCATCATCGTCGCTGTCTATGATCTCCTCGGCGTCATCGAAAATATCGAACAGCGTATATCGTCAACTAATTCTAACCAAAAATATATTGCGTTGGAAGATAAAATAAGATTTCGACGCGCCTTTAACGTTCGGCCTGGCGATTACACACATATTGTGTCTGGATAGTGCTTAAATATAAATATTTATATAATTAAAAGTCTTTGTTTTCCCAAAATATGTCAAATTTACTAAATATATACAATATTTCCTAATCTCATTGATGTTCATTATATGGAGTATGAAGTTAATATACGCTTCTACCACTTTGTACTCAAAATTACTTTTATGCATACATTGTCGGAAGTTCACCTGAACATTTTGTATGGTTATCAAAAATATCTAGCGTTAAGATCGGGCATTTTAAAAGATAGCATCTGAATTATCGGAAGCAAATTTATACCAATTTTTTGATCATAAAGTTAAATATACTTCATCAAAATTACAAACAATAGAGCTGATGTTTTATTTAATGACGCTTTTTTTAAGTCTTAAGAACGTTGTTCTTAGTAATCCTTTAATAAGCATGCATCAAAGAATCCGCAGAACAGAACTCTGCAACACTTCAATTGCATGAACTTTCTTTTCATTATTTACTTATGTCTACTACTTACATGATCCAGTAGGCGTTTCAGGCTCGTACTGAAATTTCAGTCTAAAAATAGAAGCCGCCTGAAACTGCTGGTAGACGGAACCCGAGACATTTACGATTTGGGTACACTACCCGTATACGCAAGGTATTGCTTACATGAATATACGTTTTGTTTTGAACAGGACTGTCATGTTTTGAGGCAGGCGTTCCAATATTTTTTTGAATAGCCTAATCATGATTTAACGATTCTTTTTGATAATATCTTATTTATATTTTAAATAAACAATAACACTCTAAGCTGCAATTTTTTTTGCCTTAGTGTAAAGTTTCATCAGCAACTAACGTGTGTAAGCATTGAAACTGATAAAGCTCTCAAAGAAAAATAGAGACGCTATATTATAGCAAGTAAATAAACAATGTTCAACAATTGATATTTGCTACAATAAATTTGGGAAAAATAACACAAACTTTTACTAAGCTTAATGTTTTTGATGCATAATGCATTTTCCCAGTTTACTGAAAAGATAAATTAAATTAATTAATCTCAAGGTCTGCTTTTTATTTTTTCTCCGAAAAATTAATTAGATTATTCTAAATAAAATTATATTTGCAGTAATTTGTATGTTCTTATTAATTGTTAAATATTGGTATAAATCTTCATAAATGAAGCTTTTTCTAAAATTCGACAAAAAAAATAATAATATTATTTTGAAACCACGTTTAAGTAAAGAAGGAATTATTTAATGTGTAAAATATTTGATATTTATTATCACAAGGAATTTTAAAATATATACTTATTTATTTACCTTGTTTCTACGTGGATCACGTTAAGTTTGAACTTAGTTTATGTGACTGCAGTTTCAATCAACTTGCCTTCTTAAATCCGTCAGTGTCAAGAGACAAAAGAACTGCATGTATATTTCGTAAGTGGTCTTATTATTTCCTGATAGTCACACTCCCCACCCCTTCTCATACATAAATGTGTTTGACTGCTTACATCATATACATTCAGCTTAGTTGAATCTTGACAGGATTGTAGAAGGCTATGAGATAGTCAAAATTAGAGTCTCATAAACAGTGGTCATACTTAACGCGATCCATGTAAAAGCAAGGTAAATAAATAAAAATTTATGACGGCATGTCGCGGGATAGTCACGTGGCTGCCTGGGAGAAGGATTTAGGAGCAGATTAATATCACAAAGAACTTCCTGAAACACAATTCGTATTTATATTGAATACAGACGTTGATTTCCTCGTCCGACCGGTACATGAGATTTCACCGGCCGGACGAGAGGTTAACTAATGACTGACGGAATACTATGACATCCACTGATGCCAAGATAATCACGCCAAAAAAACAAATTTAAGTTGACAGTTGCACCAATATGAAATGAAGCAACTGTCGTAACACAGAAAATAACGTATGAAACGCCTTGTAATTTTACATAATTAAAAAGGAATATAATTAGATGTGCATGTCAGGTGAGCGAACAAAAATAATAGACAAAAATCGTTTTTTGATGATTTTTGGCATCAGCCTAAAAGAGCTATATCAAGCTGATATCAACGTTAACATAGATATAACATTATCATTTTTTAGGTTTTTTAAGGTTATTTCCGAGTTTCAGAACCCTGCTCTAAACCTATAAACCTGATAGCCAAGTATTTCGCCCAGCACTTCAGAATGTAAGGCAGAAGATAATTACGTAGAGGCCCGAGCAGCCGATGTATGTGATAAATGATACCGCCTGGTACGAAATTTAGTAAAGGGGAAACTTTACAGCTTGGAACGTTGATATGCCCCCTCTTCCCTCCAATAAGCACGATAGCAGGGCGAAGTGAGAGATTTCTTTGCTTGCAAAAATGAGCTTTCTAAATTTATAACTCAAACTATCTGCATACTCGAAAAATTCATTCTTTGAAGGCTTTGTCATTGAAAAAAAATCTAAACAAATACAGGAAAAACCTGAGATTGTTGTCATTCTTGGAAAGCAAACATATTTTATTTTTTTTTTCGTTTTTCTTAAGGTTTTTTAAATATTTTGGAAAACGTTTAATAAAAAAAAAATAAAGACTACTTTTCGTTCAATTTAGGCTACGTCAGTTTTTCACTTGTAAGCTGCTGTACAAAAGATAAATTAAAAAAAAAATTATGTTACACTAATTAAAATAAAGAAAATATACTTACGTTTAAAAAGAAAATTGGAATGGTTGCTTAATTTACTGTTTTAATATTTAATTAAACAATGTCTTTTATTTATGCTTTAATATTTATTATTCAATTTATTTATTAAGAATTGTTTTTGTATATCGAGTGCGGTAAATGAGGTTAATGCAATTATTCAAGATAACATCTGTTAAATCATTTTAAGTTTTTTGTTTTGAAATAAAAATGATTTTTTTTTAAATAAAATTTGAAATACAAATAAATATTGTAATTTTCAAAAAACGTCAAAGAATTAAAATGAAAATGAATAAACTGTTTTGTCTGTAATTATATCTAGGACCAAAATTGAATAAACTATCTAAATTAGGAAGCAAAGATATTTCAAAACATTTTATGTACGAAAACTGAACAAATTGCGTGAATTTTTTTAGTAAAAGTTTATGTCAAATATTTTCTCTACAAATTCTTATAAAAAATCGTTCATATACGATACTCATACTAAAATACAAACGAAGGTTTTAATGTTGTTTCAATTACTTTTCAGGCTGTAAATTCAAGAGGGTCCTTTATTTTCACAGTCACTGAACGAATTCATAATCTCTCAAGCAGCGTTCCCTTCAATTTGCTCAATTTTTCAAAGGGCCACTTGGTGTTTTAATTTTTTTTGAAATTACTTTTGATCCGAATTACGAGCTTTTTTGAGGCGCTACTTTTTTGCGTGCTTCTGAGAATGGAAATAATTGCTTTTTTATTCGTAAGAAAATTAAGATGGCTGCGTATCAATTAGGAAACTTAAATAACTAATAAATTGAGAATTAAAAAGACTTCAATAAGTGATTTTTACGCACGAAAATCCATCATAACTAGGAATATAAATTCTAGTTCATTTTATTTTTAAGTGTTTAGACCGGCTATGGTCACCACAATTTACTGTCCACTAAGCTCGTATAGTTGCTATTATCCATGATTTGTTTGAAAACTTTAATAATTAAAAAATAAAAAACTAAAAAGTCTTTAATGAGTGATATTTACGCACGAAAATCCGTCATAACGTGGAATAGAAAAGTTAATTCATTTTATTTTTTTAGTATTTAGACTAGCTGTGGTCATGACAATTTGCAGTCCACTAAACTCATTCAGTTGCTATTATCCATGCTTTGCTCCAAAACTTACCTGCAATGTAATGGTTCACCTAAAATAGTTCTTATGGTTCCCGGTGACCTTCAGGGCAGGATCCCAGGGACTTACAAAAACGCCTGTAGTAGTATCCAAGGCATGCTTACGGGGATTAATTAATCGATTTTTTTTAAGAGATAATTAAGCCTGGTAGTCCAAACGCCTTAACCACTTTTCTTAAAAGGTGGTTCGATCCAATGCTTAAGGGTTATTATGATTGTTTGCTAATGTTTCTCTTGTAGCTAGCTACAAATTAATTTAATCATCAAAATAATACTATGGAATAGTGTATTTTTAGTAGTAATATGCTTCTAGACTCTAGAAGCATATTACTAGTAAAAATAAACAAGAATTATATTAATATGAAATTATTTGCAAAAAATAAAATTCTAAGTTATATACTTTGAAATACAATATACAATTTTTATTTGCATATTTTGTATATTTTTTATATGCATTTTTAATGTTAAAAGGTTATTGGTCCATCCTGTTGATTGTATTGTTACGTAGATAAGTACTAACACACATATTTCAATAAAGTAATATTTTTTAGATAAAAAAATATTTTACCAATGTTGTTCTCTTGTTTACGTTGATTTAAAAAAAATGTTGATTTAAAGAATAATGTCACAATTTACCATTCAAGACAACAAAGTTAACATTGTAATTTTTTTAAATTATTAATTTACGTAGTTTTTCACCCAGGTGGTCCGTGGCATGTTTTGACAGTGAAAAGGGGTCCGTGGGTCAAAAAAGTTTGGGAACCACTGTTCTAGAGTTTTTTTTTTAATATATTGATTACAGTTGAGTTTTTTCAGTAACTTTATATTCATAAAAGTTGAAGAAAAACAATACAAAAAGTCTATTGACTACTTAATGAATAAAAAATGAATTATCTGCTAATTTGAATAAACCTATGCAAAAGTAAAGTATTAAATTCGATGAACATTAGAACCTTTGTAATAAGGTGAAATAAAGATACAATATAAATTTAGTATTTGCTTTAGTATCGTTATGGAGTTTTCTGATCATGCATAGTTTATTTATATAAAATAATAGAAAAAATAATAAATGATATTTAACTTTTTCATTACGGCTCGGTTAAATACATATTAAACTGTAAATTATAAAACTAGTATTTGAAGCATAAATGTACTCATCTGGTTTTCATTTATCACATTGGTTCTTGTATCCTTTAGCTATCAGATGATGCATAAAAATCTATTCTACAAAAGTAGCAAAACGATATATCACGGTTACTAATGTCAAGGGTAGGGGAATCTTACACGGCCTATATCGGGAACGATGCGAACAAGTTAATAGATATTTTTAATTATATTAATAAAAGTCAATAAATAAAAGAATAATATAAATATTATCTAATAAATTGTTTACAGTTCATTTAATGAATTCATTTCGCATACTGCATTCTTCACTACACGATTCTAGAGCCAACATTTGCTTCAATACTTCATCCGACCTCGTAATCACCAGCCTTAGACTCTGCTCATACTAAACTAGATCGACATGCGACGTACAACTGAGCTATTAACCAAATTATATGACTGCGAAGCAATTTACTCAAATACGATAATGCGATGGATATTCGTCAACTGCTAAAGTAACTTTCAGCACATACTTTTTAATTATAAAATGATAAAGCGTTGCGTTTTATTTTGCATGCATTTATAAAGAAAACATTAAAACTCTAATTAAATAAACTTAATATATTTTTTATTTAAACTTTGAAATTATAATAGTTTAGTTATTTGGGGATCTGTATACCGATGTACTAGTATATTTTGTTATTCTCTATGTACGAGGTGACATAGGAACTAAATCTCTTAACATGTAAGTGGACTGTATCTGTTTTATAATTATATGATACAGGCTTCTGTAATTGTCTTGTTTATGTGAAAAAGGCCCGTATTTCTTTGTTCAGTAACTTTTTCAAGGTTTTGGCAGTAAGTTTAATCAATTGGCTATAAGTAAAATGAATCAGTATTAGACTAATTGAATTGGCAGCATCCACTCTGTGTCACTATCAATGTGGTCAGTTAAACAATTAAAATGGCAGTAACATATTAAATAATGGTACAAATCAATGTAAAGTGAATGGACAACTAACCCATAAATGGAAACCTAACCTCACCTATTATTAATTACCATTCATCAATTATTTCCTGTGAATTTATTATTTTTCTTCGGTTAATTGATATTTTTCAAATGCCAAATGACCATTTTTGTAACCTTTTTAGGTGTTTATTACTAACCGTTTACTAATTAACTACAGCTCATTAATTTTATGACAGACTGTACTCATTTAATTTAGTTTCAAACCCTAGTTGCCCCTGTGGCGCCCCCTTCCATACCTCAGAGCACATCTCTGGGACTATCAGTTCCTCTCGTTAGAAAGAGGAGTCGTTTTCGATGCAGTTCGAGGGAATCGCCTCGGCCCTATCGGGCATGCAGACTTTGTGGAATTAACAATCTTTGCTCGTATTTTCGGATAAAGAGAATCTATCTTCCATCTCCATCTCTTTACAACCCATGAATGCGATTATAATCTCTTTCACGGGTTATTTCTTTCAGCACTTCGGTGCAGTGACCACAATTGTTCAGAGGGGACTCCCACTGGACTTATCAGTTGCTAACTGATCATAATCTGAATGAGCGCGTCATCAAGGAGACTTAACTGACCTCCGTTGTGATGCAGGTGTAAGGCGGGTAAAGTCCAGTCCAGCTCATTAATTTAATTAAATAGAGTTAATTAATTATTCTCATCCGCATTCCTCGAGCGTGGTGATCCGATGGTTTAATTAACTTTTTATTTCTATGATATGCATTGGTTCTAAGTAATAATTAAAGAAAAATCTCGTATACCCTGAATCTCCAAGGATTCGTAAGACAATTGGATGTGCATCAAAATTAAAAAATAAGTCAGTTTGAGACGAAACTTTGGAAATAACTGTTAATAAGGTAGGTAGCGTACGCTTATAAATACCGTAAAGAAGAATTGTTTTAAAGATAAAAGCTAGATTTATCTATCCGATTACTGACTATGAAAAACCCTCTAAATGGTGTCAACATTTACGTAATGATCTTACATAATGATTAAATAAATTATTTCACTACATTTGATCATTATATCCAACCAGTTTTTTGCTACCCTTTGTGAAAAAAGATCTCAGTAAGTCTCTCACTTCCTTCTTTGATTTTTGTAAATAACTTTATTTCTTATTTACTAAGCAGATACATGATCACATGAATTATTGTGTCGATGATTTTTATTGTTGTTGAAATATAAATTTTAAGATGCGTATTGAGAAAGTAAAGATACACAAAAAATAAACATGAAATAATGATACTAAACGCACTCGTAGATTCTTTTCCTGAATATATTTATCAGACAAACTTTTACGTATAGTTAAAAAAAAGCCTGCCTGCTGTATTCAACTTGATATATGCGCAAGATTAATAAACGTGTTTACGAGAAGGCTTTGCAGGAATAATACACATAGTTTATTTTAACGTTCCAGTTTTTTTCAGCGCTGCTTGTCAACCTCCGTCTAGCCTTTTCCTGAAAAACTCTCTCACTGAAAATTCCGTGCTTGTGCCAAGGTCTCTTTTCCAAAGGGGTATGGCCAAGAAGCTAAAACGAGGTCATGTGAAAACGTACAATTACATCTGAATTATTTTTATTTATAATTATTTTGATATTGCTTTATGCATGGATAAAATTATCACTGTTAATGATATAATTAAACACCCTAGTTTCACACATTATATATGCTTTGTCAGCTTAAAGCTACTAATCCGCTAAGTCATAAAATCATTTATCAGGTACTTTGTTCAAATAAAGGAAGAAAGAGGTGTAAAGCTCTTTGCAGATTGGGGAAGTTACAATATTTTATTGATATAATTATTATATTTATTATAAAATGAAAAACCTTGTTTTGAAAAAAGTTACCGATTAACCGGTTATTTTTGGTTTTTTGAGCTAATAAAATTAAGCAATATGCATTGTTGGAATGAAAACAATTGGCTACAAAAAAAAAAACTTTATCTTTTTTGCCAAGCGAAGTTTTTTAATCAAAAATAAAATAATAATCCATTTATACAACCCAATCCAAAAAAAGTTATTTTAATGAAAAAAAATCCTGGTGTTTGCGTGTATTCGTATGTGAATTAACGTTTAAAAATTAAAAATTAAGCTTTTACAAAACAATTATTTGACTTTTCTCAAATATAGTAACCTTTTAATTAAATATACAGATGAAACCTCAATAAAAAAAAACTCTGATCGTGAATATGGAGGCTTTTGTTGCATTAAAAGTCATAACAATACGTTTTCCAACGACTTTTGATTTTCCCATAGAGCCTTCGTGAGTAGAAAACATATGAAAATGGGAAACGTGCTCGACTCTCTCATGTTATTTTCTGAGAAATGAGAATTCAAATTGGCCAAGCCTTAACGATCAAAGTTTTCAGAACATTTCAGGTAGAACGCAAATATATATATTTTTATACAGTATTAAAATAATTGACGGACTTTTTCGTTCGGTCCTGAAAAATTGGTCGGCCGCAAAACGCAAATACATTTTAAATAACTCTTTCAGAAAAAGATTAGTGGGTGCTGAAAACACAGTTTGTGAAAGGGAGAGCCTTTATATTAATTGTAAATTAATCGTTTTGCTTTCAGCTACTGAAAAAGCTCTCAAAAAAAGTATACACTCTCTTCATAATATGTTTTTTTTTTAAATGGTTTGAATGTCGATTTGTAAAATATTTATCGTATTCAAATAATCTTTTTCTCTTTATTTATGACAAAAATAATAATTAGAATAATAATGAAAAATGTAATAATACGTATACATGAAAAGAAAATACACCGGATCAGCGCGCACAATTGGATATGATATCAGCTTGATATAGCTTTTTAAGGTTGATGCCGAAAAGCCTTGAATAACGATCTTTTGTCTCTTATTTTTGTTCGCTCACCTGACATGCACATTTAATAATGTTAGTTTAAATAATGTTAAATTACACGGCGTTTTCATTCGCCATTTTATTCTTTTGAAAGTTACTTCAGATCATGTTGGTTCGACTGTCACCTTTAATTTATTAAGTTTTAATTTATTTAATTAATTAAATAAATTTAATTTATTTAAATTATTTTTGAATTTATTATTGAACTTATTATTAAGCCGCGATAATCTATAAGACCACGGAATAGGAGAAACGGAATATTCTTGGGTCAAATTTATTATGTTTTTTATTAAAATTGGATGAATAGAAGTATTCTGAAATATTCTGAGGCCAAGACTATTTGGTCCTGAAAATTTGCTTAATTTAACCAAAAAGAAGTGGTTACTAACAGGCGGTGGCCCATCAAAGTTGTAGTCGACGCCCAACGTTGCTTAACATCGATGATCTTATGACAACCGCGCTTATGATTTGCCATTTACTTTGGCTAAAAAAACTGAATATTTCAAGTTACTCAAACTATCATAAATGTTTAATTGAGGATTGGTTAAGTACCACTGTCAGTTCTACCGCAACATACGTTCTGGCGTAACCAACAAGTACTCTGTATTATATACAACCGCTGTCAGTCGCCAGTTATGGGCAAATGAGCCCTCTCATGTCACTTGTGACGTTTCGCTTGTGCCCCGGGGGTTCAACCGCAGCTTCTCAAAACCCCGGGGAGGCTCCGGCCGACGTCAATTATGCAGGTATTCATTTATTACGTGCAGTCAAGAGAATGCGCTAATGCTTCTAAAAAGTTCTATTATAAATTTTATGAAAAAAAACATATGATAACCTTAAAACTCTAACGTACCTTCTAAAGATTTTTTTAAAGATATCTCCAATTAACTTCGTTAAACTTATTAAAGTCCTGAATTGTGATTTACTAATGGAAAACATTTCACTGTTTTATACTACGTAAGAAATAAGTAAAGAAAATGTTTTGAAGACGCTGAAACATATTACTTCACAATTTATACTGAATAATTAGATAATAACTATTCTTGTTCATTCAAAGAGAGTTTGCCTTTTTAGAAACCTAGTTAAAAAGACATGAAAATCATACCAGAAAAATGTGTTCATTTTCAAAGCTCATTTTTAAATTTAAAATGTGAAACCTATTAGATTTAGGATATTTTTTTTGATAACTAAAAGTTAATTTTAATTAAAAATGTCAAAAAATAACTTGTCTTAATACTGAATTAATAATCTTTTTATTTAAAACACATTAATTAACTCCTCTTATTTACTATTTGAAAACCACCCATAGGCTACCTGGCTCAATATTTATTATATTCGCTAAAAACTACATTTATTAGCCACCAAACAAATGTTAACAAAAGATTATTAATGTAAGCATATAAATTCTTCATAAGAAAATTATCCCCGCTTCCAGGAACTGATTGTAAGTATAGTACCCCAGAGATTTTGCTAAGTAAAACAAAATGCTGTGTAAACATTGGTACACCATGATACCGAAGCTTGCGCAGACGTGTTTCCGGTTTACAGGTTTTCATGGGCTGCAGGCGGATACTTCAGGCCGTAAAGCTGAAACCATGAAGTCTCGTGAGACAACTTTGCACCGCAAACGAGACTACTCAAGATGCATTAATGTACAGCCAAGAGGAAGGCTCACAGGAAGGCTATAAATGATTTTACTATGAAAACTGTTAAAATACGGTTATTATATGTATGTATTATAAAACATACTAGCTTGAAGTGTTTTTTTTTTCAAAAATATTTACTACAAAGCAAATTATTTCAATGTTCAAACATTTTTTTTTTACATTGAAGCTGATACAAATACCGTTGGTTATTAAAGCAGCTTATGAAATGTTCTAAGATTCTTTTTTAGATTATTTTATCATCTTACAAATATTATCCAAAAAGTATTTACTAATAAACTAAAGAAGTAATATTTTCATGATTTATTGATTACCTACCAATTTAAAACAATAATCTACTTTAAGACATTTCACGAGTTTAAATGTACATTATGCAAAAATATAACCAGTATTTTGTATAAATTCGTTCACAATAGACCAATAAAGTTAGGCAACATTAGACGCGTTTTAAAACTAGGATTGGTGACTAAATATTGTCCATCATGTGTTATTAGTTGGGATGACTAGTTACTTAGGACCAAATGATACAATCTTCCAAGAGCATTGTGCTTGTCATTCCATCTACCTTGAAATTCTGATTCTGAAAAAAACACTCTAAAATATACCTCGGTAAATACATATGTTGTCTCATCAAATCCCTTGGTCTCTGCCAAAGAAGACTTAAAAGATATATATATATGTTTTGGGACAAAACCTTGACAGTAACAACAGGCTAAAGAAGTTTGAGGTATAGAACAGATGTGTGAAAATAATTTGAATTTATATTTGCATGAAATCTAAGTTAGAAATTCATTGAATGAATATCTTTTAATAAATAGTATGATTAAAAGTTCGTCAGAGATGAAACCCATTTTCAAGTGAAAAACTTGTTTTATTCTAAGCCATACTATTTGGCATTTACGACTACGTTTTGAAGCCTCATTATATTTACTCATAAAGCAACCTTCCAGCATGATGTACTGGTGCAATGTGTTTGCTGCACTATGCAAATTGTTGTTAATGACGACGCGTGCATAAATCAATAAATGTACTATAAATGTCAATAACTCAAGTCAATATTTGGCATTCAATTTATATTAGACATTAGTGAACATTTGACGATAAAATTTGAGTTCTATCTCAATGTAAATTTTGTAAGAGAAATTGCACACACTAGGGCATTCAATCCCGTAGATTTTTTAGCATAAGAATCACGATTCTGGCAATATTCCAGTTTTTTTTTTTATTTTTAAAGAAAATAAAAAATAAGGGAATTCCATTAAATGTTTT
The DNA here is from genome assembly GCA_022606575.1 of Glossosoma conforme. Taxonomy (NCBI): domain Eukaryota; kingdom Metazoa; phylum Arthropoda; class Insecta; order Trichoptera; family Glossosomatidae; genus Glossosoma; species Glossosoma conforme. The sequence continues at coordinate 1,035,539 of JAGTXR010000044.1, forward strand.
TATGTATTTTAAGAGATAAATGAACCTTAACATAATCCAAAATAAGAACTAAATAAAAACGAATTTGAATAAAGCAATTTAAAAAAAACTCAAATGTAATGAGTTACAATGCAAGACTTTCAACAAGTCAAAAACTATAACTTAGTACTGATGATGGAATTTAAGTAATTATTTTCAAATTAAAAAATCATTAATAGTCGTATTTATGTTATATTTCAATAAAAAATATTTTTAATAACCTTTCTCTGAGGTCTTGATAAAACTACTAAATTTGCTTAAATTTTTTTTTTAATCATAAATTCTACATAAACATCATATTTAGAGCCAGATATAAAATTTCATTATTAGTGAGAAAAAGTCGTTTTTTTTCTGAATATGTAAAAGATGCTTTTATTTATATATAATTATGAAAAAAGTTTAAAAAAATATTCATTTTTGTTCATAATAAATGAATTTCAATCCTTCAAAATACTTAAGATAAAAAACTTTTTTTTGCCTTGTTTTTACAATTTTCAATTTATGCAATTTCCAAACAATTACATACTTGTGATTGAAAATCAATTAAATTTTAACCAGAAAGAAAATAATAATTATTAAAAGTATAAATTTTGAGTAATAACCTTAGACGGCTATTAAACTGACCGAGACCCTAAGCCTTTATTTGTCTACCCCACGCAACTGTAAGTCTAATTAATTATCTGAAAATAGGCCTGAAAATTTCCTGAAAACACGATAACACGGGTGTTTCAAGTATATGTACGGAAGTATGTTAAGACGTTAAAAATAATGAGAACAAAATTCCAGACAGTATTTTGATCGGTCGTTCTGGCATAAGCTTCCTGAAATATAATTCGTGAAAACAAAATAAATAATTGGGTCAGACTTAAGTTGATTGAGTTTTTATATTAAGAAAATAAGTATTTTATATACGTAAAGAGTTAATACAAAATGTTTTAGCTATTTAAGGAATGAGTTCCTTCTTTTCTGAATGTTATTTTGGGAATTCGAACTCCTCACAACTGAGTGAACTGTATTAATACTGTGACAAAACATTAAACGGTAAGTTAAAAAATCAAAAAAGCTAGTTATTAAATAATTATATGGATTGAGGAAGGCAACCATTAAGTTGAAACTGCAGTCACCTAAACATGGACTATATCTTACGTAATCCATGTAAAAACAAGTAAATAAATAAATATTTATTATTCATATTGAATATCAAAGTGAATGCTGAAAACATTGAAAACAATAGAGTTTTGAAAGAATGAAAAATAGGAATAAAAACATTAAAAAAGCATCTTATTTTTTTTAAATTGTACTTACTGTCTTATGAGGCCAAGATTGAACTGATCCTTACGACAAAATGGTCTAGGCCTCGGGAAAGTCGGTTTAATCATTCTATTTCCTTAAAAATCTGTTTAAAAAATGCCTTGTATACTACAGCTATCCCATCTTTAAGAACTCGAATTTCTGCTGTGGAGGTTTTTAGGAATCATATATGATCCCTAGTTTACCTTAAGGTGCAGATATGTCCTAGATCTAGAACGAGAACTTGACAGTGGCAAAGATCAGAACTTCTTGACGGCAATATATGTTGACCATAGATTGCAGATATATAACAAATATACAAAAAGTAATGAGGCTTTACACCAATAAAAAAATGTTTCGTAAAACGTTTGTTTCTAAAATTAAAATCTTAAGGACGCGCTCACATTGTTGCGCCGAAAATTTAAAATAACGACTTTACCGGAATAATGATAAGTCGGCTTAATAAGCATGGTCCCTCGGTCTGGACCTCTACGCATATCCGTTTATTATACCCTTATAACAAGGGTCCGAAAGGTAAAAACCCGAAAACCGTAGAGAAAAGATTTTACAGAGTACTAGCCCCCGATACAAAATAATAGCCCTTATACAAATTACGCGTACAGGCTCTAACAAAGGGACCTTGCAGTACCTGTGGAATTTATTTTCAGAATTGAAAATTCTCTTGAATAAATATCACAAATGTTTTTCCCTTGTATAATTTAGTTAAATTTTTTATTTTGTAAGTGGCCTCTGTATTTGAATATATTTGTATGAACGACCCTTGTTATTTATTTCCTGAAATTTTAATAATAAGCAACTCCTTTCTGAATGCTGAAATGGTGATTCGTCAGAATATTAGTTTTATTACCATATCCGTTATATGTACATCTGAAACATACGGTCACCAGAAATTAACATTCAGCTTTATCAATTGCATTACAAATTACATTGGCAGGTGGCAGGATGAGAAGCAGATTAACAACACAAAGCCTTTTTCTGAAGCACATTTGACAAGCATGCTGACAATTAACGTTACTTACTTTCCAAGAATTACTTACCTCCAATGTCTCAAGCTATAATTGCATCCAAGAGTTCACCTGGAAACACATAGATTCCCGACTGCTTTCAGAGTACGGTAGCTGTAGTGTTAAAAGCATATTTTTTTGTAATTTATATGACACTCATTTATTTGCTACAGTTGATTTTGCAGTACATTAAGTTGGGCCACCCCTTACGACTAAATGTTGCAAGACTCGGAAGCGTCGAGTTTATCATTCGATTTCAATTAAGAAATCACCCAAAAATATACCTCGGATACAATAGCTTCTAGTACTTGGACTTCTCCTCTGGAGGTTGTCAGGAACCATATATATTCCCAAGTTGACCTTCAGGTGCAGAACAAAAAATGTTCAGTGATAGCTAACAAAAACTAAGTGACGGCAATTTCTAGTAACCATATTTTCTGAGATATGAAACAGGTATGAAAAGAAAAAAAAGCGCAAAAAGAATCCTCGTTGTCTTTAGTCTACAGTACTCACTCGACATCATTTTAACATCCACTGTGAATTTTTCGTGTTAAGGAGATATCTATTATTCTACCAACAATTCTAAGATTAAATGTGTGGCTGTTACTTCATATCTTTATGGATCTCATCGATACATTTACTCGAACGAACCCTATTTCATCATCATCATTCAATATTGCTCCCCTAACTACAGCAAACGGTCGTCAAATCTGCCATTACAAAGTTCTGTCAGCTGCCAAGCTTCACTCATGACACATCCTATATCATCTCTGCATTCTAGTGTTCCGTTGAGTTCATTATATAATACTTTATTTGTAATTTCCGATAATTTTTTAGAGCGGTAAATCAAATTACTTTTTTATTCAGACTATTTGTCACATAATTGACTTATTTTACAATCTAATAAAATCAAATGGGCAGAATGAAGATAACAAACCCAGCAATTAATTATTAATTAATTACATTAATTACAGATAACCTATCTCAAAAATTCACTAGTAGTATAAATACTCCATACTCAAATAAGGGTCAAATACTCTAAATCAAGCGACACAAAGCAAAGTTTGGGATCCTTAACTTAAAACAAGATTTAAATCACATTAAGACCTTAAACCAAAGATTAATTAAAGGCACAAACTCATTGTGTATTTAAGTGATTAACCGAGAGCTGAAGTTAACAGCACCTGCTTTATACTTATCATGCTTTACGGTTACAATCTTAGCAATTTACCAAAAGCCAATGCAGCCGCTTAATGGGTTTTGAAAATTTATATCTCAGTAAAATACTGGTTGTACTTTATTAATGTTGATGATAAATACTCCACATAAAGCGTCAAGTCATTAAAAAAATGTAAGCAAGTAAGATTCTTTAATTGACATAAGAAATCTAATTCTTCATCTTACGACAGACATTCTTGTTTTTGTGCTTAAAGATGTAAGCCAGGAGGTATGGCTGAAAGGTAAAGCGATTGCTTATCATTCCAAAGTTCGAGGATTCATGTCCGAGAGAGATTAAAATAATAATGAATTATTATCAATTTTTAAAACATTTGAATGCTCCCAGTTGTTGGGTAACTATAAATATTCTCAGGTGAATTTTTGGGTGCAGATATGTCTTGAGACAAGGTATGGACCAATGACTGATAAATTCATTTATATTTTATTTCAAAAATATATTTATAAGAAAAGTTTAGTCTTTAGCTTTCAGTCTAATTGAAAGGAATTTGTCACTAAGCGCATACATATAAACACACATGAAAGAACTAAGGTTTGCTTTGGAGGACAAAATCAGCTGAAAACTGCTTGTGAGGCGAGATTGATTAAATTGAAAATGTTTATTTACGAGTATCTTATTTTGAATCTGATTTTCTCAGTAGTTGTTTTTCAATTCAGGTGATTAGCTATTGCTGTAGTTTAAGTATTAATACGAACCGTAGACAGTATTTTCAGGTAATTCAGGGTCAAATAAACAGAAGCCTTTTAGTACCGTTTAAAAACCAGACTGCATAAGTATCACGTTACTGATTAATTACGTCTGTTAAAAATGAGTAGCAAAACCTACGGCAAACACATCATGATATTTAGTAGACGTAGTAGTTCTTAAGTAGTCGACTTTCAGCAAACGTTTTTTTTTACTGTTCTTATGTTCTTTCTTTATGATAATCTTATTGTATAAGTTGAACCACTTCCCCAATCGGAACGTGTGGCCACCACTACACGATTAAATACAGAAATCTTATCATAGCTATATAACGTCATAATCGTTACTTGTAATCATAATCGTTTCATCTCATACTTTCGTTTAGAATTATATTAAGAAAATACTCTTCAGGACACATATCTGACTAAGGGAAATTACGTCTAACAGAAATATTTGGTATTACTTATTATAACTGTATTCCTACTATGCTACTAGATGACTACTTGCCGGCGGGTATAGATCAATGGTCATAGCGTTTGCTTTGCAAGCCAAAGGTCGTGAGTTCGATCCCCAATTGATATTTAAAAAATAAGATTTTAAATGTATTTCTCGAGCTCTAAAATACCCTGGTTGGTGTGAATTTGATCCCTCACCCGTAAGATTGCCAGTCTAGCCCTAGCCTTTTAATTAAAATTGGTGGTAGACGAAAGTGGTCCTGTGAAGACCACTCATTTATATCAAATTCCTGTAACATTAAGGATGATGCGTGAATCTCGGGCTGTAGTCTACTATGTTGGTGGGACAGCACTCCACATGCAGAGTTTAGCCATATGCACCATGGTTAGCGTCATGGAATTGCACAGATGAGACTTCAGAATTTCTATCACCATCTGTCGTTATTATCCTGTATGTGCTTACATACAAATGTAAATATATATATACTGTAAATAAGAAGCGAATATGAGATAAAAATTGTACAATAAAAAAAAATGAATTTAAAAGTATGAGTACTTGAACTACTGAAATAACAAGTGATATTTGTTCATTATTTATGGAGCTTACTTAATGTTATTTTTTCTTTTTTTTGTCACGGTTATTTTATTATTTAATCATCATTTGTACTTTTTTTAAACATATGTCCTGTGAAATTAAAAAGAACTTCAAAATGACTATCACCATCTAGTATTCTCCTGTATGTGTTTTCATAAAAATAATGACGAAGCAAGCTTCAAGACATGCTCTACGACCTCAATGAAGTGTCGAACAAAATTGGTCTGAAAATGAACATGGATAAAACAAAAGCCATGATTAATAGTCATATTTCACAGAACTTTGATCCTATTTCCATTGGAGCAACAGAAATAGAGGTTGTAAACGACTATACCTATCTGGGACAAGTAATACAACTAGGGCGAAATAACTTCTCAAAATAAATCGACAGGCGCATACAACTGGGATGGGCAGCATTTGGAAAACTGAAGTACATTTTTAAAGCGAAAATTCCGCAATGTCTTAAAACTAAGGCGTTTAACCAATGCATCCTCCTTGTATTAACTTATGGCGCAGAGACGTGGAATCTGACAGCAAGTCTTACCCATAAAATAAAAGTCACCCAGCGTGCTATGGAGAGATCCATGCTCGGAGTGTCGCTAAAAGATAGAATCCGAAACGAGGAAATACGTAGTAGAACTCAAGTAGTGGATGCTACCCAACGAATAGGCACACTCAAGTGGCAATGGGCAGGTCATATCTGTCGAAGAGACGACGGTCGATGGGGAAGAAAAGTATTGGAATGGCGCCCAAGAACTGGCAAACGAAGCATTGGCCGACCCCCTACAAGATGGACTCACGATATAAGAAGAATAGCGGGAGTGACCTGGATGCGGAAGGCGGTGGATCGAAGAGGATGGAGACTCATGCGGAAGGCCTACGTTCAACAGTGGACGGATACAGGCTGATGACGATGAATGACGAAAGTCGTCCCCTGAATACCATTCATAGTGGATTTCTCTTATAATAAGGATGATGAGTGAATGTCGGACTGTAGTCTTTGACGTTAGTCGATCAACACTTCACATGCAGCGCTTATCCGTACATAGAATGCTAAGCGTTATAGAATCTACAGATGAAACTTCAGAATCACTATCAACATCCGTGGTTATTCTTCTCTATGTGCTTACATATAAAAAGTACTCGAGATGCCCACATTCAACAGTAAACGAACACATAAGCTGGTAATGAACATACATGTATTGTCATATAAATTTTTCGCAATGTGATCGAAAGTTAAAATAATCTCTAGGCCACGATCATCGTTGAGAATGTTGGCTTTCTAAAATTCTATTATTAAATAATTTTCATAGCACGTCAATCAATTAAGTTATATTAGTAGTTCACATTTTTCGTGCTGCGTAAGTAAGACGATTGAAGCTGAAACTCGTGGCATATTTTACAAACAAAATCTAACAAAGGAAATGCGCAAAACAATAATAACTGTAGTTTTGATCAAAATTGGTATTTCCTTTTCCGCTGCTTTGTTGAAGAATTATTCTTCCTATTTCCTTTCCATATCTAAAATTATTGGATATTAATTTGCCATCACTTAGCTCTGCCAGTTGATATTGTTGGAATCTCTTATTTTATGATGTCTTGAATATTGAAAATACAGCAGCTTTACTATCAAAGTAAAGTTCCTAAAAAGATTTGGTCTCTCTACTTGCGACGCATGTCCATGTGATCCAGGCATGCAACAGACAGTGAAACACTCTCTCATGGAGTGCATCATCCATGAGAATAGAAGACGCATTCTGTGTTGTCGCCTGGGAGTCTCTACCATTTCTTGGTAGGTTTTTCCTGAACTGATGCTTAGTTCTGACGGTCCCTTGCTGGTAAGCTTCATGAAGAAGATTGTCGGGGCTACACGCGCGGTTAATGAGGCTGACATGGAATAGGCTCTTACGTTCTTCCACTATTTTTCAGACGTATAATCTTACCTTGTGCGTAACCTGCAGGGTACAACACGCATCTGCATATATATTTATCTCCACTTTTTTTCGCATAGTAAAAATGAATTTAAAAAAGTATCAAAGTCATAGGTGATTTGTTAATCCAAATATTTAAAGTGAAAGGTTGATTATTCCGGCGATCAAATCTGGCCGTGAAAACCTTAGAAGTAAATCAAGTATCGCATTTGCAGTCCATGCAATGATCATTGATAACCAACTCTTGAAATGTTTTCTCATGACTAAATTGCTCGATCAGATGGATGATTGCACAGATGAATTAGCTGCTAGATGATGCCTAGATTACTTGAACTAACCGCTAATAGGAAGCGTTTGTACCGGTCCAGTGGATTAATTAGTACAGTATAACAGTACCGTTGCTGCACATGTGATTTTGCATTGTTGCATTGTTCACCGCGTTGAGTGATGTATCAATGGAATACTATGGACAATGCACAGACCGCGAACTTAGTGGAAAGGCCTAACTAATAGGAGTGCAAAATTACATTATCGTATATTATGAAACAATTGATGCGTACATATAAACGTGAGGCAAACATTATATTATATGACGTTTCACTCATAAAATAATCGGAGAAAAATTATAGACCAAATGCTGGCAATCTAGTAGTGGAAACATTCAAGTGTTCATATGTTTCAAATATGCAACGGATGTGGAATGAAAAAAGAAAATGTGTTTTTAAATATTACAATAATACAACAATACATTCAACAAAAACATCAAAATTACATTTTAGCATTTAATAAGTGAGTATTTCATAAAAAAATAAATCAAGTCCTTTTCTCTTGGGACATAGAGATTCTTCCCATATTTGTTCCATATATGGCACATATGGTCACCACAAATTGCTTCGACTTTGTTTTGACAGATGTCAATATGCTTTTATTATTCTAGGACATATCTGCACCTGATGGTCTACTTGGGAACATAAATGATTCTCGACAACCTCCACAGCAAGTCCAAAAGGACAAATCCGACCTATCCTTGAATACGGCAGTCACCTTTGGATTGGAGCCCCAAAATATCTTCTAAACTTAATTGACTCAGTTCAAAGAAGAGCAATTCGTTTGATAAACAATGACACCCTTACGTCTAATCTACAATCAATGGAACACAGACGTCAGATTGGTTCTCTTAGTCTTTTCTACCGTTATTACCACGGTCGCTGCTCTTCGGAACTTAAAGAACTAATTCCTCCTGCAACCACTCACAGCCGACAAACTCGTCTTAAACTTGCCGAACATCCATACACGGTTAATATATGCTGACCAAGAACTGGCAGCTTCCAAAGTTCCTTCCTTAATGCCACCGGTAAGCTATGGAATGCTATTCCAGCGTCTGTGTTTCCTCCTTCCTACAATCTGGATCTCTTCAAGAAGCGGATAAATGTACACTTGCAATCTCCCCAACCCACACACAAAATACTAACACAACACACGTTTCCCGCATGCAGCGTCCAGCCTCCCTGGCTGAGCGTCATAGAGTGCACTGGTCTTGACCGGTTGTACTCTCCTGCATGCATTTACATAAAAAAAAGCTGCAATATCCGAGGCATATTTTTGGGTGGTTTATTAATCATTTTTTTAAAGGCATCGGTTGATTGACCCATCGTTCCTAATGCCTTTACCAATTTGTCCAAAGAGACAGCTCAACCCGCTTTGAGATGCTGCACACAAAATATACATTTTATTCAATTTTTCTTCATTGTATAAGTGATCCATTATATTTCAATTTGATTTATTTTTTTTATTTACAGAAACATAACAAATTTAAAATAGTGCAAATCGTTACTGAAGTACAATCAAGATTAATATACAAATACAGGTACTTATGATTAAGTACTAAGATCAAAGCAATAAAGACAAGCAACAGAAGGTCCCAATGCTATCAACTGTCCAACAAATCATTCCTCTAAAGAAACTCGTGAAGTTCATGCTTTAATTGGGCCTCCTTTATATGAAATACAGGTATATCAACATCTGAGGTTATTTGGTTGAATTTGTGAAATAAGCCAATATTTTCAATGAGGTTGAATAGGACGACTTATCTATTATGAAGCATTGTCTTTCATTGAATTATATAAATATTCCAAGCGAAAAGATTTTTTATGCATTTTTTACTATTTAAATCGCTCTTAGTTCTTTGCCAGGAGTGCTCATCGTATGTAATGAACAAAGTCACTCTGATGTTAGTGTCATTTGATAGAACACTCATTGATACAAATTTCTTTCTCAGTTACATGGAATATTTAAAAGGATATCGTGTGACAAACAATTTAAAGCGAGAAGTAATATTTTTTATTGTATGACAACGAAAAATAAGTCTTCGTACCCTCGAGATAGAGACAATTAAATTCTTAGGAACAGCTAAGCCCAAGATATATTTTTATTATTTTTTAAATTTTATTCTACGTCCCATTAGCTGAAATCAATCAAACTGCGTACCAAGTGCTGATAGTGATACTAGGATTAACTATTCAACTCTTTAAGCCCTAGTTGCCTAATTAGACATTAATTGCGCTGCAAACTGTTTATATTCTACTGCAGCTTTTAACAGTCTGCTTCGCAATCAGAGATTAAATGGATGCTCAATATAATCAACGGATCAGACTAAATGCACTTCACCGATGTGTATCAATTATCACGTTTAATTTCGTTTGATAACGTGTTAAAAATTAATTTTAATATATAATACTTATCGTCATAGTTTCAATTTCGATTTGAAGATTAAGCGTTGAATACCAACAAAAATGCTATATGTATTATATTGTTTGAAATATATATAAATACGATTTTATAATGAAAAAAATACATGAAGGTCAAAGTTTCAAGTACAATGAATGACTTTACAATTCATCTCTTTTATGTGTCGACCCAATTCCAATGATCACACAAAATTTTCAACAGACACATCAGAACCAAAATAGATCTAGAAAGAAGTAAACACATAGGTAGCCCACCACACAAAGTACTTTTTTCAGTTTCTGAAAGCTTTCAGACAGCTCCCTACACTTTTCATTCGCCTCTATCCACCACATTTCAGAAATTAAGTAAACATCCCTCCCCTCTTTCAGGAGACCTCTCTTTCGATCCTTTCTCGAAGGCGAGCCTACTTCCCATATCTAATTCTCTTTCATGAAAAAAAAAACCTTTTTTCAGGTCAATTTTGATTCGTATGCCCTAATATCGAATCTGAATCTTTCTGAAAATATCCCAGACATAAAAAATCAGAAGCGTAGCTGTTTTTATATATTATGAAAGATTTTTTTGTGTTTAAAAGTTCACGCTATTTTGTTTGTAGACTTTTTTGAAGATAAATTTCAATATTTTATTCCCCAACTTCCATATCCAAGTTAGTCCCGCTATTCATCTGATGATGTCATGAGTTCATCTTGTAGTTGTTGATTCAATATTCCATTTGCCAGTGCCTAGGTGCCACTACAATAATTTTTTTCTGCCGTCGTCTCTTCGACAAATACGTCCTGCCTATTACCACATGAGTGTACCTATTATTTCGGTCGCGTCCTCTACTTGAGTATTTATTTGGATGTCTTCGTTTCAAATTCCATCTTTTAGACACTCCTCTCATAAATCTCTCCATTGAACGTTGGGTTGAATTTTACATTATGGGTAAGACCTGCTGTTAGATTCCACGTCTCTGCGCTATACTGGGAGGATGCATTGGTTAAATGCCTTGGTTTTTCAAATAAACTATCAATAAGTGTAAAAAAAATATTTTTTTAAATCTACGCCAGTGGATTTAAATATTCATTGCCGTTCGCACGAGAGTTCCATCTTAAATATTATATTATTCAAGCGAAGAAATATTCAAACTGCTTAGCAAAAGAAGAGCCCTTTGCCTGTAGAGTACGCGATTAGCATTAATTAAAAAAATCTATTTTCCGAGCCATAATCCTCAGATAAAGGTATTGGATTTAGCCGGGAACATTTTTTTACCATTATTAACTTTTAACTTTATAATCTGGGGTTAAAAGCCGGTCCGATCTACTTTGAAAACTTTCTCGCACTTTTGAATTTAAAGAAGACCGAAAAAAACTCATAACGACTTTAATTTAATTTGATTTAATGTAAAACTTTATAAATATTTGATATCATTTAAGACAGTAAGAATTTGAAGATGATTTAAACGAGAGATATGCTTTGAGATACAGATTAAGCTGACACTACCTAGGGTCACTTTTTTGAGTCAAATGAATTTTGAAGGTATGAGTTGACACCAGCATGATTTAGCCCTTGCTGACTGGTACCGAAAACCGCGATATACAATCTTTCTGTTCGCTTATTGTTCATGTATGTGTCGCTATATTGGCATTTTGGACCGATCGTGGGTGTGACGTTAGTAATATAGATCGCAACTTGGGCGTTGGGCGACTCAGTTGTGTACCGACGGCCTAGAAAGTCGCATTATGGCCGGCCCGGCATGTTATTCCACTTGGGCCGGAAGTTTGTAAAGTTATCAGAATATATATGTGCTTCTGAAAAACGACTTTAAGTTGTTAATCTGTTCCTCATCTTGCTACCACGTGACTGAATAACTACATTTTAAAGAGATGAGGATGTTAGAGTATTATACTCGAATTAATATGGACGCTACACGTGGAAAATGCACGTGTAGCGAAGGCTTGCACGTGTTTATTAGTCGTATTTTTCAAATAATACGGATTTCATCGGAAAATGTTAAATTTATGCTAAAACAAATATTTTATTTTTAATATAAATAATATGTCTAGGTGGCACTTGTAATATGCATTGTTTTTAAAAAGGTTTAATAAATTTATTCCTTTATTCATATTATTATTTCAGTGTAACCTCTGGGTATCTACTAAACCGTAAACTGCAGAAAAGCTACTTTCTTTAAGTCCATCGTACATATTTCAACCAGTTATTTATATGTGTGCTGTGAAAGAATTCTTTATATTTTTATTTGTGTATCAATTTAAATAACGATTACAAAAATATGAAATCTACGTAATCTTTTACGAATCAAACTATAGTAATATTAAGCAAATGAAACAATTAGAAATTTAAAATATTTACACCATATAATACACATAATATTGTTTTTGAATATAATAAATCATTGTCATCTAAGTACTCATGTTTTACATAACCTAAGAAGTTATATATGTTTTACTTGACTTTCTTAAGGTACATAACTTTGTAACTAATACGCTTGTTATATTAATTAATTCCAACACACACCTGTTGGTACATTAATTAAACGATTGAAGTTCATATGAATAAAATGAGTATAATTAAATAGCGTAATGACATTTATTATTGTAAATGGATACATAAGTTTGCTCAATTATATATTAACGAATACTTAATTCAATATCAATTACACTTACATTTCCAAAAGTGTATGGTTTAGACTTTAGAGGAAGAGCATTTGCTTAGCATATTAGACGTATAAATTAGACTCTTAACTCTTTTGCATCGGTTATCGGCATATGCTGTCAAAGATTCCCCGACCGTTGACATTGTTTGACGTTATATATCGTTTTGCAACTTTTAGTACTCATTGTGACATCTACGGTAATAAATTGGACGTGCAGTCATTTCCTTTACAACCCACATGTATTCTTTACAGGAATCTGTAAAGCATGTAAATAAATATCGTATGGTTTCGCCACAGGAGCGCTTTTTCTGTAAGCCACATGTTACATAATGAACGTTTGTTAAGAATAATAATTTTTAATGCATCATCTGATAGCTTATAGATAGAAGAACCAATTTGGTATATGAAAATAGTTCAGACAACTACATTTATGCTTCAAATACTAGTTATAAGCAAAAAAAAGGTTTGAATAATGTACGCCGTATTGACAGTATAATTTGTATTCTACCGAGCCGTAACGAAAGGGTTAAGTAAACAGAAACGTATAAAAGTTTTTATGCCGAATATAAAGCACTTCGTATGATAAAATTATTTATTAAAAACTTAGCGAAAATACACTTAACTCAACTCAAACTATACAAAGCTTAAAAAAATAAGAACTAACGATGAAGGTTAGTGGTACCCCTTATTAAGGTTATTTCTATCGTTTTATGTACCTCTACACATTACAGTTTGGCATTCTCTTTTCGCAAAAGGCTATGTTCTTCTCGTAGCGGTTGTAGAATACTATTTTCCTTCAGCTGGTTTTCCAGGTATTTTTAGAGAGCGTAAACCTCCCATCGCGATCTTATCCACCCGAGAAATGGGCAGTAAAACACTCTGCACTTTAAACCTAAACATATTTGATCGGAACGTTTTCAACAAGGTAAAAATATATAAATTGAATGCAATATCATATCGAGTACTGTTGTATATATACAAGCGTTAAATTCAATGTAATGCAAAGTGTACGTTTTTCATTAAGCAAACTGGTTATTTATAAAAAATATTTTTATGAATATATAAAACAGATATAATAAGTAAATGCAATGGATACAAAGCTTGGTTGCTTATGAATAATTTAATCAAAATAATAAAGTCCTCCATTTCCATAACAACCCAATAACAATGTAAAAGAGTACCCCTAAAAGATGCAAAAGAGTTTGTTTACCTTGAAAGTACGATCACCTGGGATGGCAGAACAAAAAGAGAAGTCAACAGTCGCATACATCAAGCAAGGCTAGCTTTCAATAAAAAAGCAAAACTTCTTGAGTCAAAGAATATTACTTTAAGGTTCCGCAAGCAACTTGCCAAAACATTTGTTTGGAGCATCTTAATGTACGGCTGTGAGACATGGTGCTTATGTGAAAGTGATTAAAAAAAAGCTAGAGGCCTTTGAGATGTGGTCGTACAGAAGAATTCTCGGAATTTCCTGGAGAGACCGCGTCACGAACAATGAGGTTCTCAGGATAATCAAGGAAGATAGGCACCTAATAAGAACCATCTCAGAGAGGCGAGCCCGATGGATTGGTTACATCATGCGCCACGATGGTCTTCTTCACGATATTGTGGAGGGGATGGTTGAGGGTAGAAACTGTAGAGGGCGCCCTAGACGGGAGTATTTGCAGCAAGTATTCGAGGACATGAATTGTAGTGCTTATGCTGAGCTGAAAAGGGTTGCGGAGGACCGAGAGGAATGGAGATCGAGATGCAAGATTCTGTTGCTGCAAACCAATCCACCGGATTGATACTACGAAGAAGAACAATGTATAATGACATCAAATATTTCATTAGCAACCAAATAACAATCCTTAATTGACGAAAATGACATTGCAAAGTCAAACATATCTAAAGCAACAAAAAAACTTTACAATATTTAAATAGTAATAAAAAAAATATATATATTATCACTAAATCTTTTTTTTTTCTTCATACTTGCAATCCTATCTGTCTCCCTATCTTATCATTCCCTGAAAGACATACCCCTACCCCCTCTCCTACATAAAATGAGTTACACCATGTACAAAGTACTATTACAGCTCAACTATCTCTTAACAAGAGAAGGATTGAAAAATACAACGAGTTAGTCGAAACTGCAGTCTCCTAATAGAGAAGATATCTTACGTGATCTATGTAAAAACAAGGTAAATAAATAAATATTTAAATTTATTTATCATATTTTTAAAAATAAATCGGATGATTAACCTAACTCTATCGGGTCTTAGAGATCGACTCAATCTTATAAATAATATGTGGTATTATAAAACGATCATGCAAAAAGTCAAATAGGGAAACATATTTTTTACAAAATTAATTGTTCGTATCCAACACGTTATTTTCAGCTTCATTTAGGTATTTGATGTATTCAGAAATTTGGACTACAACAGTGTGTTCGTATGTTTGCAATAATGTTAGAGGTACTGTATGGAAGCCACATCATTCTGGGTTTGGAGCTGCGAAATGTGATGCTGTAGAGTAAATTGGGCAAAGTGGATAATTGGGACGTGGCACATAGAGGATGGAGGATCAGGCCCGGATCATGCGGTGGACCTAGTAGGCATCAGATGAAACGCGATCAGTGGGTTCAAATTTAGGAGCTCTCGAACTAATGCCATCAAGAAGCGATTAATCCACTTTAGTATGAAGAAATACTTGATAGGCATTTATTCATATAACAAACTAAATACAGAATCAATTAATATAAACTCGTGTATAATTCTGGAACAGAGACCTAGTCACTCAAACCTTGCCCTTTATAAATGCGCAGACCACCTTGCCTAATTGACTAGACAGTGGCTACAGGACGTATCCAAAATATGTCGTCATAAAATTATAAGAAAATGTGTAATAATTTTTAAATATTTTATTTTTATTTTAATACAAATAAAGATGTTTTTATTATTTCTTCTTCCCATATCCGTTACACATCAGTAGACCAAAGAATCCTGATATTTTATTTTCCTGAATTGACTCGTTTTAAAATTTTGACAGATTATTTATATGAAAAATGTGAAGATACAAACTGAAAACGAATATACCTATACCTCGTTCATTACGCTCAACGTTGACCATTTTGCCAACTTTCCCACAGTATAGAGTCGAGAAATTAATACACATTGCATGCTGTATAAATAAACTATTATATAAGCTGGTCTTCGGAACTATAAGAACTAATTCCTCCTGTCTTTCACTAGCCGAACATCCATACACGGTTAATGTGTGTCGACCAAGAACTGGCAGTTTCCAAAGTTCCTTCCTTAATGCCACCACTTTGGAATGCTCTTCCGGCGTGTTTCCTTTTTCCTATAATCTGGATATCTTCAAGAAACTGATAAATATACACTTGCAATCAATCACAAACACAACAAACGTTTCACGAATGCAGCATCCAGCCTCCCTGGCTGAGCGTCACAGAGTGCACTGTTCTTGACCGGATGTGCTCTCCTGCATGCGATTACATAAAAAATAAATATATTTACGAGTAGACAGTGGTTTTCAGTCCATCTCTGTATATGATAATATTATATATCAGCACACATATTATGTCGCATTGTATGAACCGCGAACAACTGTTTTATTCCATATTTATGCTGTTTAAATATTTGAGCGGCGTCCGGCGCATACGCGGGCCAAGCTGAAACCTTTAATACAAATGTTTGTTTTTTATTTCATACGCGAAAACTGTGTTTGAATTCCATTTATATTTATAATACAAAAGGCATGTTTAGTTATCAATCAATGTAATACTTAATATAAAGGCAATCATCACTGTTATAAAAAAGTCGTTATAAGCATGTGGAATGATGCAAATACCGAATTGCTGTAAAAAAAGGCCAAGTTCTTGGAAATGACCATGGATAGAACAAATGGCCATCCTTCAATCGGATAACAACCGAATTGTTCCGGAACTGAGGTCGCGGTCCCGAAATTACAGCATCAGCTTATATGGTGATGCCAGAATACCAAGGATCTGGCTAGAGAATAAATCCAAAGACCGGAGTTGAATTGATACTAATTTATTTGATACGAGCCCTCTTTTTATAACCCTTAATTTACAACATGAGTAAGCATTTATAAAAGTTATATTAAAACATCGAATGTATTAAGATTACTTTTATAAATGCACACTGCACATTCCTCGATACCGCTTTAAGACCTTGATCCTTTCAATCCAAATTGTGTTCAATTGATCCTTTCAATCCAAAAAGTGGCAAATCATTAGGATGGTCATTGCTCCGTATCGATGCGTAAGCATTCCTTATCAATATTGACACATAGAATTTCGTACACCGCAAATTCCTCAATACTTGTTGCTTTGGACCTTGATCTCCTTAATCTACATAGAGTGGTAAAAATGCCCTGTGTTACGACTGAACGAATCTAAGATAAAGAGTTGATTATAACAAATATTTTAAAGACTTTTTGATGTTCAATACAACACAGCTATGTTCGAAATAACGTTTTGAACACGTATGAGAGATATTCCTTGACAAAGGTTACCAATTTTACAGCTGTTTGTAGAGACGTTTCTTAAGATTTGAGGTGAATCAAAGGCTGAGTGTTCCCCACTTTAAAACATTTTAAGGGAAAGTAGCAAATATAGGTTAGTTACTTTAAGAAAATCCTACAGGTGTAAAAATTGGTAAAACTCTAAATCATGATGCAGATGGATGCATTAAAGTACTATTTTACTGTATATTCGAATACGGTTGTGGTGTAGAGCAGAGCTCAGATGGGAGTTAGAGCTTAGTGGTTAAAGCGTTTGCTTACCAAACCGAAGATCGTGAGTTAGATCCCCGATGGAGAATAAAAACAAAGGCATGAACAATTAAAACTGGCTGAAACAAGTGTCATCATTTTTGGGTAACCATATATTCTAGATATTGAACGAATTTCTAGTACATTAATTATTTCGTCTTTGTTTTCCATATCCATTTAATTTATTGATCATATGGTCACCACACATTGCCGCGACTTAATTATGTCAGTTGCCACTGTTAATTTATTGTTCCAGGACATATCTGCACTTGATGTTTACTTAAGAATATATATGGTTCCCAACAACCTCGTTGTACTTGAAGAAAGGTCATCTGTAGTATCTGAGGCATATTTTTGGGTATTTGTTAATTGTTTTTTTTAAAGGAAGTCAGCTGATAACTACGACTTTTCCGAGGACTATTTTGTCCTAAGAATTGACTGAACTCAAAGTATTTTAAGTATTTATTTTTTCGAAAATTATTTTTCATTTCATAAATATCCTGTTTTTCTTTGTTACAGGTAACCATCACCTTTATTCATTACCAGATCACTAAGGTAGATAATAAGCCTTAATTTTTGTATGTTAAAGTATGCAGTGGTAATTTGCTCTAATTTAAGAAGCGGATATGTGAAAAAGTTATAAATTATTCAAATAATTTTAATAACTCTATACTTTATCTATTCACCATTTGAAATTCTTCATAATTTCCTCATTCTGATTGCTAATTAAAAAAACACCTGTTGAATTGATAAAATAAAAAAGACTGGCATGAAATGGGATTCCTAGATATCACAAAAATAATATTTATTTTAGTCGGTGAATCATTTTTAAAACATCTATGGAGTACTTAAGGGAATCTGTTTAAATATTTGCTTAGTTATATATATGTTAATTAGGCAAAATGAAATGTTTATTATTGGAATGTTGTCATCAATGATTCGTTTGAAATAAATTTAAATTGCATTTGTGAAATAAAAACAAAACTTGAATTGCAAATAAGTGCTAACATCCTCCTCTCTAAGTTTTTATTTGATTGCGTGGTGGCAGGATGCAGGAGCAGATTAACAACACAGAGAACTTGTTTTTGAAGCACAGTCTGCATTCATTTTTAGTAAAGACTTGATTTCATCGTTCGGTCGTAACATGACGTTATTTCCTAACATGACTGACGACTGTCCGGAACACTCATGCAGCGACGCAGAGGCCGTCGCGGCAAAAAAGCAAATTAAAGTTTACATTTGCACCAACATGAAATGGAGCAACTGTATTAACAAATAAAAATGGCGTATACAAACGCCGCGTAATTTCATATCAATAAAAATTAATATTACTAATGAAGAAGGTTTTCGAGGCTTTTCGGCATCAGCCTAAAAGAGCTATACCAATCTGATATTAGTGTGTTTGATTTTATAGGGCATAGGTTAAAATGAATAAATATCTTAACATCATCCTTTAACGTTTTCATAAGATTCTATGATCAGCCCAATTTTCCTAAAAGTTGAACAATTCAGTTCTAATAGGCAATTAAACTCAAAATACCGAACATTGATGGGATCTTTTTATGAATAATCACTGTAAATACTATGGAAAAAAGATTTTTAACTTGCCTAAAAATAGGCTAAATTGTGTAAATGTGCGTGGGTAATCTTAAAATATAAGTAATAAAAAAAGTAATAATAAAATATAAAGTATAGTAAAATAGTATATTTTTCAGGGAAAAAAAGAATTGAAGATTTTTTAAATTGAATCCATAGTTCAACGTTACCATTATCCATGCTTTATCTATGCTATTACATATCTTAAGCCAGAGGTCCATATAGAAACATATATATTGATATCAGCTTGATATAGCTCCTTTAACTGATGCCATAAAGCCTCGAAGAACGATCTTTTGTCTCTTATTTTTGTTCGCTCGCCTGACATGGACATTTAATGTTAGTTTTAATTAATGCCAAGACGTCAGAGCGCGCCGTGAGTTAACAGTTGGAGCTCGCGATCATTAGGGCACGCGCCTAAAGGCGTTCGCCATAACGGGCGACGTTTTCAAGAAATAAACCGTGATAATATGTTAAACGAAAGCAATTTTTTTGTATTGTAAACCTGATCCTGCATCCTGTCATCCAGTAAATCTATATCAAATAAGATAGGAGGATATCATTAGTTTCAGTCATCCTTAAAGGTTGCTAGAAAATAAAGTAGCTGTATTATCTGTTGCATATTAATTGGGTGATTGTTAATCTTTATTTTTAAGGAGAACCAACAATCAGTCCAAGAATTTGTAGGACTCAATTGTTTGGTATAATTATCCATTACAAACTCAACTCAAGACATGCGGTAAGCAACTGAAGTTGATCAATGCAGGTTTTGGTCTGCGTACAATGCTACTTAACTTTATTAATCAAATGAGAAACGCTCTCAAATAATATGAAGTTACACAAATAATTATTTTTATGAAATACTATATATGAAAGTACGTGAAATCTGTGTTAATTAGTAGAAAATAGTGACGGATCTTATGCTCCAACTAGGGAGCGGCTTAGGAAAATTATAATGTTTTTTTTATGTAAACGTATGCAGGAGAGCACACCCGGTTGCTGAATGCGGGAAACGTGTGCTGTGTTCGTGTTTGTGTATGGGTTGGCGAGATTGCAAGTGTATATTTATCTGTGTAAGAAGGAGGAAACACAGACACTGGAAGAGCATTCCATAGCTTACCTGTGGCATTAAGGAAGGAGCTTTGGAAGCTGCCAATTCTTGGTCGACATATATTAATTGTGTATGGATGTTCGACAAGTGTAAGACGAGTTTGTCGGTTGTGGGTGGGTGCAGGAGGAATTAGTTCTTTAAGTTCCAAAGAGCAGCGACCGTGGTAATAACGGTAGAAAAAGACTAAGAGAACCAATCTTACGCCTGTGTTCCATTGATTGCAGGTTAGACGTAAGAGTGTCATTGTTTATCAAACGAATTGCTCTTCTCTGAACTGAGTCAATTAAGTTTAGAAGTTATTTTGGGGCTCAAATCCAAAGGTGACTGCCGTATTCAAGGATATGTCGGAGTTGTCCTTTATATAGAAGAAGAAGTTGTTTATCGTTGAAATATCGACGTGATCTTTATAATACACCTAGTTTTTTGGAAGCGAGACCGGCTTTATACTTAATTGACTCGTAATATTTGACATTATTCGAGATTGATTATCCAAGCATGTTGATGGAGCTTGCTTTTGGAAGAGAACAACCGTTGAAAGATACAGGAATATAATATGAAAATAATGTGAAAATTGCAGTAATTGTTCAGCATGTGATTGGGTTAAGTTCTTGCACGTGCACTGGCAAAGTGTCGCCATCAACGTCCACACCGGACGTGACCAGCGATTCTCAAAGTGTGCGCACGTGCGACATTAGCATTAGCGGCGTAGGTATAAGGCACTGCCTCGTAAGAGCGCATTTGCACATTTGGGAACACAGTTTGCATGGATACTGTTTGGAAAGCGATGCCTTGTGTTAGGGGTGTGAAACGGCTATTCAAATTAACATCCTCCTCTCAAAAAAGAGGGAGTTATTACGTCGTGAGGGGCAGGATAAGGAGCAGGACAGCAGACAATCACTTCTTTAAGAAGCACAGTTTATATTTATATATAAACATTACAAGCCTTCTCGACCACGCAGTATGAGATGCCCGCGCGGCTGCAGCGCGACCTTACTTCGCCAAAGGGTAGAGACTAACTGCTTGTGTCTGCACTTCCGCGGCCCGCCACCAGCGCCGCCGGTGGCCAAACTATGTAACTCGCCCCAATGTGGCCACATACATAAAGGTATGGCAAGCGACAAAAATACAAGACGAAAGATTGTTTATCGAGGTTTTCGGTACTAGTAAGCTCCTCCTCTTCAGAATGCAAAACCCTATCATGTGATGCAACTGTCATTAATATTTCGAATCCTATTGGTTTTATTGTTTCAATCTCATGTGTCTTACACTTGGTATTCTGCTCATACATAAACTGAATTCTGAAGGTTAAGTGTAGAATACTTCTTAATTATATACGTCTAGATTCAATATAAAATATGGAAAAAAAATGTTTCTTCGTTTCGCTGGCTTTTATTATTACAACCACAAATGTCAGACGTTCGCTATTTTTTGATACAGATACTCTAAGAAAGTTGTAATGACCTCCATATAAACAACTTAAGTAATTAAAACATATAGAGTAGAAGAAGTTAACTGCCTACTACTTTGCATCCAGTGTAATGGTTAATATCTAGAATCATTGGAGCTAGTTCGCTAAATCCAACAACGAGACCAGTTATTTAATTTGTGACGTGACACTTAATTTACTTTATATACAGTTCTTACTGTTGCAATCTCATGATTCTATCGCTCAGTATCGTGACATTTATTAGATACTGGAGCGTTAATTACGTACTACTTTACATCCCTTGTAACGTTAGCGTCTAGAGTTACTGCAACTAGTGTGCCAAGCCTAACCGCACATCACCAGAGAGCAGTTCGGTAATTCACAGAAGCTCGTAGGGAGCTTGCGGTCGGATCAGATTTGGACTAGAACTGGACGTGGGACCGTGATGTGAAGGTTTGTTGAAATTTTAGAACAAACTTTGTTTAACCTTTTCTATGCCAAGCGGCTTTCGTATTGGGAGACCCCGAGGGCCGTCATTTTTTTTTGATAAATCGAAAGCTATTTTTAAAATCGATGTTTTATCGATAATTCTTGATAATACGTAGTAGTTAATTATTTCAACATGGCAGCAAGAGATATCACTGTAGGCTCAAAATATTGAATTAATTAAAAAAGTGAAAATTGGTTAGATATTAAGTGTTAAAGTGGAGCGTCTTTAGACGCGATTTTTGTATGGGGGGCCTCCCGTGCACGGGATTGTAGAGCGTCTATAGACGCTTGTGGCATAGAACCAGTTAAGTACACTCTTAATACATCATAAGGCGTGTAGCCTAGAAATGAAACATTTAATCACAATACGAGAGATTGTACATAAAAAGTCTAAAGCAAAAAAAAAGCTTTTTCTAATTTATAATCTTACTTGTATATTGGTTATATCGAATGGCTGAAAGATGCTTTTCTATCTTCATTTTGTATTATATAAACCATGTTTATTTACAATATAAATATTTTTATTCTTATAAATCTTTATGCATCAACCATTTTATATTCGTACATTTTAAAATGTAATTATTTGTAAAATGCATATAATGCCATTTTAATTTTAAGTATAGAAATATGTTCTAACAAAAATTATTTTATTACAGCCAAATCCTACACCGCTTCATTTAAGGTTTAGCAGAAACTATATGTAATATTGTTTCTTTAAATATTGTACGCGATTTTGATTTAACTATCATGAGGAAAAATTTTAACTTTGAAAAACTCTTGAACAACAATCAATAAATAAGCAATAGACACGGGGTGACTATTTTATGGTGCCAAAGTCGTTAAATAACCTTTAAAATAACAATTTTCTGTTACCAAAAGATACTGTCGTGATTTAAATTCGCTTGTTATAGACGCGGTCCACCGCCACGTGATGAAGGATTCAAAGACAAAATACTGGGAGCTTTTTAGAGGAATCTCTGAGAGCTTTATTGGCAGTAGCGTAACTATAATTACTTTATGAACAGGTGGCATATTTATAGAGCGTTTTTTTGCCATTCAAACGCCGTAAGTTCAAAACCCAACCAAAGTTGATTTAAAAAAAATATATAAATATATAATCTAAGTTATTCAAATGCCCCCGGTAGGGTTGAGCGTCTTTTTAAGGTACAAAATGTCCAGGACTTGGAAGCGTCAGACTAATCACCCAATCTCCCTAAAAAAATACTGATTATTGAACACCTAAATACATTTCTTGGAATATAGCCGTAGTTTACAAGTTTTTGCCCTGCAAGCTCCTGGGAACCATTGTTGTTACCATGTAGCACTCTGAGTATACATGTGTTCTGGGATAAGGTATAGACAATCTGAACTTATAGAACTATGAAACGGAAATTTTCCATGTATAAATGTTCCAAATATGGATGTCAATACGTTAAACAAATTATCATTTAATTTAAAGGATATTTACAATCCTTTCTCTTTTCGCGCAAACCGCACGTAAAAACAAAAAACCATGATTTAAAAGAAACATATTTTTTGTTTTAATAAATGCTTATATAAAATAGATATTGAATATATTTTTATCTTGTCGTACTCGCAAATACGCCCATGGATCCAAAATATTAAAGGCATTCTTCGTCACACAAAGCAAGCCTCGAACGTAATGGGAGCTCGTAGGCCCGGCTGCACACGGCATAAACCAATATTTCACCCGGGCGGCGACAGCGCAGTACTACGCCGGGCGCGGGGAGCTTTGCCAGGGATCGTGACGGTCCATCGCCTAATGAAAGCTCCGCGCGGTCTCAAAAAGAAAAAAATTTTAGTTACTTACTACCAAAAAGATTATTAAATGAATTAAATAATTAAGTAAAAAACGTCACTTAAATTAGGCTACATAGTGGTAAAAACTTCCATGGGGTTGTGATGCTCCATCGCCTCACGAAAGCTTCCGCGCGGTCTTTCAAAGAAGGATGTGGCGGATTGACTGATTGTACATTTTCTGTTATTGTTTGTTTTATATGTTCTATAGATTTCAACCAATCACAAAGAGACGTTACCTTGTGTGAGTGATCGGGCTCTATATAAGGAGAATAACCACAGTAGATCAGTCATATCTCTTCACTACTCGTTAAAGCACTCCGATCTACGCTACACTGCTCATCTACTCTACTGCTCCACGACTGCTGTCCGAGCATTTGCTGTCAAAACTACCGACGTAACTTCGCGCCCCACTGTCAAACCGCTCCCAAAACATTCTAAGTTTATTTTATAATTTAAAGTCTTCTGTAAATAAACACAAAACTCGCAAATTAGTTTATCATGAACTCAACCAATTCGTATCATAAATTTTGTATCGAAGAAATGTAAATTACAACTCACAAACATGACAATATTTAATGTTATTCAATTTACTTTAAGTTTGGAATCCGGTGAAGAAGATTCACATCCTCTTTGTTCACATCTTCTCTTCCCGATCACATGACACACTCATACTCTGTCATAACCGTAATAACCACAAATTCTAACAAGGCAATGTTCACGTTTTACTACCTTAAAGGTGATAGAATTAACTAGTTGATTTATTTTAAAAATCAATTATATTAGTCTAAGCAGCGATAAAAAATTTCAAGGTATGACCACCACGCGTAACCTTTATTTTATGGGAGAAAATTGCTATTAGATTCCATGTCTCTGTGCCATAAGTTTATAAAATATATAATATATTTTACAAGGAAAATGCATTAGTTAAGCACCTTAGTTTTTAAATATTGTCAGCATATACACGCAAAATAATTCATTTCATTTTTTAAGGCGGGTTAAGCTCTATAGTCAAAGCGTTTGCTTTGCAACCAAAAGGTCATGAAGACGGAAAATGTTTTTTTTTTAATCGATTTCTGAGCACTATTTACCCCCGGTTGGTGTGAATTTGATCCCTCACCCGTAAAATGCTATTCATAAAAATGAGTGGTAGACAATAGTTGTCCAGTGAAAACCACCCATTCATAGTAAATTCCTGTACTAATAAGGATGATGCGTGAATCTCGGGCTATGACGTTGGCGCATCAACATTCCACATGCAGCGCTTTGCCATACGCACCATGGTTAGCGGCATAGAATTCCACAGATGAGACTTCAGAACTACTATCACCATCTGTCGGTATTCTCCTGTAAAAATATTTACATGAAAAAACTACTAATCCTATTAAACAACAACAAGTTTTTTTTCCAAACAATAAAATTCCCTTAAATCTTTTTTGTTCTAAATTTATTATAGTTCGTGTGCGATTTTATGTGATTTGTATAATTAAAATGAAATATTATATAAAGAATACTTTATCACGTTAATTATATAATTTTCGCAGAGCTTTAAATGTACGATCACTATCATGACAGCAAGTATGATGACTACTACGTTTATGTGTAAAATATTTCAGGAAATTACATCGCAATTGATAGGATGACTGATGAAAAGGGCATCACCTTTCAGAATGCTACGTGCCCGAATACCGCATAAACTTTGCTTGTATTTAAATAAATAAATTACAACTGGAATTGTTATCTCGCAGCCTTCAGCTGGCAATATCCATCACCGCTTAGTATGCCAGTCCGGCCCTGCCGCAGTGTAACTCCGTTAACTTTAAACCGTTTTCAGTAGCGATAGTCAACCACCGTGAACAACAAACTGAACTGAAAGTTAACTAATACGTATGCCGTTTGTGACCTAAATGTATGTGACAACTGTTCATGACACTCAAATAATATAAACTAACGGCTGTAACACATTGTTGGCAAGGTTTATGTAAGATCATTGAAGCTAAGCAAGATTGTATGCGGAACAAAACTTAAGCTTCAACCACTTTCTATTTTATATTATATTATGCCGGCGGGTAAAGCCAATGATCAATTGCAAGCCAAAGGTCGTGGGTTCGATCCCCGACAGGGATTAAAAAAAAGATTTTAAATCAACTTCTGAGCTCTAAAATACTCTAAAATACTAATCAAACTCACACCCGGTTGGTGTGAATTTGATCTCTCGCCCGTAAATTTCAGTCATAGCATATTAATGAAAATCGGTGGTAGACGAAAATCGTCCCGTGAACACCACCCATTCACAGTAAATTCCTGTAATAATAAGGATGATACGTGAATCTCGGGCTGTAGTCTATAAATTTGGCAGATCAACGTTCCACATGCAGTGCTTATGCACCATGGTAAGCGACATACAATTTCACAGACGAGGCTTCAGAATTACTATCACCATCTGTCGGTATTGTTCTGTATGTGTATAAAAAAAAAATAGTATTTACCTTAAGAGGCATTTCAATTTTTAAGAGTTCTTTATAAAATATTTGATTAAAGAATACAACGCCCGAGTTTGAATTAAAATTATGATTGTAACTTTTAAGGTGATTCGCGAATTTTTAGAATTTTTTAACTACGTAAATTAAATTATTATAACTCAGCGTTTTCATACTAAATGTAATTGTTTTATGCTTTAAATATGACATACCACAAAGTTAGAAAGTCTGAGCGTACACGTTGGAA
The DNA here is from genome assembly GCA_022606575.1 of Glossosoma conforme. Lineage (NCBI taxonomy): Eukaryota > Metazoa > Arthropoda > Insecta > Trichoptera > Glossosomatidae > Glossosoma > Glossosoma conforme. The sequence goes on from JAGTXR010000044.1 coordinate 1,062,142, forward strand.
CTGATGCAGCCTACATTACTGGTGAAACTGCAGTCTTACAGCAAGTGAAACAGTGCTCAGTTTGATGCATGTTAAAACAAGAATAAAATATTATCATATTTTATATTGAAATGGATCCTAAAGTGAATGCGTTAAATTATATATGAGATGGAATATTCATTAAATTACAACTACCCATTTGTGTTGCAGTGGTTAGACTCCACTGGTTTTCAGGACAGGTCTGTAGCCGCAAGCTTCCACCGCGGAAGTCTATCTTGTTGGAGGGGAGGAACATCTCCTACCTTTCCTTTCCGCTGACTGTCACTGCAAACTTTCCCACACAACTTGGTCTTCTGGCATTAAAGACAGGCTTAACGGAATCATCAACATAACGGAAATAAACAGCTCCTTGCTGAATGAATAACAAGCAACACTTAATGTTGTTTTTAACGTTAATCAGAAGCTTGCAAACAAGTTATATTCTTTCAGTTTTTGGCATTGACTTTGTAAAACATTGTTTGTGTAAATTTTGAATTAAATTAGTAAATTTATAAAAAAAAACTATTTTATTCCACGATTAAATTTCAAACGAAAAGTTTTGACTTTAACGAAAAGGCATTATTAAAATAAAATGAATCAATACTGGTTACCACATTGATACAACCCTTCTTCTTCTCATATCCGTTCCATATGTTCGTTATAAATTGCCACCACAGTTCTCTCAGTCGTTACTGTCGAATCCTAGTTAAAGGAATGGCGCTTAAAATAAATAACCCAGAGGCTATGAAGCAAAAAAACTCTAGTCATAATGTACAATTATTTATACTTTATTAATATAAAATGCACTTATAATATAACTGAGGGATCAGGTTCAGTAGCAATTTATTATTGAAAAATAAGGCCCTCGAAAGGGTCGATATATTAATTTAATATCCTTAAGACTGCTGATCAATAAATGTTCCGGAACCGAGGTCACGGTCCCAAAATTACAGCATCAGCAAAATGATGATGCTGGAATGCCAAGGATCCGGCACTTAGGATCAGTCCAAAGACCGGAGTTGAGTCGGTACTAATTTATTTAATACAAGACCCTTTTTATACCCTAATTTACTACACTTGTAAGTAGTGATAGAAGTAACATTAATACATTTAATGTCATACACTGCACATTCTTCGATACCGTTTTCGGACCTTCATCCCTTCAATCCACATAGAGTGGCAAATTATTGGGATGGTCCATGCTCCATATCGATGCGTAAGCATTCCTTATTAATATTACTGATACATAGAAACTTTACACCGCGAATTTCTCTAAGCTTGTTGTTATGGACGTTGATTCCCTCAATTTGCATAGAGTGGCACAATGCCCTGTGTGGTACCTGACTGAATGAATCTAAGATAAATAGTTAATTATAACAATTACTTTAAAGACTTAAGGATATTCAAAATAACGTTTTTTTAATATAAAACACACAGATATGTCTTGGATACTACGGTGATAATAATGTCAAGTTTCTCTTTCTTTGAAGGAAACTTAACATGTTTCTATGTAGACTTTCAGGTACAGGAATCTCTTGAGACAATTCAACTGATTGTAATTTTTGGTCGTAATTTGTTTTAATCATAAGTTCCATGAACGTTTTTCGGTATAAATGAAATCATTACTTAAATATACATAAAATTCTTTTTTCAACGCGTCAATCCAAGCACAAAAATAACGGCAGAAGCGGGATGCGAACCGCGGACCTTGGAAATAAATGGAGCGGTATGAATACCTGGGCATAGTTGGTTTCCAAGGTCCGCGGTTCGCATCCCGCTTCTGCCGTTATTTTTGTGCTTGGATTGACGCGTTGAAAAAAGAATTTTATGTATAGTATATGTATCATCATCAGCCTGTGTCCGTCCACTGTTGAACGTAGGCCTCCCGCATGAGTCTCCATCCTCTTCGATCCTCCGCCTTCCGCATCCAGGTCACTCCCGCAGTATATGTATATTTAAGTAATAATAATATTGTAATATAGTCAATGATCTATAAAAGTAGATTAGAATATTGAAATAATAAAATAATATTCTAATAAAAATTAAAAAAAAAATCATATATAAATGAAATCGTTTTTAAATAAGAAATAGATCTTTTAAATTCACAAATCATAAAAAATAACTAACAAGTATAGGCATGTACGAAACTCACGTCATTCTTTCATTTAAAATAAAAGTGATTCCAAAGTAAATGACACTTAATTATATAAAAAAACTATATAATTTATCGTTTCACATAGTCATAATGCTATTTTTATTAGATATATATAGAATAATTATGTATTAGAAATTGCTTTTAATAATGTAAGTATTGCTACTTATAATATCGTTGAAAACTAAGCGTCTTACTCCGATCATGAACTAGGTGCAGTTCTGTAACTATTTCAATGTAATTAAAATCTCCAACTTTCCCATTAAACTATTCCACGGAAGCTTCTTCTCGTACGGCGGAAATCGTGAAACCGAACTTCAGGAAGCTCCGTCCGCAGCTTAATGCGCTTCAGGAGTCTTCATGAGTCTTCAGGAGTCTTCAGGACGTCGTTAGGGGAGACGGGTGCAGGGAAACGAGCGGCACAAACAAATATATTACGTCTAGTTGAATTATATACGGGACACAATAGAGGTAGCTTACGAGCAACTACGTTCCACGTTCACGTGCAGGAAATTACCAAAGACACTGTGCGATTTATTAATGGGCTATTTGTTTCTGGTCTATTTACGCTGTTCCCTACATTGTAAGAGCTTCCTTCATAATCAACTTGGCTTAAAATTCAATTTAATTCGTTGTTTGCTAACCTTTTTTTTTCAATTTATTTTCGCGTTAGTATATACTAAGCATGCTTATATTTCGTAAAAATAGTGTGACGCTAAATAAAAATTAAGCGTCTTAAAGTAAAAAAGATATAATTTCAAAAGTAGTTCCGGTTACTTTTCTATTGAATAATTTATTATATCCGTTCCATATCTGTAATACATAGTCACCAAAAATTACCGCCACATATTTCTGTCAACTGCTACTGTCCATTTGTCTTTCAATCACATATCTGCACCTTCGCAGACTTCGGACCGGAGTATGCAAGACGAGGACACAAATGAATGCCTGGCAGTCTTACAATGGACCAACCGAATATGACTGCGGCGTGGAGCAGACCCTGTCACACCTTCTGGAGTGTGTGCTGTGCCCGAATAGCTGCACCCGCTGCACCCAGGAAGACCCGATGATAGCCAGAAGTAACGCCATCAACGTCGCCCATTTCTGGGCAGACAGGATCTGACCCTGCTGTTTCCGACACGATTATATATATATATATCTGCACCTGAAGTTCAACGTAGGGACATATATGGTTCCCAAAAATCAATAAAAGAGAAGTCCAAGTATTTGTAGAGGAAGTTGCTGTAGTATCCCAAACATATTTTTGGGTAATTTCTTGATCGGAAATCGCACGATTAGCCCGACGCTTATTTCATGATATCCTAATACCATGTCTCTTATTTACTAACGAGCTGTTCTATATTGATATTTTAACGCTGTTTTCTAGATTTTGTAGAGATTTCTACTTCATTGACTTGGTTTTAAATTCTATTTAACAAGTTTTTAACTAGTCTTTTTGATAATCTTTGTTTTGCGTATACAACTGATAATTATATTTAATTGAATAAAAGTATTGTTATATTGGTGATATAAATTAAAAAGAATTATATGTTGAACTTCAATGATTATATTACAAAATATTACAGTCCTTTTCTATTTTAAATATCATAATACGTTTTCTGTACAAGACTTTTAGAAAAATCGTGGACAACTCTGTATTCTTACTGTTATCTACTATTCTTACTAATTATCTTTTCTTACTAAAAAAAAAAATATATGCTTGAACGCTTTCTATTTGGATTGTCACTGAAAAAAAATATATATTTAATTTAAAAAATACTTACGTTTTTATTTTGAATTATTTTAGTATTTTATTTATAAAAACTGGACTCGTTGTTTTGCTTAAAAAATGCAATATAATCAATGTTTTTTTTTTTAACATCAATATATACTATAGACAGACACTTTAAACGAATTAAGAGTTATATTTTTTCACGTAAATTCAAAATATTTTTGACTGCATAAAAATATTAAATGAAAAAGTTATATTATTAGTATATGAAATATATAATGCATAAAAAATCTAGGACAGTTATTAATACAAAATACTTATTTACGTCAGAATTAACTGCCGCATGATACGTTGCAATTTAATGTCATAATCCGATATTGCATCACAGTTATATAAAGCTTAGCGGTTTAAGTGCATTAGTAAAAGGGGTTATTGACATCACGTGATCGGCACACATTTCAAACAAAAGCTTCCATGGCTCAGCGGAGTTTGAGCTTAAAGCTTTGTTGAATTGGTCAATCAAAACCTATAACGGCTGAAATAACAAACGGTTTCGTAAAATATTTTATATATAACAGTTTTGTATGGAAAATCCGAGAAATGAAAACGTTCGATAGGAATCATGAGTGGTCGCAAGTCCTCTGACGAAGCTTTAAATAAAATCATTTTTAATCATTCACAAATTCTAGCATCATCAACCTGTGTTCGTCCACTATTGAATGTAGGCCCTCTTATATAAATGTGTATCGTTTTTGATCCTCCACCAATCGTATCCAGGCTTCTCCCTCTTTCAGGGGATGGCCAACGCTTTGTTTACCAGTTCATGGGAGCCACTTCAACACTTTTATTCCTTATTGTCCATCGCTTCTTCGACAGATATGTCCAACCTAGTATCACTTGAGTTTGCCTATTTTCTAGATAGCATTCTCTGCCGTTTTGGATTTAATCTTCTCGTGACACTCCGCTCATGATACTCCTCCTACCTTTATTTAATGCATTAAGCCTGCTATAAGATTATATGTCTCTGTGCCATAAGTTTTTACTGGAATTGTTGCATTTGTTAAGCGCTATAATTTTTCGTAATTTTCGCTTAAAAATGTACATAATTTTTTCCACATGATGCTTATTCCAATGAATACTAAGAATTGTGCTGAAGAAATTTGATTGACACCCAATTACCAACCCTAAATGAATCGTCAGTTTATTTTGAAATAAATAAATAAATACACATTTTTTTTAACTAGAAGATTTTGATATCCTAACGAATTTCATTCAATATCGCAAATTTAAAATTCCGCGAAAAAACGTTTCTTTGAAATCGATCTGCATACTTACTCCTCGCTCGAGTGACACCTGGGCGATTGATGTCTGGATACCTGCCAAGTATTTAATATTATTACGAATTGATTTTTTGTGAAGAATTTTTTTAGAAACATACTAACCGATATATCGGTACTTCGACTTTGAGTGTCGTGTCCAATATATTTTGCTTCAACTTTTCAGTATTTTTAATTCATCATTCTATGCGAAAATAAGTAGTTTGTCCGCTTGCAAAATTTGGAGCATATTATATAAATATGCAAATTCACGGAGTTCTTACCTTGGATGCTCCCGGCAATAAAAATAAAAATATAAATCTTTAAGAGATGATCACAGCTATAACTGTCAACGGCTTGTGTCACATATGGATCACATAAATATATTTTTAACCAATCAATGTATTGAAAATTCAGTTCAATATCAAAAATTTATTTTTATAAAGCAACTTAACCCGCAGATCGCCGTAAGCGCACCCGTGCGCGCTTCGTAATATTCGAAAGATGTATTTCAAAAACAATTCCGATTTTGTCACAGCGATATCTATGAATATTTTAAAATATTAACAAACCAAAAAAGGATCGATATTATTCGACATTTTGGGAGATATTTATGAGATGGTGTCAAGGGCTGGCATTGTAATTTTTATTTTCGAAAACAATTATCAATTATAAAGTATATATATCTTAAATATTTATAACAAACGTGATGCATCGGAGGTACATACGACGTAAGGAGACAGTTATGTAATATATATTGGAAATATACCTGCAGCTAGGGCGATTAAATTATCGAGTATTTGATCTTTAATCTATTTTGTGGCAGCCCTAGTGAAAAAATGTGTTTTTTTTTTTCGAGAAAATTTCAGTACAATCGAATGCAGCTCACCAATAATGTATGTTTAAAATATTAGACTAACTTAGTCATGAGTAAAAGTACTGTTTTTATTCTACAAAAATGTGGCGATGAAGTGGCTTAACAAAATACCATTAGAAAAATTCTGTAAAGATTTGATAAAGTCAGTACTCGGAAATGGTTTGTATTGACTATATGCTCCATTTCGGAATTTCAGGAAACGAAATCGTAAAACTAAATTCGATAACAAAACACTCGCACTCTTTCTCGGTGTTCTTGTTTACATAAAAGAACTAATAATATTTTTGTTTACATTTCAATTTACTTACTGAAACTTTTATCCTAAAAATGCTGAATACTTTCCACCTTCTGAATATAAAAGCATATTATTTATTTTTTACGAATTCTTAAAAAAAGGGAAAACGTTTTTCTTTGAACACATAGATTAAAATATCGCCAAACAGTAATGGATGAATTAAAAAATTATAATAATAATTATTATTATTTTACTTTATCAAATAAATATTTTGATCATTATCTATCAACAACGTATTCCAGGTTATATCTTATTACAATTGTGAAACTAATGGCCACGCCATCAGTTAAACTAGGTGTATTGTATAGATCACGTCGGTATTTCAACGACAAACAACTTTTTCTTCTATATAAAGGACAAATCCGACCTGTCTTTGAAAACGGCAGACACCTTTGGATTGGAGCCCCAAAATACTTTCTAAACTTAATTGACTCAGTTCAAAGAAGAGCAATTCATTTGATCAACAATGACACTCTTACGTCTTACCTGCAATCAGTGGAACAAAGGTGTAAGATTGGTTCACTTGGTCTTTTCTATCGTTATTACCACGGTCGCTGCTCTTCGGAACTTAAAGAACTAATTCCTCCTGCACCCACCCACAACCAACAACTCATCTTACACATGCCGAATATTCTTACACGATTAATGTGTGTCAATCAAGAACAGGCAGCTTCCAAAGTTTTTTCCTTAATGCCATCGGTATGCTTTGGAATGCTCTTCCAGCGTTTGTGTTTCCTCCTTCCTACAATCTGGATCTCTTCAAGAAACAGATAAATATGCACTCGCTATCTCCCCAACCCACACACAAACACGAACACAAGACTCGTTTCCCGAATGCAGCGTCCAGCTGGTTGATTTTCATAGAGTGCACTGGTCTTGACCGGCTGTGCTCTCCTGCATGATTACGTAAAAAAACGATATTTCTGAAAAAGGAGTTTTCCAATTATTAAACTCAAAGATTTATATCTACTACTCACATGACAGTCAAGAATATCAATATTTCAGTAATTCCCTTCGGTATACTCAACTCAAATAAATAAATGCCGGTATAAATAAAGATAACGAAGGATATCGATCAGTGTGACTATTCTACTTCAGAAAACTTCAGGAAAGTAAACAAAATAGCCAATAATTCAGTTCGATAAATCTTATATACTGTTCCATGTAAGCTGTAACTCAGCGAAGGCACTTAGCCAATGAGGGAAGGTTTGTCATAAAAAAGTACGCATTTTCATTTTCTAAGACAGGTATTTTTATCAAAGTTGTTTTTTATAACAGAAATTATAAACATATTTGTTGATAAACATCATTTGTGAAAGACAACACATACTCGTAAGTTCACATGACATGAGATTTTCATTTAACAATTTACTGGCCCGTAACAGTGGAGCTTAAATTCCTAATGAGATTAGCACACTACCTGACTTGAAGAGTTCGCCCACACGGACAAATTTCCCTGCTTTGTTGACTTGGTATAATCTAAGTGTGGTGGGTGGGCTATAGAATCTACACGTGTTGTTTTTTTTTTCATATAAAGTTACACATTTAACAAAAACTTTTACTTGTAAAGACCCAGCGAACCATAAAACCAAAACAAAGCATTAGAGGCATATAAAAATCAATGATTTTACAAAAGAAAAATAAAAAAATTGAGTTATTAAATTAACAACCGTCTCACGATTCATTGGGCAATTATAATCGTATATGTAAAGTTATGTTTTGTTAGTTACACCAATTATAACTCAAGAACGGCTGAACCGATTTTCATGATCTTTGATTTGATGTATTTTTCTTGATCCTGAATGAAAAATTGGTATTTTAACTTTGCTACTAAAATAAAAGGGAAAATTATGCATGAATCAATTTATTCATGCACGTTTCTCATGATTATTTTTCAAAGTTAAGATACTTATTTTCTTATTCGAAATCAATACGAACCCAACAAATCAAAGATCATCAAAATCGGTCCGGCAGTTTTTGAGCTATGTATGCAGTAACACGTGATTTTCTTTTATATACGATTATAAAGATATTTAGAAAATATAATTACAATCAAAAATTTGTTGAGAATATTTTTTTTAAATCCAATTTTTCGAATATGTGTGTTTTTGAATTTTTTTTCAGAGAGTTTTTTCAGTTTGTTCCGCCTGAAAAAAAAATGCAATACGCAAAAACAAGTCCATCAAATGTAATAACACTATTTTTTCACATCGTTACTGTCGAGCGCCGGATTTTTCGGTTTATTTTTTATTTTTTGGATTTTTTTTATCAATTCTCTCGCAACTTTGCGCCGACACATAAAGTGCATTAGTGCAGAAAATGCATCCGACAAAATGAAACAGGATTCAATTTGTACCGACACAGAAATCCGAACGACACATTTCACACATTGTACCGAATGTTCCCAACTGTAACGCGCCGCTGTATGCACCGTCAGCGGCTTAGTTCCAAATGTTGACAAATCAAAATTTCAAGTGCAGCGAATTTCAGTAATGGTTTCAGTATAAAAATATTATTTTAAATATAAATAAACAAAACTCATATATACACTGAAATATTAGAAAAGCTAAGAAAATATTGCAAAGATTATACTTGAATACTCGTAATAGTAGAGCTCGTACTTTTCCGATCACAATAAATACTCTATGTTCTTATAATAAAATAAGTAGTCTTTTAAACTTTAAATCAATGGTTTTTAATAGAAATATACTTAAGTCAACTCAACCTAACCTAACCGATACAAGATTCTATAATAGATAACCTATCCTATTGACAAAAATATTTTTTCAATACTGGTCGAAAATGTATGTATTATTTATTTTGTGTTCTGACCATTAAATATTATTTGCCTATTTACAGTATTTGATACATACTTTTTTATGTAATCGCATGCAGTCGAGCACAGTCGGTCAAGCCCAGTGCACTCTTCTATGAAGCTCAGCCAGGGAGGCTGGACGCTGCATTCGGGAAACGTGTGTTATGTTGTATTTGTGTGTGGGTTGGGGAGATTGCAAGTGTATATTTATCTGTTTCTTGAAGAGATCCAGATTGTAGGAAGGAGGAAACACAGACGCAAGAAGAGCATTCCAAGGTTTACCGGAGGCATTTAGGAAGGGACTTTGGAAACTGCCAGTTCTTGGTTGACACACATTAACCGTGTGGGAGTTTTGAAAACACATGTCAGCTTTAAATACTGGGGATATGATGGTCTTAATTTGTTTTTAATAATCAGGTGTAGAAGCAGACAATGTAGCATTTCATACTACACAGTCTGTTAAAAGTACTACAAATTCGGAGATAATTAACTATTATGCAATTTTTCAGGACCATTGTTGTCCTGAAAATCCATCGGGAACTCCTTAAAAAATGTACTTAGTAAAATTTCAGGGGAGCTGAAATAGGATAATTGAAGGATTAAGGCAGCTAAAAATTCTGCAGCCACATAGCATATACGGATTAATGATCACGGAAATAATTGAAAAAATAGATTCTTCTAGTACAAACTATTTAACTGTGAATTTGTATTTGTAAATTAAGTGAACATGTTACACGTTTTAACTAACATGTTATGTCGAAATTTCGTCGCATGAAATACTATGTCAATAAGTGGGAGCGATGCGGTTGAACACGTCAGCCACCCTTCCAAGAGGCATCATCCCCGTGATTTCCCTGGCAACAACGCGGCAACTAAGTCTGGCAACATAATAATTATGTTTCCTTTCGACAACCTTCTAACCAGATATGCGCGCGTGTAAGCTAATGTGGTATATTACTCAATGATATTACAACGAAGTTTAATGTAAACAAGAGGGATAATTGCTTACTTGTAATAGTAAAAGTTTTCGCTTGCTTTTCATATTGAATATTAATTATGTTTCTTTTAAGAGGTATATTTTAAAGGTAAATTACTTATTTCCAATATGAAAGATCGCAGATTCTATCCAAAAATGATAAAAAAATTAAGCTCTTCAACTCGAGCAATTTATAGCGCGTGGTAACAAAATCTCGTTTAATCATCGATCCTAAGTAATAAAAGTAATATATAGCGGACAAAAATATGGATGGGTCACCGCTTGTTGCTTAATACGTAAAATTTGTTGGCTTGGAGCGCCCAATAGAACCAAATGGTCAATGTCAAAGGAGCTGCAAGTTAATTATGTAACCTCCATAAATATTCGGATAAACTAAAATACCCAAGTTTGCCTTGATTACTACAGCCTTTAAGACTTTAGGATCTTAATATGGACGCCATTGGGAATCAAATATGTTTTCAGGTTGGCTTTCAAGCACAGAAATATCTCGAATCAAAATATGGGCTCTGATCACAGTCTGGCGACTAATCGTGCTGCATTATGGTCCATATATATCTTCCCAAATCCATTTTAAATCTGGAACATTTGATCTCCACAAATTGCCGCCACTCAGTTCTGTCAGTTACCGTTGTCAATGGCTTCTCCAAAGGCATCTCTTTATTCGATGATCCACCTGGAAAGATTTATAAACTCCAAGGCAGGAGCCCAATGACTTTTGACTATGTGGGGCTCATGTTAATTAATTTTTTTTAGTTAGTTTTTTACGTAAGCACATACAAGAGAATACCGACAGATGGTGATAATAATTCTGAAATCGCATCTGTGGAACTCTATGAATCTTACCATGCTGTGTATGGCTAAGCGCTGGATGTGGAGTGTTGATTCGCCAACGTTATAGACTACAGCCCGAGATTCACGCTTCATCCTTAATTATTACTGGAATTTACAATGAATGAGTGGTCTTCACGGGATGACTTTCTTCTTCTACTAATTTTGATTAATAGGCTATGACTGGCATTTTACGGTTGAGGGATCGAATCAGACCAACCGGAGATATTTTAGAACTCAGAAATTGATAAAAAAAATTTTTTTTAATCTTCGTCGGGGATCGAACCCACGACCTATGGCTTGCAAAGCAAACGCTTTGACCATTGAGCTATACCCGCCTTATAAATAGAAAATGTAAAATATCTATGAAATCTTCAGGTTGGTAATCCTTAACCTGTTAAATCTCAGTCATGCTTTTTAGAGGATTAACTTTTAAACCTCTTTTTCAGTAATTTATCTCTCCTTTAAATAAATCAATTTATGATGAATATCAATTCTTTCAGGAAGTTGAAGAAAAAGTTATTTTATAATAAATACTTTCTCAATGAATGCAAAAACGTTCCACAGAATAATTTCAATGCCACTAACTATTGTGAAATATTAAGTATAACTGAAACTATGTCATTAGTCTATTTACATCATTATCTCATTATCTAACGAGTATACAATGACACTGAAATTGCTAAACTGAGATTGATTAGGACTTGCACTGAAACCAAACATTTTTCTTTATATTACAGTGAAGTTAACACAGTACGAGCGTTTGGTGCAAAACTAAATGTTGGGAGTGAAACGATGTCACACCTAATGATTGTAATGAACGCATTCTTGCCTTGTGGCCGCCTGCCGCTCGAGAGTAGATCACTTCCGACAAATAAAACGTATCATTAAAGTGACGTCGCCATCATTCATTCGGTCTAAGAGGCTTGCCAAAAAGAAGACAGAAGTTTTTAAATGATTGTACAAGCGGCTGAATGCCACTCAAAGCAAAAGACGTGTAATCTTAAATAAGAAAAAATGCTTTTTTTTTCAATGTATTTGAAGATGCTCTTATACAGATTACAAGTCTAAAAATCATGGTATATTTAAGTAAAACCTTTGATATTTCTTTTTGTAAGCTTGGCATCTCATTAAAAATCACTGCGATTGCACAAATAGAATTTAAAATTGAAAAAAAAAGGATAACATGTTAAAAGGACACTTGCTGCAAATACTACCGCCCTCTGTTTATTCTCTCTTCAATCAACCCTAACACAATATCGTGAAGAAGACCATCGTGGCGCATGATATGACCAATCCATCGGACTTGCCTCTCTGAGGTGGTTCTTACTAGATTTCTGAAAACTTCATTTTTTGTGACGTGGTCTCTCCAGGAAATTCCGAAAATTATTCTGTAAAACCGCTACTCAAAGGCCTCTGGTTTTTTCTTATCTCTTTCAGATAAACACTATGTCTCACAGCCGTAAATCAAGATGGTCTAAACAAAAAAACATTTTAATTATATAATTATTTTTCTTTGATTAATTCCATTCATTCGCATGTGTATCTGTATAAAATTTTAATTATTTATGTAAATAATTATTTCTGTAATTTTTATGGCTAACTTAGGATACTTAATTGACTCAGTTCAAGAAAGAGCAATTCGTTTGATAAACAATGGCACTCTTACATCTAACCTGCAATTAATGGAACACAATCGTAAGATTAGTTCACTTAGTCTTTTCTACCGTTATTACTACGGTCGCTGCTCTTCAGAACTTAAAAAACTAATTCCTCCTAAACCCACCCACAACCAACTAACTCGTCTTACCCTTGTTGAACATCCATACACAGTTAATGTGTGTCGACCAAGAACTGTCATTTTCCAAAGTTCCTTCTTAAATGCCACCGGTAAGCTTTGGAATGCTCTTCCAGCGTCTGTGTTTCCTCCTTCCTACAATCTGGATCTATTCAAGAAACAGATAAGTATACACTTGTAATCTCCCCAACCCACACACAAACACGAAGACAAAACACGTTTCCCGCATGCAGCATCCAGCCTCCCTGGCTGAACGTCATAGAGTGCACTGATTTTGACCGGCTGTGTTCTCCTGTATGCGTTTACATATAAAAAAAACATGTTAAATAACCACATGATAACTACCGCAAGAACCCATTGCTTTAAGAAATTATAAATATCATTAATGTAGTGTCATCTATTTCACTATACGCGTCTAGGAGAGTTGCCAAAAATTGGACATTTTTAAAAATGAAATCAAATAAAACCACGGCTCCAATGTTAACACGAATACACGCTCGTAATTCGTGAGATAAAAAAAAACTTTGACATTTTCTGTTTTAATTAATCGATTTTTTGGAAAGAACATCACCTTCAAAAAGGTTAGGGTAACCTATATTTTATTGACTGAATTACATATAAATGTCGAAAAATTTTTAATAAATATTTTTCAGTGCGTCACAGACATGTCAAAATAAGAAAATTTAAGATATATCTTATGTGTTATTCTTTTTCGTGTTTTATCTTATTTCTTGTCAAGATTTCAACGATGAAACGAATGACTTGTTGCTGATTTACATTTTCAATTACAAATATTTATTTATTTACCTTGTTTTAACATGGATCACGTTAGATAAGTTCTCTATTAGGAGACTGCAGTTTCGAAGTCTTTCTCATTCCTTCTCTTGTTGAGAGACAACTGAGCTGCAAGGGGGTTGTGGTGTGTACACGGGTGATTGAAGTGTAGAAAAAAGGCGGTTAATCATTTGCTTACCATAAAATTTGTCGTGGGTTGGATTCCTGACAAAGAATAAAGCGAAAACGAATTTTCATAAATTTAAAAGCTTAATACGTAATTTTGCCCTTAAAAAGAGTACAATTGTCCTTAACTTATTTTATTGATTTTAACTAACTGTGAAATACAAAAATATTCGTGACATTACATCAGGTTCATTTTCACATGGTATTATTCAATATATCAGATTTACTCAACAAATGATTTATGTTTGAATTGTTAATATTTACAGCAATTGTCAATTCAATAAATTGTCGAAAAATAAACAACAGATGATGGGATTCAAACACGAACCATATTCCTTTCAACACTCTTCACTGGCCCATGGCCATTTGCTTCACTTACTTAGTCTTAAAAAGAATTCTCTGAATTCCCTGGAGAGACCACTTTACGAACAATGAGGTTCTCAGGATAATCAAGGAAGATAGTCACCTAATAAGAACCATCTCAGAGAGGCGAGCCCGATGGATTGGTCACATCATGCGCCACGACGATCTTCTTCACGATATTGTGGAGGGGATGGTTGAGAGTAGAAACTATAGAGGGCGCCCTAGACAGGAGTATTTGCAGCAAGTATTTGAGGACATGAGTTGTAGCGCTTATGCTGAGCTGAGAAGGGTTGCGGAGGATCGAGAGGAATGGAGATCGAGATTCAAGATTCTGTTGCTGCAAACCAATATACCGGATTGATACTACAAAGAAGACTAAGTCTAAAATACAAAACACATAGTATTATCGATGCGTTTGGTTTTATAGATAATACTTGTTCTAAATTGTATCTATTTCGTGTCTGAAAAAGTATGTATGTCTAAAAAGAAGTGTATAAAAATTCTCCGTTTCAAAAATTTCATTGAAATGTTGTATGCAGAAGGCTTTCGTTCAATAGTATACGAACTTAGTCTCAACATCTAAATCTCAGATTTTGCAGCTTCTCTAGTAAAAGAAAGATTGAAATGTTAATCTAAGTTTTTTTTTTCTCAGTTGTCGCGGCGTGTCGAATCTCTGCGGAGATTGCTATTTCGGCCGCGCGAGGTCGCCCGCATACATTTTTCTTTGTGTCCAGCCTTGGTCGCGCTTATAAATAGTTCCCGAAACACACTCGACGTCTCTGTATCACAATGAGACACCAGATAATTTATGCAAACTGACGAGAATACGCTGAAAATGTCAAACATGCCCGAGATCGCGACACCACACGCGCCATTCCAAAGTTACCGATCACATTAACTAGTACTTGTCGTCCACATGATAGATATTTGTAATGATCACATTTTACGTGCCACCTATAATCATCGTCTTCGTTGTCACGAACTGCCGCTATTTTAGGGGTTGTTTTTGACGTTTATTATGCGTAGTGCAAAAACATTCCGTAATTAACTGTCAAACAAACCTGGTTCGGACATACTTTACAGATAGCAATGGACAACATAAACTACATTTGCCGGCGGTCATAGTTCAATGGTCAAAGCGTTTGCTTTGCAAGCCAAAGGTCGTGGGTTCGATCCCCGACGGAGATAAAAAAAAAAGGATTTTTAATCGATTTCTGAGCTCTAAAATACCCCTGGTTGGTGTGAACTTGATCCATCACACGTAAAATGTCAGTCATAGCCTATTTATTAAAATTGGTGGTAGACGAAAGTCGTCCCGTGAAGACCACCCATTCATAGTAAATTCCTATAATAATAAAGGATGATGCGTGAATCTCAGGCTGTAGTATATGATGTTGGCGGATCAACACTCCATATGCAGCGTTTGGCCATAAACACCATGGTAAGCGTCATAAAATTCCACAGATGAGACTTCAAAATTACTTTCACTATCTGTCGGTTTTCTCCTGTATGTGCTTACATAAAAAAATATTTTAAAAACAAATTGCTATTTTTTCAAGGCTCGCGCCACCTTGGAAGCTCGTTAAGAACTTAACATATAATGTATTCGATAGATCTACGGGAGACGGAACTGAAATGGTACGATGCGAGGACCATGTTGGGTGACAAAGTTGTGTGAGGCAGCTCGTGACAATCATATGCTTCACCTAAGATTCATCCCATGAAATCTTCGCCTCCAGTAGCTCCTCCGAGTACATTTTGTATATAGTTCCCGATGACCCTCCAGGACGGCGCGAGCCCGAGGGCTTGAAGAAAAGGCTGCCGTAATTAATGCTCATCTGCAGCATTCGTAAAAAATATCCCAACTAGTTCCATCTATGTCTTTTGACGCACTGTAGTATGGAAGGCTGCATCGTTCGCTCTCTCAACTCTTCATTCTTCACGAAGGTGTATTTTTGAAAAAGGTATTTTCCGTTACACAAAATTAAATACCACAAACACATCATTAACAATTTGAAATAAATCAAACTCACTTAAAACAAAACGTAAACTTCAGCATCGCACGGTTAATTTACTTTCAGGGGTCACCAATCGAGTTAACAGTTAAGCGTTGCGTGCGAATGCGAAGAAAAGTTACGCGGCGAATGTTTGGCCAGTCCGTTAAGCGGTCAACCCTCGATTATGCGGACTTTTACCTCGTCAAACTAATTGACCCTAATTGCATTTGAATCTCACCTTCAACGCCAACAGTTCAATTACTGAGCTTTCACCTCCTAGCACATGAACACTTATATTGAGTTATTATAATGCCTCCATAAAAGAGGATATTTTGCTCATTCAATAATATTAAATGTACTTTTTAATTCAAACAGTACTTTTTTTAGAATATTAAGAAAAATTATAATTACTGACATCAGCACGATGTATTACCGAAAACCTTGATATGCAATCTTTCATCTCTTATTTCTGTTATGTTCGCTTGTAAGACATGGATGTGTCCGCCATATTGGCATTTTAGACTAGAAAGCCTCAGCGCCGACGAGCGCGATGAGTCGTGTGCCGCCAGTAGGCGAGAGCATATTATATTGTGGCTCGGCCTGAATTCTGTGACTAGGTCGAGCCATAAGTTTGTAAAGTTTATCGTCAATATATGTGTCAATGTGCTTCAGAAAATGTCTGTGTTAATTATCTGCTCCTAATCCTGCCATCGCGCGAAGGAATAATAACCTTTTTAAGAGAGGAGGATGTAACTACAAATAGGTTATTTTTATTTTGTTACTTTTACTTTAATAATCATTTGTAAACATTATCTACATCTATAGCCATTTTTCTTAAGTAATCAAACGAAAACTTTTTTTTCAATGTTTTCTACATTAACTTTGAAATCCATTATAAATAATAAATATTTATTTATTTCGTTTTTACATCGATCACTTTGGATATGGTTTCTGATTATTAGACTGCAGTTTACACTTTAATAACATTCTTAATTTATAGTTAAAACATGGGTATAAATTCATATTAAAATGTTTTTGGAGATTTTTTTAAATAATCGATGCTCTATAGTCTATACCAATATTTCACAAATCTATACGTACACACGTTACATTGCAGCATCTTGCAGTTTTTTTCTCTCTTATTTATTGCCGAGAAAAATGTCAAATAGCCGTTTGTGGTGAAATACTTCTTTCCAATATTTAGACCGCCATTGCAGGGTCTTCTTCAGGGTTGATGACTTAGAATAGTAGACTAGTAAGTAATTCGCCACACACGGCTGAACTCAAAAGCCACAATATCGTCTGTACATATCAATTCATATATATTTTTTTATATATTTATCTATAAGATATTGGAAAATGCTGGCTATAAGATAATGTTTAAAAAAAATCTTATAAAACAATTACTACCTGTATTTCATTAACTTGTAGCAGTATAAATATTACTTTGAGTTTGAAAATAGATACATTGAAATAAAATATGTAAAAGAAAACCACTTGAGAGTAATTTTCCTGGATTCTTCTCCACAAACAACACATTAATACACAAGAAAACATCATAATAACATATCAAACTTTGTATGTAAAAGTGGTTCTATAGCGTATTCACTTTGCATCCTCCTCTTCAAAGAGAAATTATTTTATCTTTCTCTTGAAATTCACCACTCTACCTTGCGGCCTAGCATTATAGAATGAAGAGGTTCATGAAGTGTGGCTCGCGAGCCAAATATAATTTATTTGCGGTACAATTACCGAGTAAGGTTTTTTTATGTAAACGCATGCAGGATAGCACAGCTGGTCAAAACCAGTGCACTCTATGACGCTCAGCCAGAGAGACTGATTGCTGTATGCAGAAAACGTGTTTTCTGTTCGTGTTTGTGTGTGGGTTGGGGATTGCAAGTGTATATTTATATGTTTCTTGATTAGATCCATATTGTAATAAAGAGATAATACAGACGCTGGAAGAGCATTCCAAAGCTTACCGGTGTCATTAAAGAAGGAACTTTGAAAACTGCTAGTTCTTGGTTGACACACATTAAACGTGTATGGATGTTCGGCAAGTGAAAGACGAGTTTGTCGGTTGTGGATGGGTGCAGGAGGAATAAGTTCTTTAAGTTCCGAAGAGCAGCGATCGTGGTTATAACGGTTAAAAAGACTAAGTGAACCAATCTTACGTCTGTGTTCCATTGATTGCAGGTAAGGTGTAAGAGTGTCATTGTTTATCAAACGAATTTCTCTTCTTAGTGGATGCGAACAAACTGTTGGAAGGGTAACTGCTTTTTGCTTAGCGCGTTGATATCAACTCGATACATCCCTTGCAGGCTTGTACCGAAAAGTCTCAGTATACGATATTTCGTCTATTATTTTTGTTCGCTCATCTGACACGTATAAACAAAAATGTCACTTATAAAAATAGTAGATTTATATTTAAGTTATTGTGAGACGCAGCGTTAAATATGCCACTTTTTTTCAATTCCTGTCATATGGAGCGTCATAGTTTACCAAAAGGCTACAAGGACTGTCACTAACACTAAGTCATTTTTGCCCGGTCACCGTCAGGTACACATCGTTGTTTTTTGATAGGATTTTTCAGTCTTTCATATTAAATATCTGACAATGTGCTTCTCGTCAAATTATTTGATTTGTGAATAAATACTCGTCCATTCACCATGCGTGCAGATGACGATCCCAGTAAAGCAGAGTCGTTTTATTACAACGACGATATCAAATTAATAATATATATGTGTTTGTGTCAAGACATATAATGTTCACTTCACTGGAAAAAAAACTGTTGATTCCAATATAGTGTGATCGTTGAATAAAATAATAGTTCTAAAAATTAGGTCAAAGCAAAAAGGTTTAATAACTTTCCTGCCTTAAATAATTTATCATCTCCTCTTGAAACACCGCACGCCCTTGGGTCTTCATATATTTGGAAACAATGCTTCACACTTAGTCCTAATTTTAACTTTTAAACTTTAATATTTACGCAACCGCTCCCTGAAAACTATTTCCTTCGGGGAATCCTGAATTTCATAAAACAAGCGTTATAAATCATGAATTTAGCTACTTACCTTAAAGTATCCGAATATTATTATTATACCTTTACTGTATTTATATTCGTTCACGAGTTCGAATAGAGAAGCTTTTTGGAGGTTGAATAATCGTTTTTCAGGACGTTATTACAATGGAACTTTCAGTGAATACTTACTTATTTACTATATTTACTTCAATAAACATCAATGACAACAAATTAAGTTTTAAAAAGTGTTTTAATATGAACTGATTGTTTGTGCTTTAAATCGTATATAAGCAATAAAATTTTGCATTTTTTCGATTTCTTTTAATTGATAATTACGCCCATAATTTTAAAAGTGGTGTCATTCTATAAATTTAAAAAAAACAGTTACGTATTGATTCATTTTAATTCTTATTGTTGTTAATTAATAATAATCATGCCAGCGGGTATAGTTCAATGATCAAAACGTTTGCTTTGCTAGCCAAAGGTCGTTGGTTCGATCGCCGATGGAGATAAAAAAAAAATTGAATCGATTTCTGATCCCTAAAATACCCTCGGTTGGTTTGAATTTGATCTTTTACCCGTAAAATGCCAGTCGTAGCATATTTATAAAAATTGGTGGATGACAAAAGTCATCCCGTGAAAACCACCCATTCATAGTAAATTCCTGGAATAATAAGAATGATTCGTGAATCTCGAGCTGTAGTCTATGACGTTTGGCGGATCCAAAACTCTATTGCATCGCTTAGCCATATGCAGTAATGGTAAGTGTCATAGAAGTCCACAGATCAGACTTCAGAATTACAATCACCATTTGTCGGTATTCTCCTGTATATGCTTACATGAAAAAAAACCTAAACCTTAAAATCTAATGTGCTCATAAAATACCAAGAGTTGGTTAAGAAATCAATTTGTTTTTCCAAATTCATTTCATTCCCCTCAAAGTGATTCCCTCCCATGTATGCTATACACATGTGTCATTTTTTTTTCATTTTTCAAAACATGCTGAAAAATCCTCTTTCGTTAAAGCCTTCAAATTTTTTTTTGGTTTCTATCTCTTCTATCGATTCAAAGCAGTGTCCACGGAGCGGTCTCTTGAGCTTAGAGAATAGCCAGAAGTCACATGGTGCTAAGTCAGGCAAACACGGTGGTTGTGGAATGATATATTTTGGCGGTAAGTAAACAATCACAAGTAAGAGTAGTGTAAAATGGTGCATTAATACGAAAACCAAGATTTTTCTTCCCTCACATCCGGTATTTTCAAACGCAAAGTAAATGAGCACCGTTAGTTTATCGTTGTACGCAACATCAAGTCACTTTTATAAGTTTTCAACCAACATCAAAACACAAACCTTTAAATATCTCAGAACGGGTGAAACATGACTTACACCATTTTCATAATCATGGAATTCTAAGACAAAACTCGACCTTCCAAACAACACGCGGTACTTCCAGGTGGTCACCTATCATTTTTTACATTGGATTTACATGTTTTCTGCCTGCAAAAAACATTGCGCTACTATAAATCCATTCCCAGCTATGCGAAATTTATGGAGACAAGTGTATGAGCGTACAGCACTTGCGCAAATATTGCAGAGAGTTCAAGAACGGGCGTACTGACGTCCATGACGAGGAGCGTTCCGAAGGCCATCTGTTTCTGACGAAACAATCGCAAAAGTGGAGGCAGCGATGCTTTCAGATTTAGATCTGAGAGCTCTTAGGAGTGACGGTTTGTTAGCTCTCCAAAATAATCCACGATGTCAGCAAAACCTCTATTGACAAGATTTTGACGGAGCATCTAGGGTATGCTAAGGTTCGCGCGAGGTGGGTGCCTAGAATGCTGACCGAAGACCACAAACGGAAATATTTGGATGGGGTATTGTCAAACGCCCACCATACAGCCCCGACTTAGCCCCAAGTGACTACCATCCCTTCCCTGACACCTGGGCGGAACGCAATTCAGCGATAGAGAAGAGCTAGAAGAAGTGGTTCTTTAGGTATCTGCGTGGCTTGGCGGCAGATTTCTTTTTTACTCGGGCATTCTAAAGCCCGTTTACCACTTGCAAAAATGCATTCACCTCAGTGGCGACTATGTAGAAAAATAGGTAAAGTCTGAACTTTCCAAAAATGTACGCATTCATGGAATAAACATGTTTCACACTGTGAAAAATCACTGGAAAACTTATTTAATGGAAAATCCTCGTATTATCATTGATCTTTCACACCAATTAGTCTACTATAAAATATAGATTCATTCATGATAGATTGATCATTAATTTTATTCATTCGTCCATCGACACGTACACAGACATTGCATGAACAGTCCGCGCTAATGATTGCCTTCCCATTGGTGGCAGTATGAGAAGCAGATTAATAAAACAAAGACTTTTTCTGAAGAACATTGACATATATTTTCGATAAAGACTTGGTTTTTCCGATCGATCGTAAGATGGCGTTACTTTTGCCTCAATCGATCGGGACTTAACAATGCGATCTCGTCGCCGTCGACACACAACTGAGCCCGCAGCGCCGCAAGTGGCGATCTATATAACCAACGTCACACCCGTGACCGGACTTGTCCAAAATCCAAATATGGCGACATGTACGACAAGTGAACAGAAATAAGAGACGTAAGATCGTTTATCGAGGTTTTCAGTACCAGTCAGCATAAGCTATATCATGCTGATATCAATACATTAATGATAGATTGATCATTAATTTTATTAATTCATCCATCGACACGTACACAGATATCGCCCATGCACGAACAGTCCGCGCTAATGATTGCCTTCCCCACACGAACCCGTCAGCCAATACTTGCATGAATAGTTCTAATTAGCTCCTCCAGCGCATCAGAGTGTGACCCTGCAGCCGCTCCCGGTACTCCTTTGTATGAGGCGCCTGTCGCGATGTCACAGTCTAATTGCCGTGCATTGTTTTGATTGCTCGAGAATTGATTGGGCGACTTTGTTCGAGGGAAAATGTATTCTTCTTGTGCATCGCTTTTGAAATTGCGTAATTACGATACAGCGCAACTTCACCATCGTAACCATCATCAGCTTATACCGACATATGTAATTGAATGTTAATTTTTTTTTAGCATACATTTTGATATTAATTTCAAATTTAAAATATAAAAATACTTCCTACATCTACCAACGATTTAAATAAATTGGCTATGACTGGCATTTATCGCGTGAGGGATCAAATTCACACCAACCGGGGGTATTTTGGAGCTCAGATATCGATTAAAAACCTTTTTTCTTATAATCTCCGTCGGGGATCGAAGCCACGATGTTTGGCTTGCAAAGCAAATGCTTTGCCCATTGAGCTATAACCGTCGGCACATGGTGAGATGCAAAGGAGCAGTGTCTGAACAAAATATCAAAAAAATATAGACTATTTAGACGATAAAAACCATAAAAACAATATAATAAGTGGAATTCCATAATATCAGAAATAAAATAAAAGATTCTTTAGAATTTATTCCACATATAAATATATATATATTTTTTGACGAAATGTTTCAGCCAGGTTGGATGGCCATTTTCAAGTCTTGAATGTCATGAACTTGAAAATGGCAACCTAACCTGGCTGAAACATGTCGTCAAAAAATAAAAATATATGTGGAATAAATTCTAAAGAATCGTTTATTTTATATCCGATACCAAAAAAAAACAACAAAGACTATATATTTAGACAATATTATTATTAAATCATTATATCAGTATTTGTATAGCGCTTTTTCATGACCGAATGGTCATTCCAAAAGCGCTTATTTACCTCTCTGAAGAAATAGGTGGGTCTTGAGTCTACGTCTGAAGAATGCCTCCGCTTTTAGTTCTCTTATGCTTTCCGGCAGCGAGTTCAAAGCCATTGGTGCAGCGAAGCTGAAAGCACGATTGCCAAATACCGTGCTAGGACTACATCCCATCAGCGACAGGGTGCTTGTATGAGCAGATATATATTGCTGCAGGGTGAATATTGACGACAAAGGCGATATAAAAGGCTAACCGGAATGACTGATCGCTCGATCTCAAAACGAATATATGTGTATAACGTAACTTATGTCGACAATAAACGCCGCAACTCATTGTATACATGGTCACTATATACACAAGCGAATTGCTGTACTAGAAATTATTATCCTTGAGAAGCGTTTAAAATAAAATTCCAATTGACATTTACTAGACGGTCGCTTGGTGTGATGCGATAGGAATGCGCTCACATGTGCACAAGAATTAATTATTAATCGCTTCACAAATAGACTGGTATTAAACTGTCATTAATATATTTTAAGCGAACGTCAACGGAACATTCCATTATTGAATATGTTGTATGAACACATTATCCAATATGTTGTACATCGCCTGAAATTAATAAATTAATTATCTGTCTAATGCTGTTTAATCATTAAAATAACCCATTTAAACGTTCAGTGTACCAACAATACACATACTATAATATTTAAAAATAGTATATACGAGGGTTTTCCGCGCCAATAAACTTCTAAGGTTCATCACCCGTCAAGCTAGTCAATTTCGTAACCCCTAATTGTGCGTACTCTCCATTCTTCACTTGTTCTATCTGTCCTGGAATATGGGAGCTTTGTTTGGAATCCCTTTAAATCCAAATACATTGTCATGCTCGAAAAAATTCATAAAAAAAATTCTCCGATGTCTCTTTTTTCATACTTACGGTAACTATCCTTTTAATTCAATCAATTTCGAATATTAACCAACTATTTTTCTTCTTTGGATGCTTTCTTTCCATTCGTTAGAGTCCCGGAAGAAAATTGTTGCTCTCTCACTCATTCCTTCTTCTTCGCAATTCAATTCACAACCATGGGATTCTTGAATGTTTAACTTCTATGTTCCAGATAAGTACACCCGTGCTCGTAGCCATCCATTGTGTTTTGATCCCAGTTGGTGCTCTGTGGAGCTTCTAGCACTCAATTTGGTACAATGGCATTGGCGCTCCTAAATGGCCTACCAGCACACCTCGATCCTTTTGTTAAATCTTTTTCCTCTTTTGTCTATGGTATTGTTCTCCTAGATCTCTATGATCTTTAACACTTGTCATCTTCTTCTTCTATTATGTTATTTTCATACATGATTATCCTTTGTTTGTGTTTTATAGTGATGTATGCTCTGTTTTTCATTTTGTATCATGGATCTTCGGTTCTGCGTAAAAATAAATTAATAAACATAAGAATCCCATGGCGCTACAGTCCTGAAAAGCGCTGTTATGGTAAATACCGCGATTCTGTAGTATACCTTGGTTTCCCCACTCCAAATGCCTTGGCTAGAGAGCTGCCTGTGGAGCTCAGTCTTGGCTTGGCAGCCGTACTTGATAGGTCTCCCGCTCGTTTCGCCCACCAAGTGTGAGCTGCGCTCGGTGATCCATTTCCTGTCTGCAAAAAACATTGCGCCGGTAGAAATCCATTCCCAGCTATGCGAAATCTATAGAATCTATAAATGTATGACCGTACAACACGTGCTTAAATGGTGCAGAGAGTGGTTTTGTACTTTTTTCTACTTTCATTAGTAAACGGCCAAAGGAAATGACAATTAATTATCTTAAATTAAAAAATGTTTGATGCTCTTAATATTATAATTCTTGTGTTGGAAAAATACTGTTCGAATTGACTTCTATTAAAATGACATTAATATCAATTGTGCCAGAGCCAGCGAAACATTTCATTATTCAATATATTCTCTGTTGTTGTTAATTAGTAAATATTACTATTAGAATATTATATAATGTTTTGACTCTCACAACTCCTTCAATTAACTTTTCAATTTATTTATATGGTTTATTTTAACCCGTCCAATGAAATGGTTATTGGCAATCAGTCAAAGTATGCCGACGAGCGTTCTTAAGTGGTAATACGCCTCCTTACAAAATGTGACTTTGAGTTCAAATGACAAAGACCTTAATTTTGCAAAGTATATTTTTAACTATGGTAAATAATTCATGGTAAATTAATATACACATACTATAATACATCACATTCTTTATACGCATCAAATCGTTCAGAAAAAATATCTGCAGAAGCGGGATGCATTACTCTAGGCCACTCGACCATCTTCTGCCCGAACTGTTGCGCGGAATGAACTGTGTTTATACTATTGATTCCATCATATAACTATACAACGATATATGTTTTTATAGTATATATTCAGAGTGTGTAGATTATTATTTTTTATTATTCAATCAGTCAACATTTATTCACAAGCTCAATATTATTACTTTCCGACAGTCTAAATATTATAGTAAGTAGCACTCGAGTCTCGAACTGAACTATAAATTGAATGGATGAGATACAACTTCTTGTAAGTCTGACGCGGAATTTTACAACCAGTCTTTTTTTCTGAATGAATTGGTGCGTATAAAGAATTTGATGTTTTAAAGTATGTGTATATTTAATTACTAAACTGACTAAGCGCTGCATGTGGATGTTAATCTTTCAATGTTATAACTCGTCATTTACGCCACATCCACTTGAAACATGAAACTCACAATAAATAGTTGGGATTTTCTGAACGATTCTCATCTATCACTAGTTTTGATAAGTAGGTTATGACTGGCTTTTTACAGGCTAGGGATCAAATTTACTTTCTTTTCTTTTTTCTAGGATATAATAATTAATTAAACTTTTATTTTATTTTTATAATCTAACCCAGGAATTTTAGTATGCCAAGCAAATGCTTTATTACTAAGCAACATCCAACGGCTTAATCCTGGAATACCACAGTTTCACTTTCAATGAGAGCTTTTTCAATTCGTCATGTGCTCAAACATACTTACAGCTGAAGCTAACTTCTATCTTAACATCCTTAAGCAAATCTATAAAGGGTCCGCCATCTAACTTTTTTTTCCAACTAGTGCTTATTTCGTGAATGGTAAACACTAAGCTCATGTCTAATTAATTTAACAGATAATTAGTTTTATTCTTCCGCTGAACGAATATGGTTGTGTATACGCTTGAACAGCGCTGGAAAATATTGCGACATTACTTTGAAAATCATGGTAGTGTTGCAGAATGTGTGCGAAAATTGAGTACGGATTTTGGAAGAAAAGAATCACCATCAGCTCCGTATGTTCGTTATCTTGTGAAAAAAGTGAAATAAACTGGCATCCTCATCGAAAAACAGTGTGTACACCCGAAAATATTGCTACTGTGGCAGAAAGTGTGCGTGAAGCGCCATCAATGGCGCTTCCATGCGGCGCGGCCATGTTGAACGAAATTTTGTTCACGAAAATTGAAGAGGTGGATATTGGCAACATTTAAGTTTCAACAGGACGACGCTACGCGCCACACAGCCGAAGCTACATTCGATGTTTTGCGCCCTGTTTTAAAAAAAAAAAGTTATTTGGCGGACCCTTTATCTCTTTCTCCTCATTGCTTACTTACTTTTCTAACGCCATTAGTGTTCATTGATTATTTTCCTTTCTTCAATTTAAGGCCCAGTTTTTCTGTTGTAAAGATCATCTCAACCCTATTAACAAGTTTGTGATTAAAGACAAGCCTTACTTCAACTTAGTTTCGGTCCACGTGTAATTTTGTTAAACTTTGTTGAATAAAAGAATACCACACCTAGAATGTGTAGTTTCTCGTTGGACTATTCTACATAGATCAAAATTAAAATAAAACCATTTCGTTTTGTATCTACTGAATATGTTTTCAGCATTCAGTACGGACTGAAGCGCTGTTGCGTACCTGCTTGTAGGAGTTACGATTGGCGTAAACGCTAACTCCATTTTAATAGCCCGCGATTGCCTGGGCAGTTACGTGGTTCGCCATCACGCCAGCTCCATCTGTACGTTCGTGGAACATGCGAAGCGGAGCATTATGGAATGGTCCAATAGTCATTCAATTAGGAAGGGTAGGAGCTCGCTGAAGTTACGCTACTGAGTCGGGAATCCGCTTTTGAACAATGGCAACAACATTCATACCAAACGTCTACTATCCAATGTGTGTCCTATTGAAGGAGTATTCTTAAAGAGAGAAATAATAAAAAGAAATCTTAAAGAATGGTGGTGACAATATTATTACCAGATGTTTATTCGATTTTAGTATAACTGAGTTCAGTAATGTTCGTCTCACGTAAGATGTTATTCTACAATTTATTTTAATAACAATACTCGTAAATGAAATAATTATGGAAAAATAGTACATTATTGACACTGCTGTAGACGACCAGTCGACCTCGACTGGTAACTCGCTCTACTTGCGACTGCGGTCCTTGCCTTCGAAGTCCTAACTTCCTTCAGCTGGTTGTAAGGCAGCTGTGTCCCGGTCGGCTTCCTGGGCTGTGATGTTTGGCAGCTTCCAGTTCTACGTCCAAGTAGTAGTCCGTGTAGAGCAGTAGGCCGGGGGCGCCGTGAAGTCCAGAGGCCCAGGCAGGGAGATAGTAAAACTCGCAAGTGTTTTCAAGTGACTGACTTTATTCCGAGTCGCGCTCGGTATTTATACAATTTCGTTCAAGAGGGGGTCGTGCGCAAAGCTCGCAGCTGTTGTCTTGTCTTTCGCGGGAGTCTTGTCTTTCGCGAGAGTCTTGTCTTTCGCGAGAGTCTTGTCTTTCGCGAGAGTCTTGTCTTTCGCGAGAGTCTAGATGAGTGGCGTGGCTGTCCGCAAGAGCGGGACAGCTCTACTTATTTCATACTAATTATCGCCATAGGGGGCATGTCGGCTTTCTCACTCTTTTGCCAGTGAGAGAGCCGAAACACCAATTTCGAAATCGCAATGCACCTCGCGGAATGTCATAATATTTATATCGGAGAATATAATAATAAATAACATTATAAACAATATTGACGTAACAGATGTATATGAAACTAAATAAGGTCAAATAAAGCTAACAGAGTCAAATGAAACTAAATAAGGTCAAATGAAGCTAAACAGAGTCAAATGAAGCTAAGTAGAGTCAAATGAAGCTAAATAAGGGCAAATGAAGCTAAATATTTTATCAGTGCTTTATCAGTATTTTATTAATGTTTTGTCAGTCATCAGCCGTCCGTAACAACTGCCATATATTAAAAATCTGAATTTGTGCAATGTAACATTATACCTTGATGATTTTTGTTCGATTTTCGTAGTTTTTAATTTTTGTATGTCGGTTCATTGTACCATATTTAATCATTAAATATAATCGTGTCGGAAACAGCAGGGTCAGATCCTGTCTACCCAGAGGTGGGCGTTGTCGATAGCGTTACTTACGGCTATCATCAAGTCTTCCTAGGTGCAGCTACTCGGACACAGCGCACACTTCAGAAGGTGTGACAGTTACTGCTCCGCGCCGCGGTCACATTCCGTCGGTCCGCTGTAAAACTGCCAGGCTTTTATTTTTGTCTTCGTCTTGCATACTCCGGTCCGAAGTCTGTTAAGGGACCTCCATATATTCCACCCATGGCTTTGAGGTGAGGGGCTAGATCCTCTTTCTGGGTAATCCAAGTATTCCCCTCAGTTGCGCTTCTCCACATGCTCAGGAATGGTTAAGTTTATCGAAGCTTCGATTTCGTGGCTAATTAAGAATCAGCTTTTGAACGATGATGATAACATCATTACCTAACGATGGGTGTTCATTTTTATGAATAAAACGTGATGCTTGTTTATAATATAATAGATTTTTTTTTCAAAGAAAGTTAGCTTGCTGATACATTGATTGTGTGCCAAATTGGTTATTTCGCGTTTGTACGAACCAGACCAGCTAAAGGATCACCTATCCAATTATCAGTCATTTTTAAATGTTGCTTAACTTCAGTGATCTTTCTTGAACTGTACTTACGATGTGCTATTATCACTATACAATAGTCAAAGTAAATTACTTAACTGCTAATGACATCATGGGTTCAATTCATTAAAATAGTCAATTAAAAAATATTTCGGTTTTTTTATTTAATTTTATTTTATTGTCTAGCAAATTGATAATAAATAATGTTTCCCATTTCCAATTATTACTTCGTTTATGTGGCTTATAAATATATAAGGCACTTATTTAAGGATTTATGTGGCATTTATTCAGCATTTGTGTACAATATATGCGTGGCATTTACTCGGGGAATTCCCAGAAGATCTCGATTTAATTAAAACTACACGTTTATTGATTCAATTTTACGTCACTTGATGTAATGCGAAGAGGAGGAGTATCCAAATAGTTGAAATATTTAAAAAAGGAAATAAAAATATACATTAAATAATATCTTATATGGCTTGTCATTACTGTAAATGATGGGGTCTTCTTCAGGGTTCATGACAGCGAAATATAAATATTTGAAATTACTTATTCGTTAGACATGGCCAAACGCAAAAGCCACAATATTAAATCTGGCAGTGAGAACCTGAGAAATTTCAATAAACATTTGTTTTGACGTTCTGCTACGATTGTTTTTCGTAACTTAGACTTAACTGAAATAACTTCATTCAGGTTTTCACGGCCAGATTTGGCATTTAGGCTTTTTGGTTAAGCCATGTGTGCTGACTTAAAATTAACTCTGTTTTTACGTTATTCTGACCAAGCCTTTCAGGCTGCGTATTTTATAACTCACTAGTTTTAACCAATTGTGATTTCCTGCATGCTTACGTTTAATAAAAATGATACCGATATTTTTATGATATTTTAAATATTTTTTTCGATAAACTTTTTTGGCGCGCCTCGAAATTTGAATTTCGTATAAGCCTAAAATTCAATTATAATATAATACGCTTGAATTGAATATTTCACCAAATTTATGACAACAATACAATAATGTTAATATTCTCAAAAAAAAAATCCGCAGTCCTTACAATTCAGGAATTCTTCTTGAAGAGAATTCTCAATTTGTAGCCGAGATTGACTTTCTGTATGGAACGCTTACATTTTTGTCAAGCATTTCTTCCCGCTCGGAATTAAATTTAAATGAAAATCAGGAAGAAAATAAAAACGAAACACGAGACTGACGCGAACATGTGAAATGTTTCGTATTATTGAAATGTCATTTTCAATTTTTTTTTTTTCAGTTTTTTTTTTCAGTTATTTTCCATTGATGAAAATTTCAAAGAATTTTATCTTTTACTTTCTTCCGAATGTGAATTATTAATTTTTCACAAATTTTGTGTCTAGCAAATTTCTTTAACGCGGAAAATATTGAAATTACTTTTTTTCATTTGCTGTGTAGACTTTTATACACACGAGTAACATACCTGTTAGTATTTTTTTCATATTGACATCAGCATGATATAGTCCTTGCTGACTGGTACCGAAAATAATATAGAATCTTTCGTCTGTTATTTCTGTTCACTTGTCAGACATGAATGTGTCCGCCATATTGTCATTTTTGGACTAATTATATAGACCGCCGCTTGTGGCACCGGTGCCACAGCCCATCATGGGTGCACCAGTCATGTCCCGCCCTTCGGCGACAGAATATTGTATTGTAGCTCAGTCAAATGCTGTGACTAAGTCGGGCCACAAGGTTGTAAAGTTTATCGTAAATATATGTCAATGTGCTTCTGAAAAAGTCTGTGAGTTATTAATCTGCTCCTTATCCTGCCATCACGTGACGGAGTAACAACCTTTATGAAACGCATGTTTATATATAAGACGTTCTTTATCTGGAGCATTTAATCACCACCATATATTTAATTGTCCACACTCTGACGGTATCATATGGTCACAAATCGCAATTAGAAGCATGTCAGTTGCATAAAGTCATTAAAGTTATAGTAGTCAAAAATTTATAAAAAAAATATTATCTTAAGGTATTTTATACTTTATGTAATAATTGTGTTATTTTGATTTCAGGTAAGCTGTCTCACCTAAGAAGTGACTTTGTTAAGAACAATCCAAGGTATTATGATATTATTGTTTCTAATATTTCTACCACACAAAAACTATCTTGACACGTTTAGTTTTATTTTTTTAATGTCGACCAAAAAAGAAATAAAATAAAGAAAATAATAAAAAATATAAATATCAAAGTATTAAACGTGATCGACTGTAGCATGAAAGGTTGCCATATCCGGTCTTTTATCATGTAATTTATAACTAAATCAAACCAACAAATTTCTCATAGTATTCTCAAAACTCATTTTATATTTGCATTGCTGTTAAATATGATGCTAGGATTTGAAGTAAATTTAGGAATAGATATTAAATATTAAGATGATACTCTTCCTCTTCTTTAGCTTTGCCATTACCATCATCTGGGGTTGGCTTTCCGTGTACACATTCGCCATGTCTGCCTGTTTTGCGCTGCATTCTCGGTCAAGCCCAGAGTTTTAAGATCCTTGTCTACAGTTGCAGTCCAGGTTGTATGTAGTCTTCCAAGTCTTCTCCTCAGCAAGAGCATGTTGAGGGCTTTTTTCACTTTTTGGTCCCTATCTTTACGTTTCACATGCCCATACCATCTCAAGTTTGGGCATGTGATATGGTTTTCCTTTATCTTTCAAGGTATGGGGGCCACCTGAAACGAACCCCGAATATGCTCATTTCGAACTCTGTCCACTCTAGTCATACCACCTGCTCACTTCAGCATCTTTATCTCTGTCACACGAATACTATTAAAGTCGCGTTTCAGCGGGGTCCAACACTCCAATCCGTAGAGCATAGCTGGTCTTACAGCAGTTTTGTAGATTTTAACTTTCCTCACTGGAATCTTGCTATCACACAATACGCTATAAAGATTGTACTATACACGAAATTTCCAAGAACTTAATTTAAAGATGATACGTATAATGTACGTACCATGAACACTGCCGGCAAGCACCTGCACGCGATTCTCATAGTAAATAAATGCAACGCTAAAACTGTGTCACGTAGTCTGCGGCTCAATCACTTTGTTATAACTTTTTTTACATTGAGCATTGAAATTGTGTACGAGAATTAAAAAAAAAATGATAATAGAAAACATTTCAAAAGTAGAAATTCATTCCCAGCCATGCGAAATCTATGGAGACTAGTGTATGAGTGTACAACATGTGTGCAAATAGAGCGTTCCGGACGGCCATCTGTTTCTGATGCAACAATCGCAAAAGTGGAGGCAGCAATGCTCTCAGAACGAAAAGTGACGGTTCTTAAGCTCTCCGTCTAAAATAATCGTCATGATGTCAGCAAAACCACTATTGACAAGATTTTGACAGAGCATCTTGGGTATGCTAAGGTTTGCGCGAGATGGGTGCCAAGAATGTTGACCGAAGACCATAAGCGGAAAAATTTGGATGGGGTATTGTCTACACTACATCGTAACACCTACCCTACAGCCCAGACTAAGCCCCAAGTAACTATCATCTCTTCCTTGACATGAAGTAACACCTGCGATACAGAAGAGCTGGAAGAATAGGTTCTCAGGTATCTGCGTGGCTTGACGGCAGATTTTTTTGACTCAGGCATTCAAAAGCTCGTATATCGCATGCAAAAATGTATTAACTTCAGTGGCGACTATGTAGAAAAATAGCTAAAATTCTGAACTTTCCAAAAATTTACGCATTTATGGAATTAAACTTGTTTTACATTGTGAAACTTATTTTACCGATAACCCTCATATTAAGGCACATAATCCTTTGAAAATGTCAAAGTCCTGATTTTGCTTTAATATTCATTTTTAGATATTTACTACAATTACGGCTGATTTGATCGTCCCACGCCGAACAATGCTAATTTGATTTTCTTCCAATCAGAGTTTAATTTCTCAATCTTTTTGATTTTGCACGGATATATTGAACGGCCGCCTCCGCCATCGCTAATTCATCAAAGGATGTACCGATCTAGATGCTAATTTTTCAATCCCAAGATAATCCAATGGACGCCCTTGTTCACAATATGGAAATTCGCTTGAACCATGGCTGTCTTCATCTCCTGCATCGTACATATTTGATTATTATCCGTTACTATAAAGACATAGCCCTTGACTGTCGAAGATATGGTCATTGGCTTAAAACCCTATAAAGCTTAAAATAACCATACATATATTGTTCACAATTCTCTTTCTTCCTTTATGAGACTGTATCGGAGACTGTGATCCGTCACTGTCAAGAGACAACATGATTAAAAAAGGCTACGAGTTAGGTGAAATCGAAGTTTCATAAACAGAGGTCATACTCAACGTGATCCATGAAAAAACAAGGTTAATAAATAAATGTGTTATAATTTTATAATGGATATCAAAGTGAATGCTTAAAACATTTTTTCTAAGTAACTGTTAAGTTGATTTTACAACCAACATAGTTTTACATCCCGAAATTCTGCTGAAAATATTTTGAAGCTTACAGATAATGAATCTGATAAAACTTTTAAGTTTCATAGTTTTAATAATTTGATTAATATGCTCTCACGTCAACACGTTTTTGTAGGAACATTTGGTCGACAAAATTAGTAAAAAACGACTTTCTTCCATGTTGTTAAGGTAAATATACCATAAATATTTTACAAAACTCAGATGAATAACGTTATAGTCTTATTTATGAACAACTGAAAAGATCTCAGCATAAGTTAGTATAAGAGCGTGAATTTGTTCATTAGCATTAATAACGGCCGACAAGTTTTTTTTTTTAATAATTTAATAAAATTGTGTATATTAAAAAAAAATTTAGCAGAACTCAATTTTGGCATATTTTTAAAATAAAGCAGTCACTCTTTATGTTGATTATCTATCAAAGGTTAAAGCGTTCAAGATGGTAATTTTCAAATTCGTTTATAATTCGATAAATGCGATTGTAACAAAATCGATTGTATATAAATTTTATGGAAAAGATTTAGAAAAAATCTAAATATGACATTATTTTATGATAAAATTAAGGAATTTCAATGATTTTTAACCTATTTTTACAACTCTGATATTTTTTATTGTATATGTGAGTGAATACTAAAAAAATTCTTCCTTTAAAGCTTTAAGCACTTTTATCTTCACGAGCATGATAAAATAAAAAAAGGACAAAGTGTAAGTGAAACTGTACCCGAATCCAGAAGTGTTTATTTTATTCTTCCAAGCTATCGCACTCTTTGTTTTTTCCACGAAATAGTTTCGGATATCATAGGCTGAAACTTGCTGAAAAAAAATGCTGAAAGAAAAAGTCAAGTGTATGGATTTTACGAGACACTCACTTGAAAGACGTACGAGTGGCAGATTTTCTTTCACAGTACTCGCTGAACACATGGTGACGCTTCAAGAAGGGCAAGTTTTCATAACGTGAGAAGCCTTTTTCAGTATAATAGTATTACGTTTCAGGAAATGTATAAACACACAAGTGAATAATATAGGGCGAAACAAAAAAAACAATTAAAATACATTTTATGTACAAATTTTAGACCACACCCTTCCCCACACTTATCAACTCTACAAATTTTCTAGTAAAAATCTTGCGTTATTTGTCATTTACTTAGATATATCTACTTTTTATTCCTACTAATACACACCATCTAATTACGCCGTAGTGAAACGTTTTATTTATCAGTGAATATTCATTTACATGTCGTTTGTGCACATTGGAACTGAAAAAACTTACATTGATAGCGAATCTGCAGTCTTCCATCAAACAGTTCTCAATGTAATTCATATCAAAGAAAAGTATGAAATTTTTATACATTTATAATATCCAATCTCTTCATAAGATTCGTTATCATAGAAAAAAAAACATATGTTTCAAATATATACGTATTTCGTGTATTGTTTTAATATAAATCTTACAAAAAACTGTTGTAGCACTTGCTAGAAGACCACAGTTTTGCATATAATGAGGGCTTCATCAGTTTTCAATCTGTATAACCATACATAAGTAAGAATTGTGGTAAGTTAATTAAAGTAAATACAACTTTTCAGTTGTATCGTCAGTGTTGTTTCTGTAATGGATATATTTGCTGTTTTGTGAACAAATTTAGTATAAGCTAGTTTTTTGTTGTTGAAATCTTCTTATTCTTCGTGTCAGCGACGTCAAATTATTTTTTTGCTTGTATCTGGTAACAGCCCGTGTGTTGCCCTTAGCATTAGGTATTGAGATGTGCAGCTTGTTGGGCACGCGGAGCAGGATCTTAGGTGTAAGACGGTCTGCATGTCTTCGCAGTCACACAATAGTGACTCTCCTTGCCGAAGCATTCCCTACCACTCGAGGTTGTCCTTTGTTCTACCAACTCTGGTTTTTAATCTGTTAAGGGATTTCCAGGTCCACCACTCAAGGTTCTTGCCAGTTGGGAGGCCTTCCTTTGGAATTATGGAATCCTCTGATGTGACTTCTTGCCACAGCTGAAGTCTCTCATTTTCAGAAAACTACTTCGCGACTTTAGTCTGGGTGTTAGGAGTATCTGATTATACAAGCAGTGGGATGGTTGGTTAATTACGCTTTAAGAATTTCTTCGGCGCATATAACTTTTCATCTTATGTTAGGGGGTGCGTTACCAGCCAAGGGGTATAGGGGTATATATATAAGAGGTTGAAATTACTACGAGTAAGCAAATAAAAAGCAATATTATTGGGACACTCTATATACCATAGAAATTTGAAGTACCAAAGGGCGAAGATGAATTTATTTTCGTTTACTTTATTTTTCCAGTGGGGATACTCGTCTTGCTTTCAAGTAGCTATCTAGTATTTTCGACTGAAGAAAACTCTTCGGAAACATTTTCACTTGACTTTCACATATGCTCTGAAAAATAGAAAGAATTTCTTAGAATGCAAAAATATGTAAAGTTTATATTTTGTCTTCCGTTTTTTGAAAGTATTTCTTATTATTTCTTTAAACCACATTACCACCAGAAAACTCAAAATATTTCGAATACTAAAATAAATCCCTTATTTTATTAAATATTTTACTTCTCTTTTTCGTAGTATAAATCCTGTGGATGCAACAACGAAAAATCTTGCATCTCAATCCCCACTCTTCTCGATCCTCTCTAATCCCATTTAGCCCAGCATAAGAGCTACAACTCATGTCCTCGAACACTTGCTGCAATTACTCCCGTATAGAGTGCCCTCTGCAGTTAGCGAAATTGCACTTTTTTGTTGAGGCGTTGTTGGTTTTGAACATTTTTTTAAATATTTTATAGTTAAAGACTTTCAGTCTGATGTACTTAAAATAAAACAAAAAAACAGAATTTGAAGATTAATATAAAAAAATCTATTTAAATTAATATCAAAAACAAAATTGCCTTTCACTTTTAGTTAAGGACAGCTAGTAAACGCTGACCAAAAATACCTATACTCGTATACTCGTATTACAATTCACCCCGACTAGGCAAAAAAAAAAAAAATCTACTTAAATGGGTTATTTTTCTTATGCACATATCTGTTACATATCTGCAACAGATTATCACCACAAATTGCTGCCACTTAGTTCTATCAGCTGCCACTGTGCATTCATCGCTTTAAACTATATCTATACATATATGTTCACTTGGGAACATATATGGTTAAGTAAAATTAAAGTCTGAACTTTCTAAAAATGTACGCGTTCATGGAATTAAACATGTTGTAAACTGTGAAAAATTACTCGGAACCTTATTTCACGGATAACCCTCGTAATATAGATTAATAGTAACTTCATTTTTTTAAATACGAAAAGAAAATCTTTTTAATTTTTATTCTCATCTCGTTACTAACAGAGACAGTCTGAGAGACGGATATTTTTATAATCCTTAAAAAAAATAGACGGGCGAAAAATTCCAAGAACCACAAATTAAGAGATAAACTTTATTAAAAACTTCGTTAATTCCCCTTGAAACCTCGGTCAACGCGAAAACTTTTGTCGGCGTGTTAAAGAAATTAGTCGGGGAGATACGTCGTTACGTATAACGAGGTTATCGCTTCACAAGAAATCTTCGACCAACAAGTCGTTTCTGTTCGAAGAGTAGTTGAAAATATTGTTAGTGTAACTTTTCATGATTTATTACATCAGAATTGTGTCCATTATTTCACGCTTTATTATATTCGCTGTCTTAAGAAATTATGTTTGATTGTGTGCTTCAATCTCAACTGCCGATATGACGATGTCATTTTTAACGCATTTACATAGTTTTGTTAATTATACATTTTCAATATGATGTTAATGAAGTTATTTATTAATTTATTAACTGAGGACTGAACTTATATTTTTCAGCTAACTTAACACTCCAGTCATTTCATAATCACTTGGTTTTTTTTTTCAAATACGAAACTTGAAAAGCATCATTTTTGAAGAATTTTATATATATTTTTTATTGTACGTTTGTGCACGTTGAAACTGATGAAGCTTTCATATATCGCCAAAGGGTAGTTTTCCATCAAAAGAAACAGTACTCAGTGTGATTCATGTTATCAATTTGATGTTAAATAATATAATAATAAGAATAATACTTACCATCTCAGAGAGGCGAGCCCGATAGATCGGTCACATTATGTACCACGATAGTCTTCTTCACGACATTGTAGAAAGGATGGTTGATGGTAGCAACTTCAGAGGGCGCCCTGGACAGGAGTATTTGCAGCAAGTGTTCGAGGACATGAGTTATAGCGCTTATGCTGAGCTGAAAAGGGTTGCGGAGGACCGAGAGGAATGGAGATCGAGATGCAAGATTCTGTTGCTGCAAACCAATCCACCGGATTGATACTACGAAGAAGAAGTGTTTATATCAAATTTACGTACTGTTTTTATTTGTTTTTTAACGGAATTAATGTTCCATTGGTAAAATACTCTTAATAAATTAAATAAAAACAAAGGTAATAATACAGTTTAAAAAAAAAAACATTACATATAAAGGATATTGCAGAGGATTGAGAAGAGTGGAAAATAAAAATACAAGATTTTGTTGCTGCAAACTAATCCACCGGATTGATACTGCGAACAAGTTGATCATTCAAAATATATATAGGTGTTAATTATGGATATGAATAAAATATATGGACAGTACTCTAGTACGAAAACAGGCATGCAATATTTCAATCCTGCAATTTGATGCTGAAAATAGACTACGTTCTATTCTATGAGTTTAATAAGTGAAAGAAAAAAATTATAAAAGCAATAAATAATGTAAAATGGTAGATTATATCTAGTGAGATCGCTGAGAGATCGAATTTTTTAAATTCAATAATTCATGATCATTTGAAGTGCTTTGGCATAAACGTCTGGTAATAATTTTAAGTGGCAAATGAAACTACTTTCCGAGGAAAGTAATATATTGGTTTGAATTTTTGTACCCTGACTTGTCAAGGTATACGTAGAAAGAGCTTACGGTTACCAAGTATTTAAAAACACCAGATTTTTAAGGTAAATATTCAACATACAACATTAGAAAGTAATTTTATTAAGGATGATAACAATATCGCTACTTCTCAAAGACAAATTCAAGAGTAAATAAAACTAAAAATTCAGATGCAGAAATGCCGTTTATAAAGAGTTCCTTTCGGAACGTCGGCTTCCTGGTTTTTTTTTCAGTGCAGATTATAAAAAGAAATAATTACGAAAAAGAGATTATTCTAATAATATCATTAAATTAACCATCATAAAGAAAAGAAATCGCGAAAGAGTTTTCTTTCACGAAAAAAGCTTCGTTATTATTTCACTCTGCTGCGATCGGCGGTCGAGCTTTTTTATATCAATTTTATTTTTCACTCTCTCTCTCTTTCTCCCAAAAGCTTTCCAAAAGGGGGAGCTTTAAGTTCAACGCATTAATCACTCTAAATGTCCCGTCCCGATAAGAGCTTTATCTTGGACTTTGATATTGCCCGTTCATGAGGATGGGTCCTCCCGAGTGTCC
Source organism: Glossosoma conforme (assembly GCA_022606575.1). Classification (NCBI taxonomy): domain Eukaryota; kingdom Metazoa; phylum Arthropoda; class Insecta; order Trichoptera; family Glossosomatidae; genus Glossosoma; species Glossosoma conforme. The sequence goes on from JAGTXR010000044.1 coordinate 1,101,012, forward strand.
TCTAGAAGGGATAAGGGGCGAGAAGAGATCAGAAGATGCTGAGAAAATAATGAAAGATAAAAGTCTAATTAATATTTGTGGAGTATTAATACTTATTAATTAATACATTATATTATAAAATGTAATATTTATTTTTTTAGATAAAAGAATTTCGATGAAAAGACTTTACATATGTGTTTCATATATTTGATATCAAATCTTTATTATGTATTATTTTATGAATATAAAAGTTCATTTTACAAAATAAATATTTCGAATTCTTACTAACAATGTAAATTTACACCTTAATTAGCATCGTCAATTAAAAAAAACTGCTCACAAGCAACAACTCTCAGACAAAACATGACTTGATAATAAAATGCTGAATGATTAATTCCGCGAGTGGGTTTTGAATTACCTGGAAAGCGTACCGCCTCATCCGCGCTCCTGAGGGATAATCTATGACTGTAAATATAATAGAACCTTTTGCCCGCTAGATGGATGCAAATAAACCTGTTTGTTTGTAACGTTAAGTGTTTATATTTAAGTGAAACTTCTTTCAGTATTGTAGAACAAATTAAATTAAGATGTGATGAACATTGATATGTTTCCTATCGTATATAGAAATTTGCTCCATATATGCTATGTTAATATTGTGACGTGAGTCAAGTCATGTATGCCTGTCGAGATGCAACATGGCAAGATAAATAATAACTTTATAACAATAAGATAAGAACAATTCAATTAAACGAACGATGAGAAAGATGTATTTATTGATGGAATAAAAAAAAAAAAAGGGATTAAAAAACGCCCTGAATAAAAAATGCTCCATTTGAAACTTAACCAAGTACATAGAATTACAATGTACAAGCAATCTTAGTTGTTGTTGATGCATTTGGGCCTCAAGGCATACTCTATGGGACTGTCAGTTAATCCTGTTAAACATACATTTTTTCTTTGCAATTCCTGTAATATACCTCAACCTTATTGGGCATCTAGACTTCATGGTTACTAAAAAAGTTCCTGTGATTTTACAAATTCTGTTCATATATATTCAGTGAGGAAATCTATCTTTCTTACTTAACTCATTAAAATCCGTATCTTAGATTAAAAAAAATCTGAATATTTGCCAGAATTGTAGAAAAGTGATAAAAGTTAGTTATAAAAAAAAAACCTCAATGACAAAAATATGCATGAAGGTATCGTAAAAACCAGATAACACTTTATTGTTTTCTGGTTTTATATAAGAGTCCATCTTAGATTTTGGGCTCTTATCTAGCCTTCCAAGATAATAAATTGAAAGCTTGAAAATCCAGCTGAGTTATCCAAACTATATTTAAAATTTCCTATATCAATACCACGAAAAACATGCTATGATTTTTTTGACGTGTCTGTAGTTCGAATAGAATGAACTTATCATTTACCATACATGTTTTTCATACACTTTTAACGTACTGAATTTCCATGATCAATCAATATCGGGTATTAAACGAACTTGATCACTAGACTATACATATTTAATAATTCTCCAATCGCAACAAACATTATTAGTCAAATGATGATAAAATCACAAAAGATCTTAAATTTAACACACTTTCACTGCATAAAGTCAATTTCTGCAAAGAGGCTCTATGCCGTAGCATTTCTAATACGGCGTAGCTCTACCTACTCCTTGTCACATTTTATCGCCCGACTGAGGACTTTAATTCCTCGATTAATTGTCCATTTCCTTTTTCCTTTGTCCGCCCCACACCCCCGCTATTTCATCGTCGGCACCTTCTCCTACATTCTACGTCCCTGATACATCATTTCCACCATTATCTTCTTTGCTTCTCTTTCTCTCATTATAAATAACTTTGGGAACTTTTGTACATCAACAAGTCTTGATCATAATATATCTAAAAAATATCGTCACGCAGGAAAAATCTTAAATTAATTTGTATCAGAGATTTTAAATTATTATCCTTTTCACTGTCTCTTTATTTACGTAGTCTGAAAAAAAATGTTCAAAATCTTACACCTTTCACCCACAGCAAATCGCCAAGTTAGTTGAACTACCTATTTGATATCATGAAATAATTAGCATACTCTCCTCTCGTCATTGATTTCTAATGAATATGAATCCATAAACTAGAAAAAAACGTATGTTTTCCCATTTAATTTATGAGCAAAAAAAAATTCAATCTTGTTGTATTGTATAATCAATCAAATTAAGTTAACTGTTATAGAGAAAAAATACGAAGATTCTAATTTTTCATTCAATAATATTAAATATCATATTTAAAAGTTCTAAATGAAAGAAGATTTATTTACTTCCAATTAAGCCATATTTTGAAAGAATTTTGAAGAAGATTGAGAAATTGCAAAACAAATTTATGATCAATTTGGTAAATCTTTACAAACAATATTGCTCTTATAAAAATAATTAAAAATAATCCTTCTCCGAATACTTAAAATAAAAGGCTACAATTCCGAAAACATTTTTTTAAGTAATTCACATATTTACAAGTGAAGTACAGATTTATTAAATCGGTGCACTATTACAAATCTTCATGAATGCACAGGTACTTCTCATAATCTGTGTTTACGTGTACACAATGTTTACCGAAAACAAAAAGGGCCGAAATTAAAGAAAAATAAAAATGTATGGATCGCGAATCTAATGAACGCCATAATTCAACTTTCCGTGCTCGAGTGGCGGAGCGCAGTTATTCCGGTATTTTTCATCATGAAAATATTTTCATAAACCTGAAGGAGTAAACAAAGCGAGTGCCGCGCCAACCGGGAGAGGCTGAAACGAAGGGTGACCAACTTATGAAAACTGCGACAGAATGTTTTTTATTTTTATCAGATATAAATAAAAGAATTTTTAGGATTTATCCCAAAATATATTATTTGATCGTCGATTACGCTGCTTTTGAGCGCTTCTGCGCGTCCGCCTGCAAAAGTGCAGACGCTTGTAATGATTCCTAACTGATGACTGCTTTTTGTAGAATTCGTTTCTCAACCTTTCCATTACCTTCTCCATTCCCACGTATTTCGTGGTTAGCATCGTGTTACCAAAGAAGGCAATTCGAGACTCGCTGTAGTATACTAACTACACAGCCTTAAGCTGAGGTCTATTTGACATCTAAATGTTGCATTTAGAAACACAAGAAGGCCTTCAGTAACTGGTCCCCATCTGGGTCTCCAAAAACAGGACGGGACAGGGAGGGTTTTCACCAAGCCAGGTTGAATGTCTTTCAAGACTTGAAAATGGCCATTCGACCTGGCTGAAACATGTCGTCAAAAAATATATTGTTGGATAAATTCTACAAATTATTTTATTTGTATCTGATATTATGGAATTCCACCAAGAAATATCGATCGAAAAAATCTAAATACTTATTTATTTTTACTTTTAACATAAAAATGCTAAAAAACGCTAGGGAAAAATTGTGAAAAAAATTCACTTAATCTTGTATTTCACAGGGTTATTTTTATTCCAACATCACTATTCGAGTAAAATTGCCATTTATTTGCAATATTTCTAAAATCTTTAATATCTTTAGACAACCTTAGTCATTTTCATACCACGTATAGTCATATGTATATCACGTATATCAAGGATATCAGTTTATTATTCCAATGTTTCATTAAGTCCCTAAAAAAAACTAACCAGACTGGTTGTTAGTTTTACTCTGCTAATTGCTTAAATTTACTACCGAAACCTTCAATAGATTTCTGACATATAAAATACTATCCTCTATGGTTTTTCTATTTCGAATACATCTGAGCAAATCGACAGCTTGCTAGCTTAATGGTCAAAGCATTTTCGTGACAAGCCGAATGTCGTAAGTTCAATACCCAACAGAGATTAAAAAAAAAATTAATCGATTTCCGAGCTCTAAAATACCCACGGCTGATGTGAATTTGATCCATCACCCGTTAAAGTGCCAGTCAAAGCATATTAATTAAAATTGGTGGTAGACGTAAGTCGTCCCGTGAAGACCCCCCCATTCATAGTAAATCCTGTAATAATGAGGCAGATACGTGAATGTGATTAACACTCCACATGTAGCGCTTAGTCATATGCACCAAGGTGAGTGTAATAGAATTCCACAGATGAGACTTCAGAATTACTATCACCATCTGTCGGTATTCTCATGTGTGTGCTTACGTAAAAAAAGACAGAAATTAAGCTTAGATTTCCAAGCTCAAACTAATAGATGGTCATCTCACTGTGGGGAGAAGTATGGAACTGAGTGCCTACTGAAGTGCCTATGAAGCATATGGAGCATTCAGGAACTGGGATGGACTATTCAGCAGAATCATATCGCATATTGTATGCTTGGAACTGCTGGGCTTTTTAATGTCTAAACTTTATATAAACAAGAATTCAGAGTAAAAATAATCCCAGTTACCATGGACAATACCGCATGCAAATATTTTTTATGCGTTCTATTGTTGTCGATATAAATCTCCATATTTTATATATTAACGTTTCATTGATAAGAGTGAAATTCACTTAACGGATAAATAATATAATAGTGATAATAATAATATCATTTATTCAGCCACCAGAGCCATAATTACAATTGCACAAACAAATAAAAATACAAGTTAATAACATTTAACAACTTAATTTGAATTTAATTTAATTGACTCTCAGTGAGTGGAGCACCGGATCACCGCTGGATGGCTACGTGAAGGCGCATCCAGTGCCTTGTTAACCGAGAGTCCGAACTAGCCGCCCACTAAGTGAGCAACCATTCGATGCAAAACGATATTCTTAAAAAATATATTACTCACAAAATACATTTCTAAAAAAATGATTGTTGTTATATGTAAATACGGAAAGATTTCGTATTTTTTCTTAATTAACGTAATACTGTTCATATCCGTAAATTGTAGTACAAAATGATACAGGTCTTGAGAACATTAGGCTTATCAAATATCAAAAAAAAAAATGCGATCCACAAACCCAAAAATGTCAACAATTCTCTTCATGCTTACAATTTTATATATATATATATGGAGGTCGTCAGGATCATATTTTTTCTATGAGGAGTTTCAGTTGTATGTCATGGAACGATGTATGAACAGTGGCAAATGTTATTACTGAGTAGTGTAAATTTTTAGAGACCATTTGTTCCGGATATAAAATAGATATGGAAAGAGTTGTTTGAGAATACCTAACTGCTAGATTGATATGATAAGGTTTGCTGACGACATTCTTCTGATTGCTGAAACAGCTGATAAACAGCACAAAAACCAAAGTCATGAGAGTAAGCTGCAATGAGCAGCAGAAAAGTAATATATCAATGCTAGAGGTACCCCTAAAAGATGCAAAAGAGTTTGTATACCTTGGAAGTACGATCACCTGGGATGGCAGAACAAAAAGAGAAGTCAACAGTGGCAAAAATGAAGCACGGCTAGCTTTCAATAAAAAAGCAAAATTTCTTGATTTATATGTATATGATATTTAAGGCTCCGCAAGTAACTTGCCAAAACATTTGTTTGGAGCATCTTGATGTACGGCTGTGAGACATGGTGCTTATCTGAAAGTGATAAAAAATGACTAGAGGCCTTTAAGATGTGGTCATACAGAAGAATTCTTGGAATTTCCTGGAAAAACCACGTCACGAATAATGTGTTTCTCAGGAAAATCAAAGTAGATAGGCACCAAATAAGAACCATCTCAGAGAGGCAAGCCCGATGGATTAGTCACATCATGCGGCACGATGGTCTTCTTCACGACATTGTGGAACGGATGGTTGAGGGTAGAAGCTGCAGAGGGCGCCCTAGACAGGAGTATTTGCAGCAAGTGTTCGAGGACATGAGTTGTAGCTTTTATGCGGAGCTGAAGAGGGTTGAGGAGGACCGAGAGGAATGGAGATTGAGATGCAAGATTCTGTTGCTGCAAACCAATCAACCGGATTGATACTACGAAAAAGAGATCTAACTGTTTTACGTGTATACTCATATATTTTTTTGCGAGTAGCATGAGTTAATGTCTACAAATATCATTCGATGAAATTTATTTCTACAATATTTTTTTATTACAACGACCAGAAATATTATTAAAATACCTCTAATGTACAATATAAATTATATGCAGGTGCAAACTCGGTCACAAATAAAATCACATATGAGCATAAAAAGAATATTGCGCTCAGTCAGTTGTGGAAAACAAGGGTGGTTCATGAAACAAAGCTGCGGAACACGTTTCCCGACCATTGCCAACACGCGTCGCACTACTCTGTGTTGGTTAATTATGATTTTATTTCACAAAAGTAAAAATGGTCAAAAATGTCGCAATTTCGTTTTACAAAGAGTTTTTTTCTGCTTCAATTCAAAGACGATTCTATTTTTGTGCGCTGGTGAAATATTTATGTAAAAATAAATAAAGGTAATCGTTGTTAGATTATGATTACAACCCAATAATCCCACATAATCTATTTAAGCGCAGCTTATGTAAATAAAAAATATGTTTTTATGTAGAGACATACGTCTGGTATAGCTCAATAATCAAAGCGTTTGCTTGGCAAGCCAAAGGTCGTGGGTTCAATCCCCGACAGAAATTATAAAAAAAAAAAAACAATTAATTTTTGAGCTCTAAAATACCCACGGTTGGTGTGATTTTGATCCCACGCGCTTAAAATTCCAGTCATAGTCTTTTAATTAAAATTGGTGGTGACAAAAGTCGTCCCGCGAAGACCACCCATTCAAAGTAAATTCCTGAAATAATAAGGATGATGCGTGAATGTCTGGCTGCACTCTTAAACGTTGGCGGATCAAGACTCCACATGCAGCGCTTAACCATATGTGACATGGTAAGCGTCATAGAATCTGAAAATGAGACTTCGGCATCACTATCACCATCTGTTGGTATTCTCCTGTATGTGCTTACATAAAAAAAAAACATTAAAATACCGATAGATGGTATTGAAAAAGTTTTATGTGTCGATTCTATGTGATTTGTAAAGATAGCTAAGCGCTGTGTGTGGATAGAACAATTTACAAGAGCCCAGCTCCAACATGGATTCACTATGAAAAGGTGTTGTCCATATGACGAGTTTTATAAGACTGATGAAATCTTTATTTTAATTTAACAATTATTTTTATTTTATAGAGAAGATTTCTTTAATATACTCGAAAGATTTTTCATTAATCATTTAATTATGAAAAGTTTTAATTTCGTTTCTTGTACTTTTTTTTTATTTCATTCAGAAAAATTACAATTTGTATTTCAAACGATCCTAAATAAAATATACAAACTAACAAAAAGTAAATTAAGTTTCTTAGATTAAGTACAAAAGAAAAAAAATCCAAGAAAGACAAGCAACTGTTAGTCCTAATGCTCATTAAATAGACGACTCCGATAAATTACTTCTCAAAAAAAGTCTTCGAGTTCGTGTGTGAATTGGGCCTTTCTTACATGGAATATATCAACATCCGAGATGATGTAGTATAAAAGTATCCGATCGCTCACCTAAGAGGCAAATTCTAGGCCATGGGTCGTCAACCTGATACGAACTTCCGTGGTGGGCGGTGGGCGATTTTTGTAGATTTTCAAATCTACTACATTCCTTCTAGAATTTTTTCTACCTATATACTGAATTGAAATGTAGCGAGGTTCGTGGGCGGTAGGGAAATTTTACCATGAAAAATAGGCAAATGTGGACGCTAGGCATAAAAATGTTGACGATCCCTGGTCTAGGCAGATTATTGTTACTCTCTGGGAGAATTAAAAATGTGTGCCTTCTTATCCTAAGATAATCAGACACCCGGTAATTATTACCTGCGTTTCAAAATATATACTTGTAAATTTATATATATTGTTCTTTAAACGCTGTACCAATTAGAAACAATGATACTTAAACATAATTTTAAAACCATTTCCTTGATGATTCCAATTTATTTTTGGCCACAATACCTCCAAGGGCTTTCAAGCCTCCATTTTCCAAAACGCTAATGTAAAAAGCATTGAAGCTTAATTCTATTTTACGAACACATATTTTTACAACTTTTTCGTTTCATGATATGGTTTATTTTCCTGAAAAAACATGTCACATTTTTTTTTCGTTATTTTCAGTTTCAGTAAAAAGCTGGCGCTAATTTCAATGCGTTATAATGTTCTCCAGGTCGCATCTGCTCTGCGGTGTAATGTAAACTTTATACTCGCATAACATTATTTTTTGTTACGTAATAAAAGAAAAATTTACATACTTATTTCCTAAATAAAAATAACAGAAATTAAATAAAGATTATCGGTTTTAAAACATTATTTCAATTAATAATATAAACGACAAGAAAACTGAAAAGAAATTAAAATTAATTTTAATATTACGTTTTTTTTCTTCCATAATTTCTTCATAGATTCTTGTGAATATTTTTCAACACACAGTTTCGTTAGTTGCCACTATCTATTTATCGCTTATCAATTATTCATATCTAATGGAAATGAATGTTAAGTGTTAGCATATCTGAGTGATGAGACATGTTACTTTAGCATTTATTTATCAGAATTTTTGTGAAAAAAAAAAACATTTTATTTTCATTAAAAAAGATTTTTGACTTACCTATTGTTGATCGCGTTACATGTTTCACGATGAGCATTGTTTTCTAACAGACTTGAAAATCTCAGTTTTGCTTTCAATAAAAGCTTCTTCGGTTTATTTTTCTTGTATAATCTTGTCAATCAGCTCGATGCAGGTAAATAAACGGTATGACTAAGAAAGTAAACAGGGTTGTTGCTAATGGGAGTTGTTGAAAGGACTAAGGGATAAGTTTAATATCTTGTGTGTTTTTTTTTTAATTATAATAGTTTGACTTTAAAACATATTAAAACGTAAATGTTCTCACATTTTAAGGGAAACTGCAGTCTTCAATTATGTTAATTAATAAAAGTACTTGTTCACGGAATCCATAATATAATCAAACGTAATCCATACTAAGACAATGTACATAATATTTATTTATTTAATATTTCAAATTTATCCTAAAATGAAACTGAAATATACAAAAACAATACTTAAGAGTCTATAACTTATAACTATTTTAAAATGAATATAATATTTACAGAACCTTAAAACGCTGAAAGCATCTTAAATATTGTATTTTCTTAGGTAAAGACAATAAAAAATAAAAACACTTAAAGCCAGGATAATTGATATCCACCTAGGCTGGGAAAGTAATCACTGCGGAGGCGAAAGACAAAGGAAAACACAGTTAGTTTTCACCCGAGGAAAATATCTTGCACGGAAATGTTTCAGAAGGGAAAACAAAGCAGGTGAATCCCCAACTATCTCTTTGAGAGCTCATATTTTCCCGGATTTAGGGCAATTTTCCAGCAGCCGTCCCGGTCATTAGTATATTAATTATTGTGAGGTGTATTAATTTGGACCATTTGTTAAAGCGACTGAAGTAGTTATTAATGGGCGCAACTTGAGGATATTACACCGAATTTGAACGCCGCCAGATTCTTCAGAAGTCGGGAAATTTACAAATGTTTGAACGTTATAATAATTCTATAATTAATAACGAAATATAATAATAGATTTATATATAAATCATGATTCAACTTACCAATCTAAAATTAATATTTCAGTTGTTTAGTCGTGACTATGTTCTTACAATTTGTAATTCATAACTTGTAGGTTGAGTGAGCCGTGAGGAATGTCTTATTTTTTCGAAATCTTAACCTGCATTGTAATACTAAAATAGTGGTCAAAATATTTGATATTTAAAATTGATTTTAAAATTCATAACAAATACACATGGTTTTTGGCCCTACAATTAATTAACAATTATTTATCGGAGCTTATTTGATTTTTAATACGATAGACCAATAGAAAATGTAATATTTAATTATTAATATGAAAAATTCACAAAATTAAATGTAATTATAAATTAATATGAATTTATGACAACTCCAACAATGATGGTCAAGCTCCATGATAGCACTAACAATATTTCTATAAACAAAGGTGTTAGACAAGGAGATGTTATATCTCCAAAACTCTTCACAAACGCCCTAGAAGATATTTTTAAACTGCTATCCTGGACAAAATGTGGAATAAATATTAACGGAGAGTACATTTCTCACCACCGATTTGCATATGACATAGTGCTAATAGCCGAATCACCTAACAAGCTCCAAGACATGCTCTACGACCTCAATGAAGCGTCGAACAAAATTGGTCTGAAAATGAACATGGATAAAACAAAAGCCATGATTATAGTCATATTTCACAGACCTTCGATCCTATTTCCATTGGAGGAACAGAAATAGAGGTTGTAAACGACTATACTTATCTGGGACAAGTAATACAACTAGGGCGAAATAGCTTCTCAAAAGAAATCGACAGGCGCATACAACTGGGATGGGCAGCATTTGGAAAACTAAAGTACATTTTTAAAGCGAAAATTCCGCAATGCCTTAAAACTAAGGCGTTTAACCAATGCGTCCTCCCTGTATTAACTTATGGCGCAGAGACATGGAATCTGACAGCAAGTCTTACCCATAAAATAAAAGTCACCCAGCGATCTATGGAGAGATCCATGCTCGGAGTGTCGCTAAAAGATAGAATCCGAAACGAGGAAATACGCAGAAGAACTCAAGTAGTGGATGCTACCCAACGAATAGGCACACTCAAGTGGCAATGGGCAGGTCATATCTGTCGAAGAGACGACTGTCGATGGGGAAGAAAAGTATTGGAATGGCGCCCAAGAACTGGCAAACGAAGCATTGGCCGACCCCCTACAAGATGGACTGACGATATAAGAAGAATAGCGGGCGTGACCTGGATGCGGAAGGCGGAGGATCGAAGAGGATGGAGACTCATGCGGGAGGCCTACGTTCAACAGTGGACGGACACAATTAAAAATATTTAGTTTTCATTCACATTTATTTTAAACGATAACATGTTTCGGCCTCGTTCCACCCGTGACCGGACTTCTTAAAAAACAATATGGTGAAACATATGTCCGACGACGGAACAAAAGGGACGAAAGATCGCATATCAAGATTTTCGGCACCAGCCTGCAAGGGTTATTAGTATCAAGCTGATATCATTTGCATAGACGGTATTCTCCTATAATACAACGTGAAAACTTCAAATAATACAATAATGTTCTTAATACGATAAATTTTTACTCTTTTACAGTACAATAAGATACTTTTTGAATTCAGTCATTATGAAAATGTGAAATTTAAATTGGTAAACATTTATTAGGTTATTTTTCAACACTAAACTTCGTTTCCTCAAACTTGCTTAGACTTACTATACGTTTAAATTTTCTCCAAAAACGAACAGGAAAAATCAAAGCGTAGTTAAAAATAAAAAAATTAAAAAAGGAGTGCAAGTTTATATTTTCGCCTTATCAATTTTACAAGGGTTACTGAAAAAACTATTTTCCGTGTCATCTCCACCATATTGTTATCATACTCTTTGCCTTTTCCCTTCTGAATAAGGAAACATCCTACCCATATCGTTTTGGATAAAGGAAGTTTTCTAAATTGAGCATTTCAGAACTAGAACCTCTAAGAAGGTCCTTTCGGCAGATATCGCAATACAAAAGTGTCATTTATAGTGGGATAAGCTTCGCAATAGAGAAGACATCTGTTTTTTATCTAGCCAACTATTTGGAGCATACGGTCAATATATTTTTGTTTATACCTTATTTTCATTATCATACCATGTCCGTTTGCTTAATTGTTGCACATGGTCGTAATAATCTGCCCCTAAAAATCAAAATCAGCTTCCACAGCCCTCAATTTATCCTATGTCGATTCTGCCCTCAAAAGTTGCGCCAAGTAAATTCTACGTATAGTTCTCGATTGAAAGTGTAAGCACAAAAGCTTCATGTAAAGGTAGCTGCAGTAACAGCTTCAGCATTTTTATTCGTTTTCGTAGTATCAATCCGATGAATTGGTTTGCAGCAACAAAATCTTGTATCTCGATCTGAACTCTTATCGATCCTCTGCAATCCTCTTTAGCTCAGCATAAGAGCTAAAACTCATTTTCTTGAACATTTGCTGCAAATACTCCCGTCTAGGTTGCCTTTTGCAGTTTCAACCTTCAACTATCCCTTCCACAATGTCGTGAAGAAGACCATCGTGGTGCATGATATGACCGATCCTTCGGGCTTGCCTCTCTGAGATGGTTCTTACTAGACGCCTATCTTCCTCTATTATGCTGAGAACCTTATTGTTCGTGAGGTTTTTTATTGTAGTGTATCAAATTAAGAAAGTTATGAGCTTAAAGTAGATGTTACGTGCTATTGCACTTGAGCCAATTTTTTTACAAACAATTTTTAACTTGTATTTTTTTGTACTTTATATTTTAATGATTATTAATCTTTATTTTAATATTTACTGCAACTATCCATTTAATTCATTTAATTCCGAACATTACCCAATTCTTTTTCTTCTAGGGATGCTTTCTTTCCATTCGCTAGAGTCCCGGAGGAAAATTGCTGCACTCAAACATTCATTCCTTCTTCTTCGCGGTTCAATTCACAACCCTGGGATTCTTGAATGTGTTTACTTCTATGTTCCAGATAGGTTCACCCGTGCTCGTAGCCATCCATTGTTTTTGATCCCAGTCGAGGCTTGTGAAGCTTCAAGCACTCAATTTGGTTCAACGGCAATGTCGCTCCTAAATGGCCTACCAGCATACCTCGATCCTTTTCTTACATCCTTTTCCTCTTTTGTCGATGGTATTGTTCTCCTTGATCTCTGTGATCTTTGACACGTGTCATCTTCTGATTCTTTTGTGTAATTTTTATTTTTTATTTTTTTCTTTATTTTTTTTTGTATAGTTATGTCTACTTCAAGTCATGAGAGTAAGCCGCAATGTGCAGCAGAAAATTAACATATCAATGCTAGGAGTACCCCTAAAAGATGCAAAAGAATTTGTATACCTTGGAAGTACGATCACCTGGGATGGCAGAACAAAAAGAGAAATCAATAGTCGAATACATCAAGCAAGGCTAGCTTTCAATAAAAAAGCCAAAATTCTTGAGTCAAAGAATATTTCTTTAGGGCTCCGCAAGCAACTTGCCAAATCACTTGTTTGGAGCATCTTAATGTACGGCTGTGAGACATGGTGCTTATCTGAAAGTGATAAAAAAGACTGGAGGCCTTTGAGATCTGGTCGTACAGAAGAATTCTCGGAATTTCCTGGAGAGACCACGTCACGAACAATGAGGTTCTCAGAATAATCAAGGAAGATAGGCAACTAATAAGAACCATCTCAGAGAGGCGAGCCCGATGGATGGCACATCATGCGCCCCGATGGTCTCCTTCACGATATTGTGGAGGGGATGGTTGAGGGTAAAAACTGTACAGGGCGCCCTAGACGGGAGTATTTGCAGCAAGTATTCGAGGACATGAATTGTAGCGCTTATGCTGAGCTGAAAAGGGTTGCGGAGGACCGAGAGGAATGGAGATTGAGATGCAAGATTCTGTTGCTGCAAACCAATCCACCGGATTGATACTACGAAGAAGATGTCTACTTATTTTTCTGAATATTTGTAAAATTGAAATTTTGATTATAATAATAAATAAATTTAAAAAATACTTTTTATCATTAGTTTCCAATTCTGTCCAGAATATAATTTTATAAAAACATGATTAAATTATAGTTTCTTAAGTAAGGTCATCAGATAAACGGTTAAAGCGATAGATAATGTTACATTTGTAGATTTAAGATTATATTTAAGATAAATATCTATCTTAAATCCTAGTGCAATTGAAATGCAAATGTTGGAACGTCCATGTCTTAAAAAATAGTGATAAACCATTAATATTGCAAACAATTTTAAGTAATAAAAATAGTTTTGAAAAATTATAAAAAAATCAAATAAAATAAGTGGCACTTAACAAACGTACCTGCATCAAAGTAAGACGTAGATATTGTAACAAATATAAAGTTTATATATCTTTAATGATTGTTATTTAACCTGTAAAATGTAAGCAACGTATATCGTTCATCGAAATATCGATTGAAAGGTTTAAGGATGGATGGAAAAAAACCCAACACAACGTGGAGGGTCTTTTCCGACCCAGCGCCCACAGGAGCTCCGCAAATCTCCAATAGCGAAGGGTACCTAAATCAATTCCGTTTTGATACCCTTATACCTATTTCCACTTTCATCCCCGTATCCGGAAAATTTGAAATTATGCTGGCGAGTAGTTTTTATTCTCGCTGAAATGGACGGCCGGATGTCCGGAAAATTCTCAGACATGGTTATTTTTAAATTTTCAACAGTTATGGACGTGCGTGGTAAGAACTTTTAGACACATATCTGAAACTGAAAATAGTACCAAAAATAAATCAAATTGTATTCCATAAAATGTATGTTTCCGAAAATTGAAATATTGTTTTAATCATTTTTAAGCTCACGGCGGTTCTAACAGTAAAAAAACTAAATATGATATCATTTATTTTGGTCGGTATTAAGTTATATGTTTTATTAAATTGCTTTGCTTATGCTGCACATGATTATTAAAATATTGTATTAATTTTATTATTATATATTAGCTAGTAAATAATTAAAATATGTGTTATTCGTAGAAAAAAGAAAGGTTGTTAGATTCTATTAAAGTCTTTGGAATATAATGAAATCAGTTATTAACTGATTGTTTTTTTAAAGTATTTTTTTATGTAAACACATACAAATGAATACCGACAGAAGGTGATAGTAATTCTAAAGTCTCATCTGTGGAATTCTATGACGCTTACCATGTTTCATATGGCTAAGCGCTGCATGCGGAGTGATAATCCACCAACGACATAGACTACAGCCCGATATTCACGCATCATCCTTAATTATTACAGGAATTTGTTATGAATGGGTGGTCTTCACGGGACGACTTTCGTCTACTATCAATTTTGATTAATAGGCTATAACTGACATTTTACGGGTGAGGGATCAAATTCACACCAACCGGGGGTTATTTAGAGCTCAGAAATCGATTAAAAAACCTTTTTTTTAAACATCCGTCGGGGATTGAATTCACGACATTTGGCTTGCAAAGCAAGCGCTTTGACCATTGAACTGTACCCGCCGGCAGAATCAGGTTCTGTAATTTTTTTATAATTGCATGCAGGAGAGCACAGTTTATCGAGACAAGCGTACTCTATGATGTGCAGCTAGGGCAACTAGACACTCCATCCGGGAAACGTGTGTTGCGTTTGTGTGTGGCTTAGGGAGGTTGCAAGTATATATTGTCTTGAAGAGATATCCAGATTGCTTGAAGGTGAAAACAAAAACACGGGAAGAGCATTCCAGTGCTACGGCTGACATTTAGAAAGAAACTTTGGAAACTGTCAATAATTGGTCTACACACATTAACCTTGTTAAGATTTTCAGCAAGTGTTTGACGAGTTTTTGGACATATTTTAAACACTTATTCCTTATCAAAGATATTAATTTTGTTGTTTGAAAATTTTGATGGAATAATGGAAATCTTTTACGGAACAATTATAACATTTCCTTCTTGAACCTAAGACTCCAAAAATATACGTATAAACTGAAATCACACTCACCATTTTATTCAATTTGCTTAATTTAATCCACCTCACCATGATTTCACGCCATTGTAGCCAACGTTGTGGCGGCGCGCCTGAAAAAATATTACCATATAATTAAGCTCGCTTATCCGAATCAAATTCGGAACGAAGAGTTTAACTGAGAAATTAAATATGGTTTATTCCATCAGAGGGTAAAAGTAAAGGAAACCTCACATATTTAGAGAGCATAAATATTTTTGTAATTGACGAAATTAAAGCGTTAGTGAAATTTTTCAGACTTTCAAATCATCGGGCTTATCATTCCCTTTGATTTTTTTTACAAATACATAAAAATACTTTGAGTACTATAACAGTTGTCTCTTTAAGCCCCAGGACTCTAACTACGGAGGACGATGTGAACTGTGTTGGTCTAAATGAGTACCTGTAATATCGGAGATGTTATGCAGAGAGGTTTAAACAGTAGCAGCTAGCATAGCTATTGACATCAGTATTTTATAACCCTTGCTGACTGGTAACAAAAACCTCGATTAACAATCTTTCATCTCTTATTTCTGTTCGCTTGTCAGACATGACTGTGTTTCGTCATATTAGCGTTAGTTATATAGATTGTCACTTACGGCGCTGGTGACCGACACGGGTCAGTGGTGGGCCGAGAAGGTCGCAGTACGACCGGCCGGCATGTCATTCCGCCTAGGCCGGAAGCTTGTAAATTTTAACACAAATATATGTCAATGTGCTTCGATAAACTTTGTGCTATCAATCTGCTCTTAATCCTGCCATCACGCGACGGAATAGCACCTTTTTGTTGAAGACATTTTATTTTCAAGAGTGAGCCCCATTGGCAACAATACGTATAAATTACAGAAAATGTCAAAATTCCCTAAAAAACAGAAGTAAGTAAGCAATTGCTAAAGAGATCAGCGCTATATATATAATAGAACAAAAAGCAAAATTTTCGGTTCGAATTCCGCCGTCTGCGGTTTCTTTTTCTCCGATATTGACGTGAGAAATGACATTTTCTTATGTCATTAATTTCTTAATAAGTATAAGTAAGTATAGATCCTAATTTTTCTTTAATTATTAGAATAATAAAATATATTATACAATATGTAAAAACAAATTAAGACGTTTATTTGTAATCATTTTTAATTCACTCTTACGTAGGAGTGATAATATTTTTGGTTTATTTTTTTTAGTAGGTTTAAAGATACTAATATAAAGATAACTAGAAAGTTAAATAATGATAGAAAATGAAAAATAAACAAAATAATAGATAACTATAAATTGGCCCGTGGGTATAGCTCAAAGGTGAAAGCATTTGTTTTGCAAGCCAAATGTGGTGGGTTCGATCCCCGACGGAGATTAAAAAAAAAGTATTTTTAATCGATTTAAGAGCTCTAAAATACACCCGGTCGGTGTACATTTGATCCATTACCCGTAAAATTCCAGTCATAGCCTATTTATTAAAATTGGTGGTAGACGAAAGTCATCCCGTGAAGACCACCCATCCATAGTAAATTCCTATAATAATAAAGATGATGCGTGAATATCGGGCTGTAGTCTATGACGTTGGCGGATCAACACTCCACATGCAGGTAAGCGTCATAGAATTTCACAAATGAGAATTCAGAATTACTATCACCATCTGTTGGTATTCTCCTGTATGTGTTTATATAAAAAAAAAACATCATTCGAGATGGTCTCTGGATAAAGCCGAAACATGCAACAAATATTTAAATAAATGCACTATAAAAATTTTTTAGATACAAATCTTTAATTACTTAATTGAAAATGTATAGCTTCATTCATTAAAAAAAAAATCTCTGGAGATCGATCCGATTTGAATATTTCACTTTTACCCCTCGATTAAATTTTAAGGCTAGATCTCATCAGGAGGCATAGTGAAGGAAGGCTCTGGAATTTGCAAGAAGGCTGTAGTCTTGGATACGGAGCCTCCTTTCTTGACAGCCGTAATCGGATTTTCTTTATGCGGAGCGCGCAGGCGACCCGAGAAGCCTCCTTCAGGATGGCGGAGATTTTCAGACACGTCGTAGATTTTCACGGGTGTTTGGTAATGCAGGAAAGATTAACGCTCATTTTCAGAATTCGTATTTGGTATGCACAGTATTTTCAGGTGAATTGAACATTGTAACAGAAACTTTGCCTCACTGGAATTTTCGATGATGTATATATAATTATTTATCATTACTAATGTATGTATAATTATAAATAAAAAATCAATTTTCTATGTTTATTAAGAAACGCACTTCCTTAACCTGTTCACATCTACCCCTACGGTTGACGTTAGTAGCCGTGATATATCGTTTTTCTACTTTCTTAGAAAAGTTTTTTATTTATTATCTGATGGCTTAGGGATACAAGAATCAATGTGATATATGAAAATATACCAAATAAGTACATTAATACTTCAAATACTAGTTTAATAATTGACAGTGTTATTTGTATTCCACCGAGCCGTAATGAAAGGGTTGAAAGACGATCGACTAGTTCTTCTGTATAATGTAAGTAACAAATCTTTCCCCGAACACGGCAATCAATTTTAGACTGGAATCTTTATATACGTAATAAAATGTATGTCAAAGATAGTATTTTTTATATAATTGCATGCAAGATAGCACAGCCGATCAAGATCAGTGCACTCTATGACGCTCAGCTTGGGAGGCTGGACGCTGCATGCGGGAAACGTGTTGTGTTCGTGTTTGTGTGTGGGTTGGGGAGAATGCAAGTGTATAATTATATGTTACTTGAAGAAATACACATTGTAGGAAGTAGGAAACACAGACGCAGGACTCTTCCTTCATATTCCATAGCTTAACGGTAGCATTAAAGAAGGAACTTTTGAAATTGCCTGTTTTGGTCGACACACATTAACCGTGTATGAATGTTCGGCAAGTCTTACAAATTTTGTTTTCTACATATTTGTGTGTCTCTCATAATAGTAAGTAGTAAATAAGACTTCAATGGCCAATTAATAATTAAAAACCGTACATGTATATTTGATATGGTTGAGCTCCTACATCGATTGCTCGTACGTTTATCTCCATTCAGAAAGCTTTCAGGAAATCGGTAGCTCGCGCGCTTTACAATGGAAAAGCTCCCATTGAATCGGGACAATAATTTGATTAATGTGTCCCGATACAGATTGTGCGATTTCAGTAGTTTCAGTTTATTTCACAGCCTCGTTGCAGATAAACTTCATTGTTCCAGCGAATGGGGATTACGAGAGCCGGGATTTCAGGAGATAATACTGCGGTAATTGACGATCAATGTGTTGCAAATTTCACAACAATAAAATCAAAATAACATTTTCTAACATTCAATAATATAGTTTAATTTTAAGAAACATTATTAATCTTTTTTTTTACACGCTACCCTTTTTCATTTAGCTCTTTATCATTACTATGGCAAATCTTGTAAATTGAGCCACAAAGCTCTGTCAACTGCCTTGGTTATGATTTTTATATCAGTTGAGTAAAAATATGGGTCTTGAGTCTGCATCTGAAGGATGCCTCCGCTTCAAGCTCTCTTATGCTTTCCGTTAGCGAGTTTCAGGCCATTGGTGCCGCATAACTGAAATCACAATTGCCAAAGACCGTGCTATGACTACCTCCCGTCAGCTGCAGGGTGCTTCTTTTTGCTCTGGCTGATCTGAATGTCTCACGTGCGCTTATCTCCGAAGGCTTGATCAGTTCTGTCAAATAGCCCTGTGCAGTTCTGTTGAGTGCCTTGTAAGCTAAGAGGCATATCTTGTACTGGATTCTAGCCGGAACTTTCAACCGCAGCAGTCGGTGTAGTATCAGTAATGTGACAGAATTCGAGCGCGTTGTACACTAGTCGTGCCGCTGCGTTTAGTAATGACTGCAAACACTTTAATTTTTTAGCAGGCTGGCTTGCGTGCAGTGCATTGCAGTTGTCCATTTTGGAGACTATAAACGCATTAACCAAAGTCTTCGTAGCGTTTATGGGTAAGCATTGGTTCTCGATTATTCTTAAAGGTCAGCTTTGCCTCTCGTAGCTCCACCGAATACTATTTTTTCTATAGTCTCCGATGGCCTTCCCGAATGATCCGAGTCCGGGGATCTGAAAAATATGAAAGTGTGGTTAATTATCTCTTGCGGTATCCGTTATACATGTCCCAGCCAAGTCCCCATTTATCTCTTGACCAACATAACCCCATCATTTGTCAGAAAGTAAAACCATCGTGTACTCAGTATTTTAGACGTTATTTATATTAGCATTCACGTTTAGATCCATTTCACCTTGTTTTAGCATGGATCTCGTTTCAGTATTTCAGTTAAATATGTATAGAAGTATTGATATATTAAATACTTTACGTTCTTGTTATATTAACGAATAAATTTCAAATACTTTGTTCAAATCTGCTGTAAAAATTCTGTTTCATTATACATTTGAATAGTTACTATTAATCATTCAAACGCAAAAACAACATTCTAGTAAATAAGACAGGTACACATTTAGTATCGCCTAATGGTGATCATTTTTATTTAAGCCTCGTGAGACTCGTGACTGAGAGAGAACACAGTGGCAAAATACTTCACAAATCATTTTTCATCATACAAGTCGACAGTTCGCTGAAAAAGCTAAGTAGCTGACATATCGAGAAAATTCTTGCGGTCCATTTATATTAATCCGAAATGTGTATGTTCCTGAAAATCCTGAAGCGTGGGATGAAAGATGTTGATACAAATGTGTGGAGTTGTTTCAGTTTTTACGCGAAAATACTCTCAAAAATGCAAATATTGCACGAGAATTTAATAGTTTCGTAAATTATTTAAAAATACTTATTTTGTCCTATCAATTTCATACTATTTGAAGAGATGAATTCATAGTATTTGCATATAATTACGACATAAAAAAGATATATGGATATTTTAAATTATTTATTAGAATATTATTTTATTATTTCAATATTCTAATCTACTTTTATAGATCATTGACTATATTACAATATTATAAGCAATTAAATATACATAAACTATACATAAAAATCCTTAAACGAGTCAATTCATTCAGAAAAAATATCGGCGGGAGCGGGATGCGAACCGCGGATCTTTGGAACCAACATTTTGCCCAGGTAATTATACCGCTCGGCCACCGGGCCAATTTCTTCCAACTGAGATGACTCGTCTCTGATCTTCTATATAAGTTATCATCGTATGATAGATGTCGCTATAGTATATATTCAAAGTATGTATATTTTTATTTTTTATTATTCAATCAGAATGCATTTATTCACAAGCTGAATATTATTATTTCCGACAGTCTATTTATTTTAGTAAGTACCACTCGGGTCTCGAACCGAAACTATAGATCTAATGGATGAGAATAAATTGGCCCGGTGACCGAGCTTTCTAAATATGTATCATTTAGAGCAACTCAATGTGTACTTCATTTAGTTAAAAATAGGGAGCCTTATTTTATTGAAAATTCATTAACAATTATGAAATAGGTTTGAGTTAATTTTTTTTCACAAATCCATTATACATCTGCAAAATATTGTCACCACAAATTTTCACCATCCCGCTTTATTAATTTCCAATTAATAAGCTTTATCTCAAAAAACCTCTATACAAAACAAGAATATTGTTTCTAACACCTTTTGAAAATGAGCCTTGGAAGAATATCTAAGAATTTTTTTTCTCTGATTTGTTATTTAGAACTTAAGATTTTTTATCAATTTTTCCACATTCAATAGAAGTATTTTTTTCTATTAATTGTTATTATACTCGTATTATTGAATGTAAGTACTGACATCCTCCATCTTTCAAAAGGGCGACAACTAGTCTCGGCTTCGTCATTTGGCCACGTGGAGTAAGGTTTCAGGAGCAGGTCGCAAAGAAACGAACTTTATCACAAGCACGATTCACGTTTATTTTTAATATAAGATTTCCGTTTCCCCGCCCAACCGTAACACGATGTTTCATCGGCCACTGCCGGACGGGACTACGACGCAACACGAGTTGCCAACAGACGGACACTGTTACATGTAGCGCCGCAAAGATAATCGCGGCTAAGTCAGAAACTAAAAAGATGAAAGTTGAACCAATATAAAACGGAGCATCTATTAAAACTTACATTATTAGATATGCATGTCAGGCATGCAAACAAAAATAAGCGACAAAAGATCGTTTTAGAGGCTTTATGTCATCTAAAAGAACTATATCAAACTGATATCAATACTTCAAATGTAAACAAGTTCAATATAAACAAAAAATACGTTTTTTGTGTGATTACATAATTTTTATATGAGAAATAATGTATTCCAACTTAATATTTCATCATCGCTAAAATTTGATATCGCTTTAAAGGCTTGCGTCTTTTCAATCGATTCGCCTGAATAGTAGTCAATTTACGAGCTGATTCACGGATCCCTAACCAATAGTTAACGATCAAGTTTTGCACTAAGAGCTCTGGCCATTATTCGGTTAGCGTATTTTACGATATTGACAGTTAAGAATGAACTCAGACGAAGCTTTTCAGCTTAACGAATCGAGTGATTGAGAAATTCATTCGTATTATATAAAATAGATAATATTTAAATTTGCTCGTTTACAGTGATCAACAGCAAATTGTTAATGCAGTTTTCGTTACGATAACGATGCTATGCAATATTGAACGCCGAATAAATCTTAAATGAGTTACCGCACGTAGCATATGACGACTCTTTGTATGCGTCCACACCAGCACTGAACCCGAAGCAATTTACACCAAATATGTTGACTTCAGCATGATATAGCCCTTGCTGACTGGTACCGAAAACGTCGATATACAATTCGTCTCTTATTTCTGTTCGCTTGTCGTACATGTCTGTATCGCCATATTGGCATTTTGGACAAGTCCGGTCACGGGTGTGACGTTAGTAATATAGATAGCCACTTACGGTGCTGGGTGTCACCGACCACGGCGCCAGCTGCCCAGTCAGTTGTGTGCCGACCGCGAGAAGGACGTATTACGACCCGACATGTTATTCATACATTATATATATGAGGTTTTTAAAGTTTACAGCAAATATATATGTGCTCAGAAAATAACTGTGTGTTGTTCATCTGCTCGGCATCCTGCTACCACGCGATTCAATAACTAACTAAGAGAGGAGGATGTTAATATATTGTTTAAGAGCTGCTTTTTCCACTCTTTTATTAATCCAAATGTTTTTACACAAAAAATATTACATTTATTAATCAACTCGTATTTGGCAAAGAGAGATATGTTTTTCTATATAAGACTATAGAAAGATAGACCAACCTTTCTCTACATAGCATAAACCTTATTTATACCCTTCATACCATTAATATACCTTATGATGTAGTACGTTCACGATACAGGCAACGTGGTGGTTCAAACCGCTGCGGTCTCTAGGGCTTGATAAATAGCGCATAAAAATGCAAACGAAAATTTACTGCCCTTAAGACGCGAGCATAACTTATTACCCCTATGGGAGGCGTGAAGCTTTGGAGGCTTCGCAGCTGAAGCGGCAACATGTAAATTCACTGAAAATAAATGAATACGTAGCGCCACCTGTAAAAAAAATGCGATCCTTTTTCCAAAGGGTTAGACGGCTACTGCATACTATTACTTTTATTGCAGACTCGCTAGCAAACTGAGGGAAAAAAACTCGAACGAGTTTCTTACTGTCCAAAATTAATCATAATTTTTATCAACCAATATTATTTCAATGCTGATATATTGCCTTCTGTAGTTATCTGTTTCTTTCTTGATCTGCTAATTTATGCATTCTGTTTTTTTCTGTTATTATTATATCAGTTTTTGTAAAGCGCTTTTTTATGACCGAATGGTCATTCCGAAAGCGCTTCTTTACCTCTCTTAGTAAAAAGGTGGGTGTTGAGTCTGCTTCTGAAGAATGCCTCCTATATAAGGTCTCTTGTCTGTTTTCTTTTATCACCATTCTTTTAAGCAACTGATTGACGAACGCTTTAATGTTTTTTAGGTAACTTCAACGTCATATTTTAAACAACTGTCATTTTTTCGACTTATATATTATGAAGTTATATCATCTTCCAACATTCATGTTAGTTTTCGTATTGATTACTTACATGTTTCATGAAATTTTAATTTAACTTAACCCGACGACGGCGTAAGCACACATGTGCGCTCTACGTAGACGATCGCCATTAGCGCGCCTATGCGCTCTTCGCAAAATTCGAAAGATGTATTTCAAAATAAATTCAGATTTTCTCACAACGATATAGATGAATATTTTAAAATATTAACAAACCAAAAAGGATCGATAATTTTCGATAGTTTGGGAGATATTCAAGACGAAAAAGGCTCGCTGTTTCTACAAACATTTGGCAATGAAGTGCATATTTACAGGAAGCAGCAAAAAGGTTAAGCGGTTTTAAAATCAAAACAACACAAAAAAGCCGTCAAATTTTTATGCCGCTCCCTGTAGATATGCACTTCATTGAAATCTAATATAATTAAATATATCTTTTAACAATATCTACTATTTCAGGCTCAAAATATATAAAAATGTTATTTTCCATCACCACTTTCAAATTTTTTCAGCCATCTATAGCACTTTCGAAGCTTCACGATGTCCCGCATAATCATCGTAAATGGTTTTTGTGGCTTCTTTGGATTTCAGTCCCTTATCAAAGAAAAACAGCATGATCTGGCGTGAATGTGTCTCTTTAATTACAAGCATCTGCATTTTTGTACAGAGGCAAAAAAAAAACATTACAATAGAATACTAATAGAGCTTTATAATGATACCAACCACGACGTGCTTACTCAACGGCAACTGTTGACAAACTGACGTCAAAGTGACGCTAAAAAAATGGTTATTTGTTTCCGATAAATCCATAAATATTTTGCATTCTGATTGTTACAAATTTTCGTCACATAGTTAAGTTTATTACTATTTGCATTGCCTTGTCTCACGTTTTTACTCCAAATCTAATAACTTAATACTGAAACATAGTTCTTGAAGGTTTCCAATAGGAGATCTATCTTTGATGATGATTTTTTTACCCGCAAAATATCAGACACAGGTCATATATAACTTATGGTAGATAAAAGTTGTTATGAGAATACAACCCAATCAAAAAGACAGATATCTTTTCAAAATGCATGAGTCAGAATACCAAGCATAAACACAAGAACACAAGAAATCTTAAAATCTTCAGATAAGGTTCTACCGTTAGTTGGTATTCTTCTGTAAGTGTGACTTTTTTTAAGAAGATGGCATGGTTGCCGGTGGGTATAGCTCAATGGTCAAAGCGTTTGGTTTGCAAGTCAAATGTCGTGGGTTCGATCCCCGACAGAGATCGAATTCTGAGATCTAAAATACCCTGATTGGTGTGAATTTGATCCCTCACCCGTAAAATGCCAGTCAAAGCCTATTAATTAAAAATGGTCATATTCCAAAGTTGTCCCGTGAAGACCACCCATTCATAGTATATTCCTATAATAATAAGGATGATGTGTGAATCACGGGCTGTAGTCTATGACGCTGGCGGATCAACACTCTACATGCAGCGCTTAGCCATATGCAACATAGTAAGCGTCTTAGAATTCCACAGATGAGACTTCAGAATTACTATCACCATCTGTCGGTATTCTCCTGTATGTGTTTACATAATAAAAATGGTTAGCTAGAGCTTTTAGAGTAAATATCTATTTGTTTCTAAGCGCAAGCGAAAAGTAAAGAACAATTTAAATACGACTCTTAGTAAATCATATTTTTCTACACTGCAGTGTGAAAACTTGAAATTGGCTTGAAGTACTCTAAAGCAAAAATAAAGTGATGATATATTTATGGAATAAAAATCAAATAAATCTTATACTTTCGCAAATAAGTCGCACTTAAAAATAGTATTCACGGCAAGAAAAAAACAATCCGTCATAGAAACGACGGATTTATGAAAAAAAGGTCCCGTTATATGTGAGATTTATTCCGTAATGCTTTTAAATGTCAAATCTAATATTCCAAGCGGGTCTAGAAACTGTTTTTTCGATCAATTGATTCCGGCAATTTACATATTTTTCTTTCCTTTTCAGAGCGTCAAGCAACTCAAACAAATAGTTTCTAAAGCATATACTCTCAAGCACGTCTCCGTCGTATTATTTTCGTGAATTTCGATATTAAATAGATAAGCATTTCATTCATTATTTTAACATGGATCAAATAAGCACTGTTTCACTTGATGAAAAATTTACCTCATCTCAAAGTGAATTCGAGGGTTAACCGTAAAATAAAGTTCCCATGGCGCTACAGTCCTGAAAAGTAATATTATGGTGGATGCCGCAATTCTGTAGTGTGCCTTGCTTCGTCCACTCCAAATTCCTTCCCTAGGGAGTTGCCTGCGGAGCTCAGTCTTGGCTTGGCAGCCATACGTGATGGATCTTCTCCTCGCTTCGCGCGCCAGGTGTGAGCTGCGCTCAGTGATCCGTTTCCTGTATGCAAAAACAGATGTCAGCAAAATCTCTATTAACAAGATTTTGACGGAACATCTACGGTATGCCAAAGTTTGCGTGAGATGGTTGCCACCAACGAGCTCGTCGCAAAATTCGGATGGGGTATTTTCAATCACCCACCCTACATCCTGGATTTAGCCCCAAGTGACTACCATCTCTTCCCTGACATGAAGAAACACCTGGGTGGAACGCATTTCAGCGATAGAGAAGAGCTGGAAGAAGCGGTTTTCAGGTATCTGCGTGGCTTGGCGGCAGAATTTTTTGATTCGGGCATTCAAAAGCTGGTATACCGCATGCAAAAATGCATTGACCTCAATGGCGACTATGTAGAAAAATAGGTTAAAATCATGAAATTTCCAAAAATGTACGCATTCATGGAATCAAACATGTTTTATACAGTGAAAAAATACTGAGAAACTTATTTTACGGATAACCCTTGTAATAAAAATATTAATAACATGATTTTGATAAATTCACCCTTATGAAAATTATGTGTGGTCTATATGGTCCATTTAGGGAAGCAAATATGGTGATGATATAGCCTAATTTACTGAATTTAACCAATATTCGACACGTATACAAACTAAGATGGGTTACTGCCTGCTTCTAACCACTTGTCGTTAGTTATTTTAACCTGCGTCTTAGTAATAAATAGTAAAGGCTTCGATAGCGTCAGACTAATAATCTTATCTCTTTAAAACTAATGTACAAAACATTATCGAATACTACAGCAGCTCTCCCTTCGTGTCCTCATCCGGGTTCCTGTCCTGGAGGTTATCTAAAAACGTAAATATTTTCAAGTGAACATTGACGTGCGAAGATGTTTTGATACATGACATGGACAGTGACATCTGACAACTGAGTGATTGTTATTTGTAGAGAAAATATATTTCAGATATGAGAAGGAAACCCATTTTAAAAATAAAATTATCACTTATATTTTAATATCAAATTTGTTCATGTTTGAATGAAATCAATATGAAATAATAATAATTTATATGTTTTTTTGTAAGTAGTACCGATTTTTATTTGTGAAGTAATCTAATTGAAATGATAAATATATGAACACCTGAAAGCATTTAAAAGAATTGTAAAATCAACACTTAAAAGCAGGTTCTAAAATCCGAAGCATTCATTCAATCCAAAGCGCTCACATGGCAAACAAAAACAAAAAACCCAGCATTTTTTCAGAATCTTTTTTTTCAGCAATGAGTGCATACTTGTCGACCTCATACTGAAATTCCTGAAACAGAATGCAGCGGTGAGCCTTTTCAGCGATCACCGAAGCGTCACTGAAGCCCGTGACAACGCAACCAACAAGCTATAGCCACGAGTGACAAAATAGGCTATATCAGTGGTTTTCAAACGTGGTTCTGCGATGAAATATTTTTCAGGTTATTTTAAAAGCACTTAAATAAATTTTTACGATAATCTAAAAAAATGAACGATATTCGGTTATATTTATCAATATTGTGATAAGTATTGTTTTGTTTGTCTTCAATTGAAAACTGAGACTATCAATGAATTAGAGAAATAAGGTATAATAAAGTACAAGTGTGTGTATGTGTTAATGACACTGTTCCGGAACCGAGGTCACGGTCTCAAAATGACGGCGTCAGCTTAAATGGTGATGCCGGAATACCAAGGTTTTGGCACTGAGGATAAATTCAAAGATCATAGTTGAACTGTTACTAATTTTTTGATAATATTTCCTTTTTTTATATCTTATTATGCAACATGAGTAAGCATTTATAAAATAAATAGAAAACATTGAATTTCATACACCGCAAATTCCTCGATACCGTTTTGGACCTTGATCCCTTCAATTTATATAGAGTGGCAAAATATTGTGATGATCAACGCCCTGTGTCGTACCCGACTCTTTCAATCGACAGATTCCATCTAAGGTAGAGAGTTTGATTATAATAATTACTTTAAAGACTTTTGGATGTTGATTACAAAATAATTATGTTCAAAATACCGTTTTGAACAGACACAAAAATATCTTAAATATGTGAGAATATTTTGAAGATATTGGATGTGTTAATCGTGAAAATGTACATAATTATATAAGAATAAATTATTTACAATACTCTTCGTAGCTAAAGTAAGATACGAAGTTTGTAATCAATATGTAAAAAGATTAAAGAAGATTTTTAAATAAATTATCAAATGAGATGGAATGGGTCACCATAGATTGCTGCCTCTCAGTTCAATTAGCTTCCATTGTCCTTGTCATGTCTCAAAATACCTCTGTACCCGAAAATCTTCCTAGTTTGCAATAGTCAATCGAGATTTATAGTTAGTTTAGGTAAGGTAAGGTTAGGTTAGATAAGGTTAGCAACTCATTATGAATACAGGGTCTAGGGCCTAGACCTTTGAAAGCCTAGACCTAGACTCTAGGCTTTCAAAGGCGTCGAACTAAATACGAGTATCTAACCTTTATTAAAAATTAAAAATAAAGTTTCAAATACGAGTATATCTTAGATACTACAGTTATTGCAAGTATTATAGTATTAAGGTTTAGTTTTTAGTAAGTAACTTCTGACGATGGTGCTATGTCACCGAAACTGGTAAAGCTGTTATTTATTACAACTCAGCAGTTTCATAGACATCTAAACTTATTGTATTCATTATAAGAAACTATTATTTTAAATGTTCTAAACGTAGCGGAACTTTGAGTGAAAAAATATCTGAAGTCATGACAAGATAGTTGACAGAATTATACCAATTCTATCATTTTTTTATCCAAAGTACATATAAAGAATCCATAGTACAAATATAGAAGCACTCAACATACCCACGCTGAGAAGAAGATCTAGAAGACCACAGGCAACCTGAACTGCAACTTTAAACAAGTATCTGAAAACTCTGGGTTTGACCGAGAATGCAACGCAGGACAGACGGACATGGCAAATGTGTGCAAGGAGAGCCGACCCCAGATGATGGGAAATGGATAGGCTAAAGAAGAGTCCATATATAGAATAAGAAAAATTATTATAAATTGATATTATAATTTTATGCCACATGCTTGCGAAACGATGCTTGAGAATAGCTGAAACGAGCCATTATTTGTTCTATCAAAGACCAAATACTGGTTCAGCTTGTTTTGCTGGCACGTTAACAGCTTATCGTGTTCCGCACCGGCGTACGGGACGTTAAATCAGCGCTGGCAGTATTAAAATTTTACTATTATTTTGTATGCGCTTCAATACGATAATAAAGAGAACGTAAACAGTCGTTATGGAACCGATAAATTCACGTTTATATACGCGAGTGAATTTTATGTTATAAAATCAAAATCAAAATGATAATTATTGTGAATCTGATTTTTAACTAACGGAATTTATTCGTAGTATTTAATGAAATGTTTAAAATATTAATTACTTCATAAATATTCCGTATTGCTTTTGAACTTAATTAACATACTCATATATACACGTATTATACATGCAATATTCGACAATTAACTTTTTACATTAATATTCTCATTTAATGCGTTTTTGTACACCCTTTCGCAGCGTTGCATGGTCGGCACATGCGATCAAAGATTCCCCGACCATTGACATTTACGGTAGGAAATTAGAAGTGCAGTCATTCCCTTTATTAACTTACAGGAATCTATAAAGATTGTAAGTAAATATCGTTAGGTTTCGTCACAAAGGCGATTTTTCTGTAAACCACATGTGTCAATGCCACCACATGTATGGAGTTACATAATGAAAGTTTGTTAAATATATAAGTTTTATTTATGCATCATCTGTTAGCTAAAAGATGGAAGATCCTATATGATATATTAAAATAGGTCAGATAAGTAAATTTATGCTTTAAATACTAGTTTAAAAAAAACGATTGAAAAATCCACGCCGTATGACACTATAATTTGTTTTCCACTGAGCCGTAATGAAAGGATTAATGAATAATAAAAAATAAAAATATTTGAACAGAATTAATGTTCCAAATTTATGGCGTACAGTCTAAATACATTTATTTTGTATTGAAATGGAACTAAAAATGAATAATTTTTCAAGCTCAAAAATCTCGTATTCGATGCAATCGGCAAAATTCTTGTTATCGCAGAAAGTGCAGAGATAATTCAGGGAAGCAAAGATAATGAAAAAACTGTAAAAAGTACATGAAAGAAAAAGTTTTCAACAGAGTATCCACTTAATTTCCTCTCACAATACCAATAACGGCATGAATCGTAAAGAGAATCCTTCTGCCAAGAGCGACCGAGCTTTTCCATTCCAGGGCTAACCGCGGATCGGGATGTTCCTTGGTTCTAGGGCGGAACTACCAGCTCCCAGGGGAACTAGAGGGCGGCGTGATTGATGGAGTTGGGCGGGAGGTGAAGGAGTGGGCGGGCGAATCAGTCTTTGCCACATTCACTCCCGATTCTAAGAAAAATTCCAGGTGAAATGACTGGAATGTTTGACCGATCAAATTTCAGACGCCCACATTCCGAATTCTTCTTTACGACTGTGAACCTTGGCATCTTATCAAATGCCAATGCAGTCGTATAATAGGTTTTGACATCAGCATGGTGTAGCCCTTGCTGACTGGTACCGAAAACCTCGATACACAATCTTTCGTCTCTTATTCCTGTTCACTTGTCATACCTTTATGTGTCCGCCATTTGGTAGTAGCGCTGGGCGAGAACAATCAAAAGCGCGGCAGTTGTGTCCCGCCCATCGGCGAGATCGCATTATTGAGTCCCTATCGATTGCAGCGAAAGTAACGCCATATATCGATCGGAAAAACCAATTTTTATCGTAAATATATGTCAATGTGCTTCTGAAAAAGTCTGTGTTATCATTCTGCTCCTTATTCTGCCACCACGCGACAGAATAACACCTTTTTAGAGAGAGGAGGATGTTAGTTTCAACCGCAGATATCTGCGTAGAATTTAAGGAGTACGATTATTTGAGTTTATGATGAATGACGAGGTGAGAGAGTGGAGGCAGTCTTCCATACTACAGTCAGTGGAAAGACGAAAGTGGACCTGGCTGAAACATGTGTAACTAATGCCGTAGGAGATCATAAAGAACAGCAACTTTTTCTTTAAGCTACAATACAGAATATACTCGGTGGAGCTGATAAGGGATGAGGCGGGTACCAAAGCGGCTGACAAGCTTGGCTGCGGTTCGTGATGCTTATATGCTCCATGCATAGCATGATGAGCCATCGTCAAAAAACTCAGTCATTCGGCTTGGTCCACGCCTTATACAATATATCAGATCTGCTCTCCGTAGATCAGCTAAATACCTTATATGCACAGTTCCCGACAGCTTCCCAAAACGTCACTCGGGAGCTTGAAGAAAATGCAACAGTCGTTAATACTCTCCTGCGACATCCTTAATACACACCACAAACAGGTCCATCTTAGCCTTTTAACCGTCTGTAGTATAGAAGTCTAATTTATCCGCTCTCTTACTTCGTCATTCCACATAAAATCAAATCATGATACCCCATTATTCTACGCAGGTATCTTCTATCAAAACCCATTATACGGCTGCATTTGCTCTTAGAGAGATGCCACAATTCACAACCGTGACATAAGGGACGACACAGCGCGATACATTTTTTTATTGTTAGCAGAACTTTAAATGAAGAAGCATCTTGAAACGATGCAAGTATCATGGTAGTGATATCAGCTTGATATAGCTCCTTAAGGCCTATGCCGTAAAGCCTCGACAAACGATCTTTTGTCTCTTATTTTTGTTCACTCGCCTGACATCTACATCGAATGTTAGTTTAAGTACATAATGTTAAACGGTGTTTGCATACGCCAAAAATAGTTGTTATGACAATTGGATCATTGCCAGTTGGTGCGACTGTCATCTTGGCGGTTGGCAGCACTGACGTGTCAGAGCGCACCGTGAGCTGTCAGTTGGACAAACGTTCACGACCGTTATGGTCATGCCTATATGGCGTGGGCCACAACGGTCTTTTTTTAGCAAGTGTTTGACGAATAAACGTGTATAGTGAAACAGAAACAAGTTGCTTATAATATGAACCTGATTCTGCATTCTCTATCCAGTAAGAGATATCCAAACTTTTAGAGGAGGATATCAGTAGCTAACAATTAATAATTAGGTTTTCAGTCAAAGTGTCCGCTGATGCGGTGGAATCATTTGAATGTGACACTTGGGAAGGAAAGCTACGGACATCGGCTGTGTTTTGAACTGTACTTAGATAACAGATGGACTCGTGAATCTTATATGCTTCTTTGTAGTAGTATCAATCCGGTGGATTGGTTTGCAGCAACAGAATATTGCATCTCGATCTCCATTCCTATCGGTCCTCCGCAACCCTTTTCAGCTCAGCATAAGCGCTACAATTCATGGGCTCGAATACTTGCTGCAAATACTCCCGTCTAGGGCGCCCTCTTCAGTTTCTACCCTCAACCATCCCCTCCACAATATTGTGAAGAAGACCATCGTGGTGCATGATGTGACCAATCCAACGGGCTCGCCTCTCTGAGATGGTTCTCATTAGGTGCCTATCTTCCTTGATTATACTGAGAACCTCATTGTTCGTGACGTGGTCTCCCCAGAAATTTCGAGTATTCTTCTGTACGACCAGATCTCAAAGGCCTCTTGTCTTTTTTTATCACTTTTAGATAAGCACCATGTTTCACAGCCGTACATTAATTTCATTATTGATTAAATTACTCCCATGACTTTGGTTTTTGTGCTGTTCTGTTATTTAACTCTATTTTACACAGCTGTTCTTAGCCTCTGTATATAATCTTCAATAAAGACTGACGCTTGACATCGTTCGCCGTTTTTCTGAAGCGTCACGTGTCTAAAAACCCATAGACAAAACACCATCTGTGTGATGACTGTGAAACTACTTTCACTGTGTTGACTGTCATATTGTTATTGATAGGTATTATTGAATCTGACTTTTAAAGTACTTTTATTGTGTGTACTATCATTATTAAATATGTGATGTGCAACCACTAAGACGGGCAGCAATATATGTGATGAGTGAGTACATGACGCGGCACCAATGGCCTGGAACTCGCTGCCAGAAAGCATAAGAGAACTTAAAGCGGAGGCATCCTTCAGAAGCAGACTCAAGACCCACTTTTCTACTCAGAAAGGCAAAGAAGCTTTTTTGGAATGACCATTCGGTCATTAAAAACCGCTATACAAATTCTGATATAATGATAATAATAATAACAAAAATGTCGTACATACAGCATTTTTGGTTATACTCGTGATGTGAGAGAATGACTAGAATGAGTATGAAGACAGAGATAAGGTATTCCTCAAAAAGCAAGGTCACGGTGCTCAGCCTCTTTGTCAGATCTGGAGACGAAATCGAGGGTTGGGTGGTGTATGGAGAAGACCAGACTGTAGAGAGTCGGAGTGTGAGTTGGGAGAAAGTTCCAGTGGAGCGTGAAAAGATTTCACAGTTGATTTTGAAATGAAAATAGAAATGACTGGGCGGTTTTTTTTTCGCTGCGAAGATTATTATGATTCACTCTGGATTGATAAGGCTCCGTTTGCGGCGGAGTTAATGCCATTTCTATCGCGGTTGAGGAATCTAATAAGCTTTAGTTATTTAAAAGCAGCGCCGGTCAATTATTTTACTTATATAATATATTTATAGATTGCAGGTTATTTTAAGAAAACATTTAAATATTTTTACATTTATACATCATTAAAAAAACTAGAATTCAAATTACGAACTCTCGCAAATGAAAATGGTAACAAGAGCTTATGATTTGAATCCCAGTGCCTTTTTTTTCTCTGATTTTTTAATAACGGAAATGTAATATGAGAGTTTGTTTGTTGTTAATTTGCATGTGTGTATAAATTATTTTGATTGTTCATTATTTTTATTTCATTTTCTTATTAATTATACCTTTCTTTCTTTTTATTCACTAAAACAATTAAGATATATTTTTGGTAAGATTATTTCAATTTAATAGAGAGCTAATAAATAAATTTAAGCAGTTTTTTATTAAACCTCATACACGAGAACACAAACAGTCGGGTATTTAGATGCTCAGCTTGGATACTGCATGTGGTAAGCGTATGTTGTATTATGTTTGTGTGTTTATTGGGTAGATAGCGAGTGTATATTTATCTGGGTCTTGAAATAATCCAGATTGTATGAAGAATGAAATGCAGATACTAAAAGACAATGCAAGAACTTATTGGTGGAATTAAAGAAGGAAATGTGTTGAGTGTAAGTTCTAGGTTGGCATTCATCACCCGCGTATGGACGTTTAACAAGTTCGTTAATGCTGCTGAACTCTGCGTGTATTGTTCCCATACTCACTTACGACAGTGAATTTTTGGCATCTTACCAAAACCCAATGCAACCATTGAGGTTAAGTTTCGAAAGAAAAAGCTTTCTAGAATTATAGTTTAACTTTTAAGAAATGATAGGGTGCGACAGAAAATATGACAGCATTTTATTTAATAGTCGATTATTGAAAGACGGAGAAAAACTTGGATGAATTATATATGCCATATGAAAATATAAACTGCGATTGCGTTTTCTTTTAACTTTCAGGCTCCCGCCGTTTTAGAAGGTTGTCGAGAATTATACATAGAATGTACTCAGCAGAGCTCTAAAAGTCAGAGCTGACCGCATTCCAAACCATAAGACTAGTCAATTTATGACAAGTGATAAAATTAATTTTAAATTCTTAATTTGTAAATTAAGCCTCACCGATAGTTCAGACTACCCATGTAGCTCTTTACAGGACGCTGAACATGTTCTGTGGTATGGCCCAATATAAGAGTTAAGTAGGAAAAGGCTCTCTAGCGAAATTCAATAGTTAACCTAACTTTTAAGTGTAATTTTATCAGTAATTTTTAGTCTAGTTAGAGAAACGAAAATGTAATTATAAAAGTTTTTTTTTTTTAAACTGAAAAATCTTTCCTGAAAAAAAATCATTCAACGGTCTGAAAAAAATGATAGTATAACTTTTCCTGCGTATTGTGCGTCTTTTTGTCTGAGTCACCGCAGATTATTGGTCGGTAAATGTATTGTATGATCGGTTTTCCGGTTTCTACGCTCGAGAGACCACAAGAAATAGATTTATGGGCTTAAAGGGAGCCTAGCCTGGTGAAAAATCAAATATTAACAATAGCTCTGGGGCTGGAAGAAATGCCCATTGAATTGATCGTAATATATTTTTAATGCTCTTACATTTACAGCGAACGATCTTTTCAATGTTACTTTCATATCAATGATACGAATTTTTTATTGTTGTGTTAAAGTGTGCGTTCACATCTCAAATGACTATAATAAAGGTTCTCATTTTTCCAGTCAAAATCTTAATACAATTTCTTTAATAATTTTCAATACATTGGGTAGAATTTATATTTGATAATGAAATGTTTAAAATTTGTTGGTAACAATTACGGTGGGAAAATAAAATTATTTGTATTTAAGAGGTACGAGTTTATTAGGTGATTGTGATTTAAATTTGTCATATTTTATGTTATTTGACTAACCTAACCTAATCAAAACTAACTTTACCTTACCTGATGTTGGGGCTTTTGGGTTGAGCCATATGTGGTGAACTTTGTTCAACCAATATTTCGACCGCCATTGCAGGGGTCTTCTTCAGGATTAATAATTTAATTAATTAATAACTTGATTTGCCATGGAGATATTAATCAATAACGCTCATAAAAGAAATACATAATTTGAATAAACCAACTCAAAACAAAATAAATTATTAATCCTGAAGAAGACCCCTGCAATGGCGGTCGAAATATTGGTTGAAAAAGTTCACTACACACGGCTCAACCCAAAAGCCACAACATCAAATCTGGCCGTGAAAACCTTAGAAGTTATTTACCTTACATGTTTATAATCTTACAATCATTTTGTTCTGAAGATATAACTATTTATTTTTAACGTATATATTTTTTATTACGACCAAAAAAACATTTTTTTTCTGAAGAAAAGTGGATTGGAACTCTGATAAGAAATGGAATCAAAGTCTTGTCTAATTTTAATTAAATATGATCACTGGGTCTTTTGATGGCTAAGCAGATTTGACTCTTGCATTAAATAATACACAGGTATATTATATTAATTGTGTTATTATTAGAAAATATAATTCTCTTCTGAAATAAATAAACATTTAATGTCTTTTTTTTGTTTCAGATATAATCTGCTGAATATAAGGTCAGTATTTTTGGAATATTTCTTAATTCTATCATATTTTTCTAAATTCAATTTTCAATCTTTTTATAGTTTTTTAGGTAAACATGTCTATACATAACTACTACATCGAAATATAAACGTAAATGTTTCTATTTTTAAAATCAGGTAAACCGCTAATATGTCAACAGTGTCAAATAAACGTAACGTATCAAAATGTCAATCAAAAATCTGCGAACGTGGTCAAAATATATTACATTTGGCACAAAACTGAATTTATTTTAAGTCACAGACTAAAATAACATTATCTTAACATTTTTAATCTAAAATATAAATGTTCGAGTGTACCAATCATAAAATATTGAAATTTTAGAATTTTTATTTCTTGTATCACAATTTTTAAATAAACCAACTAAATTTAAATTTCATGTTGGTGCAACTGTCATCTTTAATTTGCATTTTTGCTGAGATTGTCTTAGCGGCGCTGGATGTCACAGTGTTCCGGCAGTGGACATTTAACTTTCGTCCGGCCGGCGAACGCCATACCGGTCGGACGAAGAAATCAAGTCTATAATAAAAATAAATGCGAATTGTGCTTCAACAAGTTCATTGTGTTGTTAATCTGTTCCTGCATCCTTCCTCCACGCGGCCACGTGACGAATCCGCGACTTGTCGTCTTTAGACGGGGGATGTTATTATATATAGCTTAAAGTAAGTGCCATCGTTGATTTAAAAAATAACTTTAAAAATCCGATCTACAAATTAGCCAAAGATATGCCCCGGATACTACATCTATTCCCTCTTCAAGTACTAGGACTTCTGCTCTGGAGGTCCAAAAACGAGGAATGTACAGTGAAAGATGATTGAATTAAGTGGCGACAGTTTATGACGCTCATATGTTCAAGACATGGAACAAATACGGGTGGAAGTAGAAACCATCTATGATAATAAATATTAAGCAAATTTGTAAACGTTTGAAATCGATGAGGTGAGAAAATTTAGTGGTCAACGTTAAGAACAATGAACTAAATGTAGTTATACTGCCTGTGGTTCGAATACTCAATGAAACTTTAGTATACAATATATTATATATAATCGTGTCGGAAACAACAGGGTCAGATCCTGTCTTCTCAGAAGTGGGCGACGTCGATGGCGTTACTCTTGGCCATTATCAGGTCTTCCTGGGTGCAGCTACTCGGACACAGCGCACACTCCAGAAGGTGTGACAGGGTCTGCTACACGCCGCAGTCACATTCAGTCGGTCCGCTGTAAAACTGACAGACTTTCGTTTGTGTCCTCGTCTTGCATACTCCGGTCCGAAATCTGTTACCATATATTAATAATTGTCCAAAATTTAAAAAACCTACACTAGTAGTACTTAAATTATATAATCAAATTAATAGTCTCATTCTCAAAATACTTGTAAATGTATTCATTTATCGTATTTTTTTAGCGATTTTTTGAATAAGCTCTATAAATACGAAAAACTTTTATGGTTTTATATGAACGCGATATCTTTAAACGCTCTATTCAACTCGGTCCATTTATTTTCATGCGAGTCAAGTGAGTATAAAGAAGAAGGCACAAAGTTTCAGACCGCCTTGGTTATAGAGATGCGAGGTCTTGCACTGAGGCTGAAGAAGTCTGGAGCGGTTTTCAGTTTTTCAGTTTCAGTTTACGTTAGATGTTGGCATTGGTTGATGAAGTGTCAGTTGGGTGTGACGGGAAATGGGAAAGTATAAAGATAGTGATGTTAGAAAAGCTGCGTATTATTAATATTAATAAATTTTACAAAATTTATACTGAAAGGGTAACTTAAAATAGAAGACTAATGAAAGAAAAAGGTAAATGATATTTTGATAAAAGGTAAACTAATGTACTTAATTAATAGATAAAAATTTAATATGTATTGTTTTAACATGGATCATACTGAGAACTGTTTTACGTGATGGATGACTGCAGTTTCGTGAAATATGTTTACTTCATCAGTTCCAACGTGCACGTAAATTCACAAAAATACATTTGTCCAACGTTAAAACAAGATTTCAAACTCTTTTCTATTTGTAATCTATTTTTTTTCTTTTCAAATTTCAAACTCAAAATTTCAAACTCTTTTCTGAATGTAAAAAATATTAATAAAACAGACTAATAATAACAACAATAATGGATTACAAGATTCATATGGAAAATAAATACAAAATCGTACTTGTAATTTTAATTTTTAGTTATTTTGCATTTCTTACATTAACTGCCAAATTTTTTTTTATATAAATTCTAAAAATTTTTTTTTACTAAGCCCCGACCGTCCAAATTATTTATTTTCACGCTCTTCTTACTGTGCTTAGAACTTCCGTGCCCTCCGATGTTATGTATTTATTATGCCATATGAAAATGTCATTACAAACCCGCATAAATAAAAATATTGCTTTGATTGACTATGGTTGATGTTGAAATGAATCAATTTTCGTAATGTAAGTATCTAAAAATGATAAAATACTATCGCAATTAGCTGCTATAACTGGCGCATCCAACAATTCAATGCGTACGTTCTCACGCGGACAGTGGAATTCATACTGACCGCTGTCCGCGTGATCTGGCTCATGTCTGCATCCACTTGCGCAGATTCACCCAAACATTGGAAAACGTTCGTGTGTAGGTGAGTCTATCCTCGATTATTCCAGAAATGATTTATTTCTATCGCTACAAATGAATAACTAAACGATATTATAATTCTTTTCTATCTATTACATTTTTTATGGATATTCTCATTATAAGAGTCGATTTGTAGTAAATACACTCATCGTAAAGCAAAGGTTAAATATTATTTTCTGGGATTTTTATTTCACATTTAAAAGATATTATTATATGTTAGCACATAAATAATATTTTTTTTTACTTCTTCATTTCCAACACTATTTCACCGCTTATTCATTGAAACCCACACTAATGCACTAGCTCACATTCCAATATATTAAACGATACGCGTGTGAACCTTGGAATATGTGAATATGAAGTAACATATTTTATTTCGACTTATTCCGCACACACCCTCCGCACCGCAGTTATTAAAAAAAACTGATTTATATCTCGCGGGATTAAATTTTTCCTCCGCAAAAAAAAACTTTTCATCTAAATTACGCAACCGACAGTGTCAGATAAAATATTTATACATCAACTTTCCGTTATTTCTTATTCCTGACGCCGCACTGAAAAAAAAACGTGAAAAAATGAGGCTTTTCCAGATAAATTGCTCGGTACTTTGAAATCCGATAACTTATACGATTCCCTCTCTGTGTAACTTCTTGTTTTCCATAATAAAAAAAGGGGAAAAAGTTTTCGGTAAAAGTTTCACAATTAAGCCGCAAATTTTGGGGCTCCAAAAAGCTTTTCATTTCCACGGGGCTCTAACGAGCTGGCTTGTGAGGTCCCGAGCTTTATTTCGAGGTTCAAAAGTTCAAAACCATCCCTTTTTGAAGATACGCCGCGGGGTAATTTTAGCCGCAGCTTATTTATTCATTTTTAAAACACTCATTACGATTACCCTTTTAATACGTTTCATGTTTTCGAATCCTGTATAATGAAAAAAAAACAGACAGAAAATTGGTTTTTCTCTATATTTAGTAAATGTATTTGGAGTCAATGTCACAAATAAGAATCAGTAAAAAAAAATCTTTTCGTTTTCCCTGACAATTTTACTTTAACATTATATGAGTATAAGTTGTTAAAAAATATTAATTTATTTTTTAACAAAAACGGTTTGAGGGCCACTCGAAAAAAAAGAAAAATTTACTTGTGTGAAATCCACTGAAAAATATAAATAAATTCGATTCCAAAATGTCATAATAACAATATCCGGTGTGAAACATGTCAACGGATATTGTATTTAAAAAAGTAGGAGCTTTCAAGTTCGACGTAAAAATAAAAATAATAATACATTTTTTGTTATCCTAACGATTCAAGATCTTTTATATGTGACTATTTTTTTATATGCTGAGCGAAAATATTAGATTTTAGACGCGATTCTCATAAGATCGAAAAAGTTAAGAAATTTCGGGGAATGACCAAAACTCGGATGTGTTACCACATTGTGTCTACCACATGTCGTAAGTTGCTATGAGCTGCTAAATATAATCGAATAGGCTTCGGAAGCGTTTGACATATCATTTGATTTATTATTATTTTTCTGTAGAAATTTACCAAATTAAATTTCGGATACTATAGATGCTGTATCATCTAATCTCCGAGTTCTGCACTTGGATATCATATATGTTCCCAGATGGAGCTTCTAGTACGAAGGTGTTTGCATGTTCAAAGGTAACTGATATAACTGAGTGACGGTATGTTGTGATGAACATTACACCACTCCACCACCAGCAAATGGAATGGTTGATTTCATCTTTGGAATACAAAGTGGGAGTCTAATATTTTTTAAATAAAAAAGAAAATTTACTGCCTGAATTTAAATTCGTTTGATTCATGTCAATTCTTTGTGAATTACGAGCTTCGGAAACTCGTACTGTCGACTGGGGACTCATAACTTGCGAGTGGAGCTTTTCCAACACCCATAAATACATTTTTAATATCGCCCTTTCAAAATACATCACAACATTCTGCAGCGTTTTATTTTATAGCAGTCACACATTATTTTTTATTTCCTCACAAATAAATGTACGAAGAGTCTTTCGAATTTCAGAGAACCACTTAGATGAAGACTTTGCAAACTTATGCGAAACCGACGGTCTGATACAAAGTAACTGTCGGAAGGTGAATGTGTGTGTGTTGTGATTGGATTTGTGAGAAGAGAATTTTTATGCGTGTTAGGAAGTGATCAGATAAACACAAACATTCCGAACATAAAAATAGATAATACACTGATATTGTGACTTTTGGGCTTAACCGTGTCTGGCGAATTACTTTCTTTCAAATATTTCGACCGCCATTGCAGGGATCTTCTTCAGGGTTGATGACTTAGTTGTGAGTTAGTGTCAGGAGGTAGTTTAGCCGTCAGCCTAATATTGGAATGAAGTAATTCGCCACACACAGCTAAGCCCAAAAGCCACAATATCGAAATCTGGCCGTGAAAACCTAAGAAGTTATTACAGGTAAGCAAGTTAAATTGATATTTACACAATATTGAATTAAGAATGGTTAGTGGAGTTATTTACAAAAGATGGAAGGTTGAGTTTGGTTAATGAATGATTTTAAATTCCTTTTATGAAAATTTCTAGAATTTATTTTTAAAATTATTCAAAAGTTAATCGTAAGTAGTTGAAGTTTGGTGTGGCGGAGATTGAGCAGCGCAACCAGTTGATCCAGTGGGAAACTATGTGCTGATGATAATGGCGAAGACTGTTGCGACAAAAAAATCATGGCTTGGTCCATATGGTCTTCTCCTTATATAGGGCCTGCTGACGCAAACATTGATAGATGCGACAGTAATTGAAGTGACCTCTGTTGACAGCGATTCTAATGACATCTATGGGATATACAACATTAATAGACAAGACATACATGCGATATTTTTTCTTTTCTTTCTTCGCTAGTTTTACACGCTTATATAAAAATATTAATATAATTATAATAGCTATTTGAGACGCCAGCGTTTACAAACGCCATTTTTTATTATTACCTGTCATGTGAGAGCGGATAGTAAGCCAGATGGCCGATACGTGGATTTCGGTTGCTGTGTTACTGCATCGTCCGTCTTCTTGTATTTACTTAAAATAAATGTCAATTAGCTTTTCATTGAGCTCTTTGCTTTGGCGACCTGCTCCTCATCCATCCAACATGTGTCTTGATGACAATTCCAGCGATTTGGAGTTGCCTTTATTAGACGGGAGATGTCACTTCTGACAGAGCGTCAAGATGGCGAGATAGCTAGAAATGTATGTGTCAGGAACAGACTCTTAGTAATAATAGTAGTAGAACGTACTCTTGAAGAGATCAGGAAAATAAAAAAATGCTTTGAAAAAGTAATGCTTTTCTTTTTACAGTTTTATACTCTGCAGCTTTCCCTTAAACTGATAAAAAGATTCGAAAAAAGTTATGAAACTTACACACTTTCCTAGCATTTTCAATTCGATCGAACAAATCTCGTGCATTATCCGGCAAATCTGTTATTTCACACAACTTTCGGGGAGCTTTTTTATCTATTTCATACTCTTGAATAACTTTATGGGTCGAAAATTTGATATTTTCTTTTATTCGGGCGTTTTCAGAGCCTCCGATACGTCGCCTGGCGTCTTCAGACACATTTATTTCACTTTGTATTGCTTTTTCGCTATCATAAACACCGTATTTCCCCTCCTTTATGTAATCATATTACATAATATTGAACACGACTTGTATCACGGGGACTGAATTCTTTCAAATATATATATACGTAAACTCCATATAAAACAGATTTAAATTCGTTTATCTACAGTAAATCATTTCGCTCATATTTTTTTTCTATTACGTGCGTTTTACTATTTTCTATTAAATAATATTGGGTGATTCTAACACTTTCTTCTTCTTCGTGTCAGCAACGTCAAATTATTTTTGCCCAGTATCTGGCAATAACGATAGCCCGTTTGTTGCCTGGCATTAGGTCTTGAGGTGTGCAGCTTGTTGGGCACATGGAACAGGATCTAATGTGTGAGGGGATTTACAGGTCTCCGCATTTGCACACTAATGACTCTCCCTGCCGAAGCATTCCCCACAGTTCGAGATTGTCCGTTGTTCTAACAACTCCGGTTATTTATCTGTTCAGGAATTTCCAAGTCCGATTTCCAGTCAAAGTTCTTGCCAGTTGGGAGGCTTGTATATATAATCGTGTCGGAAACAACAGGGTCAGATCCTGTCTGCCCAGAAGTGGGTGACGTCGATGGCGTTACTTCTGGCCATCATCAGGTCTTCCTGGGTGCAGCCACTCGGGCACAGCGCACACTCCAGAAGGTGTGACAGGGTCTGCTCCACGCCGCAGTCACATTCAGTCGGTCCGCTGTAAAACTGCCAGGAGGGTAGGCTTGTATTTTATTTTCTTTGTATGTCAATGTAAAAAAAAATGTGGTTCTGTTGGTTGAATATTTTTTTTTATTACTTTAACATTATTAAATATTTACTTTAACAATTCATGTTTGATAATTTAAAAAAAAAATTGGTACTTTTTTCCACAAATATGAGCGTATAAAAATAATTTTAAAACTGTCTAGGTTATTTTTCCTTTACACAAATAATCTGCACACAAACCGTAATACTTCGTTTCTAGTTATTGCCATTAGAATAATGACAGTTTTCAGTCTATTTTTCAGCGTCCAAGGTAAATTAGCCTCAGTAATGAAAAAACAGTCCTCAGCAAACTGAAACACGGGCAGAACTAACTTCATGTAAATTAACTAAAGGCAGAGTCAGCGAAATTACTCTTGAATAAGTGAGCCTGTTTTTTAGTCTTGTTATTTCAGTAATTATTTTCAAACCCTCTGTATAGGATGAAGCTCCACGCTTGAAGTCGAACGAAGCTCTTATTCATGAAAAAAAAACGTATTTGCAAAAGTATTAGAATAAATATATATATTATTATCATATTTTTGAAGAAAGGTTGAAGACAAGCCTTTATCATAAAAGCAATACAATTTTATTTCTGAAAATATTCAATCAAACATTAGGAAACAATAGAAAACAAAACACTCGAAAAAATTAAATTAAAATGTGGTTCGAATTTTATTTTCAATACATTTCTAAAATATATTTACCTTTTATGTCATTAAATCATCTCTTACTAAGTATGACAACAATCCTAACTCACTTTTCATTTGAGAGTTGTATCAATTTACAGTTCACGATATTATTCGTATTATTTATTAACTGTTGAAAAAATTAAAACATATATTAATGAATTATGAAAAATTATAATTATAATAGATACAAAGTATAACCTATTTATTTCGATTTTTTCGATCGATAATTCTCGGTGGAATTCTATTATATCAGATATAAATAAAAGAATATTAAGATTTCATCCCACAATATATTTGTAGACATGTTTCAAGTGCAATTAATCTATTGATATAAATTATTATTGTTTTTTAATGGCCCTTATACATTATTGATTTCCTCATCACACAATTCTTATCCACCTTCTCACTCACTCCTTTCTTATATACCAACAAAAAAAATATAGCCAACACTCAATGGACTATTTGACTTGAGAATGGTGACTCGACGTGGCCAAAACACGTCGTCTACAAATATATTGTGGGATAAATTCTAAATATTCTTTTATTTGTATCTGATATTACTTATTTGCTTGTATATTTTTTAAATACTATGAAATTCTTATGCAAAAAACGCCTTTTTCAGATAAAATGGGAAAGGGGTAATGCCACCCTTTTCTTTTAAATATTAATGAGGCTAATGCGAAATTAATGACCATTGAAAAGTTTCTCTGAAAAGTCATGAAGACCTGAGTTATTAGTGCCGGCGGACATCTTGCTGAAGTTCAAACGGAAAATTTCAGCTGAAATATTATTATGCATTATTTCGACGTTGAATGCAAATTTTTCCTCCCGGTGACATTATTTTTTACGATAATTTAAATATGAATAAAGCACTTGCGTTTTGAATATTTTTTGATGAAGAATTGAACTTTTC
Source organism: Glossosoma conforme (assembly GCA_022606575.1). Lineage (NCBI taxonomy): Eukaryota > Metazoa > Arthropoda > Insecta > Trichoptera > Glossosomatidae > Glossosoma > Glossosoma conforme. Next base: position 1,145,768 of record JAGTXR010000044.1, read on the forward strand.
AATCGGTAACATGACGCATTGACATTTTCATAATATGACTGTATTGCCAGTTATTTATACGACTGTAAATTTTTAAACATTTCACCAAAACTCAGAGCAAGTATTAAAAGGATTTTTAAAGCCAATATCTGCGTAGATTAATTAGGGTATATTGTTTTGATTTTGTGAGGAATGGTAAGTTAAGGAAGCATACGAGGCAGTTTTTCATACTAAAGAGACGAAGTTTTACCTGGCTGGGACATAAACTTCGGCTGCTTTTTCTTGAAGACCCCAGCATAGCGCCGTCCTGAAAAGCTGTCAAGAATTAAACATAGTATATACTCGGCGCAGCTTAGAGAGGCAAAGCTTGCATGTTCCAAGCAGATTCACTTTCTTCTCTAGACCAATTGTAGTATAGAAAACTGCCTTATTTGCTCTCTCACCTTATTCCTCACTAAATGAAAAGATCGTATCACCAGTTTTTTACGCAGGTATCTCTATTAGCCATAAAAAGGACGATACAGGTGCTGTTAAGACGGCACTATATCTTGATCACATATATTAACAGGACAAAAAAATAAAAAATATACGATTTCAAAGACTGCTGTTTAATTGAATCTCAATGGCAGTAAACTCTCTGGCAATAGACTCTTAAAATATGATAAGAAAGCTGACTACGAGTATTTATATTTGCATTACAAAAAGAAGTAGAAGTATAGCTAAAGACCTTAATTAATAAAGATTGAGTTAACATTATACCTGTTTGATTTTTTGCCTCAATTAAATAATGTGTAAAGTACCAAGTTAACACATGAAACTCTCCAAAAGCAAAACTTATTTTAAGCTTTTGACACACACCAGGAATATTTATTCCACTTCGCATTTATTTCCCGCTCTAGTGCCTGCCTGATTATTTTAATCGAGTTAATTGTATGAAATTAGGAGTTCTTCGTAATTAACTGAGTGTTTATTAAATCCCCGCTCTTGTCAAACCTTGTTCTCATGTACGTGTACGTTTTCTCTCCGAGTTGCCGCCTTATTTCATATACGTTTACTAATACACGCACGTTCTTCATGCGGGTTTACTTTCATCAAACTTTGCACGCGTTACGACTGAAATCAACAAATAAATTCAGCTTTAACATTGAGTGTTTAGTTACATTTCCTTTTATTATTTAAATTGAGTTTTTTTCAATCATATTTAAATAAATATATGATTAAATTATTTCGTAAGTGAAAATTAAATATAAAGAACAGTTATTTTCTCAAATCAAATATTGAAAATAAAGAGCATATTTTGAAACACATACATTTCAAAAACTCAATTTATCGTGAGTCAAGAATTCAATCATTTTTTATCTTTCATTTATTTTAGGTTATTTTGTATTTTTTTTTTGTATCGATAATTCTTGTGGAATTATATAATAGCAAATATAAATTAATGATTTTTTTGAAATTGTACATTTTTTTTTTCGAAATCTAAGCCTCACGTATTGAATTATATAAACTCTCACACTTCCTTGTTTAATTGACTCGACACTGGTTATCCGACGTAACCGAATCATTGTTGTCTTTTAATAAATATATTGTAAATAATATTTTACTTTTATTTGAAATTGTCTAAATATCCAATGAATATTATGTAATGTCAAAAAAAAAAAAAATTAAAACTAATTTGTAGAAAATCGTATTTTTTAAATATATGTATTCTTTTGGAGTTAGTTTGTAAGAATAAACTTCTTCAAAAATCGAAAGTCCATTACTCTTATTCATTTTATTCTACGATTCGAAATCAACGCGCAAAGATCTCCCCTTCACGGGAGTCGACTTCTTTACGGTGGCATCCGATAACGTGAAATTTTCAAGTAAAGCGCTTTTCCGATGTAAATTATTACGTGACGTAAAACACTGAAAAAATGCGAATCTCTTCCTTTGCGACAAAGAAAATTTTGCAGTAACAGATTCACCGCGTTTCACACATTTATCAATAATTTATTCAAAGAGTTTAAAATATATATTTAAATAATGTATTTTGGATGAAAAACGTGGTACATTATTAAAGTGATTTGCATTTTCTGGGAAAAAGATATTTATTATTCTCAACTAAATTATAAAACATCAATAAAAAACTTACGACTGGTTGCGTTGAAAGAAAAAGTTTCCTGACACATTTTCCACCATGCTGCCATGAATAGTCGCGTTGCACTAAATTCATGGACATTACTTCTAAAATGAATTATCGTCCATTATCAAAGTAATGCCTCATTCATTGTTACCAACTTTCTGGGCCTGTAAAACTGGGTGGTCCCCCAGCCCCATTTAACACAGATTATTCGGTCTACCTGGGAGTACAACCCACCTTCCAGAAATTTAGACATCTTCTCAAATGTTGATATATTCCACGCGAGTAAAGCCCAGTTCAGACACGAGCTCAACGAATTTGTAAGTGGAAATAGTTTCTTGGAGTCTTCTGTTTAACTTTGAGAGTTCGTTGCTTCTTATATATTTATGTTAATTGTTACTTTTTTAATTATTGTACTAATTTACTGTTTTTAATGTTGATTTTTCAATTTTCAAAACAAAATAACCAAGTTTTAATATCTTTTAGTTAATAAATTCAATTGAATTAAGGTTCCGATTTTGTGTGACGTTTTATGTATTCGAAAAAAACAAAAAAAAAACAGTGACCCATTAGAAGGCTGGAATATTTTACTGGATCTGAAGGCATTTAAAAATTAAGCAAACATACCAATACTCGTTTCATGGAAATGGCTGAAAATAGATTCACATTAGCAGATACGTGATTTTTTTCCAGGATATCATATAACCAATTATTTCAGTTCTGTACTGCGCCGAATCCTGAAAAGTTTTTATTCAGGACCTTTCAGTATAGGGGTAAAGGTTTCTCAAATAATTCTTGTATCAAAAACATATTTTTTAAATCGTCATAAGTTGCTTGCTCCATACCAAGCCATTAAATTATTTAATTTAGGCTCTCTTGCTGCATGCAATGATCATGTCCCAGTCAGTTCTATTTTGGTTTTTTAATCAAATACATTGTTAAAGATGTTTCATTCGTGACACATAATGCTATTAGTCAAAATATTATTTATCATGTAAGAAATACATTTTTTTTTCATTCATCAATTGATAATGTTTAAGTACACTTTTAAAATACTTTTTAAGTTTTTGACTCGCTTAAGCAGTGAAATGAATTAGTGGTTAATATTGAATTAAATAGATAGATCATCGGTTTTCTATACCTTGTTTAAATCTCACGTCCAATGTTACTTTTTTTCTAATTCATTGCTAAAAAGTCACGACGATTGTAATTGTTACAAATATATATACGTTTGTATCAATTTTTTAAACCTATTCTACAATTTTAATTTTGATCTCTTTGATTAAATTTTTAACAGCCGATTTCTCATGTTGACTTAATGATATAAATAAGTTGTAGTCTCCGAGTCATATTTTGCATGGCTTATTGATAGGATTTTTTCTAGCGAATCGAATGCTTAGCCAAACGTTTTAGAGTCCTATACCATTTGATCAATAAAGGGCAGCTTAAATAAATATTTTGAAACATTCTTATTCTAAGGAGGGTAGTTAAAAGTAATGTCTTAATTTTTGTTTTTTTATATTACAATGTTATTTATAGTTTTTCATTTTAATAAGAATTACTTTAATAAGGTGACAGCTGTTGTCAGCATATGTTTATTTTGGTCATATGTTTTGATAAGGGTGTGGGTATGACGTGAAAAGAGAACATTTTGGGAAACCTCTCACAAGGCAATCTGCGTTCTTGTGGGCTAGAAATCCAAAGGTCGTAGTATTACGAGTACCTCAGGGAAATCCTTTGAGAGAGAACCGCGTTGTAATTTGAGTTTACTCCGTTGTTTATATTCAGACCCTAAAAGTGGCAAAATTAACGTAAACTATGTACAACACAAGATGCAAAAACGTAAATCAAAGCATATTATAGTTTTATATTTGTATTTTTCCAATGACAATAACCCATTGTATATGCAATTTTTATTAGATCAACGAAGTTAAGCAACATTGGGCGCGTACCAAAACATAAATGGGTTACAGCTTGCTTCTACATGCTTGTCGCTGTGTGGGTTGACCTACTGCATAATACGAAAAGGGCTAAGCGTCGGCACCGTTGAACTTATCATTTGATCTCTTTAAAATATCCAATTAACAAATCACTCAAAAGAAACTTCGAATACTTACTACAGATACAGTTTTTAAAAGTCTTTTAGAGGTCTTTGTGAACTATATATGTTCCGAAGTGGTACTTCAGACGCAGAGATGTATCAGGACAGAATATTTATGTCGTCATTGTAACATTATAAATAGTGATGGAGAAGTATGCTCTTGTCTCGGGTAATCTACTAAATACACGGAGCCGCAAAAAAGCTGACGGTTTGATTGCTTGAGATTACAGAAAAACCTTAGATCTTTTTTAGAAAAGATCTGACGTTTTGATAGTTCTATAAGTTAATACTGTCCATGTTTTGTCCCAGAACACCTGTGTTCCAAGAGAGGTCTTCATGAAAACATAGACGGTTCCAGGGAGCCTCAAGGTCAAGAGCCCGTGAACTTGCATAGACCGCGGCTGTAGTATCAGAGAAATATTTGAGTGTTAAGTGATCAGAGTTTTTTTTAGGAGATCGGGTGATCAGCCCAACGAGTCCTGGACATATTTTTTTTTTGTTCTTAAGGGTTGGCTCGACCCTTCTGGGGGCATGTCAGGAGCTTAGATTTAATTAAATCAATTTCATCGGGATGCGAACTGACGGCCTCTGAGTGAGAGGCAAATGCTCTAACCACCGCCCAGTGAAAATTTATGTATGCATATACTTATTATATCTTTATATATTTAATTATTTATTTCATCACCCTTGATTAAAGTATATTTTTTCATCAATTAATCATGTTATATATAATAACATGTTTAAATTTGGCAAATAAAGCGTTATCTCAAAATACTCGTATATACGAGCATATTTAGATATTTTGGGGCTACAATAAAAGGTGACTGCCGTATTCAAGAATAAGTCGGATTTGTCCTTTATAAAGAAGAACAAGTTGTTAATCGTTGAAATACCTACGTGATCTTTATAATACACCTGGTTTTTTTGAAGCGAGATCGGCTTTATACTTATTACTTAAATAGAGATAGTTAATACTGTACCCCACTAAAAAATTTAACAGTTTTATTTATTTACAAGTATCATTGATCGATATAAAACATGTAAGTTAATAGTTGTGGTCTTTGTAGAGCAGTCTTGGGCTATTAATCTAGTGCAGTAATATTCTCATGTCTCGGTGAATTAATGAGTAGGGGAACCCAACCTAAGTAAGCTGAATAATCCGCACAGGGAATTAATACCCTATTCTTAGTGATATAATGTGTAAGCAGACACTCAGTGTAATATTTACCATAAGACGATGGTGTAAGGTTAACCTTAAGCCTTCAATATCCTAACTAAACTTCTGGCAAACTTAACCGAATGTAGTTACGTTGATATTGTGTATTGAATTATGAAAAACAAGTTAAAGGAAATTTATTATTTTACGAAGTCATGTAAAAATATCATTATTTTTTCATGTAAGCATATACAGGAACATATGGACAGCTGATGATGAACTCTTGAAGGAGTCTTATATGAGGATTCTATGTGGCTTGCTAAACTATTAACCCGTCAAATACGTTAGACTTCAGCCCGAAATTCACGCATAATTCATTTTTACGGGAAATTACTATGAATGGGTCGTGATCACACGACTTCTTTTGGATATCACTTTTGATATTATTGATATTTAACGTATGTGGGATTAAATAAAATCTTATAAATTTATTAAAAAAATAAAAATAAAATAAAAAATTATGACAATCGTCACAGTTTTTTAAAATGACAGTATTTTTTAATGACAATATTCCTAGATTTAAAAGAATAAGCTTTGAATTTCATTTTAGTATTTCACTTTGAGATCTTTGTATTTTGAAACTTGTTATTACATAACACTTAGCACTGTTTCACTTGCTAGAAGACTGCAGTTTCACGATCTTTGAAAGCTTCATCAGTTCCAACTTCCGTTTCAAGTACGTTTGTGCACGTTGTAACTGATGTAGTTTTCATAAATTGCGTAACTGCAGTCGTCCAGCAGGGAAAGCAGTGCTCAGTGTTATCCACGTTAAAAAAGGCGTAAAATATTTTTTTTATTCAATAAATTATCGATGGTTTTTAAGATTTTTAAAATCCGTTTATTATTGTCTGTTGTATTATTATTAAGCAAAGCAAAATTATTTATTTAAATATATCTTAAATCTAAATTAAATGTTTTTATAATATTTTCAATGTTTTGAGCATTCACTTTGAGATCCATAATAAATTAAAAATATTTATTTATTTATTTACCTTGTTTTCACATAGATCACGTAACAAAAGTTCTCTATTAGGAGACTGCAGTTTCGACTAACTCGTAGTCTTTCTCAATCCTTCTCTAGTTAAGAGATAACTGAGCTGCGTTGTACTTATAAGTGGTGATCTCTTCCTTCATCCTTGCAACACTACCTATCTCCCTCTCCTTTCCTGATAGACACACCCCCACCCCCTCCCCTACAAAAATGTGTTACACCACATATAAGTACAACGCAGCTCAGTTATCTCTTAACTAGAGAAGGATTGAGAAAGACTACGAGTTAGTCGAAACTGCAGTCTCCTAATAGAGAACTTTTGTTACGTGATCCATGTGAAAACAAGGTAAATAAATAAATAAATATTAATAAGTTTTTATAATATTACAATTAACGTATCCTTACTGTTTCAAGATCACCAATGAAAATTTTATGAAGCATACATTTACTTAAATATATTTCTATTACATTTCTCACTCTTTTGTAAGTCATGAAATTTACTTTTAGAGAAATTCAAAAGCTTTAAATTCCGTAAAACGTTTCTCGTTCTCTAATAATGGCAATATTGCCACATAAATTTCAGATAAACTCCAGAGTACATAGATCCTTACTGAACTTTAAGGTTTCCTCGCATATACTCGTTTGTTACTTGCATTTTCTTGAAAACTATCAGGGTGCAATAAACCGTGAGGATGTAATGTATCGTAAAACCTCAACCAATACCCGGAGGTTGATTTATTTTTGTTCGAATATCGGAAAGCCTACATACTGTTACAGAGGTAAAATGTTATATACATTGATATCAGCTTGATATAGCTCCTTTAGGCCGATGCCGAAAAGCTTCGAAAAACAATTTTTGTCTCTTATTTTTGCTCGCTCGCCTGACATGCACATCTAATGTTAGTTTTAATTGTATAATAATGCACGGCGTTTACATACGCCAATTCATCTGTTATGACAGTTGGCCCATTTCCTGTTCGTACCACTGTCATTTTGAATTTGCTTTTTCTGCAGCGATGGTTGGCAGCGCCGAGATGTAGAGCGTGCCGTCAGTTGACAGTTGGAGCTCGCGACCGTTAGGGCGTGCGCCTAACAGCGCGCGCCACAACGGTCTTTTTGTTGCATAATTATATGTCAAATAAACCGTGATAATATGTGAAACGAAAATAAGTTCTTTATATTGTGAACCTGATCCTGCATCCTGTAAATCGATTTTGAGAGGCGGATATCGACATGTACCTTAAATGTTGAGATATTTTAAAAATATATTTCAATCAAATTATTGTTTTAATACGTACATACGAATATACATAAATTTAAAAAATATTTTAATATATTTAGAGAAAATTAATCTATGATTATTGAACTCGGACAGTTTACAATAAACGTTACTTTTGTTCATTACATTCACGCTTACCGCTGCGTCATTATTTCATAATTTTCGAATTAAGATATAAGCACTTATTGTGTTATTTCGATTTAAAACCGACGACAATAGCACATTGAGATCTTGGTTATCGTTAGTTTAAAAAAAAGGTTTTTTTTTATGTAAGCACATACGGGAATATACCGACAGATGATGTTAGTGAATGCTGAAGCCTCATCTGTGGATTCTATTATACTTACCATGTTACATGTGGTTAAACGCTGCATGCAGAGTGTTCATCCGCCTGAGTCATAGATTACAGCCAGACATTCACGCATCATCCTTATTATAACAGGAATTTTACTATGAATGGGTGGTCTTCACGGAAAGACTTTCTTCTACCACAAATTTTGATTAACATGAAATGACTGGTATTTGATGGATCAAATTCACACCAATCAGGGGTATTTTAGAGCTCAAAAACATTTTTTTTAAACTCTGTCGGGGATCAAACCCACGACTTTTGGCTTGTCGTAAGCAAACGTAAAACTTAGGATTTTTGGATGGATACTGTCTGTTGCTAACCGTGTTTGGTTGATTGAGTTAAACTGTTCCTTAGGAGCAAATAGCTTATCCTCTGTATTGACGATCTAATAATCCGACTCTCATTTAAAAATATATTTAAAAACCTCTAGTTTTATTATAGCTTCATGTAAGGCCGTCCGTAATTATTCACAAAATGTACTTGGCGGAGCTTCTGAGCTGAGATGGGATGAAGTGAAGACAGTTGTGGTGATGAGAGCTCAATGGTAGCAATTCGTGACGACCATGTGCTCCAATTAGGGAAGCAGACAAAGAAATGCAAATGACAATATACACACTTATCAATATGTTTCGATTACTTAAGATACCGTTTCTTGAAGTAAGCGATCTCTCCCTTTAGAGCAGTGGTCGGGGAACTTTTTTAACCATTACCCCAAAATATTTTTGCGTGAATCGATATTACCCCAAAATATTTTTGCGTATGTCGATATTACCTTTTCCCCCCATTTTGAAAAGCAGACAATCAATTTATATTTAAATAAACATTATTTATTGAATTAATTAACACGGAAAAGAACAAAAAAGTTACATGAAACTGGTAAGTTTTATGAAATAGCAAACTAGAAAAAATTCCTTATTACCCCAAAACACACATTTGTGCCCCATTTGGGGTAATTTACCCCGATTCCCCGACCGCTGCTTTAGAGGGTGTAGAGAAATCTTTTGGGAAAATCCATGGCAAATGGCAGGTGATAGAACTGTGTGGTGTCAATTTGTGGTGATCATATGCTGCAGATATGGAAAGAAAAAAAATGTTATGAGAATCACGGTATCAGGGTGCAATTAAAAGTGAGGAGGTATATCACAAAACGATTACTGTGAATAACCTTTGCAGGAATTCCCTTAGTGACATCACGCTTATTATTATTTCGATCACAGCGATAAAGATGAAAATCTAAAAATAAATATATTATATTTTCAGAAAACTGACTTGTCATCGTGATTTTCGGTATCAGGCTGCCATGCGGAGCGAGGAGGTAAAAGATATCGTAAAACCTCAGCCAATACTCCGCGGCTGATTTATTTTCGGCCCGGATATCGACAGGCCCACCCACTGTCGCAGCCGGCAAGGGTCGGGATTAACTACTGCATTGGCCTAATAAAACCCCGGCCTATTTCTACCCTCTAACCGTTTCTATACCCTTTCCGATTTATGTCACCCTAATACCTCGAGTAACCGCCACGTATATAGGTATAACGAACAAATTATTTATTGGACTTTCTGCTAATGTGGGTGCGGAGAGGGCGTAATAAAGAACGAAAGAGTTGTTCTGGATTAAGTCAATATTAATAGAGAAAGGTGGCAATAGTAATCATAGTTGACGCTTTTCCGATAAACGGTATTATGTTATTATTCTCTACACTGAGGCTACTTTTATAAAGCCTTCATATATTTCTAGCAGGGACTTCCGTCAGCTAATAAATCTATAATCACCAAGTCACCGATAAAAAATCACAATGAACATCATCTTATTAAGACATTTATCTTATCAATAAATTGGAGAAAAATAGACAACATACCCGAGGATTTGAACTACAAACAGTGCACCTTTGTGTATATTTCTTTAACCAATACCTTAACGACTAGGCCACTTACTCTGCTTCATCAAGCCAAAAATTACGCATTTTTAAAGACTTATACGCTTTATTTACATAAAGTTTATCGTTTTAAATTGCATATGTTTTTATTGTATCAAGGTTATCTTGGAGAATGATGAAATGATTCAGTAACCCTTAAATCAACGTTAGCATTATATTTAATGCTAACAACTAATATATAATTACTATATATTATAAAAAAAATATTGATAATAAACTTGTTTTTATACTTTTTACGGGCGCTTAAACTAAGAACTGAAAAATGAAAAATAATTCAGCTTCAGGTTCAAAATGAATTATTGAACGAAAAACTTTGCGACAGCGTTCGGGTCAGAAAAAAATCAATTTGTAAATAAATATTTAAATACAGTTCGAAATAATAATATTTCATTTGCTTTGTCCCGATGAAAATATCGCTTTAATCTTTTTGTTCGAAAAGCTTTAATACCGCTTGGAACTTTTCTACATATATACAATAAATATATTTTTATATAAAATATACAGTAAATAAAGTATTTAAATATTAAAAAAAACATATGTACATTAATTTTAAATGTACAAATTTGCTTTATAAATTCACATATTGTTTATATGTTTTTTATCAAACTTACCTGAAAAACATTTCATTAAAACGGATATATTTTCAGTTAGACATGGAATGCATCTGAGCAAATATGGAATCAACACGTGAGTGGTTTGAAAATTCGAAAAAAATATTTGATCATGTAAAGTCTTAAAATACGCTTCCGAAATAAATTGTGAATATTTACTTTTGTTCAATTTGATGGACGTGTTATTTTTCTTTATATTTTTATTCCATATTCGATACACAAATTGATTCCACTCAGTTCTGTGAGTTTTCATAGTCCGCGACTTGTCCTGAGAATTTTTTTCACCTGAAATTTCACTTTGCGATTGTTTTTTTATTCAAAAGTAGAAATTCAAAAGCTTAAATAAATGACAGTTGTAGTATCCGAATCGTACTTTTTGGCGATTTTGTTACTCAGAATTATTGATAATCGTTTAAATAAGCCCAACGCTATCGAAGCTTGGATCATTCAATCTTAAAAAGCGACAAACCCGACCAAATAAACGTAAGCAATAGTTTGTAACCGATTCATGTCTTGATCCACATCCGATAGTGCTTTACTTCAAATATCTAGCATCCACCGTATTCTCCAGATCTTGCTACATCCGATTTTCATTTATTCCGATCACTGCAAAATTATTTAAAAGATAAAAATTTTGATTCAATAGAGCAGGTAAAAACATCCCTTTATAAATTTTTCGCATCAAAATCCACGGAATTTTATGCTAATGATTTTAATAAGTTGATAGAATGATGGGAAAAGGTCATAAGAACTGATGGAAATTAAGTAATTGATTAAATAAATAATACAAGTCTACAAAAAATGTTTCATTGTATAAGTAAAAAACGGTCATAACTTTTGCACCAACCCAATAAATAGAGACTAGCTTTTAATGGCATATATCAATATATAAATTTAATAGTAAAATGCCTTATAATAGCAGATGTTTGTACTTTAAAAGACAATAAACAATATAATTGTAATAAAAAAAATCTCTGTCGATTATTTCATTCAATATTATCCAAAATTTTGTTGTTATACTTAACAGGTACATTTGGCATCCGGTCGCAGATGTTTCCTGAAAATTATTTCATGAAAAATAAAAACCCGATAATGTGAACCGTAGAGAAACCTTTGGGTGGCGCATTCCATTTTCTTGTTTTTCATATTGCCACCGTGTCAAAGCTTTTTTCATCATAGCTTTTTTCGAAAGCGCTTTTTTCAGAAGAGCTTTTTGTTGAAAGTTGATGGGAATTTCTGTTCGAAAATACGAGTTATATTTATATTTTGATTAAAATACGCGTAACGTCACTATCTGTTTGAAAAGGCTTTTGCGTTGTTTAGAACAATTGTACCAACCATTGTCGTCTGTTAATTAATTTTAAATGAATAAATAAATCTCAGCCTTTGATCAAAGTCTTAATCTGGTTCTATTTCATAATTATTTCACAGAATACAAGTTAATCAACTCTTCATCTTCCACAAGTGTTTCTTGACTGGAGCATATCTCGCCACAAGCTACATTCACATTATTTATGTGAGCAGATCTCGTTCATGTTAATAACTTAATACGTAAAGTTCTTATCTTTTTTCAACACAAAAGCCCAGTGGATCGTAAAGAATCCAATTAAGAAGTCTTTTTAGGCGTTCGGTAGTCAGAATTATGAATATTATTGCAGGAAAAATTATCTTTCGTCGTTCAAATCTTTGATGCAATAAGAGAACTCTTTTTATTAAAACCATACTTTTCTACAAGTGGAAAAAATACAAAAATACTTCGATAGAAAAAACATACAATTAGGATTTCAAATTCCAAAAAAATAAAAGTTCTAGACAGTCTCTTACGAGCCAAAAATTTATTTTCAAAAAAAACTGTGTCATAATTACATTATTTAAACTTGTATATTAATAAAGTAAATAAAAGCCATACATTTATTAGAAAAAAAGCACTAAAAATAATCATAAATACCTGTCGTTTTAGAAGATTTAAATCCTTTATTTAAACATTTTAGAAGTATGCTAGGTGAGTGATCTGTTACCAAATTTATATTTTAAATTCTCATCTTTCTATTATCTAACAACAGTTTTTAAGGAACCACTTTAAATATGCATATTCTAAATTGAAATTTTTAAAAATATAATACGCATTTTTATACCATTTCAAAATATATTCCTTTCAATGTAATAACATTTGAATATACGGTGAAAGTTGTATAATAAACATATTTCAATTCCTACAGTGCCAATTCATAGAAAAATTCCATCTTTGAAGAAAAAGTAGTTACATTTTATAAGGAACGTCGCCTTTCAATGAAATGAAATAAAAAATGTATTGAATTTACTCATTACTTACAGTTCCTGTAAGTTTTTAACTATTAAAAAATAAAGCCAGCATTAATATTTTTTCTTTTTTTTATTTCCCTTCTTGGAGCATAATATCTCCTTAAAGTTCTGGCAGATTTCATAAAACTTGCTTTGTTTTATGTTAACTCTACATCCCGTTGAGTCACATAATATTTTATTTAAATGCTTTTAAACAGCCTTCTAAAGTGATGAAAGCTCGAGGGCATGAAGAAACAGCTCAATCAACCACTCGACTAAAGCAAAGTGCTGACTTAACAGCGCCTGCATTGTCCGTATTCTTTTGTATAGCTGTTTATCTTGACATGCCACCGAGAGCCAATGCAGACGTTTAATGTAATTTGATAGCAGATTCCTGCGTAAAATACTGTGGGTTCAATGGTTTGACTTTGTGAGGAATGACGAGGTAGAATAGAAGACAAGTTCCATACTGCAGTCGATCAAAAAGCGAAGGTGAACCAGGCTAGGACATGTTTAGGGATTATTTTTTAAAATGCCGCAAGATAGCATAAACTATAGTTTCCTTTCCTTCAAATCGGGCTTGCACCGTCGGCCGATGGAAAATATACATAGAATGTACTCGGTAGAGCTTCGAGAGGCGGTGATGACATAGAATGAGGCAAAGACTATGGTGGCTGACAGAGCTTTGTGGCAACAGTTGGTGAGTACCGTATGCACCATTTATTTATATTGCGACAATTTTCCGATCACAGCTTTTAAGATTTTTTTTTAAGAACCAACTTTTTACACATGTTTTATTTCACATCAAAACTGTTCTAAGATATTTAATTAAACCATCGTAGAGACTTAGAAAAAAACTGCAAAGCGCTTTAAATAAGGCTTTTCTAGGTTGGCGCTGAAGCTCGTCTTCTCTAAAGCCTCCGCTGTAAGCTTTCTCAAATCCTCTTTGCCTAGACTCATCTTGACAGGTTTAAAAGACTGCAGAATCCCTATAAACTAAGCCAGTTCTGGACCACAGTATACTGTGGTAGAAGTTCCCAGGGTTGGGTTAATATACTATTCATAGAAAATATAGTTTTTATATTTAATATAATTCATCATGTGATTGATGTCTGTATTACATTTTCACACACTGATTATTTTTTATATTTTTTTTATAATATCTTTCAATATCAGATAATTGATTTACTAGTATACCAATATTTTTAATAAATTGTGACACCTATCCGATAACCAATGGCAACTCCGTGTAGCTGAGATCGTCATCATGATGCGTGAAGAAAAGATGAAGAGTAGGTCACCAACACAAATAATTTTTCGAAAAGCACAAAACATTCTGCGTTCCTCGCAGGTCCCGGGCTGATTCCAACTGATACCGCTGACATTGTGACAGCACAACCCTGAAATGCAGAAAGTGGTCATTTATGGAACTTATAGCGATCTAGGTAGCCCCATATCTTATGTTACTTATGCGTGCCCGGCGAGCGAAAAAAATAAAAGACGAAATACATTCTTATCACAAATATCGAAGAAAAAATGGCAGGCGTTGGGATTTCAACCGCGAAATATGCACCTCAGTTCTATTTTAATCAATGCGTGGCCCACCATGACCATTGCGTCCACCCACTGAGTTGAGAATTTTAAGTGTTTATATGGTGAATACGTATTATAACCCTTTTTATTTTTTGATACTGATGACATCATTGTCACAAAAAATGATATTTGATGTAGATTTATATGTGTATATCAATTTATTAATTATTTTTGTATTCGAAAAGAACTTATGATTTTTTCCAAAACAAGACATTTTTTTTATTAAGGCCGCATAATTTTTTTTTTTTTTAATATTGGTACACTAGTAAGAAGGCTTGCTTTTCTAAGAGTCTTCAAGCTTTTCGTTTTTTTAATTATTTGCTCGTATAACTGTTACATTACCATTGCACACAGTTCCATTAATGGATACATTTTACGTACAAAATTTCACTGACAAAATATTATCAATTAGTCGTGTATTTCTCTTATACTTAGAGCTTTTCATGAGAATTTTTTTTTACTAGGGTGGTTGCTATCACTTCACACCAGACGCACTACTATATGCATTGCAAAAGTCAAAGTAGAGTACCTCTGTCAAAGCAGAGCAAGTAATGCAACGAGCACTCTCTCGCGTCACGTGATTGCGTCAGGTAAAATTTCCGCTTCAGTGAAAAATCGGAATCTGGCAACTTTACTTATACAATATTCATTTATATTTCTTTAAGTGACTTTGAATTTTTTCATTTTAATTTAATTTTTTTGTATATAGTATTTTATAATTTTACATTATTTAAAGTATGATAAATTTAAACTTATAATAATAAATTACAGCTGCTTTTTCATTAACCATCTGGGCTCACACCATCCTGGAGAACTGTCAAGAACTATACATAGAATCTACTTGGCGGAGCTGTATATACAACACATATATAGCTGAAAATACAACACAGTATTTGTATTATTATTTTTATATTTTAATCATTGAATTCGAGGGGAGGCTCACCCTTAAAACCATTTTTTCAGGATACGAGAACATCGGGTAAATCATTCAATCTGTACTTATTTTTAATATTGACTTGGTATTGATTTAATATTGTACATATTGTAAAAAAAAAACACTCAAAATATGTCTCATATACAATTCTCTATGTTGCCGGGCATAAAGGACGTTGGGAACCACATATGTTTCCAGACAACTTTTTAGTCGAGATTTTTTGAGACATGATAACTGGAAAAACTTAGTGGTAGAAGTTTGTATTAACATCCTCCTCTCTAATTTTGTTCTTGAATTGCGTGGTGGCAGGATAAGAGCAGATTAACAATACTCAGACTTTTTCAGAAGCACATATATATCTACGATAAACTTTACAAACTTCTGACCCGGGCGGAATAACATGCCAGGCCGGCCATAATACGCCCTCGTCGCGGTCGACACAAAACTGAACTGGGCACCGGGCGCCGTGGTCCGTGACACCCACCACCGAAAAAAACGATCTTTATCATTAGTCCTCCTAACGGCATTACAAAATGACAAAACATGCGTGTCCGATGAGCGAACTAAAATAAGAGACGAAAGATTGCACATCGAGGTTTTCGGTACCAGTCAACAAAGGCTATATCATGGTGATGTCAGTATTTACTGAATAATCCAGATATATAACGGATATGAAAGTAATACTTATATACTCGTACATACTCGTATAAAAATCATCATTTTTGTGCTTGGTAACATTTTTTTTTAAAAAGCTTCTTCAAGCGAAATATATACTTTATCACGTAATGTGTTTAATATTCAAACGTAAAACGTGATTGCGGGTCTTATTTTCTACGTTAATTATTTAATCTGGCCCTCTGCCTCGTACGCAGGGGAACTTAAAAGACAGAAAGCGTTGAGTTTTCATTTTTTTTTTTGGTCTACAGCCATAAATAACTCCTTAACCCTGCACGCACCGTAGATGTAACGATAACCCTTCGCTGCCGGCAATCTAGCCAAGTCAGCGCTATCTCCAATTTTACACGAATTTAGGTATCTCTTAACGGTTTTCTTTAAACATTATTTAAGCAAAAGAGCCAGTCTATTCATCGGAGATAGAGTAAAAAAAGAGATTTTTCATGTAATTAAATATACATATACTATACATAAAAAATTTCAAACGAGTCAATTCATTCAGAAAAAATATCGGCAGGAGCGGGATGCCAACCGCGGACCTTTAGAACCAACATTTTTCCCAGGTAATTATACCGCTCGGCCACCGTGGCCATTGCTTCCGCCTGAGCTGACTCGCTTCGAACTTCTATATATGTAATCATCGTATGATAGATGTCGCTATAGTATATATTCAAAGTATGTATATTTTCAAAGTATGTGTTTTTTTTATTTTTTATTATTCAATCAGAATGCATTTATTCACAAGCTTAATATTATAACTTTCCGACAATCTATTTATTTTAGTAAGTACACAGAGATTTTGTAAATTAATTAAAATCCTTTACAACAACAAAAATCACACTTGGGTAAGCCGCTTCATATTAATAAACAATCAAGATCTTAAATTCGTCATTTTAATCACATAATTTAATTTAAAACATATACTTTGCCACTTTCTTTGCATGTTCTTAAGATGACGTTAATTTTTTTTATTCATCATCATCAGCCTGTGTCCGTCCACTGTTGAACGTAGGCCTCCCGCATGAGTCTCCATCCTCTTCGATCCTCCGCCTTCCGCATCCAGGTCACTCCCGCTATTCTTCTTATATCGTCAGTCCATCTTGTAGGGGGTCGGCCAATGCTTCGTTTGCCAGTTCTTGGGCGCCATTCCAATACTTTTCTTCCCCATCGACCGTCGTCTCTTCGACAGATATGACCTGCCCATTGCCACTTGAGTGTGCCTATTCGTTGGGTAGCATCCACTACTTGAGTTCTTCTGCGTATTTCCTCGTTTCTTTCGTTTTTTTATTCATATATTGTATATTCGCTTTCTAGGTGAAGTATATTGTAATTACAAATAGCCACTGTACAGATGTTTTAAATACTATGACCTTTACCGATATTTTTCTTAAATCTGAGAATAGGTTATAAATAGGTTTTTACGTTGCTCCTATTTGAGCACGTGGTTTTTAATTTAACTTAGTTGTATATCTCAGTGGTCAAAGCGCTTTCTTTGCATGCTAAAGTTCGTGAATTTGATCCCAGACGGAGATTAAAAAAAATATTTTTAATCAATTTCTGAGCTCTAAAATTACCCCGGTTGGTGTGAATTTGATCCCTCATCCGTAAAATGCAAGTCATAACTTATTAATTAAAATTGGCAGTAGTAAGAAGTCGTCCTGTGGAAACCACCCATTCATGGTAAATTCCTATAAATAATAAGGATGATGCGTGAATCTTGGGCTGTAGTTTATGACGTTGGTGGATCAATACTCCACATGCAGCGCATTGCTACATGCACTATTGTAAGCGTCATAGAACTCCACAGGTGAGACTTCAGAATTACTGTCTATCGGTATTCTCTTTTATGTGTTTACATAAAAAAAAACTAAGTTAAGTGCATATTTGGATGTTTTTTTTAAATCGTTTTTTATAATATATATAAGTTTTATTTTAAGTTTAAGACATCACTTTAGTATGAAATATTGCCTTTTTTGCTTCCTTATCTCAACATACCTTACAAAATAAAGCTAAACTATCATATCCTCAGTATGTTGAGCAGGCATCTGTTTTCAAAGACAATCCATTAAGAAAATAATTACAGCATGCATTTTTTGTAGTCACAGAGAATCATATTATAATAAGTGATCATACAAACATAGTTTCAGTTTACTTAAAACCTGATATATTAGAGTAAAAATTCATGAAAAATGATTTTCTGAAAATGCGAATATTTCATACAATACTCGTCACAAGCATTACTTCACAGTTTATAGGGTGTCCTATGCAAAGCAGTAGGCCTGGAGTGGACATATTTTGGTGTGGGAGTCTCTGTTTACAGAAGCCTTAATTATTTTGGGGTTCAAATATAAACTGTCCTTATAATAAATTTGCATTATATAGGCACCCTCGAAAAAGCTACGTCAGAGCAAACTTAAGTAGATTATTATTTATAATTTCATGTAAAGTTACAATTGCGTGATACTATTAAACTTAGAAAAACTCACGAAAGACAAACACATGTATTTTACGAACGTTTTAATTCTGAATTGTATTCTCAAATTATATGATTATTAACAAACGCATTACTTAATTATTTTGATTTTTTCGATCGATATTTCTTGGTGGAATTCCATAATATCAGATATAAAATAAAAGATTCTTTAGAATTTATTCCACATATATATAAAATATGTGGAATAAATAAATTCTACAAAATCTTTTATTTTATATCTGAGATTACTTAATTCTCTCGTTATTAATTGAAAAATAATTGAAGTTAAAAAAAATCTACATGGTAAGCTAAATTTTCCGTCTAAACTAAACTGTTCATCCGCAGATAAAACGTTTTTTTCCACATTTGTTTAACATTTGATACAATAAAATCTTTTCACAAATATTGTATAAGGTGCCTTTGTTAATGACTTGTTGTAAGACACGTTTGCAAGAACTTTTTTTTTCCTCAAAAGACTACATTCCAACAGATTTTGAATAATATATTAATCTGAAATTTTAAGGAGATAAGATAACTAGTCTGAAGCTCCCAATGCCTCAATAATGTGACCTAATGAAAACGAAGGAAGCAGAACAAACGGTAAATTAATTATTCTTCTTCTTCTTTAGCCTCGCCATTTATCAACATCTGGGGTCAGCTCTCTTTGTGCACATTTGCCATGTCTGTCTGTCCTGCGTTGCATTCTCGGTCAAGCCCAGAGTTTTCAGATCTTTGTCTACAGTTGCAGTCCAGGTTACCTGTTGTCTTCCAGGTCTTCTTCTCAGCATGTATCTTAGTATCATTTTTATTGTGCATTATGGATTTTTGTGCAACAAACGGTACGTTAATTATTTACGATTGAAAAATATATTTAAATACTTTTTCTGAACCGATATCCCGGCTCTGAAATGACATCACCTAACTGATGTCGTCGGAATACCACGCCTTCCACTAAAAAAACGTCCATATACCGGAATCAAGTTGATACTGATTTACTATATCATTTATCACTGTTTTAAACATGAGTATATTACATAAGTAAGCCTTATAATATTTAAATTTTTATGTTAAATGGAATGATTTTTCTTACATAGCAGATTTCTTGGTACATATTGTTTTGAACTTTGATTCTTTAAATATGCAAAGATTTGCAGAATATTGTAATGATCAGCACCTCATGTGACTGTGAGAATTGGTAATGGAATGTGCAATTCCTCATAATCTGATATTATTATGTAACCTCAGCGACACGGGAAAGGTTCTATCATTGACAAATGTGAGGTTAGAGATTGAATTTTACATACCAACTTACAAATCTGAGTAGCGGCAATTCGCTCAGAAATAAATATCGAAAATAAAAAAATGCTTGCTATATAAAATAACGTTTTACTGGATGAGTTTTTCGTCTTGTTAGTAAACACATGACAGTGTACACAGCGGCATTGTCCAGCTTGTTTTGTTGGATTTAATTTCAGAACGCAAGAAGTTATAAAAATTAGCATTTGTATAACGTGATTTAGTGAGGCGTGTGTGTTTTGTTCATTTAAAATTCAACGTTCTCTTTAGCCACGCTCGGCATAGGAACATACGAAATACTGCCACGATTCACGTGTACGTTTTGTATATTTTCATATTCGTCGTCTGTGTGTGAAGCATACACGAGGAACGAAACAAGGATGACATTAATATTTGGCAAAAAAATATATTTAATAACCCTAACATTTTTGGTGGTAGACGAAAGTTGTCCCATGAATAATTCATGGTTAATGTATGCGGGTATTCAGCAACGCAATTACTTAGGAATCTTATTAATTATGGATATTATATAACATTTTCAGCAATCCTTCATTTTAAATATTAAAATGATATAATTCCACAGAAAATTACAAATGTAGAAAAAAATAGCAAATTAATTATCAGCTTACGGTTAAATACGCTCTTATGATGAACACCTCTATCTTTTGTCCAAGCGTATCATTGAGCATCTTCTTACTATCTGGCTAGTGGATGCCTCTTTTATTAGAAAATAGTCACTGCTCTAGAGCTTTTTCCAATCGAGTCTTCGAAAAGCGAACTCTAGTCACTGCCATTTAAGGCAACCGAGCTTTTGTGGCTTTGCTATTAGACTACTATAGTGATATAGTGATATAGTGGATAATTTTTTTATGTGGATTTATTTTGTAAATTCAAAGTAGTAGATAATCTAAACATAAAACATTTATTACATGAAAAATAATATATTTCTTTACTTTACTTTGATTACAAAAAAAACATATTTTCCAGTACACTGATCACAACTTTTATTATTTCTTTTAGTACAAAAATTAAAGTCAACGAAATTGGTCTAAGATATATATATATATTTTTGAAAATTCAGACACTGAAACTTGTTTGTTAGTATTTAATACTATGTTATCAGTATTTGTTTTGCGTTTTGTTTATGACCGAATGATCATTCCAAAAGCGCTTATTTATTTGCCTCTCTGAATAAAAAGGTGGGTCTTGAGTCTGCTTTTGAAGGAAGCCCCCGCTTTAAGTTCTATGATGCTTTCCGGCATCGATTTCCAGGTCATTGATGCCGTGTAGCTGAAAGTACGATTGCCAAAGACTGTGCTATGACTACCCATGGTCAGCTGCAGGGTGTGTCTATTTGCTCTGGCTGATCTCAGTGTCCCTCCACGCGTACTTATCTTTGAATGCTTGATCAGTTCTGTCAAATAACCCGGTACAGCTCCGTTGAGTGCTTTAAAAGCTAAGAGGCATAGTTTGTACTGGATTCTAGCCGGAACTTTCAACCAATGCAGTCGGTGTAGTATCGGAGTAATGTGACAGAATTTGGGCGCGTTGTACAAAAGTCGTGCCGTTGCGTTTTATAATGACTGCATTTGTTTTAATTGTTTGCCTGGCTGGCCTGCGTGCAGTGCATTGCAGTCCATTTTGGGGACTTAATAACGTATTTACCAAGCTTTTTGTAGCGTTTCTGAGTAAACATCTTTTTACCAACCGTATCTGCTGAAGGTAAAAAACTCTTAGTATCTTAGTAGTTGAATAATTTTATTTTTATATATATAAATATATTTTTAAATATATTTATTTGTGTCAACCCTGCATGTATGTCGTTTTCTACGCGCACTTACACACTCAAACACGCAATAATATACTATAACATAACGTACGTTTAACGTTATTACCTTTTTTCTCATTATTCGAATACCTTGCGATTTATTAAGTACAACTTAGTTTACGAGATGAAAATAAGAAAACAAACAAATATTGTTTAGCAAACGACAAGCTTCATAAATCCAACGTTTAATGCTTATACAAATACATCGAAAATATATCAAGTTGCTTACAAAATAATCTGTTTTTATAAAAATAAAAATAACATGCTGGCATAATTATCATATCGCTTGGTGGAAGTATGAGATGCAGATTAACAACACACAGACTTTTTCCGAAGCACGTTGACATATATTTACGAATATGAATACAACTTCTCTATAAATATCTATATTTATTTCGGCATTTATTATAAAAAAACATACATTCATGGTTAGAAAAATTCGTCCAAAGAATGACAGTTTCCAAATTGTTTACTTTATTACCACTTATAAGCTTAAGAAAACTGTTTCAGCATCAGTGTTTCCTCATTATGACAGGCTTAGTATACATACACTTAAATATACACTTGAAATCTCTTTAGCTTCCTTAATAATATTTTTCACGTGTAGCGTCCAACCAATCTGGCTTATAGTGCTATAACCCACTGCATATGGTAACCAGAATCAATACATATATCAAACATTATTTGCTGAATTAGCGAACTTTCTTTCGAAGAATATATTTTTTAAGAGACTGGGTTATGAATATTCAGCTCACAAAGTTTATGCTAATACCAGTCCATCGAGAACGCGTTGAACAGTTATTCAACCTCTGATTTAACGTGAACGACAAATCAATCAACAGTACTATGGTCGAAAAAGGAACTACGCTCTCTTGTAGCGTCTATTTTTATAAGCCGCAGTATTGCCATTGAAACAGTCAGTGTTACGGCAACCTCACTCTAAAGTGGTCAGGATTGAGTTGGTCCTTTTAAGGATCACTCTTACTAACCGTGAGATAACTTCTATGATATTTAACTAACTAATTTCATAGTTTTTAAATACAATTATATAATTAAGGTATAAATTTTATTTCGGATAACTGATTTTCAAATTATTGTACCGTAGCTTCCTACTTTGGCAGGAAAACGTATTATTTTTTGTTATACTTTGTAATTTTCTTTGTCTTGTTGGAACATATAGCGCAGAGACGCGCGACAGTTCCCCGTTTCACGGGAAAACCATTATATTATTTAATAATGCAAAACCTCGCACGCTCCGGAACGCTTATGGGCTGCCCGAGGATCCAACCCTGATTTTGCAATGTGGGGTTTTTCTTCTGAACCCCAATAATCACGATAACTAACTCCATACTTTATATAAAATGATAAAATAAAGTGAGAAATCCGAAAAAAATGCTTCATCAGATTCTTTTTTCAAATAAGATTTACATCGTTATTTTACTGTCAAAAGACACAAAATATAGCAACAATTTATGGATTCTGTGTCGTTTTATACTTTAAGGAAAGACTAATCAATGTATGTGGAGTATTGTACGCCAACACACTGTACACTCATTGTGAATGCGTTGTGTTCATGGAATGACTTTTTATTATCATTAATTTTCATAAATATGAAATTTGAAGTCACTGACGCGAATAAGAAGAAGTTTAATATGCAATGAAATTGTATCAGTTTTATAACAACCGAGGTATATTGAACAAACATTATGGCTTTAAATATATTGTTTTTAAATTAGTATATTATATCATCTTACAAAATAAAACTTCATTTTATTACTCCATTCCATATTTGAATAATATGATATCGAAAAAATATCCTCCAACAGTTCTGTCAGGTTTCATTATTTAAGCTTATTTTCAAGTCATTTTTGCATCCAAATATCTTTCTGAAAATACTTCCGTTGGCCTGTTTATATGACCATAGCCCTTTAAAAAAAGGCACTTATAGATTATGCTTTTTTGCAGCTTCTTTGTATAAAAGTACATCTCTTATCTTTTAACTGACTGTATTCGTAGTACGGAAACTGCTTGAACCGCTCCTTTACGTTATCATTCGTTATAAATTCAAAACAGCATGTATACTTCAGTATCATACACAAACATCTATTTTCAATTCAAAACCCACTTTAAATACACACAAACTTATTAAAAGATTGGGGTAATACAGACGCTGTAAATACGGCACGTTTTTTATTATTATATCAGTATTTGTATAGCGCATTTTTATGACCGAATGGTCATCCAAAAGCGCTTCTTTGCCTCTCTGAGTAAAAAAGTAGGTCTTCAGTCTGCTTCTATCAATTACAATAATGACATTTAACATAGCGAAATAAGTTTCATAGTCATCACACATATGATTTTTGTCTAAGCACTTATAGTCATTTGACGCATCAGAAAATGGTGGACGCTGTCAAACGTCAGACTTTATTAAAGACAAAACACAAAGGTTAAGAAGAGCTGAGCAAAATAGAACAAATTAGTAGATAAGATTCACGAGACCATTTGTTATCTAAGTACAGTTCAAAACACAGATGCTATCCGCAGCTTTTCTTCCCAAGTGCAATCTTCACATTCATATGATTCCACCGCATCAGCGGACACTTTGACAGAAAACATAATTGTCACAAAACACAATACGTAGAGCAATGCACAGAGATTGATTTTAAAATCACTCGCTTCACAAGATATCTGGATAAACTTCTTCACTTTTCAATTCAGAGAATGAAGAGACAATGACAAAGCCCAGAGCTCTCTCGAGAGGCGACCGTTGCTGTCAAGCGCCAGGTCGGTCTTCAATCGAATGTATTCCCGATAAATTATTACGGATACTGTTTTCAAATAGTCTTTTGCTGAAAAGTCATGTTTCTCACTTTGAAACGTAAAATCACTAGTTTAACGTTTTAAAGGGGTTAAAGTCATAAAATATGATGGGACATCCGTAGGCCTAACCCACTACGTACATATAAAGTTAAATATCTTAGTATTCACATAATCTTGGGGATGGTTTCTATGAAGTAACTATGTCTAAAGGCTCTTAGAGTTTCATTAAAACGTTTCATGCAAAATGTTTCGAATAAGCTGAGTGAATAAATACAAACAGCCTTTCATTAAATACGTGAAATATAATTACACGATGGGATATTAAATTATTACGAATATAAGTAGCATTGACTCAGCAATTTCATTCAAAAATTCAATGAAAGAATAAATATTATTACTCAAAACAATTTTAAACATCAAAGAGAAAAGTATTTTTTCTATTTCATAAAATATTTAACAAAATTTAAATTATTTAAATTTAAATACAATGATAAGAATATATATCATTAACATAAAATTGACTCTTTCTGTACAAAAATATAAACGTCTAGTTTTTTATGTAAGCACATACAGGAGAATACCGACAGATAGTAATTCTGAAGTCTCATCTGTGGAATTCTATGACGCTTACCGAGGTGCATATGGCTTAGCCCTGCATGTGGAGTGTTGAGCCGCCAACGTCATTACAACCCGAGATTCACGCACCATCTTTATTATTTATAGGAATTTACTACGAATGGGTGGTCTTCACGGGACATCTTTCGTCTACCACCAATTTTAATTAATATGCTATGACTGGCATTATTCGGGTGAGGGATCAAATTCACACCAACCTGGGTGTTTTAGGGCTCAGAAATCGATCAAAAATACTTTTCTTTAATCATCGTCGGGGATGAAACCAACGACCATTGGCTTGCGAAGCAAAAGCTTTGACCGTTAAGCTATACCCGCCATAGAAATAAAATAATGATTTACTTCAAAATGTTTTTTCTTTTTCTATGTTGATATTATGAAAGTGTACAGGTACCTAAAAATATCGATGAAATTTTATTTTATTTTTTTTTCCCTTCCTTATCCGTTCCGTATTTTCAAAACATCACACAATTGTCGCCACTCAGTTTGGTCAGTTGTCATTTTTCATATTTTGTCTCAAGACATCTATTCACTTGAAATTTTAGTTTATATAACTCCAAGGCATAAGAAACTGGAGTTTTAGGAGATGACATTGTAGGCATACTTAGGTGATTGTATGATTTACTCGATGCTTCTGAGGCCTGGGTTCTAAGTGATGGCGTTATTTATACTTTTCTTATGTCCCAAACATGTTTTAAGAGGTATATTGGTATCTCCCAACTTTGCTCTCCTACACGCTAATATCCTCATCTCTTTCAAAAGGTTGTTATTCAGTCGCGTTATGGCAGGATCAGGACCAGATTAATAACACAAACTTATTCGGAAGCACATTGACATACATTTACGATTAACTTTACAAACCTATGGCCCGACCTAGTCACAGCATTAAGCCGAGCCACAATACAATATGATCTCGCCGACGGGCGGCACACGACTGGTGCGCCCGTAATGGGCTGTCGCACTGGCGCCACAAGCGGCGGTCTTTATAACTAGTCCAAAAATGCCAATATGGCGGACACATTCATATCTGACAAGCGAACAGAAATAAGAGACGAAAGATAGAATATCGAGGTTTTCGGTACCAGTAAACAAGGGCTATATCATGCTAATGTCAAGGCATTTATTTAAGAAAAATATTTTTCTTATAGAATTGTACAATTAACAAATAATTTGTCATTTATTAAGCAGAAAGCAAAACCAAGGTGTTCATCCCATATGGATAAAAATTTCTTAACTTTATTTATGTTAAAACAATGTAAGAAGTATGTAACATAAAGGTGATCAACTGACAATACTTGGTGAAACTGCATAATTACATTTAATTTAACTGATTGTTTCGGCCTCCCTGGTGATTATTGAAGTCTCCAGGGAGGCCAAAACATGTAATCAGTGAAAATAAATGTGAATCAAAACTAAATATTTTTAATTTATTATATTTTTAATTTAAATTAATTTAAAATTATAAGATGTATGTATCTATTTATATTTAAATAATTCTATGGATCTCAAAATAAACGCTTAAATATATAAATAGCATTACAGTTATTATACATATTGATGATAATGTTTTCATTTTACTTGCAACATAAAAGTACTTGTTTGCTTGAACTCTTCACACAAGTGAGCCTCCTGAAACGCCTGAAAGTCCTGAAACTCTAGCGCAAGAATGTACCCTGAGTTTATGCGGCGCGGGCGTCCGTAAATCTCGCGGTGCCGGTCTATAAAGAAGGAGCTGCTTGCTGGCCCAAGATAAGGAACAAGCACAAGTAGAGAATTTTCAAGAATAGAGACTTTGAGGCAAACGGCAAGGTTGCCACGTGAATACTTTCGTAAGTACCCACCGCAGTTAACTTTTCTACATATTCAAAAGATTGATACTTCTTACTTTGTTTTAATGAGGTAACGTTCATTTAAATACCTTCTTAGGTTTTCACGGCCAGATTTAATATTGTGGCTTTTGGATTTAGCCGTGTGTGGCGAATTACTCCTTTTCAATATTTCGACCGCCATTGCAGGGGTCTTCTTCAGGGTTTCTTCTTCAAAGTCATCAACCCTCAAGAAGACTCCTGTAATGGCGGTTGAAATATTGGAAAGAAGTAATTCGCCACTCACGGTTAAGCCCAAAAGCCAAAATATCAGGTAAGGTTGGTTACGAAAAAAATTATGGCGGCATTTAGTAACAACTATATACACCAATTAAGAGGTTGAATATTGAAATGATGATACTTAATACGCAATAATCACATTAAGTTTTAAATATTTATTTATTTACTTTGTTTTTATATGTATCACGTAGGGTATGATATCTGTTTATTAGACTGCAGTTTCGACTTACACGTAGCTTTTCTCAATCTATCAATGTCAAGAGAAAAGTGAGCTGCATAATACTTTCCTAAATGGGAGCACACATTTTTATGTAGGAGAAAGAGTAGGGGGTTTGTCTATAAGGGAATAATAAAAAAGATAGTATTGCAAGGAATAAGAAGAGAATGATTGCAAGGATAATAAAATGAGAGATGAAGGCAATGAAATAGTCTAAACTGCAGTCTCCTACACAAAAGCTATACCCAACGTGATTCTCGTAAAATTAAGGTAAGTAAATAAATATTTATCGTCTTATAATGGATCTCAGTGTAAATACTGAAAACATTGACAAAAAACGTTAAATAATTACTTAAATATACATATACTATACATAAAATTCTTTTTTCAACGCGTCAATCCAAGCACAAAAATAAAGGCAGAAGCGGGATGCGAACCGCGGACCTTGGAAACCAACTATGCCTAGGTATTCATACCACTCGGCGAATCGCGCCATTGCTATGCCCAGACTGACTTGCGGTGAAACTAGTATTTATATCATTGTTAGCATCGTACGACAGATGTCGCCATAGTATATATTCAAAGTATGTATATTTTTATTATTATTATTTCGCATCCCGCTTCTGCCGTTATTTTTGTGCTTGGATTGACGCGTTGAAAAAAGAATTTTATGTATAGTATATGTATATTTAAGTAACAATAATATTGTAATATAGTCAATGATCTATAAAAGTAGATTAGAATATTGAAATAATAAAATAATATTCTAATAAAAATTAAAAAATTAACGTTAAATAATGTTTATGTACACACTTGAAGGCAGAGATTTTGCTTATAATGAGAGCTTTGTCAGTTGTTCACTGAACTTGTACGTGCTGTGAAATACACACAATATATTTGTATAAAAGTCTTGTAAAAAATATAAAAAATAAAAATTATTTGTATGAAAAGAAAAAAATGTGTTATTTGAAAACATACGATTGATTTCAAATAAAGCATTAAAACATATTATTCATCTTATCAAGTCAAATACTGTTTTATTTTGAAATTAAATGATATGCTTCCACTTTAAATAAGAGCATCATAATTTACTTACACATGCAAATAACTTAAGGAGTCTTTAATGAAAATTAAATTAAGGCCCTTAAATTCATATACAGCAACTTTATTAATTTTAAGACGTTGCTATTTTATTAATTACGATGTTACTTAAAAAAAAAAAATGTGGCAACCCTACACACGAGCTTTCTAAAAGTCCGAAGCGCCTACGTTAAAGCTCCGCAAGGCATTTTTATCACGTAGATTTTTCAAAATATTACTACGCGACGTACTTTCGGCTTGAGTAAGAAATGTGACACATTAACCTCTTTACCGCAATGCTCTTCTACGGTGCGTAGTTTACGTTCAGCCTGAAGTGTGTGGCCTTTGCAATTTCACAATTTCGAGCAACGTTCTAGTGCCACATATTTTATTCAGGACCATCACGTTAAGCGAGTTTAAAGGCACCTAAAATGTACACTTTCTTAACTTTAATGCAGTTTTTTTATGTTTAACAGACATGTCGTTTAGGATTTTCCGTATATTATATTTTTGATATTTGCTCAAATCTTCAATTAACCATTTCGTATGACTATTTTTGACTAAAATGCTGCCTCGGTTGGTACCCTTTCATTTTCAATATTTCAAAGGGTACCAACTAAAAATTATAGTAGATTCAGTTGACTTTTTTCACACACAAGGCGTGCTTTATCGGCTGTTATAATATGTAAAAGGTATGTAGATTTCATGTGAAATTGTTTTAAAATAAAAAAGTCCTCTATTATAAAATTTCAAACAATGTTATAAATACAATATTATGGTAAATACAAACTTTCATTAGAATTATTTCATCAAATTCTGAAAGAAAAAGATATTGTGGACGTAATGCATTGATCCGTAGACATTTTACCCATCTCTTGTTTATTGCACCTGACATTGACCCCATCAATTTTCTTACTTCGTCGAGGCGAAAAATTTATACGTCATATATATTTTTTATACAAAAATGATAAAACAAGCTAGATATGTATTTATTTTTTAGGAAAATATCATCAAAAAATACCTTTATTTCAGCAAAAAAAAACAATAGATAATAGGACTCTAACAACAGACAGTGTTACCAAGTCCTACGTTGACTTTTAAACCAATTCGTCACCTCATTGAGACGGAAAAGTTAAAAATACTACATGATTAATCTTCTTCGTAATAGTATCAATCCGGTGGATTGGCTTACAGCAACAAAATCTTGCATCTCGGTCTCCATTCCTCTCGATCCTCTTCAATCCTCTTCAGTTCAGCATAAGAGCTACAACTCCTATGCTATGTCCTCGAACACTTGCTGCAAATACTCCCATCTAGAGTACCCTCTGCAGTTTCTACTCTCAACCATCCCTTCCACATTGTCGTGAAGAAGACTATCGTGGCGCATGATGTGACCGATCCATCGGGCTCGCCTCTTTTACTAGGTGCCTATCTCCCTTGATTTATTATTATATATTAATTTATTTACCCTTATGTAGATTTCGTTACATAGTGAAATTAATTAACTATTTTATAAATATACATAGTTATTTATTAAAAGTAATCAGGCTACATTCCTTATTATTAATAACAACGATAAGTTTAAGTAAATAACGACAAGTATTTATTAAAAAAATATTAAACAATTTATCTATATATGCATTGTTAGAAGAATTACATTATTCAGAAATGTATTTTCAATTATGCTCTTTTTAGTTTTACCTTCATAGTTGTGAATTTATATTCACTGCTTTTTGTGTTTTTTGTGAATTTAAAAAAAATGTATTTTGGTTTAAAAACAGATGCCTGCTAAGAATATTAAGGGTACGATGGTTTGCTTTGTGATGACTGACGAGGCTACGAAGCAAACCAGACAACCATCCATGCCACAGTAGCTTAAGATGTGTTGGTAGGCGAGACATGTTCTTTAGGTTCCGCAGGAGACCATAAAATAAAGTCATACCTGAAAGGCCTTTTAGAACTATACTTTCAATGAACTCTGTGGAGCTTCAGGAGGAAGATAGATTGAGGCATGGTTTTTTTGGTTGCAGTTAGTGACAACCATATGCACCAGTTTCTTTTTCGTGTCAGCGAAGTTTTTTGCCTAGTATCTGGCAACATCAATAGCCCGTATATTGCCCAGCATTAGGTTTTGAGATCAAGGTGAAGCGGTCTGCAGGTCTCCCCAGTAACACAATAGTGACCCTCCCAGCCGAAGCATTCCCCACCGCTCGAAGTTGTTCTTTGTTCTACCAACTCCGGTTTTTAATCTGTTCAGGGATTTCCAGGTCCGCCAGTCAAGGTTCTTTCCAGTTGGGAGGATTTTCTTCGGAGTATTGAAATCCTCTTATACGACTTGTTGCCAGAGGTAGCGTCTCTCATTTTCAGAGCCAGATGTGAGAGGTTGTATGGATCTTATTAAGCTGCTTTATGACTTTAGTCGGGGGTTGTGAGTATTTGATTATACAAGCAACGGGATGGTTGGTTGATTGTCTTACGCATTTCTTCGGACTTCGGTGGGAAGCATAAAAAGAACCTCCAAAGGATGCCCCCTAAAAAAGGAATTTCAAACTTCTTCTTTCGGCCAATCTTTTGAACCCAGCCACAACAAAACGATACAGCAGTTAGGGAAGAGGACTCGAAAATTATAAATAATCAAATTTAAGTTTATTTGTGGTTTAATCTTTATCAACGTTATAACTCAATAAATCTTTTCAACAAATTTAATTCTGATCTGGAAGACAAATAATGTATTTTGTTATGTGCCCCTGCTAGGACTGGCAAATATTTGTTATAAGAGTAAGAGGAAAATTTTGAAAATGGCGTATGTGGGCGTTCAACTCTATAATTACTTAAAAATTTCATTTAATATGCACACTCAATATCAATTGGCAGACATTACAAACACGAAAACATTGTCATTCATTTGTATGCTATTTACTTTTAATCTTATTTATTCTACAATTGCATGAATGTAATTGAAGCTAACATAAAATGAAATGTCAAAAATTTATATATTTTATATCGTAACTTTTCTCTATTTGAATATGTGTTGGATGTGGGAGTGCTTAGTGGAAGTGTTGTGATCAGTGGATCACTGTGAAGGAATTGTTATACGTGTTGGAAAGGGATAACTAGAATTACTCCCTACATTCCGAACCAAAAAAAGAAGAAATAAATACACAGTATAATTTCACGGGAAATTTAATGTCAGTACGTAAGCTTAATACTTAAACACTTTTAAAGGTGAAAAGTTACAGAAGATTTACATAAGATTGAATTGAATGATTAAATATATTTAATTTTATTGGCAAGTTCCAGATCTTTTAATTTTTTTTGTAAATATGAAATATTACTAGAAGGTAGGTTATGACTTAAAGTTCGTAAATTGGCACGTAACACAGTGAAATCTATAATAGGCGGCTTGTTGAGTTCTCTGTTATGGAGGAGTCAAAGTAGAGATAAAAGTGATCTGGTCCGTCGAGTCGTATGCTTTTATAGGGCCAGTTTGACTCCCACCTTCATCAGTGCAATAGTACTTGATCTGGTGACGGTGATTTCATCGACATATATGGAATATATAAGGTACAATTCTTAGACAGGTATTGATAATTAAATTGGTACAATTGATAAAACAGAAGTCCGCCACACACATTTAATGACAAGCAACTGTAAATGACTACAAAAATGATACGACCATATCCTCAATTGTTCAGATCATCCTCAGTCATCTCTATCTATGAAAATGTGAAAATGAATGATGATAAATAAATAATTTACTATTTTTGTTCTATCTATTGGACAAGCGGCTTAGTAAAGATGTGAATAAACTTGTCGCGCTTAATATGATGTTTCAGGAGTTTCAGTGTTGAGCCTTCAGGAATCTCTCAGTGTTTCGGGTGAGGGGGTTTTAATGGGCCGAGCCCCCGATTATGCCCTGAGGCCCATTTATGCTGGCACCTGCAAAATCATTATCATCCCCGCAGAGTTGGGGTGAATACCTGTTGGCTGCGGAATATTTAAATGTCAAATTGTTTTTTTGGATAAAATATGAAATTACGCATCGACTTATTTTTAGCGGCTCGTATTTTTCCATTCAAAGTAAATCATTTTTTGGTCAAAACTATATTCTTGCATTATTTAATATGTTCTACATAGCTATATTAACCCAACTCAACCTTGTTATTGAAGCTTACATAAAATAAAATCTCAAAAATATTGACATCAGCACGATGTTGTCCTTGCCGACTGGTTTCAAAAACCTAGATATACAATCTTTCGTCTCTTTCTATTCGCTTATAATTAACGTGTGTGATAGTTATAAACGTCACCACTTGAGCGCTGGGAGACAGCCTATTTTCTTGCATTATTCAATATATTCTACATACCAAATCGACCTTACTTTATTTAAACTAAGTAACCTTATTAAAACTGTTGTAAATTTAAAATATTTTTTATTCTGATCAAAAGTTAATTGTAATGCTGACAAAAAATTCGCATTATTTTTTTGGAACCTTTTTATATACGTTTGTTCATATTTATAATAAAATAATTTTATAAATGATTCGTTTACATCACCTTGAATTTTGTATAACATCTCTTTATAATAGCTTCTCTTTGTAAAAGTTTGAAATTTTCGTGGAAGATTAATCATAGATTTGTAAAGATTAGTTTTTAATTCAAAATAAAAATTAATAGAGAACATATTTAAACACTAAAACAAGGACTGCTTTAATAATTTAATATTTTTTCATCAGAAATACCAGACTTATTATCCCTTAACAGACTTTGTACTGGAGTGTGCAAGACGAGGACACAAATGAAAGCCTGGCAGTATTACAGCGGGCCGACTGAATGTGAATGCGACGTGGAGCAGACCCTGTCACACCTTCTGGAGTGTGCGGTGAGTCAGAGCTG
The DNA here is from genome assembly GCA_022606575.1 of Glossosoma conforme. Taxonomy (NCBI): domain Eukaryota; kingdom Metazoa; phylum Arthropoda; class Insecta; order Trichoptera; family Glossosomatidae; genus Glossosoma; species Glossosoma conforme. The sequence continues at coordinate 1,179,207 of JAGTXR010000044.1, forward strand.
CTGCGACTGTGAAGACCTGATGATAGCCGGAAGTAACGCCATCAACTTCGCTTACGTCTGGGCAGACAGGATCTGACCCTGTTGTTTCCGAACGATTATATATTTCAGAAATAAGATTCATTCTTGACGTTCCGTAAAAGAAAACACCTATAAACTTAGCGAAAGAGTGTCTTGAATGATTTAATATTACAAATTTTGTAAAAACATCAAAATATTACGCTCTATGCTTTTCAAGGTTGATTTTTACGCTCAACTTAACCAATAACATGCGAAAAAAAACGTGTAGTATCCTCATTTATCATCATGTTTTAGTGTGCATCCAGTATTGCATAGTTTTGCCATTCGAGAGTCTTACATAAATTTTAAAATCTGTCGAAAGCTTTTATAAATCAATATTACCGAAAAATTAGACCATGGTTTCGCATGCTATACATTTTCAGGGCAACTATTGAAAATATAATATATAATTGATTTTCGTCCAAAAAGTTTGATTGCTTTGTCACCCCATCTATTCCAGAGTTATTTCCTATTACGACAAAACACTTTCAAAATAAATTATCGCGCCGCGGTGGAGATTCCTCTAAGGTGGTTGCTCGGTATACTTTGCCCGCTTGTTTCGGGACACTTCAGTCGATTTTCAGTGAATTTTAGCCCGCTTTCAGTACGTTTCAGGTGTGGGAGAATCTGTTTTCAGAAGAAGTGGGCTCTCTCATCAAATACAGGAATTAAATTATTATCACGTCCCGGAGTTCACTACTATTATTGTTGTTGCTGCTTTGTGATTCGATTCGGTTGCGCAAACAAAACGGGGAAACCGCGATGAGTTATCCTGTAAATATTGTGAAACATTTGCGAAACCTGCTGGTAGATGCTCAGATAAGAAACTTCTATGAATTCGTTTCAATTTAAGCAATTACTGTGCGAGATAAACTGAGGTAGATTCAATTGTATATAATTGTTTTCATGATAAACAAGAAACGGAATGTAAAAATCGTAGATAGAAAATTTACCTAGAAACGCATTTTATTTACATTTGAAATAGGTTTTGTTGAAATGTATTACAATTGACGTTAATGAATTATTTTAATAAAATTCAATCAGAAACCGAGGCAAATTTAAAAGACTCGTATATTTCGGTTGAAATAAATATTTAATAACGAATTCAAAGCAAATAATAAAGTCCTGCAGCCTTTTTCCATCCACTGTTGAACGTAGGCCTCCCGCAGAAGTCTTCATCTTCTTTGATTCTTCGCCTTCCAAATCAGATCCACTTCTGTTATTTTCTGATATTGTCAGTCCATCTTGCATGTTTTAATTATTCAACACAAATAACATCTTATTGTTAAGCGGTTGGAAAAATGACAATGACATAGTTTTACGACGAGTAAAGCTCGATAGTCAAAGCGCTTACTTTGCAAGCCAAAGATTGTGGGTTCAATCTCCGAAGGAGATTTAAAAAAAAAAATTGGACAACAATTTACTTTTATTACAAAAAGTTTAATACAAACTCTTATCAATTATTAAGAGTTATATCCAGTATTGTATGAATATACTATTTTTTAACAAAATTCACTATTATTATATATTTAAGCGAGATTCTTTCAAGTACGGCATACATAAATATGTCAATAATATTATTATCTTTCTCGCAGCCTGAATTAAAAAGGAAATCAAGAGTTTTCCGATTCTGATTGAGTCACGTGGGATTTTCCTTTGGATGAATAAAGAAAAATTCTTTCTCGACTTTTTATATAGAAACATACAGAAGAATACCAACAGACAAATATTTTCAACTCTTTCTAGTAAACAAATAATGACATTTAATTCCTTTCTTTTATACAAATACACATTAACTACAGTAAAAACATCAGTTAAATATAAAATTTAAAAGTATCTACTATAATGATTTATATATTTTTTATCGTATACAGATCTCATGGTCATACCAATAGTCTTTTCTTTAGTTTTACTATCTCCACCTTTCCATTTCTTTACTTACTCACTGGCATTTAATTTAATTTCACCTACCATAATTTATGCATATGAAGAACTAAAGAAACTATCATTGAAAGCGAAATCACGGTCTTTCAGTATACCATAATAGTACAGTATGTAACTTGATCTATTTAAAAAAAAGGTACAAATAATTTTACTTTTTATATATTTTCTATAATAACTTTAGAACAAGTCAAATAAGCTTAGTGTATGTGAGATTCGATGAGGCTTTGTTGGATGAATTTGTCTTTTTATTAAAAATGTCCCACAATTTAAAAGATCATTCATTTGGTTTTAAATTATGGCAATAAATGAGTTATTTTGACCTAAAATATACGAGCCATATTATTCTAGTATATTTTTTATTTAAACACATACAGGAGAATACCGAAAGATGGTGATAATGATGCTGAATTCTCATTTGTGGATTCTATGACGCTTATCATTTTACATACGGCTAAGCGCTGCATGTGGAGTGTTGATCCGCCGTCATAGAATACAGCCCGACATTCACACATCATATTTATTATTACAGAAATTGACTATGAATGGGTGGTCTTTACGGGATGACTTTCGCCTATCACTAGTTCTAATTAACAGGCTATGACTGGCGTTTCACGGGTAAGGGATCAAATTCACACTAACCGGGGGTAGTTAAGAGCTTAGAAATTGATTAAAAATCTCTTTTTTTAATCTCCGTCGGGGATAGAACCCACGATGACTTTTGGCTTGGCAAGAAAACGCTTTGACCATTGAATTATAACCACTAGCATAAGAAGTTCATTTGTGATTTTATTGAAAAGAATATTTAAGAAATAAGTGTATATAATGCCAAAAGGTGGCGTTTATAGAAGTATTCACTTAAACATGATAAAAATATTTTATATTTAATGATGAAATATATTGTTTTTGTTTAAGGCTTACTGCTTGAAAAAACTTTTTTGGATTTTTGCATGACAGTTAAACGCTTTATCCGTTTAGCAATATTTCTCAGCAGAATAAAGGAAATTCTCCCTCGGCTCGGCTTAATAAGATCATTAATTTAGTTAAATGGAGTGAAATGTTTGAATCTTCTTCTTCAAATCTCGAATCTCGGTTATTAGGGCTCAAATTAATCCAGCATTAAAATTCCTTCGGGGCGCTTTTCATTTACGAGAGACTGAATTTATCTGCCGATTGTTCAGTTATAATATTATAGTTTAATTATATTTAATACATAATATCGTTACGCCTCACTGTATCTGACGATGCGTGAAATAATATATTATACGAGCTAACATCCTCCTCTCTCACAAGAGAGGGGCGTTACTACGTCGCGAGAGGCAGGATGAGGAGCAGGGCAGCAGACAAAGACTTTCTCGTAGAGACACAAACAATATTGTATTTACTTAAAAACATTACAAGCTTTTGGGCTAAGCGGAAACATACCGCTGGCCACAACGCTAACGTTGTCACGCTTATGGCTCGGGACTGACTACCGTCTCCACACTTCCCGCGGCGTGCGCGCTGCAAGCAGCGCCGTCTGGTGGCAAAACTATGTACTGGTACCAATGTCGCCATTTACATAAAAGTGTAGCAAGCTAAAAAAATATAAGACGAAAGATTAAAGGTAAGCAAGGACTACATTATGCTGATGTCAGAGCATTAGTTTATTAAAATAAATATTCTACACCTTATCAAAAGTATTAAAAGATTTAAAACAGTAATATTCCGAATATCATCTTCGGAACCGTTTTTGATTCGCAAAATATTTTGCAAGGTTTTGCTACTGCAAATCAATGGACCTGATTGATCCTACAAAAATAATATTTTGCAGACCTATTATTTCAATATTTATTTTTATTTTTACATATTTAGTTTAAATCTAACGCAAACATTTCTTGGCCAACATTGGCAATAAAGATTTCTTTTTAGTCTCAGTTTTCTCAATTGTTCTACGAAAATAAGACAGTTTAATGTATCTTCTTCTCTTTCGTGTCAGCGACGTCAAATTATTTTTGCCCAGTATATGACAACATTGATAGCCCGTGTGTTGCCCAGCATAAGGTCTTGAGATGTGCAGCTTGTTTGGCACGTGGAGCAGGATCTTATGTGTAAGGCGTTCTGCAGGTATCCACAGTCACACAATAGTTACTCTTCTACCGAAGCATTCCCCACCACTCGAAGTTGTCTTTTGTTCTACCAACTTCTGGCCGTGAAAACCTAAGAAGTTATACAATTTAATTATATTTTATATAACGTGATTTTTTTCGAAGAAGTATTATATCAGATTATTAAAATAAATATTTTATTAATATAATATAATATAAATTAAAAAATAAAAGATTATTAAAGTGCATTATATCAAATCAAATGTCCAGCATGATACCCAACAACTTTAGCTCAAAATCATTTTATTTATGCATAATATTATAATACGTAATAAAACCACAAAAATAAATATTATTTTATTGATAACAGGGAAGGGTTGAACACCTTGCATTAAGCAGTTTTCACGATAATAATAATACCCAAAAAATTCACCACTGTAATAAAAGTTGGAAATGTCGACGATCGGAAAAATATATTTTCGGATGTCTCCCTTCGCTGAAAAAACGAAAGTTTCAGCTATTAAAAATACATTAACGCCCCACGACCAACTTGCGGGTCTCGCAAGCCGATCGCAAATAATATTTTCAGGACGAATCCATAACTCCGCTCAGCGTCAAAGTATATTTTTCACGCTGAAAAAAAATGACGAAAATATCGCGTACATGTATTCGAATGATTTGTGAAAAGAGGATCTTGTTAAAAGTTTTTTTTTTCACTTTGCGACAGAACAATTTATACATTCGTTTGGAAATATAAACTTTCATCGTTTGAATGTAAGCTTTATTCGTACTTATTTGTATTTATAATGATTATAACTTTATCTTGATATTAATTTATTTTTAGAGTAAAGGCTATTTTTATAAACACGTATTGTAAAGCTTTAATCATTTATTTTATTTAAATATAACAAAATTATTTATTTCTAATCTATTAACAACAACCCATATGCATTAATAATAACATCTAATTACTCAGAGAAACAGTGACTTCACGTCGCCAGGATCGTTTTTTAAACGAGTAACACAAAGATGTTTTCAGAAGCACATTGACATATAGCTGTATTTAATTACAAGATAAAAAATTACAAGCTATTGTATTGGGCTGAGGGCACGGACAATTAACGATCTACCTCCGATAAGAGCCAAGCTGAAGTCGTAGGAGCGCTTCGTTACAACGTAGTGCCATTATATCACCTATCGGCCCTTTGACTAATTATCTTCTGTCAAAACAACCAAAATGGCGACACATGCGTGTCCGACGAGCGAACTAAAATAAGAGACGAAAGATTGTATAGCGAAGTTTTAGGGACCAGCCTGCAAGATCTATATCGAGCTGATAACAATATCTGAAAGAAGAAAGACTCAATAAAATATGAAATAATCAAGAATATTTTATTAAAACTACATTACAAAAAAAAAACTCGTGATGACGGAATCTGTGTAAAATTAATACTTTAGGTTTGTTTTAATTTATATTTCATTTTTAATTTTTTTTTTTTATAACGAACTTTTTCATTTACATTTATTCATTGTGAACGATAGTTAATGTTGTGTTTTTTTATTTACAGGTAAGCAGTTGATTGATCAGCGTTAACAAAAAGTTAAGAAGTAAGGAACTTATATACTTTTGGATAACATCCATTTAATAGTTAAATCAGCAGTTTTTACTTTTAATTTTAATATGAAGGTGATACTTATACATACATTTATAAAGTTTTATATTTAGTTATATATATATAGATAGTAATTAATGAATAACATAATAAATTATTTAAAACAAAGAAATAAAAAACCATAGTAAAAGTAAAAAAATATTAATCATTCCAAGTGACCCTCGTTTTTCGGAAGATCCTTGCAAGTTGCCGCGTAACTAAATATTTTTAAATAAGGCATCTTTTACGATACGTTAAATTTTCAAGCGTCAATTTTCCCAAGCGTCGCGGCGCCTTCTGTAAATGCCACGTGAACGTATACTTTTCATACGCTTTCACCCGACGTATACGTTTCATACATCTTCTCTCGACGTATAAATTTCATGCGTTTTTTTTTCACGGGGAGCGATGCTTGAATTGGTGACATTTAGAAGCTCGAAGAACTTTTTTCCGTCATAATACCAGCTTATTTTATGACACATCTTCTCAACATTTCAGCTTTTAACCTTTATGCATAAAACATATTGAGAAGCATGATGCTGATAGCACTCACTAATAAAACGTTTATATGATACAGAGTAAGAGTATATTTACAGATCACATATTAATTTATTTTGAAGCTTACATTTTTTACAGCTGATTTTCAGTTTTGAACTGATCGCATACAATAGATTGCAAATGTTTTTAACTGACGTTATTGATTTGATTTTAATAACTTGAGGTATTTGACTAGATGAAGTAATTTTTACATCAAACATCTCTATTAAGACATACATTCAAAATTTACTGAATGCTGCATAATCGTTCACAGATCAGATAATAAATTCAAAAGAAACGTTGAATAAATTTTACTTTTGAACAAAAGTTAGGTCTGTACATGCTTAAGCAAATCAATATGTTTATTTAATCAGCGATGTTTCTGGATCAAAACAAAAAAAAAACTACAGAAAACGATATTTTTATATCCGCAAGATTTACATGCCTTAAAGGTCACGACATTAACTGTTATCAATAATTTCCTGAAATTTCCCGTTTCCCTGAAAATAAATCCTCATTCTGACAAAGGAGTGGGCTGTTTCAAAGGAATTTGTTCTTGCGGCTCCAAACTGTCTATCAATATTTATGACGGTATTTTGTGGATAGGTCAAAAGACGCATGAAACCTGAAACAACTAAAAATTCATGTTTTCGTCATTGGACAAATTGAATTTTAATTTTATTTCACAAATTAACCTAATGGTTCACAGACCCAAAACCATTTTTTTCAGTCTAGATATAAGCCGTCATAATATATATTTCCTATCGTGGCAACAATATATTGTTTTTTTTTGTTTTGATTATTTTAACGTTTGACCGTTTCTAGACATACTACACATACATTTTAGTCAATACCGTATTATTCATTAAAAAAATTATTCGATACGCGTCATTCATTCAATTTTACTAAAATGGCGCTGAATGAACTTACAGCGCACTTTAAACCTCTTTTGTTGACGACGACTGACTTCACCAGCTGTTGTCACAGGACAGCGCCAAAACTAATACAATGACAACAAGGTGAATTATGACACTCTAAATGAGAGGACTTGTCAAGCAAACAAAATGGCCATGCAAACAAAGGCTATATAGTTGTGTAAAAAATATAAAGACTCAAATTAATGTTTTATAAGAGTCTTTCGATATTTAACAATGTAAGTACATATTTGAAATATTTTCTGAGGCAAAAAATATAAAAATAATTTTATATCGTCTACTTTAAATATTTATTTTTTATTGTGCTGCTTCAGAGATTGCCAGTTTCGGGTTTAAAAGGAGTAGACGCCCAGTGTTAAAATATCCCTTGCGTAGGGTAAAGATTTTTTATTGAGGTTTTTTAAGGCTCTATAGATTTTATGAAGCAAATATAGAACCGGTATAAACTAGAGCCTTAAAAAATGTCTTTGTTCTGAATTATTATATACGGTTACTTTATATCGAAGAAGTGTTATACTCGTTTATGTGAAGCATAGCTTTTGTTTGATTTTATGAGGCTATATGAACATTTCGAGCATGGTACGTATGAGATAACAAAACTACTGAAATTTATTTTCTAGTGGTTAAATTATAAACATTTACTATTTTCTAATCTGTGGCCGTGATATATCGTTTTACTACTTTCTAAGAATATTTTTTTATACATCATCTGATAGCTGCGGGGTTCCAAGAACCGATTTTATTTATGAAAATGGACCAGATTTATGCTTCAAATACATGTTTTCTAACTGACCTTTTAATTTGTATACCACCGAGCCATAATGAAAGACCTTTACAACAAATGAGTTATTTTTAAAAAATCTATGAAAAACAATGTAATTTTGAAATTATAAGAATCAAGTATTGCCTTTTTAAATTTTGATAGATTTTTGGTTAGATTCTGATATTTCAATATTGTCTTAGTGAAAAATATTTTTCAGTGTAAATTCAACCATAGAATTTATTTTTCTTAGTATTTACTTCAATATCCATTTCAAATATTTAATATTTAAATACTTTTGACCTTATTATAATAAGAAACTCATAAGATTCTGTTTTAATAAAAACACAAAAGTGAAGATTGAGGTTTTTTGTAATGAAAGCCTGTTCATCTCTTCATATGTATGTTTATAACTGAAGTTTTTTTTTAAAAGCAATTTGCGGTTTTATTTTGTAAGCAGTGATAAAAGTCACCCGTATCAAAACAGGAGATAGTAGAAACAAGATATAGTACATCTATTCAAATGGAAAAAAACCATGTTGCATTTTTTTTTAAACATGTATTGACATCAAAAAGCATTTTCAAAGCGTCAAAAGTGATTATAAATATTTATTTATTTATTTACCTTGTTTTCACATGGATCACGTAACAAAAGTTCTCTATTAGGAGACTGCAGTTTCGACTAACTCGTAGTCTTTCTCAATCCTTCTCTAGTTAAGAGATAACTGAGCTGCGTTGTACCGTATAAGTGGTATAACACATTTTTGTAGGGGAGGGGGTGGGGGTGTGTCTATCAGGTAAGGAGAGGGAGATAGGTAGTGTTCAAAAGTGAATTTCGTCATTTAAAGTAATATTATATAATTTAAACTTTTATCTTCTTTTATTAAAACTTTTAAAAATACTGTTTCTTTAACAGTATATATTGATCCACCTACGATTCTATAAAACACGTTTTCAGGATACCTAAATTGTTAATTTATTACGACGTAAAACAAACAATAATATTTTATTAATTGACTGGTTTAAGGTTTTTTATGTATAGTTTATGTATATTTAATTGCTTATTATATTGTAATATAGTCAATTATCTAAAAAAGTAGATTAGAATATTGAAATAATAAAATAATATTCTAATAAATAATTTAAAATATCCATATGATAATGTCACCTTGAGACAATATCAAGAAGGTAAAATTATTCATCAGTAACACAGGTAAATAACGAATTGCAATGTGCGCGTCGTATTTACAAGAAGTTATTCTTATCCATTCGATCTATAGTTTCGGTTCGAGACCCGAGTGGTACTTACTAAAATAAATAGACTGTCGGAAATAATAATATTAGGCTTGTGAATAAATGCATTCTGATTGAATAATACAAAATAAAAATATACATACTGTAGACGACAGCTTCCAGTTCCGCTGACGATCCGCTCTACGGGCGTGTATCGGTTTTCCGCTCTTCACTAGACCATCTTCTCCCAGTTACTTGTAAGGTAACTAGTTACGCCATCAATCTGAAGTGGGCGGACAGCCTCATTTCTCCAGATTTCAGGCAGCCGGCGCGGCTTTACAGGAGGGTGGGAGGTAGAAATGAAACGCAAGAGATTCAAGTCTAAACTGATTTATTTAACGTTCAAGTCGGTGCTTTTATACATTAATTTTCTGGTACCTACTTTTGCGGCCGTGGGAACAGTTTCGGTCGCACGGGTCTGTATTCCTTTCTTAGGGTTTTATTACTATACGAAGCGTTCCTGGAGATCTGTAATCCTAGCCATAACATCGGTTTATGTTTTTATGGCTAAAACTGAAACGTATCCTAGGCTCGTTCGCACGCTTTACTAAACAAAGGAACACTTTCTGAATATTTAATATTTATGACATCTTCCCGAGAATAGACGCCTCTCACGCTGGCCAACAAAGGGCGACGTTTTTGGCTTATTTAATATTTATGGCATCTTCCCGAGAATAGACGCATCTCACGCTGGCCAACAAAGGGCAACACTTTTGGCTTATTTAATATTTATGGCCCCCTTTCTAACAATCGGTCGGGGCTCACGGACTGTTTCTTTATTGAAGGTCCGCCCGATAATACTCGTGGGATGCAAAGTATAATAAACCATCGAATTCCTATATCATTACAAATAACACATTTACAAATAACACATAACTATCAACAGCTGTCGTTTTCAGCGTGAGACGTACGTAACACATACTTTGAATATATACTATAGCGACATCTATCATACGATGATAACTTATATAGAAGATCAGAGACGAGTCATCTCAGGTGGAAGAAATTGGCCCGGTGGCCGAGCAGTATAATTACCTGGGCAAAATGGTTGGTTCCAAAGGTCCGCGGTTCGCATCCCGCTCCCGCCGATATTTTTTCTGAACGAATTGACTCGTTCAAGGATTTTTATGTATAGTATATGTATATTTAATTGCTTATAATATTGTAATATAGTCAATAATCTATAAAAGTAGATTAGAATGTTGAATTAATAAAATAATATTGTAATCATTAATTAAAAATTATATTTTAAATGTTTCGTTTTCTTAGTATCTCTTTCGGTCTTTTATGTACAACCATTTCAAATATTTCATTTATCCTTCTTAACAATGCACTTCTGTCATAAAACTTTCATACCTTATCTCTGCTGCATATCTTTTTACGACTTGCATCGTAATTGAAAGCCACAGTAAAACCATGACAATAAAAGAATTCAACTTGAAAGTGCAGACGATGACAGATAAAGCCACAAAGATGCTTCACCAAAGAGAATCATCGTCAGGATAATGTTGTATTATACTTTGTTACTTTGGTATCATAATTTTTATATTAATCAAGTTTAAGTAATCAACTCATGCAAACCGCACAAATATTCTCCAAGAATATTAGTTTCTTAATTAACATCGTAGGTTTTCACGGCCAGATATAGTTTTGTGGCTTTTTGGTTTAAAATTACTCTTTTCTAATATTTCAACTGCCATTGCTTCTTCAGGGTTGATGACTTTGTGATGAGTTATTGTCTTAAAGTAGTTTAGCCCTAGGGCACTCAATGACGTCAGCACTGGCAGAGCACTCGTACGCAAGGGAAACATGAGCGCCTAGTAAGGGAAACCATTGAAATCAAAAGACATCCCATCAACATCAACAGGGATGATGGTTCGGTTCTCAAAATATCATTGCTTCCACCTCTCACACATACTCAAAAACCTGCACGGACAAGCAAGGACAACCATAGTCTGACATGACGTTCTTGGAGGTATGCTCTTTAGAACATACTCATCATTATGCTGACGTCTAAACTACCTCCAGCCAAAAAAAATACAAAATATATTTTTTAAAAACGTAGAGAGAAAATCAAGAAAGCAATGAAAATAATTAGAAATGAAAATCAAAATAACACTGATCAAAAAACAAAAACAAAGACATTTTTAAAAAATAAATAATATCACATTACAATAATTACATTACATATAACAATTATCAGACTTAACTATAACACTCATCAATTTCGCTCTTTTTTTACATCTCGTATATTGCCAATATCTCATACTCCACCATCTATTTCTACTTTAATCATAAAGCCACGATATTTTTATAATAACCCACCGCGATCCACTTTGGCAGCTCACATCGTAATTGAAAGTCCATCTGCAGCTTCCGAGCCATCTTGGCCGTTACTCGTTATCCGCTGTATCCGTTATATCCGCTCGTCCGTTATCCGTTACCGCTGGCGGGAGGCTTCTCATCGCAGGAGTTATTTGCGCTCAATAGAGCCTTAATGGCGGAGCTTCTTGATCGACAAAGTGTCCAGAGCATAGACGGTAAATGGAAAAATAAAACATGTTCTTTTATTTAATAACATTCACATACAAGATAAGATCACGTGGAAATAAAAAACGACGGGATAGTTATGAGAATCGCGTATACGTATGAGGAGCAGATGAACAACACACAGACTTTTTCCAAAGCATATTAACATTTATTTAATTATAAGAAAATAGATTGACAAACTTTGCTCAGGCCGTGGATAATCAACGATGTACCTCCATTCATGAGCCGAACAGTGAAATATAACAGGAAAATCTTTAATATTCAATAACTCTTCGTCAATAGCCTGGTTATTAATATGTTTCCTATAAACTCTGTTTAACCGCCCTGTTAAGCTGTTCCGTCAGCAGACGTATCCAACACTTCTCCTCTTCCCACCCACTTTTCTTTGTAACATTGATTAAACGGTTTTTTTATTTAGGTTAAGTTATAATTAAGTAGCTTTTGAGTAAGGTGCTGTGGCACCAAAATCGTTTAATTTATTATTTATTAAAACTCGTGTAGTTTAATACAAATCACAAAGTTACTTCGAGAATAAAGTTTTTTTTTTTCATTATTATTTAATATTTTTTTAATCACGAGTTACCACTGCACTCAGTTGCATTATACCCGCCGAAGAGCTTTTTGATCAAAAGCTTTGCGGAAGAAATGACATATTGGTGACTGAGGAAATAATGAAGTTTTTAATAAGCGCTCTCTACCCAGTGGCGTCCGGGGAGAAATGGAAAAATAAACCGATCGCAGGGGCATTAAAGAGCCTTTATGCAACACTTTTATTTATTACCCTTCTGTAAATATAATATTTCAATTGATATGACGACCGTAACTGTATCATCTTGAAGACTCATCACTTTATAACAAATAAGAAAGCTATATTATCGTACGTGTATGTAGCAATAGATGCAGCATGACAAAAACAATAATCATGTACTACCTTCTAAACTTAATTGACTCAGTTCAAAGAAGAGAAATCCTTTGATAAACAATAACACTCTTACGTCTAACCTGCAATCAATGGAACACATGCGTAAGATTGGTTCACTTACTCTTTTCTACCGTTATTACCACGGTCGCTGCTCTTCGAAACTTAAAGAACTAGATCCTCTTGCACACACCCACAACCGAGAAACTCGTCTTACACTTGCCGAACATCCATACACGGTTAATGTGTGTCGACCAAGAACTGGCAGTTTCCAAAGTTACTTCCTTAATGCCATGTTTTCTAGAAGAAACTACATTTTTCCCATAAGTGTGATATTTCCCAATGTATCTACGCAGTTATCAAACAGATTGCATTCACAATAAAATCAACATTTTTTAAAATAGGTTTAACCTATTCACATCGGTACCCGTTATCTTCTTCGTAGTATCAATCCGGTGGATTGGTTTGCAGCAACAGAATCTTGCATCTCGATCTCCATTCCTCTCGGTCCTCCGCAACCCTTTTCAGCTCAGCATAAGCACTACAATTCATGTCCTCGAATACTTGCTGTAAATACTCCCGTCTAGGGCGCCCTCTACAGTTTCTACCCTCAACCATCCCCTCCACAATATATACACCCGTTATATGCCGTGTAATTTGTATGTGTATTCCACCGAGCCGTAGGGTTAACAATTTTTTTTTAAATAGTCAACGTGAGTATTGGAGTTCAGCTTAGAAATATAGTTTAATTTAACTTAAGTATGTATATATTCAGAAAAGGCGATACATTATTTTCATATGACATTTTTTTATCGACGATTCTAAATGAAATGTCATTATTTTAAATAACAATGTTTTAACTGAAAGCTGTCTTTGTAGCTTACATTTTTTATGTAAGCACATACAGGAGAATACCGACAGATGGAGATAGTAATTTTAAAGTTTCATCTGTGGAATTCTATTACGCTTACCACGATGCAAACGGCTAAGCACTGCATGTGTAATGTTGATCCGCTAACGCAATAGACTACAGCCCGAGATTCACGCATCATCCTTAATTATTACAGGAACTTACTATGAATGGGTGATCTTCACGGGACGACTTTCGTCTACCGCCAATTTGATTAATATGCTGTGACTGGTATTTTACGGGTGATTCACACCAATCGTTATATTGTGAAGCTCAGAAATCGATCAATAATATATTTTTTAATCTCCATCAGGGATCGAACCCACGACCTTTGGCTTGCAAAACAAACGCTTTGACCATTGATCTATACCCGCCGGCGAAAACATTGAAACAATATTATTATAGACATGGTTTCATGTTATGACCTGAATAAGTAAGTTTACGTCTTAAAACAGGTAGACAATAAAATTGAAACTATTTAGTTTTAGGATAAAACTTATGTGTCACTATTACATTTATAATATAACAAACCACAAAGTTACTGTTTGTTACATATAAAATTTTCTAATTTTTTAATGTATTTTTTTTTAAATATTGGTACATTATAACATCATATATTGCATCGTTGTGAGCAAAATTTTAATGCAAATATTTTGTCTCGTAAGACAGAATATATCAAAATACCTGCAATACTTTATGCATATTTGCGCTTCACCGGAAGAAACTAAGCCACAGTTTTCAGAGCTGACAGAGAGGTTGTTAGGCGAAGGTTTTCTTGAAAGTCGAAGGTTTTCCGGCGTCCTCCCTTCCGGCGGATATTGGCTACAGCTTTCCATTCCACACACTTCCTCCTGAAGAAAGTTCACTTCACAATGTCTCGTTAAGCTTAAAAGACAGGCTGATGTTGGCAAATTGGTCGTGTTTTTACGACTCTCTACACAGAAAGTTGATACACGCTCTGCAGTATAAGCTTTAAGATAAACATATATTTTCATCATATATAACATATATGATGAAAATATATATATTATAAATTAAGTAAAAGTGACAATAGAGTGGAGCTTATGAAAGTAATGTTGGGGACATTTTTAAATCACAATATAAATCTTTCTTTTCAAATCAGTCGTAAAAAATATTGAACATAAAACACAAATTTTTAATAATATTGAATAAATCAAATGTATTAATCACATAAAATCAATAGTTATTAATACTTAGCTCAGTAATACTTGTACTGAAACTATTTCATTTAAATAAATTTTAACATTATAAATATATATAATCGTGTTGGAAACAACAGGGTCAGGTCCTGTCTGCCCGAAGTGGGCGACGTCGATGACGTTACTCCCGGCTATCATCAGGTCTTCCTAGGTGCAGCTACTCGGACACAGCGCACACTCCAGAAGGTGTGACAGGGTCTGCTCCACGCCGCAGTCACATTTATTTTAATGGATCTTAAAGTGAATTCTACAATTATAAATAACACCAAACTTCTTCTTCTGAATTATTTAGATTTTTTTCGATCGATATTTCTTGGTGAAATTCTATTATTTCAGATATAAAATAAAAGATTTTTTAGAATTTATTCCACATATATTTTTTTTACGACTTGAGAATGGCCACCCGCTCTGGCTGAAATATGTCGTCAAAAAAATATATGTGGAATAAATTCTAAGGAATATTTTATTTTATATCTCTTCTTTTGCTTTCTTCATGCTTTACTCATCCCTCCTCTTTAGTTTTCTATCACCATTAAAGAATATTTATTACATATCTAGTTTGAATATGAAAATTACTGACGAAGCTCTCATTGTAAGATAAGTCGCGATCATCTAGTATGTGTTCGAATAATGTTTAACGTGAAATAAATGAAAAAACAAGCTTACAACCAGAAATATATTATTGTATTTAATTACTTTTAATAGTCAATAAATTATGAAATTGAAGATTCAAACATCTTTTTTTTGTGCGACAGTCATGCGTTCTAGTACTGTGCTTTATGAGCCTTTTAATAAGATATAAACTCTTTGCGTTGATATATTTAAAAAAATATGATATGTTGGCATAAAAAAATAAAATTAACATATGTTAGCGTTCTTCCTTTTATTGTGTTCATATTTTACAGGCGCCTATTTAAAGGAAGCGCTTGAACAATTTGCGCTCTGAAAAAATAACTCGTAAAAATATGTTATTTATCACATCACGTAAATAAATTATTACCGGCATCTTTTATATATAAACGTGAATAAAAAATTAAATTTGAATAATTGTGTGATAAAAATGACATAATACAAAAGAAGTGAAAAAAACGGAGAACTTATTTTTATCAAAGAATAAAATAATGAACTTTGTATACCTCTGTAAATGTAAATTTGTGTGATTTGTATACCTCTGTAAATGTAAATTTTGTGTGATTTTGTGTGATTTTGTGAGATTTTGTGTGATTTGATTTTGTGAGATTTTGTGAGATTTTGTGTGATTTTGTGTGATTTTGTGTGATTTGTATACCTCTGTAAATGTAAATTTGTGTGATTTGTGAAATTTGTATACCTCTGTAAATGTAAATTTCTGTGAATGTAAATTTAAAAAAATGACGACACATGCGTGTCAGACGAATTATTTATTGTTCTACTGGTTTCAAAGATAACTCTCAAAATATAAAAATTATATGTTTTAGTGGTTGTACAAAGTATATATATTTAATAAATATTATTTTTATATATTTTTGAATCGTTTAAGAAAAATATCAAATACTCGTACATACTACATTTATATTGCCGGCGGTCATAGCTCAATGGTAAAGCATTTGCTTTGCAAGCCAAAGGTCGTGGGTTCGATCCCCGACGGAGATTAAAAAAAAATGGATTTTTAATCGATTTCTGAGCTCTAAAATACCCCGGTTGGTGTGAATTTGATCCATCACCTGTAAAATGACAGTCAAAGCGTATCAATTAAAATTGGTGGTAGACGAAAGTCGTCCCGTGAAGACCACCCATTCATAGTAGATTCCTGTAATAATAAAGGATGATGCGTGAATCTCGGGCTGTAGTTTATGACGTTGGTGGATCAACACTCCACATGCAGCG
Source organism: Glossosoma conforme (assembly GCA_022606575.1). NCBI lineage: Eukaryota > Metazoa > Arthropoda > Insecta > Trichoptera > Glossosomatidae > Glossosoma > Glossosoma conforme. The sequence goes on from JAGTXR010000044.1 coordinate 1,195,934, forward strand.
TTTAGCCATATACACCATGGTAAGCGTCATAGAATTCTGCAGATGAGACTTCAAAAAAAAAAATACTATCACCATCTGTCGGTATTCTCCTGTATGTGTTTACATAAAAAAAAAAATATATATATATTATTTGATAGTGATAAGTTTTCACCTTATAATTTTAGAATTGATTTTATTTAAAAAATTAATAAATTAAAAATATTTAGTTTTGATTAACAATTTTTTTTAACGATTACATGTTTCGGCCATTTTTTTATTAAAATTAAATCTAAAATTATAATTATGCAGTTTCACCAAGTATTGTCAGTTGATAACCTCAAGTTTTCACCTATTAAAAATTAAATTAATAGCCATATGGCTATGCTTATTCAACCATATTTCAATTATTATTTATCTTACTTTTTATTATAAATATAAAAATACTATACTTATATTTAATCATATACTTATTCCAACGAAAGAGTAAAATTGGTATCTGTGATAGTCAACCAAAATAAATCTATGGAGAAGGTAGGACAGATTTTTTTGCAATGATTCGCACAATTACAAGTTTGAAAATAATATTTGACAAAATATACTCCATATAAAAATCAAAAATACCATAGCATTATATATATGCAAGTAACAATTTTCACTTTTACAAAGGGGAAACAAGTCTGAAATTCACTTAAAACTACTGACATCTGAAACATCTGCAGGACTCGCTTTTCAGGCCAAACTTTCAACTGAAACTTTTCCCGTTAGTGCACTATCTTTTTCATCACACTCTGCTGCTCTCGTTATTAACGTATAACGAAATTTTTAACCTTTCAGTCTGCCGAAAAGCTCAAAGTGTCGTCTAGTATACGAGTATTAAAATTGTTTGTCATTTTGAAAATATAAAGCCTTGATTAAGCTATTAATACTTAAATTAACTATAATCGTACTTATAAATTATATTTGATATTTTTAATTTAAAATTTACACTTTTATATATAATATAATAACACATAAGATAACTTAAGCACCGATTATATTAAACATTTTTTCTATATTATTTTCATATCTGTATCATAACATCATCACAAATTACCATCACTTAGTTCTGTCTTCTGCCACTGTCCATTCTTCATTTCAAGACATCGCTGCACTTGAAGATCTACCTGAGAATATACATGTATATGTTTCTAGACACGAATATTAAAGGATACTCTATGATTATTCTGACACTCCTTAAGCCTGCAACGTATGGTTCTAAGGACCAACTCATCCGAATTATATTTTTATTTACACATAAAATCCCTATACACTGAACAAAATAAATATTTAAACAAGTTACAAAGGAAATTCTAATTAATTTCAAAGTAATTTCTAATACAACTGTTAGATTAAGTTTGGTTGGGTTAGGTTGGGTCAGGTTTGGTTTGACAAAATCATTTACTTTTTTAGGCAAAACACTCCACATGTCCTAATATAATATATAAAAAATCCACTTCTGAAATCTCATCTCCATTTTAAATATTGTTTTGTAACATCTACAAATAACAGAGAAATCATTTTTCGTTAGAATTAAAACAAAGAATACATAAAAATAATAGATATTCAATAAAATAATGTATCATTCTTTTATTTTTTAAATGTGTTATTCATTTCATTATCAAATTATTTATTCATTTTAACAACGTACCAAAATAAGTCATCATTTTTATATAGATAAGCGTTAAAAAAATACTTTGTTTATTATGTTTTTATCATTATGTAAAGTAAATGCACATTTTTTCTACTTTCTGATAAATCAGTTCAGTAGCGTTATTTTCTTATGTGAAATATTATAATTAAAGACAACCATTCTTTACTGCAGACAACTTTGCCGAGACAGTAGAAAAAACTTTAAAAAACTGTAGATAATAAAGCTCTCGGAAATTATTATGTCCCGGTAATAAAAAGCTCCAAAGAGAACACTTTAATGAAAAGCTGCCGGGAGATATTGAGCTTTTTTCTCTCATCAAGCTATTACAAAAGCAACTAGATAGGACAAATAGATATAAATCTATCCATTCTACTCTCTTTACATTAAAATTTCTACTAAAATACGTTGTTCACGTTGTCTTTAAACTATACCTGAAAAGAAAAAGAAAAAAATATTCCCTTTTTCACTGAGATTCTTAAAACTGGTTTTAACCAATTGTATTGTTCTACATAATTTCATTTAATATTCTTCACACACATAACTTTTCGGCAGTGAAACTTCTTCTTAAAAATCTACGCGCTTCAAATACCTGTTGCTCTTCCTATATTTTTTGATAAACATAAACTTTAATAATAATAATAATAATAATAAAGTTTTTATTCCAGCAGGATTGGGTGGGTTGTGCAATACCCAATCTGCCATATTTTTAAATACATAGCATTGAACAATGTTTTAATTTTGTGAAGATAAAATAAAAATTAAAATAAAATAAAATAGTATTTCATGGTGGTTTGTGCACCATCTCCATCCATCGATGGCTCAGGGAGGAGTTGAGCCATTCAGAAGCAGCCAGGATGATGATGCTGTTGGACCTCCTTATCCTGTTCCAGAAGCCGGCAACACGGTGTCGCAATAATGCTGGAAATGAATGGACTCCGCCCTCCACAAACATGTCAGATGCGCTACAAAATCTAGGGAGTTGCATAAGTTGGCGGTATGAGTTATTATACGCAACTTTGAGCTTCTCCCACTCTCGTTTAGGATAGTTAGACCAGAGTTCTGAGGTATACAGTGCCATACAGTGTGCTTTGAATAGCACTTTCCTGACAGCATTACTACAATGGTAGAACCTCCGAGAAAGCATACCGCTCCGAACGCTTATTGCTCTTCTTTGCCGCTCTATGTCTTCAATGTCACGTATGTCATCTGTGAGGATGTGGCCCAAGTATTTTATTGAGGACACTGTCGCTAGATCCCTGCCCTCAAGACTCACTGTGGGTATGATCAGTGGTTCATTATTGTGTTTGAAGACACAAACGACTGATTTTGTGGGGTTATATTTGAGGTCATGGGATTTAGCATACTTTTCACTAAGGTGAAGAAGGCATCGCAGTGCATTTATTGATGGCGATAGAATGACCATGTCATCAGCGTAGCTAATATTGTTAGCACAGTAGCCGCTTATATGACAACCTTTTCTGGAAGCATTTAATGACTGGATCAAGTCATCGATATATACATTGAAGAGAATAGATGACAATGCTTTCATGAAAATGGTAGTACACATTTAATAAACCTTAGGATCAAATCAAGCCTTAAAATCATGAGGATTCGTTTAATTTGTACCGCAATATGGTTTTAACTATTTGCCACAAATATTTGCGAACCCTTTATTGTCATTACCACCGTGTGAAAAACTCAATACATATCACGTGGGAAGGAATTTTCAGACATTGACCTTTACTTACACTTTAGGTGAATGGTTTCAGCACCCACGGAAAGTCTAAGGCTCCCACATCAAATTACGTATTAATGGGAAAAGTAAAAGTTTTGATTGATTTATTGGGTGAATAATGAATGTTTTGAGTCCAAATTAACGCTAGTACGCTAGAGTGTCATATAATATTATAAATGCCATGAAATTTATCTCATATTGATTATGTGGTAGTGTTCTTAAAGGTTGTATTTAGTTATTCAATTGAAACCATAATAATTGATCGTTGATCTGTTTTATTTTTTAATTAAGCATGACTTTTATTTTCTTAAGTAAAAATATAGAACAGCATACAACCACGCAAAACAATAGTTGACAGCCCAGCACCAAAATTAATACAGTAGCGATTTACGTAAATAGTTCAGCTAATGAAAGGACCTCAATTTAAAAAAATGACGACACATGCGTGTCAGACGAGCGAACAAAAATAAGACACGAAAGATTCTATGTCAAGGCTTTTTTGCTATATTGAGCTGATATTGGTGGCTTATCTAGCATTTAGATGCTCAGCTTTCTCACTTCAGTGCAATGCTCGCCACACTTTTAAAACAAATCCTTCAAAAGTATTTTTTTCCGATATCACTTTCTTCCTCGTCTACGTATCACGTCTTCTTATATAGAGCC